>CM022554.1:8322594-9522594 GCA_012273795.1 Dendrolimus punctatus | reverse complement strand
GAAACCCTCAAAGCCTTAAAGCTATAGAAATATACTAAAATAGCAACAAAATACATATGTCTACCTTATTCTCAATTATGGCGTTGAAAGTGTATTGGAAAGAGGCGCGTATATATCGTTCATTCGCTATTTACAAGTTTGTTTTGTTTTGTTTTGAAGCAGTGATAGTCTAATGATGCTGAAGATCGACCCTCACCCATCTGATAACTAGATGAGACATTTTGTTTATCTATTACTAGGCTAATAATTAAATTAAATTAATTATGGTCCTAGCGGAAGATCAGCGCTAGTTAACTTAACCAGCAACATGCACAGTAAGGACCAATTTAGAGCTACACTTGCTTTGTTTTTTACTGCATGTTACATTGTACATTTATTGAAGTGTAACTACTATATAGACGGGGTCTTACGATTTTTTCGCTCACGAAAAAGCGCCACGGTCACGTGTTCTAATTCTTGCATTTTTAAATTCGTGATATCTTTCGAGTGGAATGTCCGAATTGAATAATTTAAAAAGTTGTATAAAGGTATTGAAGCAGTCTTGAATATGAAGTAACTTATTTTGATAAGGATGAATACCTAGATACAAATAAAGAGCCTTTTCTAGCGGCTGCATTTTAATTAAATTTCCAAAATAAAAGAACACTTATTGGGCATAAATTTAATAGTTATTTTTTTATGCTTGTTCTTGTAATCTCATTTGTGTTGCAGTTCTTAATAAATGTTTTTTCTTTCTATATAATTATATTGATTTGTAAACACGCCTACGATAGCTTGCCAATCGAAAAGTGTTTATATCTAATCCCGTTAAGGGCTCATGTGACACCTTACTTAAATATAAATTCAATGTTAAAGATGAAGCATCGTCGTAAGCTACATTTAGCATGTTTGCTTTTTGGAGTTGTAAAGAACAAGTCTCCTTCCTATTTATACGAGAAGCTCTCTTGGGCTTCTAGCAGAAGACAAATAGGAACGCGGCAATGTGCAATACAACTGGCAATGGAACGACACAGCACAGCAGCATTCAGAGGAAGCTTCCGGTATGCAGCGTCAAGATGTTGGAACAATATCCCTCCACCTATTAGAAATATAACGTCAATATCATTGTTTAGGTTAAAACTCAAGGCATTTGTAAATGCTCATCAGAACGCACAATGTGATCTTAGACATGACACGAGTGCTATATGATTTTATGAATTTATTTATTTTAATTTATTATAATATGGTCAATTTATAAATAGATATATGTTATTTGTTTCGTTGCAGCTGCAGTTATTTTATATATATTATGTTTGTATTACGATTTTAAATTATTGCTTTTTATATACATATATTTTTTTTGTGTGAATTTTATTAATGAAATGCATTACACTATATATTTTGTTGTTATGTGTTGTATTGTTCACCGTAACTTCACTTTATGGTCCAGACGGAAGAACAGCGCTAGTCCTTGTTGCTAGCATTATGCTGAGCCTGGTCCAATTTAGGACTTATTTTGTTTCTTTCTCTATTTATGTTAACTTTGTTTTATTGTTCTAATAAATATTTTCTTTCTTTCTTCTTTCTTTCTTTCTTTCTATTTTTGAAGACTTCAAAGCATGGCAATAATATTTCATTAACAGTTTATCTTTCTTGTGATACCAATTTTTATTGGTTAACAGAACGGCGTAGTTACATATAATTGACTTAGCTCTTCATACCTGGTTGCCAGGCAGCCTTGTGCAGAAATAAACAGGCAAGTCTATCAAGGCGTAGTCTCCATGTTAAAAACTATCAGTTAAAACTAAATTTGTTCGGTTATCAAAATAGTGAAGGTAATGACAAAATGTGTGCTGAGAGTCATTTTACCAGTAATTTTGCTTGTACTAGTAATGTTGCCACTTATCACTTGTCATTCCATTTTCCAGTTATCCGTTGAAGTTTCACTTCTACTGTGTCCCAGCTCACATATCGATATTTCGCAGGTTTACTGCAAATTGTGATTTAGTGAGGTTAGGAAAATTTTAATTGAACATAATTAAACAAAATAAGTGAATTCCATCCGGAACCAAAAAACGCATCCATAGTGTACTCTAATCTTATATCGCCTCTTACCACGTCTAGTCTAAATTTATGCTGCTCCTCCACGCGGTCGTAACTCTTTGTTGTGACAGAAAAATCCTAAAACCACAGTCTATATAGAATTTATTTTACACTTTAAAATATTGATTAAAATTAATTTAATTAATAATAGCCATGTACACTTTTTGATTGGAAAGATATCATAGTCGAGTTTATAAATCAATATAATTTAATAGAAATACGTATCATCTCGTTCTCAGATTGGGTAAAGGTCTATCTTCAGCGTCTACTCTATTATAATACATTCGTATCTTGAACTATACGACTGCCTTCTGTCACATTTGTCTGCCTCTATCATCTTCACAGGAATATAGGGAACTATAAAACCATTTTCTATGTCTAACGCCTATTGCAATGCTTGGGATAATGTTAGTGTTATGTCACATAATATAGGTGTAGCCAAGAATGTTATATGTAATGCCTTATTTATGATGCAACGTTGATAATGACGGTAAATATTGATGGATAACTAATGTATTGTAGCAGCGGGAGGTAGGTTAAACAATACTTGCTATGGTAGTGAGTACATAGTATTCACTCTCGAGTGCTGAAGATAACAGAAGTGAAACGGTAACCTTATCTACAAATATTAATAGGTCAGCTAGTGCAATACATAGCACAATGTGTGAGCAGGACGGATAATGTGCGAGCGAGATAGAGCAACTATTAATTGGGGCGCTCCCGCGTTGCGCTAGTCAGTTGTCCATTGTCCGTTGCGATGACTGGATGTATGCAGCTCTCATAGGATATTATATAGCTAATCGTTAATGTGTTATTTTTTAAGTCTTTACCTAAGTCCGACGCATTTGAACACATTCACTAACACTACCTCAGATGAAGCAGGGGTTCAAGTTGACATAACAAGAACAGAGCTAGGAATGCATAATAAGCAACACTCTGCTATTTACGTTTGCAAATAAAATCGATAAAATCGATATAGATTATTTATACATTGTTTTTGCTTCGAGATCATTTTCGTACATCACAAACAGGATTTTTGTAATGAATTACAAAATTTAGGGCCGATTTTTCAATCATCAGATAATTAGTTATCAGTCGAATAAATTATAACCTGACTAGATTCAAATAAACAATTCAAATGTGATATTCATACAACTGTCATTGTAATTTTCCTATGTTGGATTTTATTCTTATGAATAACTTTTACTTGGTGATTGAAAAATCGACCCTAAGACAACTTAAACCACATTTAAAGTTAGATATTACAGAAGAAAACGTTTTATATCAATCATCCAAAGATACAATTTAACTGAAATTTTATCAACAATTTATCTTGTAAGAAAGAGCAAGGTATACATCTGTCTGTACTTTTCTGCGCAAACGAAAAATAGTGATCGGAATTATAAGTCGAATAAAACAATACTAGGCTCTTTGAAATAATCCCTTAACTATTATTAGAGGTCAAATTCTTAGCCTGATTTACTTAAGTCAGTTCATAATACTATATTAAACAATTATTATAACAATTAACCCACTACATTATTATTAATTTATTATTTTATACAAAAGACTAGTTTATACATTCGTGAACTCACGACATTTGTAATAACTGTTGAAAATCATCATTATTAAATTACACAAAGATATTAGCCTTATTTTGGAGGTAAGTAGGAAATAGGAATGTACGCACTGAAATTACAGCCTGGCCATAATGTGTAGATTTTTTTTGCCTTTTGGCAATATTACATCTTATATGTAGTCAATGTCAGTGAATTGTAAACTCCACTAAAAATAACTGAATACGTATACAGAAAGATAGAAATAAAAACTTTATTTGCAGAAACACTGACGTAATTACATTCCTTATATACATTTTTAAACACAGAGCAAATTTTGAAAATTTTTTCTCCACATTTCAGCAAACAAGGTTTGCATTCAGCATATTGTTGTACCGGAGTTATATCCGACACAAGGCTGATTTTCAGTGCTAACCTTCCTTTTGGCGTAAGATCTAAACGACCCAATTTTGTTAATAAAATAATAAATATAGCAATACCAATATATATGTAATATAGCCTACCTAGTTCACACGAGTAGTGATTTTCGAAATTTACCAAAAAAATCTTAATTTGGTTTAAATTAATTTCATCAATTTTATTTTATTTAACAATTTTAACTATATCATAATTTGATGAGTTATTTACCAAAAAACCGCCGACATGACAGGTTTATAATACTTCATTTCGCTTCTTTTGATAAATTATTTTTTGTGTTAATTATCACAAGGTTTGAAACTCTCGATTACAAAATTTTAATCATTATTATTAAAGCAAACAACGTAGGTAATGCGTATGTCGTAAATAAAGCAACTTGATACTTGCAAGATGTTTGAAGTAATACTAAAAATTACAAGTAAATATCAAAATTACTCTTGACAATTCGAATATTGGATGATAGAGTTTAGGCGAATTTGCAAAATTAGCGCCCTCATTGTTTTCTACTTTAATTGGCCAGCCTTTAATTATTGAGGCACGAGAAAAGTTAATGGTTTATAAATGCAAAATAAATTAATACAGAAAGATATTTATTAAGACCACAGAAGAAGAATACTCTGAGAAATGACAATTGTCCAATAAAAAACGTAGGTACTTCTGTACTTATTTATTTTGTGCAAGAAGGATAAGGTTTTTGGTTTCAGGCTTATATTTTTAGAGTTCACGAACTAAATATTCAGCTAAACTAAATTGCCATTATCGGTTAACTTGTTTTAAATGTAAGCCAAGTAAAAGGCGTGTCCATTTAAAAAAAAAACAGTTAACAAAATTTCTAAGAATAATGCTTGCCCATCGTTTAATAATAAATATGTCCAAGATTTTGTAAAGCAGAGAAGAGGAACATAGACCTTAGGGTCCGAAGCAAAAACTAACACAACCATCAATAATCTGCATTAGGTTTACACATTTTTGAATACATCAAACAAGTTACCCGCTATTGAAGTATACAATGCTTCCTTAGCCTAAACAGATAACAAAATTAAAAATTATTTCTACTTTCATACCACATATGGCCTGAACATATCCATACCGGGGCGGCCATCTTGATTCATAACGGCCAGACCACGTCGATGTTCCAAATTCGAATTGAAATTCGCCGCGGCCATCGCCCTCTCTCTTTCCAGCGCGATAATTCTGTCCCTGTCTAGCATCGGTTGGGGTTTGACAGATGTCAAATCGGCCGCCATTTGCGGTTCTTTTTCTTGTGCTGGTTCTTTTGGTTTTTTATCCTCGTTTGAATGCGAATCCTTGTTTTTCGTGTCCTGTTGAGCTTTTTTAGATCTTTTCCATTTCATCCGACGGTTTTGGAACCAGATTTTCACCTGTAACAAAACGATTTACGTTGTTATTAAGTCCTTAAATTGGACCCAGACTCAGCGTAATGCTAGCCGATAACACCAGCGCCTTCCACCTGGGACCAGAAGGTGGAGTCGCGGAGGACAATACGACACAAATCTATATATTGTAACGACCGACAAAGAACAATGCACACCTGCAGTTTATTACCTTCCATCATTTGAACTTATTTTGATTACTTTGTGTTTAAAATTTGTAATAAAAAACAGGCTATTATGTATTATAATCCTTCGTGGTAAGCATTAACCAGGTGTGATTCGTGGAAATTATTGTTATGCAGTCGAGACGTATTGTATTTGTACAGGATAAAAGAAATGCCCGGACGGAGTGGTAAGCCAGTCAAGCGACGATTACAGTACGAGCAAGACGTGTGTACATTCAATAAGCTATATAGGGACGGACTTTGCGCGTGGTATTGAACCGTGCATCACGTTTGTACTGGTTGCGTCCAGTTATATTTGTACCTGTGTTATAAGTGTTTGTATAGTTCTAATAAATTCTATAGTAATTCCAACGGTATTTTAATTCGAGTCCCGTAACTCGTAACAATATATATAATTGAAATCTACGTATAGTGACTCGTCACGATATCTATAGTCTTGAAATTTGGCATGGACCATCCTTTCGCCAAGTAGGCTATGAACGGATTTTACGACACGTGAAGCGGGCGAGCATCAGCTAGTAATATATAAAATCCGTTCAGTTCAATAATTATAAAAATAAAATGGGTTATTAGATAAATTTATATCAAAAAAATAATAATCATAATATATACATAGATTTTTGTTGCAGATTATTTTACTTTTTAGGCACTTATTTATACAACAAAATCAATAAGCAAATTGATATTTACTCCTTAACTAAAGCTAAATGAAAACACTGACTGAGTGGCTTTTAAATCTTGATTACGACTCTACTGAAGCATTGTTAGTCTTAGTTACCTAAATATAGTTTCCTAACGTTACTAGTTATTTGTTATTTAATTTAATTCATTAAAATCTGCAATAACTATATTATATACACATCATTACATTTTAAAATTTAGTCGTATCTCATTATCGTAGGTAGGCTGGTCTAATTTATATGTAACTCTTATTTTATTAAGACTTATTATTGTTCTACATCTATTATACATGATAACATACTCACACAGTTGTTTTTCTACTACTAAACTAGTTTTTCTGGGGAGAAAGACGCTGGTGATAAGTCACACAGGTTTATTCCTTTTACTGACACCAGGCTCTCACCATGTCAGTTTATAAGAAAAATTGTTACTAATTTAATTATTGTTAATGTGAGAGTAAATAAAGAATTATTATTATTATTATATAGATATACCTATATAAACAGTGAAATACGTGCACAAGTAAATAAAATAAACAGATTATTATTCTTATATTAGTAATATATAACATTCCAATACAGCAATACAATGCTAGCACCTTCCTGTAAATGTCCATAAGTGATAACCACTGTCCATCAAGCCCATCATCCTGTCCGCTGTATGTCAACTATAAAAAGGTACGTTCTTTGGTGTGACGAATGAAATGATGTTAACACCTGTCAAGTTGAACGATGCCCGGATTTGAGGTTAACAAATGTCCGGGACAGAATTGTTGGGGCGCGGGAGCTGTGAATGTTATGGCCGGGCTAGGGCTGGCGAGGTTTTAAATTGTTATAATGAGGTTTTGTAACTTGGCAGTTGTACCTCAGCTATCAAGATATTAAATTATTTCTTTATCTTATACTAATACATAAAGCTGAAGAGTTTGTTTGTTTGCTTGAACGTGCTAATCTCAGGAACTACAGATCTGATTTGAAAAACTAGTTCAATGTTAGATAGCCCATTTATCGAGGAAGGCTATAGGTTATATATAATCACGCTACGACCATTAGGAGCGGAGTACCAATGAGGAATGTTTCAAATTCGGGGTTTTTTTAACTTACTATTAATTTTTTTTACTATTCCACCCAGATGCAGTCGCGGGCAGAAGCTAGTTACTAATATTCTGAGAGTTGGCTGATCACAGAGATGAAAGCAATACTTTTGTCCCTGGAAAACGATACTCCCAGCTGTCAAAATATTTAGAAAACTATGCGAACCATAGATAACACACGCGACTCATGTCCCAACTTATTTTACAGCCACTGTTAAATCGCGGCATAAATTGTAATAAAAAATATCAACAATTTTGTAACATTCTATCCGTGCAGGAACGGAGAAAGAATACAATTTCCTGCGGCCGGGCGGCCTGTCGTAAGAGGCGACAAAACAACCCACAGCCAGGTGGTAGGGCATTTGCCCAACTGGATGGCTACCACCCCTGGTCTAGAGTATGTCGCCATAACAACCTTGAATTGTATTCCGACGTTAGTGACAGGTTCCAGTCTCCCTTAAGAGAGCAGCAGCGCATTTGTAGGACCTTTGGTGTTGCAAATGTCCATAGGCGATGGTAACCGCTTTCCATCTAGTGGGCCGTCTGCCTGTCTGCTGAACTCAAGCAATAAAAAAATATAAAAAAACATTACTTTAAATACTTATAAATTAATCACTAATTATTTTTATAATTTAAATAAATTGGAGCTCAACATTTACTATGATAAGTGCCTAAAAATACTGGCAGGTAGAATACCACAGAAAAAGAATTTCATTACAAAAGTTGTTGTTTCTTTTTACTAATAAGTTTGTTTTTACTTTCCTCATTCAAAATGAAAAGCATTACATAAATAGAATTAGTTTTATTAATTACTATTATTATTTAACACAATTGGGTCGTTTTAGGCTTACGCCAAAAGGAAGGTTTGCACTGAAAATCAGCGTGTGACGAATATAAGTAATTCCGGCACAGCAATATGCTGAATGCAAATCTTGTTTGCTAAAAATTCGGCCTACAATTTCTCAAAATATGCTCTCTGTGCAATAATGTATAAGGTATGTAATTAAGTCGCCATTTCTTCAAATAAAGTTTTTCTTTCTTTCTTCTTTCGTTGTGCGCGTATTTATATAAACTTATGGTCGCCAGTGCTCGAAATTCGACCATAATAACTAATGTCAAAGGCTATACTTCTATAATCACAGATTTCGCCAAGGCTACACTGTTGATTTGACTTGAACAATAAACAACAGAGTATATATGCGTGTGTGTGTTATGTTTGTTTTTATTGATTGAATGTATTTTTTATGCATAATTTAAAAAGAAAATAGCATTCTACATTCCTTCCCTGTACAAAGTATGTGTCCGAAATTTCATAATCCGCCGTCCGCGCAAGTTTATTCCGGCAATTAGTTGCCGAAGGAAATTCATTAGAGTAAATATCCTGGAACAATGGAGCCTATCCTTAAAATTCTATTCGCACCGCAAAATGGCAATCAGCGAGTGATCGCCAACACGACAATACCTACCCCCAAGCAGATCACAGTAATACCTTTGGCCACTTTAAAGAATTTTAGGTATTTTTTCCTAGTTTCTAATAGCTTTTCGTAGACTAACACATATGGGTTAAATTTTCAAATATTTTTTATAAAAAGGGGTGCAAAGTTTTTGCTTTATGTGCTTATTTATATATATATTATTTTCCATTCTGTAAATTAAGTAGAGTCTAGTGGTGTTTTGCTAAATCAAAACGTAAGCGAATGAAGATTTCTGACACCTCCGATAAATCGTAGATTGAAAGGCTTTTCTGAATGAAGTTTTTTACTTGGCAACCCTATGAACTGAGATTGCAGGGGGCTTTAAGGATAATCTTGTGCCGTTTGCCATTGGGGCGGGAGTTATGATATGGGCCAATCTTGGAAATAGCTGTTTACCGTGTCAGGGCGGTTTGGGAAAGGGGACGAGTTTTTAGTAGTGGGTAGTTATGTAGAGGTGAGGACTACTATCTCTGTGTTGAAAATTGTTCGTCAAGACGCGGATGAGAATGGTAATAAAGAAAGCGTCATTGGAGTGAGATAGAATAACAAACAAGGACCGAAAGATTTCTGTTTTGGTTTTTATTATTAGAAATTCACATTAATTAAATCACTCGTTTTATTTCAGTTAGTTTATATTTCAGTAAAATCAAGAAGGATATGACTTTTGGTGTGATGTTATAAATAATACCATTTAATAAATTAATTTAGCCTATATAGAGTTTGCCCGCGACTTTGTCTACGCTTGACTTGACCCGGAACACAAAGTACCACAGCATTTGAAAAGATTGAAGCCATCGTTGTAGTGAAAACTATGTCGGAATAAGCAAATTCTTCCCGCGGGATTCACGAGATAAAAAATCACAGATTGAATAGATGTAGAAAAAATTAGCTATCGATCAGTAAAAAAATCGCTTTAGAATTTGATTTTTTAATTTTTCCATTTGATATTTTTCGCAGAAAATTACCGCGGGAGTCCTGGGATAAGAAGTAGCGCAGATTTTAAGTGCCAAGAAACTCCCCAGCAACATGTCTATCTAAAAATATACTTTTTATCATAATTGAAGACGTGAGTGGATGAAGGTGATATGTCGTATATTCGGTTTTTTGCTTTTTTTGCGTAGATGAAGGTTATAAGTCGATACCAAATGACTTACAGACCTTAGACCATAGATATAAGGCATATTTAAAAAATAAAGAGTTGAAAAAGGTGTTAACTTCAGTTCAGTTTAAAATAAAAGTAAAACTTTGATATCAATTTACTCAGAATTGGAATTATGCGACTTATCACCTTCATCCACTCATGTCTTCAATTATTTATATAATATTATCTCAGGCTTTTTTTTCCTTTTTTTAAATAGTTATAGAAGTTGTCCTACAATTACTTTTCAAAGAATGAATGGAGTTGTAATATACAAAAAAAATGTCACCGTCGCAATAATGAGTCTCCCTTTAGAGAGCAGTAGCACCTTTGGTGTTACAAATGTCTATAGGCGATGGTAACCGCTTTCCATCAAGTGGGCCATTTGCCCGTCTGCGGAACTCCTAAAAAAAAGAATATAGGAATCGTGCCATTAAGAAACCTTACAAGAGGAATATGATGTACCTGTGTCTCGGTGAGCATCAAACTGGTAGCCACCTCGAATCTCTTCGGCCTGGAGAGGTATTTGTTCATGCGGAACTGCTTCTCCAGCTCCAAGAGTTGCTGGGAGGTGAACGCTGTGCGCGGCCGCCGGGTCTTTCCCAGTAAGGCGTGTGGAGCACCTGTTGACAATATGCAAAATCAAAATTAATAGATACATGAAGCAAAAACTTTGTACCCCTTTTTACGAAAATTGCTCTGACGGAGGAGTATGAAATCTTGCACACGTTCGGCCTTACTTATAATAATCTCGTTAAGAAAGGTTTAGCCATCTCTTAATTAAGAGACTCTTAAGCCCCTAAACAATGGCTGTTTTAAAATAAATCTTGTCTCTTAGCAGTTACTTAAACTATCTCTCGATGTTGGTTATTTTTGAGAGTTATTTACGAGTTACTTTACCACCACCTCTTATCCTTAAGAGGAGTTTATGGGTAAGATTTCGGTTAATCAGTTGCTGAGTAGTTTCTTAAAATTTAACAAACGATTATAAGTAAGGACATTGCATAATGACATTTTACTCCGTGCAGGAACGGAGAAAGAATACAATTTCCTGCGGCCGGGCGGCCTGTCATAAGAGGCGACAAAACAACCCACAGCCAGGTGGTAGGGCATTTGCTATACTGGATGGCGACCACCCCTGGTCTAGAGTATGTCGCCATAACAATCTTGAGTTGTTTTCCGGCATTAGTGGACCAGGTTCCAGTCTCCTTTAAGAGGGCAGCAGCGCATTTGTAGCATATTTGGTGTTGCAAATGTCCATAGGCGATGGTAACCGCTCTCCATCGAGTGGGCCGTCTGCTTGTCTGCTGAACTCCTGCAATAAAAAAAAAAAAAAAAAGTTTATTTAGAGAAGAAGCGAAGAATGATATTTTTTTAATTATACATAAAAATACATTAAATCAATAAAAAAACATTACACACTATCATATATTTGAATCACACACGCATCTATACTTTTTGTTTTTTTTTTCAAGTCAAATTAACATAGTAGCCTAGTGTAGTGTACACTACACTAGTATAAGTTTAGTATTAAAATTAGGATAAATTAATATAATACGTCACTCGTAACATACATACACTGCAACATAAATTAATTAATGTCACACACAAGAACTAAAATAATAAGCGTGTAAAATTTTAAAAATTAAATCTGGAATTATAAAGCTTTAAAAAAGGGTACGGAACTCGAGTCCGTGGAGTAGTTAAAAAAAACAGAGTAGACTTGGCTAAATCTAATATAGAAATATAGCCTTTGACATTTAATTATTATGGTTCAATTTCGACCGAATCGAATTTGCAACATCAAAGGTGCTACAAATGCGCCGCTGCTCTCTTAAGTGAGACTGGAATCTGATCACTAAAGTCAGAACGTAACTAATAGGGCCTTACTTATAATAATCTCGGTAAGGAAGGATTAGCCATCTCTTAAATGACAGACTCTTAAGCCCCTAACCAATTATTTTATCACATAAAACTTGCCATCTTGCTTGCCTCTTAGCAGTCACTTAGACTACCTCTCCATGTTGTTTATTTTTGACAGTTATTTATGAGTTACTTTACCTTAAGAGGAGTTTATGGGTAAGATTTCCACTAATCAGTTGTTGAGCAGTTTCTTAAATTTTAACAAACGATTATAAGTAAGGTCAATAGTTATTATATGGCGGGATACTCGAGACCAATACAGATGCCCTACCACCTGGCTGTGGGTTGTTTAGTCGCCTCTATACGACCGCAGGAAATTGTACTTTCTCCGTGCCTGCACGGATAAAATTTGTAAGTTGTAGCCGTTGAACCAACGCTCTGTATACTAAATATGTATTAGGTTACATGTACATGAAATAAAGATGGCGCTGCCGTATACTAATGCCCCCAATCTGGGCCCCTCGCCCCCGAAACACGTCAGCCCGCGTTATTTATATCGGCAACTTGCTAACTTTGCCCGATTGCATGTTATTGCAATGCCACGGAACGGATGTATGCTCTATTTATTAACCGACTTAAAAAAAGAGGAGGAAAAAGTCGGACGAACCAAAATCAAATAAATTATCGCGCTTAAAACCGTTAAAACGCAGTTTTATTAACAAAGAGGAGGTGGTCAATCACTCTTTTTGTAAGTGTATAATGTTTTTTTCAACACACTTGCTCATAAAGTGGCTCTTTGGTCACCGCATTAGGCACAGAATGACACCCATTATCAAACTGTGAGTAAAAATATAACTCACTAGTCAGTTATAATTTTTTTTAAAATTTTATTGGTTGAGTTGCTTTGTTCTTAAAAAAGTTTTTATTAAAAAAAAAAGATTGTGTTCTATAGAACAAATAAATTAATGTTCCTATTGCTTGCTCATTTCATGCAACTTCTTATTTAAATAGATAACTTTAACTCGTACGTGTTTAATAAATAAAACTTTCACTCATATATAACATTTTTTTTCTCTGTAATAAAAGAGAACTTTAAATTCCCCATTTTATACGTGGCAGAATAGGCGCAAACCCTATGCGCGGAAAATAAATAAAAAAAACCTCATCCCTTTAGTCTGTGGCCGATCGCAATGCGCGCGCATAGGAAAACTGATTATTTTTTCCCGCCATAGGGAAACATTTTTCACAACTCGTTTTCACTGTTGAAATTATAGTTATTTATTAATTAAAATGTCTACAAGTACTAGTTACGAAGAAAATGATATATGTTGTACACCGCCCGATGTAAGATGTGAAGTCCTTAACGTTATGGAATGTTTACTACCTGAAAACTCCAAGGAAAAATATCTATTTTATCTACTAAATAAAATGAGTTTTTGTTGTTATTTTATTCACAAGTGTGTTGAAAAACGTCGTATAATACACGTGTGTATTGGTGATTACCGTCCTCGGCTCTCTTAAGACCCTCGCCTACGGCTCGAGTCTGGCTCGAATGGCGCCTCGGCGGTAATCACCAATGTTACACATTAGTACCATAATGTACTATTATATGGAAATTAATGTATTTATTTCAAAATGGAATCTTACAGATTAATTTAATCTCTTTATTCAAAGTCACGAGTCTCCTATTACTTCCAAAGCAATTTTAGTTACTGTTAAAGGAGTAGATGCGGCGTAACAAACTGCCTGGCAACATATTATCTTTACTTTATAATTAACTAGCTGTGCCGGCAGACGTTGTCCTGCCCGGAAAAGCTTTAATCGATATGCCGACAGCAGCGACACCTACCGGGTCTAATTATTGTAAACCAACTCAGAAACTTTTTTTGGCTCATGCACAACAACTTTGCTAAAGATCATCACATGATCAAATGTATAGCTTACGATACTATAAAGGACATACAGACAAACACTCATTTTTATATATACCGATTATATTTTTGATTTCCGATTTATTGAATTCATAGACTATATTTGTGATTACTTTTATATTTTGACATATGATTGTATTTTTATGCCACTTTTTTAATATCGATCTCAGTTAAATTTAAATTTTATGTATTTTTCATAATTATAGTTTTTTAATTGTTTGAGCCCATTTTTTATTAGATTAATCGTTATTAAGAGGAAACTTGATTAATTATTAATTTTGTGATTAATATTTAAGAATTATAATTATTATATGTTTCCCCACATGAATTAAATAAATAAATAATCTTCGTAATAGAAAGATTCAGTTACATCGAGACACGAATAGAAATTAAACTAATAAAAGCGTGTTAGCATAAGAAAAGATCACCCTTTAAGACCCTTAAAAATATCTCAAGATACGTTCAGTTTTAAAAAATCATGTATATTTCGCAGAGCATCTTTCGTTTCATACCGCACCGCCTTTTTCCTGAAGAGATTTATGTATAGCACGCATTGAATACAACCTTCTACTAATAGAATTCTTAATCTGTGTAACTTACGAAAGTCACAATGTCGTATGTAGGCGAGTATACCTATAATCTACATATGCTATGTCGTATAATATTGTTACGAGCTACAGGACTCGAATTAAAATAAATGCCGTTGGAAATTCTATAAAGTTTATTATAGTACAATTATTTTCTCCGTGCAGTTTGGGTCATAAATCAAAGCTCGGCCTCAGCGCGGGCGCAACGTCACTATCGATAAAAACTCATTCTTATCAAAGAAACATTATCATTATCTTTTTTGCTGTTAATTTTAAACTTTAGATAATAAGTATTCATATTTATTTTTAATATGACTTGTTACATTGTAAACTTTTTTACATATAGTTTTTTAATACATAGATACCTAATTAATAATTAATTTTAAATCATTATTATTCTTATTTTAATAAATACTTTGTTTTATCTATTTTTTTCTTTCATTTATATCAATAACCCACAAAATGACAAAACTAAATACACTATCGATAAAGTTTCTTGACAACGATAATGCGTATCACTATGCCTGCCCATAAGGCCCGTGAGTGGAAGAGAGAGCGAAATACTCGCTTCAGCGCTCCGATTAATTATGATCCAAACTGCACGGAGAAAATAATTCTACTATAGAACTTTACAAACACGTATAAAACATGTACAAAATAAAACTGGATGGAACCAGTTCACACTTCACGATTCAATGCAATTCCACATGCGCAAAGTCCATCACTATGTTGCTAATCGAAAGTGCTACACGTCTTAATCGTATCGTAGTCATCAAGTGAGCCTCACCCTCCGTTCGGGCATTGTTTTATACTCAACTGTATAAGAGAACAAAGGATAGTGTTCGCTGAGTTAATCCCGCACACCTGCTTCGACGGCCATAAAACAAGGATTGATTCGTTCGACACTAATTACAGCCATAAAATAATTACGATAACAATAGATGTTAAAGTTTAAACACGAAGTAAACAAAAGAATTCGTTTTTAAAATATGCCAGATGTGCGGTCTGTGTCGGTATGTAACAATATTGTTACAACTTGGGTCTCGACAAAAACAAAAGCCATCTGCATATCTGAAACAATACACATTTTATTACCTACCGGCATTTAAACTGATTGTAACTCTTTTGTGATCGTCTTCTTTTATTAACTTATTGATATGCCGTTTCTAGAGAACAGTCCATTGTTTTATTGTATACTAGCCAGGTGTGGCGGATTTAGTCGACTACAATACGGGCAGAATTGTATTTGTGCAGTACAAAACGATACATAACGGCGACATTTTAATTAAAATTTAAAATAACACTTATTGTGGCATAACTATAATAGTTAGACATATGCTGTCGCGACACTTTTTGTAGATAATGATGTGTTCTGCAAAGTCGTAGTACATTATTTCATTCTATCATCAATAGTTTTCGCAGTGCTCGCGATTTTAGGTATTTTTTACACCTTGGGTTACGTTATTGGAGTTTTAGTAAGGATCCCTATTTTTTTTTGTAAACATAATATAGCTTATGTCACCCGGGGATTGTGTAACTTGCCAACAGTGAAAGAATTTTTCAAATCGGTTAAGTAGTTTTGGAGCCTCTTCAATGCAAACGAAGAATTTAATATTTTCTCTTTATAATATTAGTATAGATATTCATATATATTTATTATAAAATAATTAGATATTTGTATATTATAAAAAGCGCAAGATTTTGCGCTGGAAGTTGTTTAATAAAATTAGAAGCTGGATTGCCCTAAATATCTAGCTCCTAAAGCGCTAAATTGGCAGCTCAGGTGAGCCGAGCGCCGGGGAAGTCTCGTAAACGGGAAAGCTAGCGAGAGAGCGAGCGAGGATATACCGCGTCCTCAGACTACCTCATCCCTCTAATACCTAAAATTGCGTTCTGCGCATCGGAAAGTGCGATGTTCCGAGCCGCTATTAATGGAGGCAAACTTAAGTTTGCATCGAACTATAGCTCTGCTCTCCACGTGACAAGGCATCACTGCCTCTATTTGTGGTATATGTAAAAAAATATAAATAAATAAATAGAGTTTGTTGAGGAAACAAAAATAACAACAAGAAAACTTTGCCAACTGTTCAGTTTTTCGAAAGTCATGACAAAAGTGAACGACATCGAACGACAAAAGTGTTGACGTAAAAAATGGTCGGTGCGTGGGTAGCAGCGTATTACATACACCATTAAAATGTACTTAACCTAACCAAATCATAATTTGCAGTAATGAAACTTAACGGACAAGCGGAAAAACGAATCGCAACGGACAAGTGGAAAAACGAATCACAACGGACAAGTGGAAAATCTTCAACTGAAAAGTGAAATTTTAACTAGAAGTTTTACGGGCAGATTGTAAATGTACTTGTCCAATTTGAAACCTGCCCGTAGATTAGGAGGATTCTAGAACCCGATCTCAACGCCACCTTCCGGTTTCTGATTCTAACCTAGCCATTCTTGAGTTATAAATAGTGTAACTAAAACGACTTTCTTATATATATATATATATATATATATATATATATATATATATGTTATTCTTAGTTACAATTCTTGAATATGTACATTAGAATTTTGTGTATGTAATTCAATAGTATGATTATTTAATCTAATTACCGAAATACGGCTAGCGTTGTGGGTTAGAGTGAGACAGGAGCCTGCCTACCGTTGCTGTATGCATGAGAAAAAGAGAAGCCAGACAGACTGGCGCCGTAACGCGTTACGTAACGAATCAGTATACACTTCCATAAGAAATTATCACTTAAAAAAATTGAACCATTTATAAATTATGGTATAACACGCACTTGGTCGTTTTTAAGGTGAAATTACTAGCGATGACTATTATAATCACCATGTGAAAGATATCGTCAACAAGCTTCAAATTAAACATGAATTATATATACACAAAATTTATGTTCGTTTGTATGTATTTAAACAAATATAACTTTAATACATCCATTAGGGTCCCTTGGAAAGTCACGTACAGCCAACAATTGTTTGTTGACTCTGCCCATCGGCTCTTGAGCACGTCGTGATGTTTGCTCGAAAGCATCGATGAGTTTAAATGCATTTTTGAATGTCGCTTAATTGACGTATGGGTCAGTAATGGTCGGAATAACATATGCTCGTTTAAGACGACTCTTTAGGGTTCTAATTCATTTATTTTTAACTATTTCTATCCGTGCAAGAACGGAGAAAGAATATAATTTCGAGCGAGAAACCACCCATAGGCAGGTGGTAGGGTATTTGAGCATCTGGATTGCTACCACTCCTGGTCTAGGGTATGCCTTCTGGATTAGTGGCCAGATTCCATTATTCCGTTAGAGAGAGCTATTGCATTCGTAGCACCTTTAGTGTTACAAATGTTCATAGACGATGGTAACCGCTTTCCATCGGGTGGACTGTCTGCCGGTCTGCTGAACTGATGCAATAAAAAAAACTTTGTTACACATCACGCTTTTTTTATATCGTAAGGAGACGGGGACTTCAGGGCCCAAGAAATGCAATGACTTGAGATATGGCTTAAAATAAGCGTCGTATTTTTCTATTTCAAATTATTATTATTTTATTTTTTGAATAATAATCGGCAGACAAACACACATATTGTATACCCCCCCCCTATATATAAATTAAGCAAGTGACGCTTGTGCTATGTAATATACAACGTACTACTATGGAGCCGATCCCATACACCCAGACCATAGTAAATAACGGAGAAAATACGTTTCCGAAATTTACTATACCAAGAATCGAACCCGGAGCCTGTGCGTTGCAATGAGGTAGGCCGGCAAAGGCTTAGCCCGTTCAACCACAGAGGCCGTAAAAAAAATGGAAAACATTAGCTAGAAATTCTTTCAAGAACACAATAAATCTTAAGAATAAAGTCATAAATAAAATGAGCGGTCTATTACGGCCCAACTGTGATGGAAAGTGTTTACATAACCATTAAGACATTAGCAATACCAGAGGTCCTGTCAATGTGCTGCCGACCTTGAAGGAGAAAGTGAAACCTGGCTACTGATGCCGGAACACAAGTCACAGTTCTTATGCATAGGCAGGCATACTGAGGGGTGGTATCTATCCATACGTGCAACCCTACCACCTGGATTTCTTTTTATTGGAGGAGTTCAGCAGACAGGCAGACGGCCCACTTGATGGAAACCGGTTGCCATCGCCTATGAACATTTGCAACACCGAAGGTGCTACAAATGCGCTGCTGCTCTCTTAAGGGAGACTGGAACCTGGTCACTAATGCCGGAACACATCTCAAGGTTGGTATGGCGACATGCTTTAGACCAGGGGTGGTAGCCATCCAGTCGGGAAAATGCCCTACCACCTGGATGTGGGTTGTTTTATCGTCTCTTATGACAAACCGCTCCAACGCAGGAAATTGTGTTCTTTCTCCGTACCTGCACGGAAGGCTAATTAATGGCGTAAAAATAAATTTCACATTTTTATATTGTTACGAGTTGCATGACTCGAATTAAAATGCCATTGGAATTATTATAGAATTTATTAGAACTATACAAATACGTATAACACAGGTACAAATTTAACTGTACACAACCAATCCAAACGTAGTGCACGATTCAATCACACGCGTAAAGTCCGTCACTAACGTCTTGCTTCGCTTGTGGCTATCGCTAGACTTCTCGTCCCTCCATTGGGGCATTGCTTTATACTGTACAAATAAAATATCTTAGAATCACACATGCCTAATGACTTCCACAAAAGATACATATACAATGGGCTGTTTTCCTAATTACAAAATTTAAACACAAAGTAAACAAAAGAAGTCCAAGTGTAGAAAAGGTAATGAAATGTCTACAGGTAGGTAGGTGTGAATTTGTTTTTGTCGGCTTTCAGGTTGTAACAATATTTAGGTTAAATACATTTAATTTTTTTAACATACGAATATGATAAGTTGATTAATAATAATTAATAATATCGCGTATTTTGATATGCGTCGCAATGACAGATGGGTGCGTACAGTCCATGCCGATATAATCGGCTTGTACAAACAGCGCCAAATGTCGGCCCGCGTCGCCGAGAGCCCTAATTGACAATTATCATATTTATTGGATTATTGGAGTGTTGAATTAGTTTCGTTGATTGGAATTTGTTAAGCTGGTGATAAGAAACACTATGCTGATTTAGGGAGCCTTTCTCTAATTTAGGTCGGTGCAATTAGAACAAGTCGTGGTAACTTGTGATTGTAAGCGACACTTCTCAAAATATAGTAGTAAAAACGTAAAGTAAAATAGTGTTACACGCCGACAAAGTCAATGCACACGTGCAGTTTATTACCTTTCCCGCATTTGGACCTCTTTTGTTTACTTTGTGTTTAAAATTTGTAATTAAGAAAAACAGCCTATTGTCATCGTACTCGTTTATGGCCGCAGGTGTGCAGATTACGTTTTCCACGCGGTTGATTTTTTTATTGTATAGTTTAGTATAAAGCAATGCCCGAACGGAGGGGTAGGCAGTCAAGCAAGGATTACGATACGAGCAAGACGTGTACATTCGATAAGCTATATTTAGTGACGGACTGTGCGCGTGTTATTAAATCGTGCAGTTTGTACTGGTTGTGTCCAGTTATATTTGTACCTGTGTTGTATGTGTTGTTCTAATAAATTCTATAGTAATTCCAACGGCATTTTAATTGAAGTCCCGCACTCGTAACAAATGTTTTATTTCAGCCACGGGTTTTCTAAAAGAGATCGCTTCTTAGCGATAACCATGCCCGTTGTGCCAGAATATAATATTTTTAGGTTATAAGTTTTTCTGTGTTTTCTGTAATGTTGTACAATAAAGTGTTATCTATCTATCTCACTGTATTTTTTAAATAATGTATAATAATTATAAAAAAAGAATTTGAGATACAAATAGAATAAGAAACGTAAATAAAAACAATTTTTAGGTCGACGTATTGCTGGTGACTTTCTTGCCGCTTAACAGCTATAAGACATTGCGTACATGGTGCATATTGACTAGGTAGTAAAATTAAATTTTAACTTATATATAATACTAGCTGTCCCGGCAGACGTCGTCCTGCCCGAAAAAAATGGGGTTGATCGTAGAGCGTTGAAAATGTAGGTTTGTATGTATTTTTGTATGTTGTATCATAAAAAAACAGAAATTAAAAATTTTGTCTAAAAAATAAATAAAAAAATTTAGGGGTGGACTACCCCTAACATTTAGGGGAATGAAAAATAGATGTTGGCCGATTCTTATAGATACCGGATAAGCACAAAAAAATTCATCAAAATCGGTCAAGCCGTTTCGGAGGAGTATGGCAACGAAAACTTAGACACGAGAATATTATATATTAGATGATCTTCAAAGAGTATTCCCCAGTGGAACTTATTTTGAATAAAAACTTTTGAATTTTATTAATTTCTTTTACAGAACCTCTCCATATTCTTAATCTGACACGCACTTGGCTGAGTTTTCTATGTAGTGAATAATGATAAACTAAATTGGGCCGACAACCATTACAAATGTTATAAGCACACCCTCGTATCATAAAATTAAATTATAGTACAAGTTGTCCGTATGTTGACAAATATTTTTGACTATTTAGAAGGGGGACAATCGCGTGGCGTAATTTGACAGGTCTATAAGTGGTGGGTAACCGTTACAAATTCCAAAAACGTAGCTATCCGATAAAAAATATTCTAAGTCTTGCTGGGACGGGGTCATCATCATCAGGTAAATCCCGGTTGCGTTCGGAGCGTTAACTCCGACACCCAGGGTCCGCTTTTCTACTTTTTCTACCAAAAAGTAAACATGCTCGTGTGTCAAATACATGGTAGTGTGTGTAATGTTTTAATGTATTTTTCAACACACTTGCCCATAAAGTGGCTCTATAGTCACCGCAATTAGGCACAGAATGACACCCATAATCAAACTGTGACAAAAAAGTTATAACCCACTAGTGAATTATAGTTTTTTTTTTTAATTTTATTGGTTGACTTGCATTGTTCTTGAAAAAGTTTTTATCAAAAAAAGATCGTGTTTTATAGAACAAATAATTAATGTTCCTATTGCTTGCTCATTTCATGCAACTTCTTATTTAAATAGATAACTTTAAGTCGTACGTGTTTAATAAATAAAACTTTCACTCATATATACCTTTTTTTTCTCTGTAATAAAAGAGAACTTTAAATTCCCCATTTTGTACGTGGCAGAATAGGCGCAAACCCTATGCACGGAAAATAAAAAAAACCTCATCCCTTTAGTCTGTGGCCGATCGCAATGCGCGCGCATAGGAAAACTGATTATTTTTTCCCACCATAGCGAAACATTTTTCACAACTCGTTTTCACTGTTGAAAGTATAGTTATTTATTAATTAAAATGTCTACAAGTACTAGTTACGAAGAAAATGATTTATGTTGTACACCGCCCGATATAAGATGTGAAGCCCATAACGTTATGGAAAGTTTACTACCTGAAAACTCCAAGGAAAATATCTATTTTGTTGTTATTTTATTGACAAGTGTGTTGAAAAACGTCGTATGGTACACGTGTGTATTGATGATTACCGTCCTCGGCTCTCTTAAGACCCTCGCCTACGGCTCGAGTCTCAATGGCGCCTCGGCGGTAATCACCAATGTCACACACTAGTACCATAATGTACTATTTCATGTATAACTAGCAGCACCGGCAGACGTTGTCCTGCTCTGAAAAAATAAAAGCTTAGGGCCCAATCTCAGCGCCACCTACCGGTTCTAATTGTGAATCTAAATCATCCGGGGACCCACTCAAACAGACAAAAACTAAATCACCAAAATCGGTTCAGGTGGTTAGGACATTCAAGAACCCGATCTCAGCGCCACCTAACGGTTCCAACGAAATAAAAAGTATCCTATGTTCGTCTCCTGTTTCTAAGCTACCTCCCCAGGAATTTTCTGTCAAATCGGTACAGCCGTTCTTGCGTTATAAATAGTGTTACTAACACGACTTTTATATTTACTACTTTTATATAGGGTTTAGGAAAATATTAGCTTTCGGCACTCCTTCTCTATATTAACTATGAGTGTGGGAAATTTCATAATACTCCGTCCGCGCAATTTTCTTAAAAAGGGGTATACAATACAAAGTTTTTGCTGTGTTTTCGCTTCACGTATTAATATAATGATTTTCGTATATACAATGATATACAAACACCTATCCTAAAACAAGGGAGACAACAGGATTAGGTCGCTCCGCCGAGCGCAAGACGGCAATCAACGTAATTTCATTTGTCTGGCCCCCTGCCGTTATATAGCGCTAACACAGCACATAACCGCGGCCATTTGCTGTTTTGGTATAAAGATTATTTATTTAGATGCAAGAAGAACACTAAAACCATTATTCATTATATATTACCGTTTACACCACAATATTTATTGCATATTTTCGAATTTGTTACATTCATTTATATTTACTTTTCTTAAAAATGTATTATCTATACAAAAGTGTTTTTATTAATTATTATCAGTGTTTCTATGGAATATGATCTGTATATATAAAATAAGTATATATTTTTGTTACTATTATGTATCTTTATTATTATAGTATTAGCTTGGTAATGGTAAACAGTTTTGGCAACACCAACATAACATTTTATGTAATTTTATTACTTGCAACATTGTTGTTGCATTTGTTTCTCTCTTCTGCTTGAATTGTAGCCGAAGGCAGACGCCTTCGTATAATAAGTGATTTTTATTACAAGTTTTCACCTAATAGCAGTGTTTAACTTCCACCATTACATCGACCTGGGTATCCTAGGCCCAGCACATCAGCGTGCTACAGCATTTATTGTTATTTGCAGTGTAGGCATTTTCCGACTGATGCTACCTGTCTAAGTATTGCATAACCTTGATTTGTTCCATTAGTGCAGGTTAGTTCTTTAAGGGCAGCAGGTATTTGTGCATTTTTGTTGCATGTCATAGCGATGTAACGCTTATCATGGCGTCTGCTGTCTGTGATCTGCATAAAAAAAATATATATGTGCGACGAGCTGCGTACAAACATTTATTAATTTGTTTGTGGGTCGAATCGGATGAAAGGAGGCTGGTACTGAAAATCAGGGCCGTCTCAGCTCCGCCACAGCATAACGCTGAGTGACGGCCTTATTGTCATAGATTTAATGTACCTACATTGTCATATCTTATATATATAAATCTCGTGTCACGATGTTTGTCCGCGATGGACTCCTAAACTACTCAACCGATTTTAATCAAATTTGCACACCGTATGCAGTTTGATCCAACTTGAAAGATAGGATAGTTTTTATACCGTTCGAACCGGTAGTTGGTGCTGAGATCGGGTTCTAAATTTTATTTCTTCAGGGCAGGACAACGTCTGCCAGGACAGCTAGTTGTTTATATATAACAAGAAGTGTACTTACAGTTTTTTTGTGCACTATTTTGGGACAATAAATATTTTTCTTTCTTTTATGTCGTCTATTATCTGTGGTAGCATCGCTCGCTTGGATTAAAAATAGACATAGTTTATAGAAACTCATCCCCATAGGCTTGATTTCCATAAACGATGATATGCGTGTAAGAGCTGCTTTAAATATAGACAAATGTCAATAAAAGAATAACTTAGTCACTGTTGTTACAAATGCAATCCATAAAAGGACTTGTGGTGAAGCTTTAGGTGAGTAGCGACACCTCGGACCCGACTCCGGGGGTGTGCCATCCTGCATGAAGTGGATATCGCTAGAGCTAAGACTCAAGCTCCAGGGGTGGAAGTGATAAATGGCATCACGTCAGAAGTAGCTTCGGTGAACCCGCAGCCCACCTCTCTACACCCCTTAGCCACTCACCCATGTTGCCCCTGTTTCTATGGCGTTTTTTGGGGCCCGTGTAGGGAGTGGCGAGTCACCATCTGTCCATTTTTCCATGTTCCCCGAACATCACAACGGGCAGACTTCATAGTCCCCATATTCCCAGACCCTTAGTACCACTAGCAGTTCACCCCAATAGCCCGGTACTTTTTGTCTTCATTTCTTTGTCCCACAATAGTCCTACACTGCCAGGGCTTGTCCTTGGGTGCATTATTATATGGTGTAGACAGGGATAATTGCCGGTCAGTGTCACGCTACATTTATATTAAATTTGTCAAGGGCCTCTACGTGTTAGCCTCCCCATGGCCCCACGCAAGCCCTCCAAAAGTCCGTGCCATTTTTATAGCACGTGGTCTTCAAAGACATACAATAATATTGTACGATTTTTGAAAATAATTTAAACACAACATAATAAATGTAAAGATACATACATACATATTATCACGTCTGTTTCCATTGGGGGTAGGCAGAGACTATAGAACTCCGCTTGCGACGATCCTGACAAACAACTTTCGCTTCATACTTTCATTAACCTCTTCATACATGCACGTTTATTTGATATGCTTTTTATCTGACCTCGTTTGAACACTTCTGTTATTTGATCATGGTGTGTACGTCGTGGTCTACCGGTACGATCTCCACCATTCACAATACTGTCATACACTTGTTTTGTGACTCTAGTTTCAACCATCCTCTCTACATGGCCAAACCACCTTAACATTCCTTTTTCAACTCTTGTTATTACATCTTCTTTTCATCCACAACGTTCCGTTATAACACTATTATGTATCATATAATTCATGCTTGCCTCACATATACTTCTCAAAGCTCTCATTTTAACAGCATTTATTGAACTTTCGTGCTTCTTCTACCACACCCAACTTTCATTGCCGTATAATAGTGTTGGCACCAACACCCCACGCTTCCTCGCACAGTGGAACTCTTAACAAGTCTAGGGGGATGTCTGGCCCGTCACATTTATCTGGCTTATTGGAAAATATTTTAAAATATTACACTTGAAAATATATATTATTATTATATATATTCAGCCTTCCTTAAATGTGTAAAACCCCGATTTCAGCTTAGCGAGTATCCATTCCTTCTAAGTTTATGTTAAACTACCGATCCTAAAAAATTCATCTTTCCTAAAATCACGTAAGTCTGGGGTGACTGAGATCTTAGACTATACAATAAAGATGCAAAACAAAACATCACCCTTCAAGTGAACGTCAATTAAGAAGTTGAAAATTAAATGGGGGTACCATTTATAGAATAAAAACATACAAATTAGCGAACAATAAAATTAATGGCAGCCACCCCAAGGGACAGTTTGGTTTAACCATAAATAACAATCCCTAGTTAAAGGGGACGATACTATGCAACATATTATGAACATACTCAAAAATATAAAAAGAATACATAACCTGCGTTTTAACGGTTTTTGTGCGGTATTTTATTTGATTTTTATTTTGACGTTTCGGCTACTGAAATGTGGCCGAAACGTCATCAAAATCAAAATGATCACGGAAGACAAAGATGTCACGTGCCAATGAGCATTGTTAAAATTTTTATTTAGCCAACCGCCAACTTCTTCATTTTAATTATTTAATTATTTAATATTATAATTTACCACGCTTCGCAACATGTTTTTTTCTAGAATTTTAGATCACATATAAGGGCGTTGATTTCAATGTAACTGTACATTTTTTGTATCTGTATATACAGATACAAAAAATGTTTACATATTACTTAACTATGTTTTAAGTTAAGTCTTAATCTTTTTGAAGCCATTACTTCTTATAGGAGTGTAAACCGCTTCGTTACGTAACGCGTTACAGCGCCAGTCTGTCTTCCCTTTCTCTCACGCAAGTTATCACTATTACTTTCATAGTCACAGTTGTATAACTTATACAATTCTTTTTAAAAAAAAAGTTGTCACCAAAAGTATGTACAAATTTTGCCTTAAAATT
The DNA here is from genome assembly GCA_012273795.1 of Dendrolimus punctatus. Taxonomy (NCBI): domain Eukaryota; kingdom Metazoa; phylum Arthropoda; class Insecta; order Lepidoptera; family Lasiocampidae; genus Dendrolimus; species Dendrolimus punctatus. Next base: position 9,496,362 of record CM022554.1, on the reverse strand, counting down.
GGGATTGGATACTACTATCCGTGCGCAGAAGGTTTGCCGATAGTCGATAGCCGATGACTATTAGGGTTGACTAAAAAGCTTACACAAACATTTGTTGCAATAAATGTATTATTTGAAATTATTATTGTATATACAATATTTGTATAACATAATTATATACAATAACAGTAACGAATAGAATAGAATACAATACAATATAATTTTATTGCATAAACTGTTAGATACATATAATTTAAAGATAGAGAAGATGTTGGTTCTTTGTAGGAACGACAGTTTGTCCTCTCGAACGTACAATACAGGCAGTTTATAACGTTGCCTGACCATTATATAATATTATTATTATCATGTTATTACATTTTTCTGTAATTCACCACAAAAATAATACAAAAAGAAATAACATTATTAAAAATACTTATGTAAATCTAACATAAGTTATCTAGTCAATTGAAAAAAAATTAAATGACTAAAAAATAAATGTAAGTCGTAAATTATGGTATAATTATTTATCTGCAATTAATTAAGTAGTCATCGGACAATCTCTGCGCGTGGCTTATAACACCTATATTAGGCCAAGCCTGTAATCCTTAGGTATTAGTTGCTTCCATTGACTTAATAACTAAATTTATATAACAAATTTAAAATTCAATAACACGCATAAAAAATTAAAAATTTGGAGGTAGTTCCAAAATTAAAAATTTGGAATCAAAGAATATTTCTTACTGTATTATTAAGTAATCCTGCATACTATCAACCATAATTTCTGAAACAACTAATAGACTTTATTTTATGAGTGGTTAAGTTGAAAATCGTGCAGATTCTCAAAACCAAGTCATTTATGGGGCGGCAGGGGTGGTAAGTGATGACATATGATTAGAATGTTTCAGTATACTGGATGCGGGGATGGTTCTAGTTCTTAGTTCGGGGGTAGCAATTAGGATAAGGGGACGTTTTTGCAAAACTTGGGGAATGTTGGCTAAGACCGACTTAATAATGAATAACAGCCCATAGGTGTCCGACTGTTGGGCTCGCACCTCCCGTTATAGCGGAACAGTATACCCGCCACGCTTGTCCAAGGCGGTTTAGCGGGTTTGACACATCGCTTATCTCGATGTGCAAGTTGCATTACGATGTTTTTCTTCACCGCTGTTAGCACGTGGTAATTGTAACAATATGCACATTAGGTCAGAAAACTGCCTAAGTGTTGCATGCGTTCCGGTCTGGGTCGAACCCGTGCTCTTTAGTCTGGGACGCGAGCTCTAGCCATTACGCTACCACAACATTTATTTTTAAGTTAAAGAAATTAAGTTGTAGTTAAAGCCATAATAATGATGTACATTAGTTAGATAAATATATAACTAGTAGTCTCGGTAGACGTTGTCTTGGCCTCAAAAAGTAAAAATATAGAACTCGATTCCAGCGCCACCTACTAGGTCTGATTTTAAATGTGAACCATCCTCAGACCCACTCAAAAAAAAAAAATACACCTTGGGTTACATTATTGATGTTTTAGTAGGAATTCCTTATTGTTTCTAGTAACAAATATAGCCTACATTAATTTGGGATAAGGTAGCATTCTAACGGTGAAAGAATTTTTAAAATTGGCTTAGTAGTTTTTACATGAAGCCCGAAGAAACCGACAAGAAATCTAAAATAAATTACAAGTTGTTCGCTGTCGTTTATATAGTGTATTTCAATTGTTTTTTTTAAATAGCTTCAATGTAAAAACATTGCATTTTAGAATTTTATAATATTATAGATATTCTCGATAGATAGACTCTTCTTTTAGGTTTCCCAGGGCTTACATATTGTATGTACTTGAGCGTCTGTGGTACCTACTAAGTGTAGGTGTCCAGTAGGCGGGGTTAAACCACGCATGCGTATTGTAATATAGGTGTATTGTAATACATGTGTTTACCTACAATACTTATATAACAAAAGATTTCATAAATATATAAGAATGTGTTTTAGAAGATACACTAGAGCTCGCCCCGGCTGCGGCGCATTTCAAACGCTAAGTAGTATGGAAGAAGTCTATTTTCGAAGGCTTTATTTTACTTACACAGAAATTAACTTTTTTTCATATAATATTAACAAAGAAACTAAGTCTATATAGTCTAGACGACTGCCTAACTAAATATACAGATGAGTCGAAGCCAACCCGATTTGAAGTAATACAACGAATCACATGTTGTTAATGACAACGTACAGGTTATATATTGAAAATAACTTGATTTTTTTTAAAGGTTTTTAAATACTTTTGAGATCCTGGACATCATGTAGGAGCAGAGTGCTAGCCAAAACAAGTAAAACGAGCCCAAACATGACGGGTCTATCTTGTTTAGTACACGAGTCCCTATGGCCACCTTCCGACTCCATCATCAGATCAGCTCCATGGTACCATATTATTGGATTGTCACGCGATATACAAATACGCGCAAAATTTCAGCTCAATCGGAAACCGGGAAGTTGATCATATTTAATTTTCAAGGTTCCACCCGAACTTACTACATCAAAGATACATCCATGGCAAGTTAAATATAAGCTTGTAAAATAGACTCCAGGTCGCTGCTGGCGGGGAGCGTGCCCAAAATGCTGTCCGCATTTACACGTCAGTTAGACGCGTTGAGAGGTCTCGATAGAGGTGATGAGATCCAGACCCCCATGGCACCAGGGTTTCAACCCCGAAAGCCACAAATATGTAACCACTACCAATGGACAAATATTTGCGGTGTTTCAGGGCCTCTTGGTGTGCGGAAGCAGTCCCAGCTGTCACGGCTGTGACTGGGTGATAGGAAGCCGCTAAAGTATTGTTATGAGTTACGCTGGACTCGAATTAAAATGCCATTGGAATTACTATAGAATTTATTATAACTATACAAACACTTATAACAGAGGTACAAATATAACTAGACACTACTAGTACAAACTGCACGTTTCAATAACACGCGCAAAGACCGTCAGAATATAACTTGTCTAGTACACACGTCTTGCTAGTATCGCAATCGTCGCTTGACTGCCTTACCCCTCCGTTCGGGCATTGTTTTATACTAACTATACAATACAACGACGGACCCGTAATCTGCACACTTAGTTAATATTATATATGCTATTGTATTATTGCAAATTTTAAACACGAATTAAACAAAAGAACTCCGAATGCGGGAACGGTAATAAACCAGGTGCGCATTTCTTTGTCGGTATATAACAGTATCGACACAAGTTGCGTCCCATACTAAGGGGATATAGGTAAGGGTTCTAAATTTGTAGGTCGTGCGAAGAAGGTTTGCCGATGAAAATCACACTCGCCTCCTACAATCGACCAGCGTCGTCTAGTTCTTAGTCCTACTTAGACAAGCCGCAGTCCCAGTCGTAGGAAGCTAGAGGGGCGACTATCGGCAAACATTCTGTGCACGATTTCCAGTCCTCTGCAATATAAATTAATATATGTTAATCTTGACGTTTTGGCCATTCCGCATCGATCGTGTTAGCAGAAAAGTGGTCGCATAAAGTAATTCTGAGGTTTGGAAATTGCGTAAAAACAGCCTATCCCAATGCGGAAGCACTGTCCGTTCAAAAGGTACAGTATAAATAGATTATATCCGAAAACCAACTGCAGATTGTTCCAGTGCACACTTTGTGTAGGGATGGGCACGAGTCATCGATTATATATCGATAAATAGCTGCACTTCGCCCAACGATTTATTTTACTTTTGACAGGTTGATCATTGATCAATTCGTGATGCCCTAAAGCATACCAATTCGATTTTAGGTAAAAATTGAGGTACTTTGTGAATAAATTTTAATTAATTTAGTGCGTCTATACCATTTGCAAAAAATACAGTATTCTCATATTTAGGAAGTTATACTTAAAAGTGAAAATTACAACTTTTTAAATCTAAACAAATGCCTTTTTAGATATTTTATGATGATGATATTTATAGTTATGGTTCGCAGAACGTCCCTTAGAACAATGAAGTATGACAATTGTGACATTTGAAATAAAATTTCAAAAATGCGTAATTTCATGGGCGTGCAAATGTTTAAAATCGTAAAATAAACAAGTATAGAATTTTATATTTGAGAATTAGTAACTGAAAGTGTCAACATTTTTTAAATTCATCTTATAAAAATGCGCTAACAAATACAGTAGACAAAAAAATGTTTTGTATAAAAAAAATTGCCTGATTTGATAATTTCTGAGAAAAAAGCATCAGTTTATTAAAACTTTTTATTAAAAAACTTGTCAAATAATAGAAGTTTAAAGAAATATTACAAAATAAATATCAATATTTAAACGAAAACAGCAATTAATTACATTTTTCTAATTATAAATGGCAGTTTTTAGAATAGTCTTTATTTTAAATAGTTAAATTATTATTATTAAATTAAACATCGTAAGTTATGTTAACGATGTTTTTCGTAATACTATAAATTATTAGTGAGTTTCCAGAGTTTAGACTTTGCGAAAATGGCGCGCCTATTCATTAATATATAAATTCTCGTGTCACAGTTTTCGTTGCATACTCTCGAACGCTTGACGATTCTCATGAATTTTGTATGCATATTGGTAGGTCTGAGAATCGGCAACATCTATTTTCATCCTAAATTTAGGGTAGTCCACCCTAAATTTTTTTTTTTTTTTAGACAATTTTTATTTCTATTTTTTTATACAACATACAAAATACATACAATCTCATTTCACCCTTCTACGATCAACCTTATTTTTACGGCAGGACGACGTCTGCGGACAGCTAGTTTATTTATATTGATTCATTATTGCGTCTGAATATATAAATACGTAGTCATAATTACCATTATAAAATTACAATAAATATTATTTTTACAAATTATTAAGACTAAGAAAAGAGAAGAAAGAATTATTTGCTAGGAAAGCGACAAGACAAGGCTGTAGAAATTTATACATTCATTTTGCTATTACTTCAGTGGTATAAATTAAAAAAACTTTATCGATATCAATCTATCGATAAATACCCATCCGTGTCCCAACACGGGGATCTAATTTGTTAAGGGCCGGACCCTTTGTTTGCTTCAACAAATTGCCGCCGGATAATTGGCTTAACTCCCCAAGGGTGTAAGGCTACGGTCAGATTAACAGCGAGGAATGTTTAAATCGATTAAATTAACAATCAGATATCAAATATTTTACACTAGTGCACCACCACCTGTCTGTGACTTTTGACAAAACAACCCATAGCCAGGTGGTAGGGCATTTCCTGATTGGATGATTACTACCCCTGGTCTAGGGTATGCCGTCATAACACAACCACAACCTTGAGTTCTATTCCGGTATTAGTGAGTCTTATTAAAGAGAGCAGCAGCGTATTAGCACCTTTGCAAATGTCCATAGGCAACGGTAGCCGCTTTCCATCAAGTGCGTTATCTGTCTGCTGAATTTACGCAATAAAATAAAAATCTCCTTTTCTTATATTATTAGGTAAAAATCCTTTTATCTAATAATATAAACAATAAATAAACAGTAAAAATGTTACGAGTTACAGGACTCTAATTAAAATGGCGTTGGAATTACTATAGAATTTATTAGAACTATAAAAACACGTATAACACAGGTACAAATATAACTGAACACAACCAGTACAAATGTAATGCACGATTCAATAACATGCACAAAGTCCGTCACAATATAGATTACCGAATGTTCACACGTCTTTCCTCGCTTGTGGTTATCGCTCGACTGCCGATCTCTCCATTGGGGTATTGCTTTATACTGCACAAATACAATATGTCTCTCAGCCGCGTGGACTGAATTTCTAAGAATCACACCGGGCTAATGCCTACCATAAAAGACTACAATACACAATGGGCAGTTTTTCTAATTACAAATTTTAAACACAAAGCAAACATAAGAAATCCAAATGTCAAAAAGGTAATAAAATGTGTTTCTGCAGACGCAGGTGTGAATTTTACTTTGTCGGCACCTCGGTCGTAACAATAATAATCGGCAACCCAACACACACATTGTATATCCCCAAATTAAGCAAGTTACGCTTGTGTTATGGGTAATATGCAACGGATTAGGTACTCTGGGGCCGATCCCAGACACCCAGACTATAGTAAATAACGGAGAAAATATGTTTCCGAAATTTACTATACTAAGAATCGAACCCGGAGCCTCTGTGTTGCAGTGGCGTAGGCCGGTAAAGGCTTAGCCCGCTCAACAACAGAGGCCGTCAAATATATCAGATATATAAATCTACTGGTCTGTGTTCGCATTAAAAACACAACTCAAAATACACGTAACATCATCTAGCGAAAAAAGGTGGACTAGCTATAAAAGCAATACATTAGAATTATCGCTGTCATATTCGTTGTCATGGTGATTTGTTTATTTATTAATGATTTGCAACGGATTTATATATATATCTTTTAACTACTATCTATGTAAGATATACAGATAGTAGTTAAAAGATATTTAACAATAAGCTTACAGTGTCACCCCACCCTTATGTAGGCTTCAAACATACCAAACGAACAGTAGCTTTTCAAATCAAGTTAAAACGAGTCCTTAATTAACATTTACATTTTTATTCATTATTTAACACTTAATTTAAAAGTTTATTAACACAGACAAACACATAAGACACTCATTATACTTACATAGCCAAAATTCCAAATTAAACATAACGAATAAGTAACTACAGACTACACTGGAGTTGATCGCAGACAACTAGACTAAAGTACATACTACATACATAACTTCACACCAGGTGCCTTGCGGGGTAGGCACGAACAACAGAGCGCCATTCAGGCTTATTCTTACACACCTCACTTGCTTCTTTCACATTCATAGCTCTTGTCATGCACGCTCGTCTGTTCTTAAGACTCTTGACGTCACCTTCTGCTAATACACGATCAATTTGATCATGGAAGCTGTGTCGTGGCCTTCCGCGACTTCTGCATCCATCCACTTTTGCATTGTATATCTGTTTAGTCATTCTTTCATCATACATTCTTTCCACATGCCCGAACCACCGGAGCATTCCTTTCCTTACCTTCATCCCGACACCCAGATTGATTACTAAAGGATACAGGGGCGTTTTGGCCAGTAATTAGTTGAATTATGGCAAAAAAAGCATTATATTATAAAATTCTTATATTGCCGTGTTTGTACATTGAAGGTATTGAAAAAACAACTGGGATAGACTATATAAACGACGGAGAACATAATGCAATTTTTTACAAGCTTTTATTTAACTTGTATGTATGTAAGTTCGGGTGGAATCTTGCAAGTTAAATTTGACGAACTTCCCGGTTTCCGAATGAGCTGAAATTTTACACGCACATCGCACAAGTATATCGCGTGACAATGCAATAATATGGTACCATGGAGCTGATTTGATGATGGAGTCGGAAGGCAGTCATAGGAACTCCTGTACTAAACAAGATAGATAGTGATATCCAGGACTTCAAAAGCTGGTATATAAATTCTTTTCTAAACAACAAGTTATTTAGCTTTCTTGTCAGTTTGTCGACATCAAATTCTTAGACTTGAAATCTGCGCTACTTTTCAGCTTGGGAATCTTGTGGAATTATTTAAAATTGCTAGATTAAAAAAAACAAATTCCAATGTGATTTTTTTATAGATCAATAGCAAATTTTATGCAGTGAAATGCGTGATATTTTTTATTCGGGAATCCCGCGGGAATTTTACCGGGAACGATTTGAAGTTGTTCGTTTGCATAAAAATTGGCTTGTTCCGGCACAGTTTTCACTAAAACAATAGCTGCGGTATTTTGTGTCCCGGGAATCCACGGGAATTTTAAGCCAGACGTGGACGAAGTTCCGGGCATATCCTAGATTTTCTATAACCTTTAAAATGGAAAACATCAGTCCTTAATTCTGACTAGAAGACGAAACGTTTTAAAAATGAGGTCAGTTATAAAATAAGCTATCGATAATAAAAACACGTTTTAACGGTTTTAAGCGAGTAATTAATTAAATTGAAATTACCGAGCTTAAAGATAAAAAAGGTGGCGTTTTGACCGCATTTTATTGATGAGAGTTGCAATTCACTAACAAATAAATACATCACCATGACAACGAAAACGACAGCGATAATTCTAATGTATTGCTCTCATAGCTAGTTCCACCTTTGTTTCGCTAGATGATGTTATGTGTATTTTGAGTTCGTCTTGTTAATGCCACCAAAGATAGTAGATTTATATATCTGATCTTTTAGAAAGAAGCAGAGAAAAAGAAAAAAGAGCTTTCTTTTAGAAAGAGAAGCATTTATTTCTCCCTACTACTAGTTACTCCAGTAAGTACTTGTCTCCAATTTAACCAAGCATCAGTTATTCCTTTATCCTCAATATTCTACAAATACTAATTTCTATAATTGCCCCATTATCCCCTCTAACCTTAAATAAAACTAATGATACACTAATAACAATTTTCCACGCGATTTCACTCGCCCCGCCAATAAAATTTAATAGAATTAAAGTGGCCATAACAGGTACTCTTACCCTATCATTCGACATATGTGAGGGCAATAAATGCCGTGTTACCCTACTCGGTTTAACTGCACTGCACTTTTTATTACTGCAGTGGTTTATACGAGGGGATGGAGGGGATAATAACGATCTTCTGTCGAGTATTTACACTTTGGAAATTAGTAAGAAGATGCGAAGCTTTTTTTTTGCTTCGTAGATGAATGAAATTACTAATGAGTGACAAGCGCCCAGTAAAGACATAGCTCGTGACACCTTCTGCAATTCAGAATTAGAAGAGAGACATATTTTTATATCCTATAATATAATTAATTAATAAATTGTATTCCTTAAATATAATAATAATGTCAGCCCATAAATGTCCCACTGCTGGGCTCGAGCCTCCCATTATAGGGCAACGGACAGTATACCCGCCACGCTTGTCCAAGGCGGCTTGGCAGGTTTGACATATCGGTTATCACGATGTGCAGGTTGCATCACGATGTTTTACTTCACCGTTTTTAGCACGCGGTAATTGTAACAATATGCACATTAGATCAGAAAACTAACTAAGAGGTGCATGCGTTTCGGTCAGGATCGAACTCGCGCCCTTCGATTCAGGGGCGCGTGCGCTAACCATTACGCTACCACGAAATTGTATTCCTTCCTATACATAAAATAAATAATTCTTTTTTTTAAAGAGTATTATTTTATCCGGTATAACAGCACGAGCCGAGTGAGGGAAGCGAATGAGTTATGACTCAAATGATTTTTTTATTCCAATTCAGTTGAGAGATCTGCCCCATTTTCCCTTATCACAAGTGAATTGTGCGAAATCCTTTAAGATGTTACGCCTGTTTCCCATGGGGGTAGGCAGAGACGATGTATGTCCCTTTGCTACGATCTCGTCATTTCATTTACTTTCATTAATATGTTTTTAAGTGCTTGTATTATTTAAATTATTTATTCAAACAAAAACAAAAAAATTTTAGATATCTACATCTTAAAACCCAAAAGTGTTTGACGAAGATGCTAAAGGTCTGCGCTTTAAGTAAATTTAATATATATGTGGTAGATTGAATTATCATATCTACCCGTTCTCCATTTCTGGTACCAAGTGAGAGAAGGACATTCATGTAGGTTTCCTACAAATATATATATATATATATATATATATATATATATATATATATATTTTTTGGAATATATGTACGAGCATGTTACGGCGGTTTTGGAAAATATGGAGGAAACATTATTTAAATGTATTACAATGTAGGCTAAAGTGGCAAGATAATTATCCTAACATTAAGGTTGGTTCTTTAGTAATTTTAGTTGAAAACGATGTTCAGCCTTTGTTCTGGCCTATGGCTCGGGTAATCAACGTATTTCCAGGGGCCGACGGTATAGTTAGAACCGTAGAGGTGAGGGCACAGAATGGTAATAGAAGATCAATTACAAAGGTTTGTTTACTGCCTATTGATGATATTTAATCAATTCATGTTTCCTTTAGTTTCTTACTTCTCCCCTGGGAATATGTAGGAAACCTACATAGACACCGGCTGCATGGAAGCCTAAATATTTTATAATAATAAAACAATGTGTCTAATAATTTTTAAGTCAGTTCCTATTGAACTGTTGATGTAAAATTTTATTTGGTATTCAATTAATACAAACTATCGTCAAACGAAGTGCTGCTTTATTTTCATATATGTACGGTCATTACACCAGCTAAAATACAGTCTACTGAAATATAACTTTTAAACAATTCAACATTAACACATGACCTTGTAATCTATTTTTGCCATATATCCTGTATATAGATGGCAAAAATAGTTTGAGTGAGAGAGATATGAGTATGTAGTGGTTATTTTTTTAGTGAAAGATTAATTGATAATAAATAATAGAGATATACCGCTATGCACATCCAAACACATACATATATACTTAGATGCGTATTATAATAAACGATAATCGGTTTGCCACAGCGCACGAGCCGAGGGAGTGAAGCGAGTGAGTCATGTGACTGAAGCTAAATTTTTATCCTAATTCAGTTCAAAGATCTGCCCCGTTTTCCTTTATCACAACATAGTTTTGTGAAATCCCATTAGATATTTCTGAAAGTGTTTTTTTATTATACGATAAAGATAAGATAATGTCTACATATCAAATGATTAATAGGTTATTTGCACAAGAATTATCTTAAATTGATATACTATAGGAAAATAACACTTACTAAAAAAAATAAAACAAACATGTTGCCAAGCATGAATAATACTATTAGTCTGGTGTGCATCGACATTTAACCGGTGGTTCAAAATAAAATTATCGATCAAAATGTATGCATAAACAGCGATTATTTTATTTTAACCGTCGGTTAAATGTTGGTGCACACCAGCCTGACAATCGCCCAGCAAAAAACGTAATTAGTACAACACTGCAATCATAGTTTTATATATTACTAGTGGTCACCGTGGTCAAAATTCGACCATAATTATTAATTTAAATTATGAGTGAATTTTATTAAGGTTCTGTTGTTAAAAACTATACTTCTGTAATCACAGATTTCGCCAAGGCTACACTGTTAATTTGTCTTTAAGCAAAAGAGTAGATATGCGCGTGTGTGTCAAATATATGGTCTCTACCAGGCTAATGCTAAAATGCAATTTTTTTTTAAATTATGCATAAAAATACAATAAATCAATAAAAAAACATTGCAGACTTTACCATGTATTTGACAGACACACCCATATATATTCTTTTGTTTATTGTTAAAGTCAAATTAACAGTGTACCCTTGGCGAAATCTGTCAGCATAGAAGTATAAGTCTTTGACAACAAAATCTTCGTAATTTTAAAACTTATAATTTAGATTTATGGTCGAATTTTGACAACTAGTAATATAAACCCGCAGGAGGGCTTTGTGGCGAAGCCTTAGGTGAGTAGCGACAGCTCGGACCTGACTCCGAGGCCACGGCAAGACCACCACCCCCCTCCTCTATGCTTGTTTTAAACAGCCGGCACAAAGTGGAGGTCGCTAAAGCAAAGACTCAAGCTCCAGGGATGTAAGTGATAAATGGCATAACGTCGTGAACTTCCAGCCCACCTGTTTTCAACTACAACTTAGCCACTTACACCAATGTTGCCCCTGTTTCCTAAGGCATTTTTGGGCCCCATGCAGTGAGTGGTGAGTCACCGTCAGCCTACTTTTCCATGCTCCCCGAACATTGTGACGGGCAGACACTATAGTCCCCATATCCTCAGACCCTTAATACCACTAGCAGTTCACCCCAATCACGCGGTACTTTTTGTCCTCATTTCCTGTAATAGTCCTACACTAGCTGGGGCTTGTCCTTGGGTGCATTATTATATGGCGTAGACAGGGATAATCGCAGGTCAGTATCACGCCACATTTAAATTAAATTTGTCAGGGGGTCCCTACGTGTTGGCTTTCGCATGGCCCCAAGCAAGACATCCACAAGACCAGGCCATTTTTATGGTCCGTGGTCTTCCAAGGCACACATAATAACTACATATACATACTTATTCCTTGAATCACACTTCTAAAATTTTGCTCAAAAATACCTGTAGCATTTTTTTTGTAAAGTAAGGGTGCGTTTGCATTGACACCTACCCTACGCGAGGGTAGTGAAATCTGGCATGTGTTGACAGCAAACATAGCCATAGGGGGGTTAATAAATCAAATAGTGCCTTGCAGTGCGGTCCTGTTTATTTTTACCAAGTGAATTAGCCATTGAAACTGCAGTGCGAGGATTAAGCTTATGTTAGTTGTTGTTTTTGTGCTAGGACTAAAAGTAAAGAATTTTATCTTGCCAAGCATGTAACTTTGACTGCGTCTCTCTCGAAAAGTAATTGTGTAACATATTTCTGTATAAAATTTATAAAAAAAAATGCTGGGGAGTTTCTTGGTGCTTCTTCTTCTTAACAGCAATAACACGATGCGAAGCGGTGTACACCGACTAGGAAGTTATCTTAATGTGCAGGTTTCATTGCGATGTTTTCATTCACCGTTGTTAGCACGTGGTAATTGTTACAATTAGGTCAGAAAGCTGCCTAAGTGGTGCATGCGTTCCGGCTAGAATTCGAACCCGGGCCTTTGAGTTTGGGACGCGCGCGCCAGCCATTACAGTACCACGACTATTACATCGCATAACCACACCAATTCTAATGGTCTTTTGCACTTTATTTACTCAATCAATTAGGGGTAAAATAGGAACATGTGTGACAAATATGATTAGCCATTTGCAACCCCTATTTCAATGAATAAAATATATAAATACCCTCTAGGGGTCCAAATTAGGGTGAGTAAGGTGTATGGGGTGAATTGAGACTAATTATTTGAAAGTTTTAATCAACACGTTTGTAGTTTAAGGGGATGGAGATAATGTTAAGAGGTCAATTACAAACGTCATAGGCTGCGTACAGCGTGACCTTATACGCGACCGACGACTTCTTACAAAGGCTGATTACATTGATCCAGCTTCTGGCATCAGTGTGCTGCCACCGAGATCTGGCTCATGATGTTTACATGCATGCAGTTAGTAGTCTTGGTTATATATTTAAGGGGTTAGAACGTGAGTACGTCCTTGAACTCAGTAGGGAAAATGCAGCGTGGCAAACGGCAGAAATTGATGCGATTGAATTATTTGGTTAGATTTCCTGTCTAGTATTGGTAGAGTTGTCGGAAGTCTTAGAAGAAGAGATGAAGGCAACTTATTTTGGCAAGAAAATGTACAGACAATAGAATTCAAACTGGAGGTTCTATTTTGCTCAAAAGTCAAAGTAATTTAATATTATCTTAGGTTTCGCGACTTGTGTACATAATAAATCTTACGTTTTAACTGTTTTAAGCGTCGTAAATTTGGTTTTTATTATTCTGACGTTTTAGAAATATGGTAATTTATTTATTTGAAACGGATATTTTTCAGAAATTATGCTGTTTTAAAAGTTACATGTTTCGCTTTTGATAGGCATACAAAGTTTTTGTAGTTTGGTTACAAGAGATTTGTATTTTTATGACTATATATACATACTAGCTTCTGCCCGCGACTCCGTCCGCGTGGATTATTTTTCATAAAAAGTATACTATGTTACTTCTAATACCTCCAAGAATATGTGTACAAAGTTTTATGATGATCGGTTGAGTAGTTTTAGCGTGAAAGCGTAACAAACAAACATGCATTCACATTTATAATATTAGTAGGGATTATGTTTATATTATTATATTACATTATTATAATTACAATAAATATTTAGTATTCAATATATTATATACATATTATTGATATTGTGTGTAAGAATAAGCCTAAATGGCGCTCTGTTGTTCGTGCCTACCCCGCAAGGGACCTGGCGTGAAGTTATGTATGTATGTATGTATGTATTATTGATATTCTTGTATATGTAGATCTTCACAGTGGTAAACATATGGTCAAAGTGATTTTTATATATTTCCGTTTCAAAATGTAACCACCATTTACATTTTTTGGTTGAATAGTTGATAGATAATTTTGATCCTCTCGAATTGTATGAATTTGCCCCTGTCTACTTTCGAAATGGTCGTCATCATTATATAGAAATTATTTTATTAACACCAGAAGTCACTGCCAACGTCCTGCTCTGAAAAAATAAAAATCTAAGACCCAATCCTAGCGCCACCTACCTGTTCCAATTGTGAATATAAACTATCTGGGGAACCACTCTAACTCACACAAAAAACTTCAAAATCGTTTCAGGAGATTAATAAGATCCTAGAACCCGGTTCTGGTTCCAATTGTGAACCCAAATAAACTCGGGACTCACTCAAACACAAAAAACCTTTCTTGGACTTCTATGAATATTTTTTTTTATTGCATGAGTTCAGCAGACGGCCCACTTGATGGAAAGCGATTACCGTTGCCTACGGACTTTTGTAACACCAAAGGCTAATGAGCGACTGGAATCTGACCACTAATGCCGGAACACAACTTGAGGTTCTTATGGCACATACTCTAGACCAGAAGTGGTAGCGATTGTGCAATACTGGATCACGGATTGTATACCCATTTGAGAGTGAGAGGTATGCCAAATCCTGCACAAAAACCAATGGGGTAATAAGCACCACCATAACCTCCCAATCCACCTCCAATGGGGCAGCTAGATTGCACCTGAAAGTGCACGACACTAACTGGTCCTAGGATGTGCCATTCGAAGACCAGTTAGTGCCGTGTTCGATTTTAACTATGGCACACTGACACCAAAAAGCAAACGCGGCTTGTATATGAAGTCAATAAGATATCGAAGGATGGGATGTGAACGTCACTTGCACGGAGAAAACGGAACGTCCGAGCTGGCCTCGCGTGCGTTGGAGACTGCTTCACCATCACGCAATGGCGGCGAACCCGAAAGCCAGCGGCACTTTTAAACTACCCACATCGGTGTAAATTGTGAGGATTCAACAGCCATATCCAGACGAGCAAACACCCTGCCATCTGGCTATGAGTTATTTTGTGGCTTCTTACAACAGGCCACCCGATCACAATAAATTTTATTCTTTCCTCGTTCTTGCATGGATAAAAAAATATTTCAACTTTAAAAACGAAAATTCACTTACCACCAAGCTCTGGTATCCGATGGTAGAACATGCCGGTCCTGGCTAACCACTCAAGCTGCATATGATGAAGCACTCTATCTCCTGGGTGATGGAAGGCAGATGGTAATGGACCTCCTGGTGGTAGCGCACCAGGCTGTAAGGGGTAGTTGAAGAGTGCTGCCGATTGTGCCGCGACCAACGCAGGGTTTTGTGGTAGAAGTCCAGGTTTTGGTATTATACCTAGAGAACAATATATTTTTAGTATGGAAACACCACTACAATATGTTAATAGAAATTATTTGTTGGTCAGAAGTTATGTTAGCTTATTTATTGAGAAAACTCAAAAAGGGTAAATTATGTACATTTCTTTAATAAGTTACAAATAATATTTTTTTTATTGCTGGAGTTCAGCAGACAGGCAGACGGCCCACCTGATGGAAAGCGGTTACCATCGCCTATGGACATTTGCAACAACAAAGGAGCCACAAATGCGCTGCTGCTCTCTTAAGGGAGACTGGAACCTGGTCACTAATACCGGAACACAACTCAAGGTTGTTATGGCAACATACTTTGGACCAGGGGTGATAGTCATCCAGTCGGGCAAATGCCCTACCACCTGGTTGTGGGTTGTTTTGTCGCCTCTTACGACAGGCCGCCCAGCCGCAGGAAATTGTATTCTTTCTCCGTTCCTGCACGGATATAGTGGTCTCAAATCCCTTTCGGTTAGGAACGTGCCCAAAAGGCTGGATGGCAACGACGATGAGTTGCCTGAAGAAAAGACCAAATCTAAACAGATAAATATAATTGAAGTGTCTGTTTGTAATATCAAAATAACAGCTTTTTACTAAACGCTTAAGAAAGTATATACGGTACTTACTTAAATCGCAACAAAATTTTAACTTGAAGTTTTACGGGCAGGTTTTCAAATTGGATAAGTACATTAACAATCTGCCAGTAACACTTCAAGTTGAAATTTTGTTGCGATTCATTTTGTCACTTATCAGTTGAAGATTTTCCACTTGTCCGTTGCGATTCGTTTTTCCACTTGTCCGTTGCGATTCGTTTTTCCACTTATCCGTTGCGATTCGTTTCTCCACTTGTCCGTTGAAGTTTTTATACCGTGGTACTGGTAGGTGGCGCTGAGATCGGGTTCTAGAATCCTCCTGACCACCGAGAGCGATTTTGGTGTTTTGTGTGTTTGAGTGGGTGGGTCCACAGATGGTTTAAATCCACAATTGGAACCGGTAGGTGGCGCTGGGATCAGGTCCTTGATTTTTATTTTTTCAGAGCAGGACAACGACTGCCTGGGCCGCTGGTAATATTATACAATTGTGATAGTGTAGTCTTTTGTTTGATATACTTTTGTGTTTGTTCGGGATTCACGCAAAAACTACTGGGCAGATTTCGATGCGGTTTTTGTTGACCGACAGCACATTACTGGACTTAAAATATGTTGCATTTTGGCCCCCCCGGGTATCCCGAGGGAGAGATTTGAAATTGGTCAGGTGGAATAAAGTCCTGATTTCTTAGTTATCTATCCAACGTGGACAAAGTCGCGGACGAATCTTAGTTGTATAAAACTTTTTTTAAAGGTTTTTAAATACAAGCTTTTGAGATCCTGGTATCATGTAGCACATAGTGCTAGCCAAGACAAGTAAAACGAGTCCAAACATGACGAGTCTATCTGGTTTAGTACAGGAGTTTCTATGACCACCTTTCGACTCCATCATCAGATCTACTCCATGGTACCATATTATTGCATTGTCACGTGATATACACATACGTGCAAAATTTCAACTCAATCGGAAACAGGGAAGTTGGTCAAATTCAACTTGCAAGATTCCACCCGAACATACAGACATATGACATACCTAGTACATAGCTACGTCCATTGCAAGTTAAATAAAAGCTTGTAATTAAATTGTCTTTTAAAAGAAGTAGATCTAACTTACCTGGTCGATATCCTTCGTAATCCTCGCCTCCACCTTCAACTCCTGGCGAGATCGGGGGGCTATAACTACCAGATCGGTTCCCATCATCTGACCCGGGACTCGCACTCCTAGGACTGCTCTGTCCAGACCTCGGACTCCCAGACCTCTGGTCCATACCTTCTCTATACTTCGAGATGGTGTTCTGTTCGATCTGTGTATCATAGTTCTCGTATCTCGTGATATAGTTCTTAAGATATTGATCTGACATTCTATGCTCTTGGGGTTCTAACTGCTTAGAGAGTAAAGCGTCAATGCAAAAGGATTTCTTCTGGTTCAGGACGGTTTTTTCTTCGTAGTATTTCATGTTTTTTGGGGAGTTTGAGCGGCTATGGTCTGGGTTGGAGTCTTGATCGAGGTCCAGTGGCTTATTGGAAGTGGAGTCCCGCCGGTACATAGCTTGTGGGAGGATCTGGGATGACATCCTTTACATAGCTGGATTATCTGTAAAGATGGGTGGAGTTAGTTTTTATGTTACAAGTTACAACCAATAATATAGTAAATGAATGTATTCATTTAAAAATTACAGATTACTTTTTGAAAGTCAATGCTAAGTGTAATTACTGTTAGCCTAAGCCTAATTACTGTTAGCCTACTGCAAATTACTGTTAGCCTAAGCCTTATTACTGTTAGCCTACTGCAAATTACTGTTAGCCTAAGCCTAATTACTGTTAGCCTACTGCAAATTACTGTTAGCCTAAGCCTAATTACTGTTAGCCTACTGCAAATTACTGTTAGCCTAAGCCTAATTACTGTTAGCCTACTGCAAATTACTGTTAGCCTAAGCCGAACTACACACCTGCGGAACGTACGACACTGAAAGTTTGGCTAAATATACTTTCAGTGTTTTTAAGTAACCTATCTATCTCTCTATGCTTAAGTCAAGAAATTATGTAGCGTTCGACATAATGAGAAACCGTTCTAGTGGTTGCTTCTGTGGGAACACATTCATTCAATCAATCAATAACTCGTTATTGTACACCAATACAAAAAAGAACTTACAGACTAAAATTATGTCTCATTATGCACAAAGGTGAGGACCTGACCTACGGGGCCGAGACATGGACACTGACGTCAGGATCGGTCCACAAGTTCCAAGTCCCTCAACGCGGTATGGAGCGATCTATGTTAGGTGTTTCTCTTATAGATAAAATTAGAAACGAGGATATCCGTAAGAGAACCAAGGTAACCGACATAGCTCGCAAAATTAGCAAGTTGAAAAGAGCAAACGAGTCCTGGAGTGGAGAACGCGTCTCGGTAAACGTAGTGTCGGACGCCCTCCAGCCCGATGGACTGATGACATATTCAAGGTCGCCGGTAGGCTCTGGATGAGGAAATCGGAGAACAGGGATGAGTTGCGCCGTCTTGTGAAGGCCTACGTCCAGCAGTGGATTGCGAATGGCTGACGACGACGATGCACAATAGGCGGTTATATCGCTAACAACCGATCTCTTCCAGACAACACTAGGAATGAATTGAGATTATAATGACGATGGTGGTATGCATAATGCATAGTACAATTTCCTACATTCTGGTTATAGCGTTTTTTGCTGATCGGCAGCTAATTCTTAACTTATAGGAGATAGTTCGGAATATTAAGAAAAAAATGAGAAATTCAAAATGGCTGCCATACAATTCTATAATTTTAAAAAATTCTAAACATTTCGTGTCTGTACATTGAAGCTATTAAAAAAAAAACCAACTGGAATAGACTATATAAACGACGGAGAACACAATGTATTTTTTTAGATTGTGTGTTTGGTCGGGATTCATATAAAATCTACTGGACCGATTTCCATGCGGTTTTCAATGATTGACAGTAAATTCTTAGACTTAAATTTTCTGCTACTTTTGAAGTGAAACTTCTTCATCGGCGTTGGAAAAAATCGTCACATTTTTTCCGTTACCCGCCATCTTCTTCTTGCTCCTACCACGGTCGAATTTTATTAATTTTAGCAATTTCTGTAAAGTTGCATATAGCAGATAATTTTTTCGAAAAATAAGGTCATAAAGCAGTTTCACTTCTTACGTGTGTACACTAGTACACGCACACGTGTTTTTTACCCGATTTCCAAAAGGAGGAGGTTCTCAACTTGGCCGGTATGTTTTTTTTAATGAATAGGGGTTCGCGTTTGACCGTCATTGCGCCTGTTGTCACGCTTACCTAGAAGATACCTGTTCACGCGAGACTTAAAGACGCCTAGATTGTTTTCTTCAGGAAAAACAGACGGCGGTAAATAGTTCCACTCTTCAGCGGTGCGTATGATGAAAGTGGTAGCATAGCGTTTCGTCCACTTTCCGAGTGCGTACGTCTGCTTGTCCGGTGGTAAATGGTCAGGGAGGAACCAATTCATGTAATGCCGTGGTACGCTCGCCGAAGTGTAATGGAGCGTTCCCACTATGTCGTGACGACAGATATTCGTGTAGTTTTAAGTGTCGTGGCTTATATGTTTAAACGGAGGTGTTCACATATAGAACGACACAGTGACGACAGATTGTAATGACAGTGGGAACGGCTAGCACGACAGTCGCAAAACGATAAAAGATCGTTAAACATTTTTGACGACAAACAGTCGTTATAATGGGAACAGCTAGAGACGACAGTCGTCGAACGATGAAATACTAGTTACGACATAGTGGGAACGCGCCCTAATCTATAAACTACCGACGAACTAGCAACTTTACGTCGAAAAAATTAAAAAGATTTCAAAATTTGACTTGCATACCCGCGGGAATGCAAGTCAAGTTGGGCATCGACGAAGTGGCGGACATGTTCTAGTTTCTATTTATTATTAAAATTAATTTAATTAATAGATAATTTTATCGTTAGATAAACTTTTATCGATAGTGTATTAAAAACTTATTATAATATTATCACTATATTAATTTATATTTAATAAAAGCTTATCGGATGGCTTTATACAGCACGTGCCATAGATAATAGAGTGATCTAATCACGAATTAAAAAAAAACGGCCACGTACGAGTCGGTTTTGGACATGGTAGTTTCCTCTTAAGAGCCCAATTAATTCAAATATTTTTAATCACGTGTAAACAATGCAAGAACGTAGCTACTTCTCAAATAAACACTTTATTGAAGTGACAACTTCTAATGGGAGGGTAACTTCGTTACGTAACGCGTTACGGCGCCAGTCTGTCTGGCTTCCCTTTCTCTCTGGCATATGCCAGCAGTAGGTAAGCTCCTCCTCTCTCACTCTAACCCACAGCGCTAGCCGTATTTCGGTAATTAGATTAAATAATGATACTAATAATGTACATACATACACTCAATTCTAATGTACATATTCAAGAATTGTAACTAGGAATAAAATATATTTTGTAATCGATAAAAGATTTTATTAAGAAATAACCTTTCCTTACATTATCATATTAATATACATAACATTAAAGTAATGACCTAAGCTTTTCTCAAGTTAAACAATTTCAATATTAAATAGTTCAACTTAGAATAGTTTAAGTTATCACTTCTGTCGGGCGTTCCGAAACGCAGCCTTTTTTTTCTGGGCAGGGGGAAATAAGTTTCGTACATTACCGAGTCCTTTACTGGGATTAGACCAAGGAAATGAGAGTTATGCATTGAAGATGACGCGGACAACAGAGTCGATTGCCGGCTTGTGTGGAGACTCAGCAAGGTACCCCTATTAGAGAGGTAACCCATGTTCTAATACTTCAATAAAACCCCCCTTCCTCCCGCGCTTGTGGTAGGAAGAGCGTGAGACTTAGAACGTAGTTACACCCACGCTGATCCTAGCGCAGTGCTTGAGAATGCCCCGGGAGCGGCAAACTCGCACACTACCGTGTCCTTTACTAGGGATTAGACCAAAGCGACAAGAGGCGACCACGAATGGGCACCAGAGTCAAATTGCTGGCTTGTGTGGAGACTCGAAGATACTCAATACTCCTCTAAAACCACCCTCCTCCCATGTACCCCGTCCTCGTGGTAGGAAAAGCGTGACTCTTAGAACGTAGTTACGCCCACGCTGAGAAGATGCAAACTCACTTCGTCAGTCGTCAGTCGTTCTACGTCAACTCCTCGAATTGGTTCCAGGGGCGGCGTAAAGCGTGGGTGACGTGGGCCATTGCCTACTGCCTCGCACCACGACGAGAGGACGAGTAAATTTTTTTCATTAGTTGTAAAACAGTAATATTTTCATTTTTAATATTCATAATTTCATTCTGAAAGTACCATTAGAGTTGTCTAATCACAGGGATGAAAACAGTACTATTCTATTCTATTTTTGGCGATTTGGTTTCAACGCTACTGGCGCTGATTTCCAAATGTCACAGTAACAGAGAATGTCAGGTGTGGGTTGTAAGCAATAGCAGCTCGAGAAAAAAATTGGTCGGTTTTCTTTCTAACTGTACCTTCTGTGAACCTAGGGACAACACAACATAAACAGAGTTAATCTAACTACCTTATAAATAAATGTTATTTAATGTTATAAACTTACATAATATATTAGCAGATTTTTTATTGGCCAGTGCTAAAAGGAAATTTATGTTGACAGGGCGAGGGAAATCTCCTGGTAAAATATCATAGAGTGGAGTGATAATTTTTTGGCAGCGAAAAAACACGTGCTCCAAAGTGCCCTCGTCTAAGCCGCACTCACAAAGGGAATGGACTCTAATTTCCGCCAAGAAAACCGGTGTACAGATATGGCCGAGTCTGAGACGAATTATAGTAGAGTTCACTTTTTTAGGGAGCTTGCGGTATAGATAAAAACATGATTTGGAGGGGAGAAGAGGTTGGAGGTTGCCGAAGTGTCTTCCTACGTTTTGTCGAGAAGCTTGCCACTGCAGATTCCAATAGTTTAACATTCGGGGCTTAGCGAGAGCTCTCAGATCCCGAGGAAATACCTCGTCATATTTGTTCACACCAGAGGACACGGCTTCCTCTGCACAGTGATCAGCCATCTCGTTACCGCTAATTCCACTATGACTGGGAATCCAGGCGACGATAACTTCGAGGCCGGCAATGTCGCACCTCAATAGGACTTCTTTGGTTTTTAGTGTAACGGGAAAATTCTCTTTAGAGTGAAAAGGAAATTTAATTAAATCTTGGAGACTACTTAATGAGTCAGAAAAAATAATGGATCTTTTAATGTTATGCGACTCAATATAGAGAGCAGCTTCTAGGAAAATAGTACTTATCGTGGGAAACCATTTTCCCTTATGTCAAAAAAAAAAATATAGATAATGCATACGAATCATGTCCCAACTTTTTTTACAGCCACTGTTGAATCGCTTCATAAATTGTAATAAAAAGTATCAATAATTTTGGAACATTATTTTATATTTTTCACTAAATTATTATTTAATTTAGATAAATTTGATATAAATATTTAGATATATAACAGTGACAAAATATTAGGTACTGGCTGGTAGAATGCCTAAAAAAACCACGTTTCATTCGTTGACTTTTCATATGTGACGAATTACATTAGTTCATCAGCTTTAGATATTATGGATTTAACGCCTGATTTCATTAGAGAAGTGGTTTGTTTAACTATTTACTTTCCTCATATTCGAAATTAGTTTAGTTTAATTAATAACTATTCCAACTGCACATTATTAACGCTATCTATGTAATTAGATATTGTCCATCCAAAGGTTGTTTGGAAGATATTGCTTTAAGTAATAAGGCCGCCCATTGTACTAACTACCTATTAGTATTTAAGTTTATTGTGTATTCTTTCTCTTGTCATGTTGGGGTTATATTAAAGAGTATTGTATTGTATTGTATAGTACGTAATGTATGTTTTCATCGCTAATTCAATTGTCGTGTTTTTTGTTCAGAGTATTATGAATATTTTAACAATAATAGATCTTTGCAAGTCAAAGCAAAAAGTAGTAATAAATACACATGGATAGTTGTTTTTTTTTATAATGAATAGGTTCGCGTTTGACGGACATTGCGCCTTATCTCAGGCGGAAATACAGTCTAAGGTGGAGCACGCTTACCAAGATACGTTCACGCGCGACTTATAGACACCTAGATTGTATTTTTGGGGAAAAACAGACGACGGTAAAGAGTCCCATTCTTCAGCGGTGCGTATGATGAATGTGGAAGCATAGCGTTTCGTCCGCTTCGTCGGTACCACCATATATCTGTGGCGTAAGTGCGTACGTCTGCTTGTCCGTACTACTCACGTAACTAGCTCATGCCATAACTTTTCACCTAAATTTCCCTAAAGTACTATATTTATAGGTACGGCTTGAAAATAAAAATACTATATTTTATACAATAAAAGATGGCAACAATAGTTGTAGGTATTCCAGTTGTTTTTTTTTAATAGCTTTAATATTTTAAAGTTATAGTATTTATTTTACTATACTAAAGGTAGTTTTTATTCGAATTCGGAGTGTTTACTTCGACGCCCCGAGGTTCGCTTTCTTACTTTTTCCTCACTTCGCGCGGTCTTTAATATCCCTTGTATTGAGACCGTTGGTACATAATTCATCCTTCATAACTTCAAGCCAGAATTTTCTAGGCCTATCACTGTCAACGGGACCTGGCGGAGACTACATGGCTAGACCTTTTCTCCCCACGTTTGGTACTAGCAGGTTTCCGTGAAACGTGGTCGTAGGTACCTACTTATGCGAATCTTTCGTAGTTTATGACCTATGTCACTGAGATGAAGACTGCCGCGGTCTGTACGCGTGACTCCACACATCCACCGTAGTATATTCATCTCCGTGACATGTAGCTTTTGCTTGCATCGCTCAAGTGCCAAGCTTCATTGCCATACAAAAGTACAGGTCTAATAAAGTCTGTCCACTGAAGTGGAGCGAAAAAACGGAAAAATATTATCCAATAAGTTGCATAAAATTTCAAGTCGCTCAACGGGCTATGGAGCGAGCTATGTTGGGTGTTTCTCTTATGGATAGAGTTGATGAGGATATTCGTAAGAGAACCAAGGTAACAGATATAGCTGGGCCGGTCACATTTGTTGCAAGACCGATGGCCGCTAGAACAGACGAGTCTTAGAGTGGAGACGGCGTCTCAGTAAACGTAGTGTTGGACTGTCTCCAGCCGATGGGCTGAAGACCGGCGCAGGGATGCAAGTAGGCACGGGATGAGGAAGGCGGAAGCCCGTTTGAGTGGCGACATCAAAAAAGGACTGCATAAAAATTGCGTAAATGGACATGCAGCCAATTCTATTGGTTAATATAACTTCATTTTTCCGCTCCGCAGCCTCCTTCCGCTTCAATGAATAGGAGCTTTATGATGCGATATTTTCTTTACTCCTCTGTTTTTGGATATGGCAAAGGATTTTATAAATGTCTTTTCTTGTTTGTGTCTTTTTTTAAATGGTTTGTGATGGGTTTACAAACTTTGTTCCTAATTTAAATCTAGCTTTTTATTTAAATCCATTGGATATATCTGGTTGGTGAAGCTGGTGGCTAGCCGCCTCCCAATGTTTGATAATCTTCCCTTTTAAATTTCCTTACAACTTTTGAGGTTTTGTCGAAATGTCCAGATACATATACATATCGTAACGGAGAAAGAATAACTCCTACGGCCGGGCGGCCTATCATAACTACCCACCCTCAGCTGTTTAATTGCTACAACCCCTGGGCTAGAGTATACCGCCATAATAACCTTGAATGTGTTCTGGCATTAGAGGCCAGGTATCACTCCTCTTTTCGAGTCTGGCAGCACATTGGTAGGACCTCAAGTTTTGTAAATGTCTATAGACGACGTTAACCTTCCCTCAAGGAGCCAGCAGCTTGCTTGCTCGTGCAGCAATAAAAAAATCCACGCTTTACTGGAATATCGTAAACAGAACTTTCATAAAAAGTTATTTCTATTTGGCTTATTTAATGATTTTATCTAGGTATAACTTTCGTTTGAAGTTCTATTTATGCATTTGACTTCAACTTTTTACTGTTTTAAAAAGGAAATTATAGGCATCGCGAAGGAGTGGAACTCATTGCCGGTGTTTCTTTCCCTATAGGTACTTAGAACTGGGTGTCTTCAAGTCTTGTGTGAATAGATACCTTCTAGGTAAGCGTGCACCATCTTAGACCACATCTTCGCTTCGGGCGAGATCATGGTCAAATGCGAACCTATACTATTATAAAAAAAATATTGCAAAACAGTTTGTCATCACAGTCATACTTATCACTAGAAATTTAAAAAACCCACCTCGTTAGAGTTATCGAACTCTATATTGAAAAAAAACTTATTTCACTATTTCAACACTTGGCGCCAAAGCAACTTTTTAATAAACACACACTGGCAAGTAATAAATTATTCAAAGTCACAAACTGACTTTAAAAAGAAAAAATAACATTCGACTTTCAAAAAGCGCGATGTCGAACGGATCGTAAAGGGCACGCTCCGAAATTCTATACGGCACCAATAGTAAAGCACAACTGAATTATTTTATTAAAGCGACTGCTATCGCCCATTATCGTCCCATATGTGTGAAACGACTGGGCGTTACTGACCATATAACATCAACCTGCCTCTTCTTTCGTGTTGTTTGAAAACAGAGGTCTTTTTAAACTGGTAATCTCTTACGCCCACTGGCCAAATAAAACTGAGATCTGTTTTCATACTTTTTGTTTGTTATCAAAGACCATTTTATCTTAGACACATACTGGAAGACCAAATTAGTTAGAGCTCTTATTACGGCTAGAATGTGGGTTAGTGAGGATCAATTTATAGTGGATTTATCATGCCACTCCCAAAATATACGGTCTCTTTCAGATATTCGTACCTCTCGCTCTAACTCAGGGCAGTTTTTCGCATGAGTTATCATATTTTCGCCTTTGCCAAGCTAACCGCAATACTAGATTTCATATTTACAAACGAATTTACTTGCTGCTTATGCTGCTTTAGAATTTTGCTCGGAATTTTTAGAGCTTAAAATGCTTTTAAGTTTATATCTTAGTAGTTAGTTAATTGCATAGAGTTTTTATGTTTAATGCTTGTCGAGTTATTTGAACTTTTTTTGATGCTTTTGGATATGTAGTAATTATTTAATATATATATATTGCAAACAAACACACATGATACAGTTTCGCTTGTATGGTAGTGGGTACAGTTACAACGAACAACTATGGGGCTGATTCCCGATATCCAGACTATACCATCACACATCATCATAACCCCTCAGTAAACTTTTGTAAACAAACTCGAGAAACTGTGTGTTTCAGTGAAGTAGACGGACCAGCACTAATTCACGAAAGATGTACTCAAACATCATTCGTGAATAGCACTTTGTGATCTTTTTGAAATTGAACAAAAATGAAAAAGCAATGCAATGAACTAATTTGATTTTAAAACAAACTAAGTTAAAGTAATGACTCATAAATTTTATGTTTAACTCGAATTAGGCAATTGCTCGGCCCGCGTTTGCCTACGAAAGTGCTGACCACGCAGCGCTTAGTCATCGTTTAGTCTAATAATTGGATTGTAAGTTAAAGTTGTTTATAACAATTTAATTGTAATTAATTTCAGTTCTTTTTTTTTTTTTTTTTTTTTTTTTTTTTAATTTTAATTGTATTAATTAGTTCTTATAAGAAACGTCGTACAATAAACTTGTCTTAGAATTATTATTTTTTAAGACTTCTCCGCGCCACCTTACTTATCTCTCGTTGTACAAATTGCTTAATTTTAAATAAAAAATTAGATGACAGAGGCCGAAATTTTCTATCGGTTTGTAATCTACAGGTATTATACCTACCTGAGCAATACCTAAGTAGGCACTTATCTCTTATATGAGATGTGATTGTATCTGTGACAAACAATTGTGAGTCATGTAATATAAAAATAGCCAAGTGCATGTCAGTTCACCCACATTGAGGAGTTTCGTAGACTTGATGAACGCTGCCTGTTTAAGTTGAGTGAGGAAGCCAAAAATAAGTTTAGTCGTAATCACCTCATATCTCAAAAATTACTCAACGATCCTGAAATATGAAATATTCCTTTAAATTTTACAATCCTCAGTTCTTCAAGTTCAAATATGAAACCGTAGGTTTCAATATCATTTCACTTATTTAAAAAAAATCAAAAGACATTAAGACTTTCCAAATGACGAGTTATACCTACCATACACGCCTTTTTCTTTATTTTTGGCCAAAGGAATTTTGAGCACCAAAATCCGCGACAAGCACAGAAGCTTGGGGGGTTAGTTCGCGTGTGTGGGATTCTTCAGATTGTCACTAGCATGCCCAGTCATAACTGGTGCCATGCTATCGCCACTCCCCAGTTAGAGATACCCAATAAACCTCTGGGTGCTCCGTGCTGTGCCTTATTTTCAGCCTCTACATTGTTACGTAGCGGCATTCAAAATACATCTTCCTGTCAACATACATAATTTCATCTCCATAATCAATCCAGCATATTTTGAGAAAAAAGGCTTTACATATATACAGAAAGACGTGACAAGTTATTATAAACGTTGCGTCTCTGCCAAAATTGCGACTGAACCCTATAAAACATGACTTGTTGAAGTTGTTGATAAAACGACGAAATGACTTGCCCTTTTATGCTTTACATAAAAGTAATGAATATATTATTATATACCTAGCTGATATTTATAGCCTAAATGTTGTTTTGAGATAAGCTGTATTACTGTCAAGTCTCGTCAAAATCCGTTCTATAGATTTTGTGTGAAAGAATGACAAACAATCAGTCATCGTCACAAATTTCCCCGTGTATAATATTATAATACGACGAATAATGTGTATTTACCCGATTTGGCGCTTAAAGCGCTTGAAACAATATCAAAGCATCTCATTTGTGAAGAAAATAGCTGCTTTGAACAATGTTTCCAACTCAATTTCTGATTGTCTTTAGTGTTGCCACGATTAACATTGTGTTTATTTGAATAAAATAATTATTTAGTTTATTATGTTTATTAATATACTAGTAATTTTTCAAGCTGCCAGCAGTACACTTTGGCTTCAATCAAAGAACTACTATTAGGCTGAAACTTATGTCCTTTAGGTCCAGGTTTCTCCTGTTGCCAATTTTAATGTAAAACTTGAATATACAGTAGGGCATCGATTACTTGGACAGCAAAAACAAGAACCTTTGTGGTTTGCAATAATGTATTCGTAATAAAATACATGTTCATTTTAATTTTTTTAATTAATTATCGAAAAGTAAATAAAGACAAACAAAACAGAGATGTATACATACAAATGCAAATGTTGGGAATTACAAACATGTAATCTACACACTTGACATGAAGTTAAAAAAAACAGAAATTTAATTACTCTTGTAATATCTATAATACTTTTCTGCTTATAATTTCGCACTTTATTTTAGAAGCTCGGCCTAGATGTCGACGCAGATACGTAATATCGCGGCTGTGAAATTCGCTATTTTCCACCCATTAAAAGCAGTATTTAAGGCCGCTGCACATCCAGATTACTGTGATCACCGGATTAGCGGGGTCCAGATTAACAAGGCCCTTCTGTAGGTACGTGGTACTGGTTAAATACACAAATCATGCAGCCATGTTAAAAAGAAGAATAAAATTTATTCAATTTCCTGCGTTGGGCGGTCTGTCGGAAAAGGTGACAAAACACTCACAGCCAGGTATTTCCGTCAGGATGTCTACCACTCCCGGTCTGAAGTATGCCGCCATAATAGATTTTAGTAAGGCCAGGTTCTAGTCTCTCTTTAAGAGTGGCAGCAAATTGGTAGTACCGTTGATGTTACAAATGGCCATTAGCTAAACGCTTTCCATCATATGGGCCGTCTGCCTGTCTGCTGAACTCATGCAATAAAAATAGACTTCAAGAATAAAATTATTTGAAAACTAGTAACTAAAGAGATGACAACATGCAACCACTTTTAGTAATTTGATCAATGTTGATTTAAACGTATAAGGCTGGTGCTTACCTCGGACAACGGATCAGGATGGTGGTCCAGCGAGGTGATATGTAACCAACCTTCTGGAAATCTTACTCGTTGACTTCATGACCTGAGCTCAGTATTCTATTTACAGTCTGAATAAATTATAGGTAGAATACAATATGACTGAAAAGTAGTGTTTAATTCGGTTATGTTTTTTTAATTAATAAAATAAATACAAAATAAATCATACATAAAAAGACAAGAAAAACTAATTTAATTTTTCTATCAAATAAGAAAGAGTTCCTGTATATGGTAACACTTTTAAAAAAGGACAGATAGTACTTTGTTCTTTTTTCTTCTTGCTATTGTTTCAATGGGCGGGAATTTTCAAGCCAATGGTACTTACGTTAGAGTGAGATAGCGGATATACCTTCGACGCGTTTTAGAAAGAGATGTAGAGAAACTTTCGTAATGGCGCCATAATGAGCTTTAGCACAGATTATTAATTAATTGCTGTAATGGAGTTTGTTGAAAAATATTTTTCTTAAAGCTTGTGTAAAATACTGTGACTTTATTTACATGAATTATGTTTGTTATGTAAATGAATTTAAATGTCATACTTTTATTAATTGTTATTGTTAATGTGTACATAAGTAGATTGATGTAAATGTAAACTTTTTTATTATCCAATTTATTTAGGGGATTTTAGTGATGATGTCATCATATCCCCGCCTACTCTTCCTAATCATATAATCAACAAAATTTATATAAATGCTTTCACCATTAATTACCTGATAGTTAAAAGAGCCTCAGCAGACTGTGGCCGCAACAAAATGCTCTAAATACTCACATCCATCAAATTAATTCCCAGAGCATCCACCAGCCCCTTCCTGACGTCTCAGATCCGAGCACATTCCACTAACAATAATGTAAGCTGGTGGTTATAACCTCAGCTCACCTAATTGGTTGAAAAGCAGACGTCTTGGGTACCATTCCCGACAAGGTAAATTTCGTAAAAATACTTTCAGTTACTTTTTTTATAACATGAGTACAGCAGACAGGCAGACGGCTCACTTAATGGAAAGCGGTTACCATCGCTTATGGACATTTGCAACATCAAAGGTGTTACAAATGCGCTGCTACTTTGTCAAGGGAGACTGGACCTGGTGGTTAAGTAAGTCTAAGTATATCTAGTTTTTAAGAACTTAATTAAATTTTTGGTGAACAATAAAGTGTTTGCAATCATTAATTCACCATCCATTAACTTCTCTCAGTATGGCAGTTAGTGTTTATAGTGATTCGATGACTATTGAAAATAGGTATTTTTTTATCTAATAAATTGTTAAATTGTATCCCAGCTTTTATCTTTTCCGATATTTAATCGATAACTCCTTATCGCCCTGACTCACATAGTTAATTTCCAAATCATTTGACAGATGTGACAAGGCGCGCTGTCAGGTTGACACCTGTCACGATAACGTCGAGTTAAGTATGAATTATTTGCTTTTTAATAACATGTTTGTCATTGAATGATTTGTTGAGGAAATTATTTTCTATATTTTATTTCAGTTAAAAATGTTTGTTTGTAAGTAAGCATACCTAGATAATATTAGGAAGTATGAACTAAAGAAGAGGCCCAGCTTACCATACACAACGCGGTTCTGGTACCTACGCTCACGTATGGAAGCGAGAGTTGGGTATGGAATAGAGAGCATGAAAGTAGAATAAACGCGGTCGAGATGCGAGCACTGCGCAAAATCTGCGGAGTGACGCTCGCGGACCGCGTTCGTAATACCGAAATAAGAAAGAGAGTTGGTCTGAAAGAGAGTATCGGGGTGAAGGTAAGGAAAGGAATGCTCCGGTGGGTCGGGCATGTGGAAAGAATGTATGATGAAAGAATGACTAAACAGGTATACAATGCAAAATTGGATGGATGCAGAAGTCGCGGAAGGCTACGACACACTTTCCATGATCAAATTGATCGTGTACTGGCAGAAGGTGATGTCAGGAGCCTTAAGAACAGACGAGCGTGCATGACAAGACCTATGAATGTCAAAGAAGCAAGTGAGGTGGGTAAGAATAAGCCGAATAGCGCTCTGTTGTTCGTGCCTACCCCGCAAGGGACCTGGCGTGAAGTTATGTATGTATGTATGAAATAAAGAAATTATTTTTGGATTAATAAAAGTCAGAGAAGAATTCTCTGTGAGTATATTCTCTGAAGTTTCACTTCTACTGCGTGTGAACTGCATACCCAAACATTTTTTTTATTATATTAATTTATGTTCAATATAATTAAAAAGCAATATTTTAGAGAAAGTCTAATATGTAGTAACTACAATAATATAGACTATATAACACATAAATAAATGGAAAATGGAAAACTTACAATGGAACATGTATTGTTGTAAGTTTACAGGACTCGAATTAAAATGCCGTTGGAATTACTATAGAATTTATTAGAACTATACAAACACGCTTAACACAGCTACAAATGTAACTGGATACAACTAGTACAAACTGCACGATCCAATGACACGCGCCAAGTCCGTCACTATATCGCTTATCGAATGTACTACACACGTTTGCTCGTTTGTCGTTTGACTGCCTCACCCCTCCGTTCGGGCATCGTTTTATACTAAACTGTACAATACAACAAAGGACCGCGTAGACAGAAGTTTCCGAGAAACCGTAATTTGCAGACCTGCGACCATAGACAATTACAATAACAATAGGTTGTTCTCTAATTGTAAATTTTAAACACGAAGTAAACAAAAGAAGTCCAAATTCGGGAAATGTAATAAACCAGGTCTGCATTCACTTTGTCGGCATGTATTAATATGGTTTTTATACTTAAGTATAAAAAATGATCGATAATGAACGACCAAAGAGGTTTCAGAATAAGTCCTCTAGGCCGTCTGGCCTGTTTGCATACTTGGAAAAAAATGGCTTCCCACGAGTGGAGCCAGGTGAATCTGTCGTATAAATTGCAAAACTCTTAACAAATCATCACGACACGTAAAAAGATGTTATAGATAAGATATCTAATAGGTAAACTCGTTTCATGTAATCTTTGCCTAATTTTTTTTCTTTAATTCCTATACTTTTTATTTTTTTTTTTTTTTTTTTTTTTTTTTTTTTTTTTTTTATTCAGCACAGCAGAACTTGATATACTTATCGTATGATTTGTAACAGTATACTATGCTGCTTCTTGAAGAGACTGGAGCTGTACTATGGAACACAAGTATGGATACTAACATGTCTAAGATCACTAGATCAGCTTAGCGAATCGTAATTTTATTTCTAATTTGCATGGCAGCCATTTTGATTTTTTCGTTTTTTTTTCAGTTCCGTGTATTTTTCAGAACTGATCTCGCATGTTCAGTATAAGATAAATGGATTGTTCAATATAACAGCTACTTTGAAAATCGCCATTTTGTTTTTCATTTCATTATTTTTCGCAATACCAGAAACACACGGGCCTAATATCAGCTTTTGAATTTCTTAGCTAATTTGTATGGCAGCCATTTTGAAATTCGCCATCTTAAATTTTTCCATGTTCAACGATTTGTCTCAAGACCAAAATGCAAACAAAATGGAAAACTCTAAAGCTGGGATTCTCAAAATAGTGGATATTGATCCCCTGGGGTAGAAATCGATTTCTCAGGGGTCGACATAAATGAAAACTGATTTTAGCGTTTAACGAGGTCTAAAAATCAACCCCTATTGATTAACACAAGTTCTTATTCATAACTTTCAAGATACTGTATAAGTTGTATAACGTACAAATGTGTTTTTTTTCCAAAAATAATTACCTAATTAAGTATTTTTACGTAATTTGTATTAATAATTATTAATTGCATTTGATATATACTGAAATTAATGTCTATTTATTTAGTTAAATTTTAATAAGAAAATTATGTCAAGTTTACTCACTAATAAAATCGCAAAACTTTCTAATTAGTAAGTATTTTGTATTATACGAAATAAAAACAAGACAGGAAGTTTAAAGTAATTTGGCTATGGGGGGGGGATGTTGCCCAAAATATTTTGAGAACGCCTGGTTTATAGAAATCGGTCCTCAATCCCTCGAAAGATTTGATCTTACAAACTAACAAAGATTAAAACAAAACGTTATATATACTTAGGTATAGACATAAGGCCCACACTGCACGTGCACTTCCTCACGACATCAGCATGTAACAGATACACTCTACATTAGTATAAGTTTAATATTAAAATTATATTAAATTATAATAAGTATAAAATATAATAATATAATAGATCGGCCGGTTCGGCGGCGGAAACAGCGGAATCACTCAAGCGGCGGAAATATATAACCCTCAGTGAGAGTTATATGTTTGTGCCGTTTGCTGTCGAGACGCTCGGACCGTGGGGTCCTGAGGCCATGAGCCTCTATCAAAATTGATCAAAACGACACATCGACTATTCAGGTGATCAGAGGGCCGGTGCCTACCCGGCCAACAGATCAGTATGGCGATCCAGCGAGGAAACGTAGCCAGCCTTCTGGGCACCTTACCCATAGAAGACGGTGTTCTGGGCTCAGTATTCTACTTATATTCTTGAGGGACTATGGGTAGAATACAATACAAATAAGTTAAGTTTTCTTACATTGTATTCAATAGTATGTAATTTTATAATTGTGTTAATAAATAATATAATATAATAAGTTATTCGTAAGGTACACCACAACACAAACATACATTCTATTTTCTCTAAATTAAGTTGCAAAAAGGGCACGGAACTCGAGTCCGTTGAGTTGTTAAAATAAATACAATACGTCATAATAGAGAAAAAAAAATAGTAGGTACCAATATTCATTTGAAAACCTCTGTGCATATATAAAATGATGGTTGGTACTGGCAATTATACAACCATAAGTCCAATATTTGGGTTAAACCGCGCCGTCTGTTTGTCCAACCGCGCGCGTTCACACGCTTATCTGTTTCGCCAAATCGGACAAACAAACAAACAAAACAAACATATTATTGGCTAGATAACTGGACATGTGTGGGAAATGTCATTAATTTCATATTTAAGTCAATACAATTTATTGGCTATTTTATTTATTTGCATTTTCCACGTAGTTTTGCGTGCAACAAATTTGAATTCTTACCCTGGTATACTGTCTAATATTACGGGAAGAAAAGTTTCTTTTCTTTCACCTTCTCCCAACTATTTGGGTATGGCACAATATGTATTTTTCTTCCCTACTCCTCTATTCTTACATAAGTCCTCTGTTGTACTACAAATCATCACATATTGCTACTAGCTGCGAGACTCGCATTAAAATGCCGTTAGAATTATTATAGAGTTTATTAGAACTATACAAACAAGTATAATACAGGTACAAATATAACCGAACACAACAAACCCAAACGTAATGCAGAAAGTCGTAATTCAAGAAAACGCGCAAAGTCCGTCACTATTAGATTCCCGTACACACGTCACGCCTTGATCGTAGTTGTCGCTGAACTACCGTCTCTCTCCATCAAGCTGTCATTTTATACCTCACAAGATACAAATGTCCCCGTTCGACTTAATCCGCAACACCTGGCTAATGATTCAGCCATAAACGAATACAATAAAACAATGGGCTGTTCTCTAGAAAAATTAGTAAACGCATGCCAATTAATAAGTAAACAATAAATAGAAGATATCATGAAATAATTATAGTTAGATCAAATGCCGACGGGTAATAAATGTGCTTCTACAAATCTGTACGTGGATTTGCCTTTGGCGGCGCCTAGGTTGTAACAATAACATCTTTTGCAAAGTCGCTCTTCTCTTTAATGGTCCTTTACATCTGTGCCCATTAATCTTTCAGTTTAACAATTGTATATTTAGTACACTTGCTCTTGCTTGTAGTGGTGGATGCCGGCAGCAGTTGGTGGAGTGCTGGTGCTTTCTTATATGGCAGTATAGTGAAGAAAAATACACCTTGTTGCTTTCAGGGAATTATTCTCGTACCATTAGATATTGTGCTGATCCGAATGCAAATACTTTTAGATTCAAAAAATCTAGAATAGGCCGCCATAACAATCTTGAGTTGTGTTCCGCCATTAGTGGCCAGGTGTCAATTTCCTTTCGAGATCGGCAGCCCATTGTAGCACGTGTAGTGTTAAATGTCCATGGTAACCGCTTTCCATCGTCTGCCTGCTGAACCCACACAATAAAAAGAGAAAGAGATAGAGAGAAATTGACTTTTGGAATTGGTATTCTTTGTCTGTTTTTGCAGGAAAAGAACGGTAAGTTCCTATTTTCCCTGTTATACCCTTTCCAAGCATTTATTTAAGTAGTTGTAGAATTATGCACAAAGACAGGCAAAGGAATCTTATTCCATACAGATAATTCTGACGTTTATGTCTTCGTATAGGTAGCGCAGTTGTACTGTAGGCTACAACCGACGCCATTCAACGGAGTTCTTGTGACAACTCGAAAGGTCACATCTGATTATACAGTTTATTCGCACAAAACACATAATTACCACTCAAAAAAGTTCTTTTTCTCAAATCAAGTTCTTTTCTTTCTTTCAAAAACTATCAATATCCTACAACTATTGTTCATTTTGGAGTAATTTTACACATTTTTTTTAAAATAAAACTGCACAGCACGTCTCCTTTCAGTTCATAAGGTATGACAATTATGTCATTTATTTCATGTGGACTTCAATGTCAAGGAATATTCAACTTGATAGACGTGCAAACGTCAAAGTTATCGCTTTTTTGTAATAAATATGTTTAGATATTATATTGTATTAGATTTGGAGATTTTTTTTTCTTTTCAATTTACCGGCCAAATTGCTAATTATTATCCTATTTATATATATATATATGTGTGTGTATATATGAAGTCGTGGTAGCGTAATGGTTAGCGCACGCGCCCCTAAATCAAAGGGTGCGGGTTCGATCCCGACCGGAACGCATGCACCTCTTAGTCAGTTTTCTGATTTAATGTGCATATTGTTACAATTACCACGTGCTAAAAACGGTGAAGGAAAACATCGTGATGCAACCTGCACATCGAGATAACCGATGTGTCAAACCTGCCAAGCCGCCTTGGACATTTATGGGCTGACATTTTTTTTATTATATATTATATATATATATATATATATATATATATGTGTGTGTGTGCGTGTGCGTGTGTGTGCGTGTGTGTGTGTGTGTGTGTGTGTGTGATCATATCATTTATGTAAGATACTAAATAAATGATTTGTAAATCATCAAACTCGTATATTAATTAAAACACAGTACAGTAAAGAAATAATACAATGCTCGTCTCAAAATCCATGTATCAACATCTCGTTACGCAATCAACCATCCTGCTAAATAAAGTGACGCGTAACCGAAAAATGTGACGGTAATTTTTTTTCCAACGCCGATAATGAAGTTTCACTTTCAAAAAACAGTATAGTGACATGTGCGTAATGCCGAGCTATTAACGCTATCATGTCAGCCAATCCAGTAGTCCTTGTTTACCAACACTTAGCGTCACTTTGCGTCAATTATCCTCATTTGATAAAACAAAAGCAAACACACGCTAAAATATTGAAAGCTTTTATCGTTTAGCGCTCGAAATATTATTAAATCGTATACATGATGTTCCCAAAACTATCTGAACTATTAGTTGGTGTGTTTGTAACACATGTTACAATAGACTCTATTATTATTTACATATTGTGGCGACCGAAGGTAGAACTTTCTGACAACGTAAACGGATCTCAAGACTTTCAGAAAAAGAAGATTCCGGAAGGAAAAGACAAAGATACATTTTAGAAAGGGATGATAATGAACGAAAGTTCTACAATAGAATGTTTGGGAAGGAAAAGATAGAGATAGATAATGCTTAGAAAGGGATAGATGGTGAATAAAAGAATAACGAAAAGAAGATCGAAATTATGGATTGTAGAAGATTCTTCATATAATATTTTCTTAAGTTTTCGCGACTTGTACACATAATAAAACTACGTTTTAACGGTTTTAAGCGCGGTAATTTATTTTATTTAGGTTTATCCGACGTTTCGGCTGCTTTTCAGTTGCTTAATTTCTTTTATTTTTTCCTTCCACTCATTTTAATATAATATAAAATATTTTTTTAGAACTAGGCATGTTTGCTGAAGAGTTTCTTGCGCCGCTTCTCCTCTTCAAGCCACAACATGTTGTGAAGCGGTGGTAAATTAGATTAGGCTCCCATAGAGTAAATAATATCCATAAACAAAATTAAAACTAAATAATTAAAATGAACAGTTGGCGGTAGGCTGAATAAAAACTTTGAAAATACACGTTTTCATCTTTGTCTTCCGTGACCACGGCAACTGAAAAGCGGCCGAAACGTCGGATAAACCTAAATAAAATAAATTACGCGTTTAAAACCGTTAAAACGTAGTTTTATTATTCTTCATATACTTATAAACAGCGTACAGCGCCTGCCAAGGAGTTAAGTTCTGTTCTATATGCACAGATTTCGCGAAGGATTCACTGTTGATTTGACATTAAATAAGAACAAAAGAGTATGCGTGTATATGTCAAATGCATGGTATTGTGTGTAATCTTTTTTTTTTATTTAATGTATTTTTTAGGCATAATTTAAAAAATAACATTCTAAACTCCTATATATAAACGATAAGTGTGCGAAATTTCATATTTCACCGCACAATTTTCGTAAAAAGGGGTACTAAGTTACTGATTCACATATTAATATTTAAATATAATTATAGAGATAAATAGAGGATAAAAAATAGTCGTTGAAATAGCACCTAATCATCTTACTTTTAAAATGCCTTGATACAAATAATTTTATTTACTTACCTTACACAACCGAATTTTTAATAAACTAATGGAAACACACTGTATATGATTAGAAAAACACATAGATACTTAGTTGAGTATAAAAAGCATATATTGTAATAACTTTATCATTTTTATAAAGCCACTGTGTTAGGTTAATGTTTTATTATTTACCTTTTTGTTTATAGTGGTAGTACTTACAGGGAACGAGCAGAAACCCCAGCAAATGGAAAGCGGTTACCATCGCCTACGGACATTTGTCTACCAATGTGCTGCTCTTTTAAGGGAGACTGGATCACTAATGCCGGAACACAAATCAAAGTTGTTATAGCGGTATATTCTATACCAGGGGTGGTAGCTATCAAGTCGGGAAATAACCTCCCACCTGGCTGTGGGTGTTTTGTCGCCTCTTACGACAGGCCACACCAACGCTGGAAGTTGTATTCTTTCTCCGTTCCCGCATGGGTAATCATTAGAAAAACATCAGTCACAGCGTCAGTCTAGCCATTCATATGTCATGATTAGACGTCGAATTATATACACTATCATAATGGCAAAATATGCATGCAAATATGCACTAGAAAGGGGCGAAATATGCACAATCAATAAAACATTTATTATTAATTAGAAATTATGTTTAATTTCACATTATATATTATATTAGTTATAAATTATTATAATAATTTACTTATTATAATTCTTGTGACAGTAAACAATAACATATTTTTCCAGGTTTTCTGCAGCAAACATGTGACGTTTGTCACTTAGGTAATATAAATTTATAGGCTGAAAATGACCTTTCGACGTCAACTGACGTCACCGGACAGAACGTGACATTTGGCGCCATTTCTGCAGAGACTTCTTCGGGTAGAGTTTGTCCGGTACTGTTAATAAATGCGTCAATTTTCTTTGTTTTTT
Organism: Dendrolimus punctatus; assembly: GCA_012273795.1. NCBI lineage: Eukaryota > Metazoa > Arthropoda > Insecta > Lepidoptera > Lasiocampidae > Dendrolimus > Dendrolimus punctatus. Next base: position 9,457,761 of record CM022554.1, on the reverse strand, counting down.
CAAGACCGGGGTTTTTTATACAAAACTGCATTTGATTTGCCAGGCGGACGTATCGTCAAATGTCGAAATAAGCACTGTCAATGAAAAAGTACCAACATATGCAATAATGCTATAAAAATAGATTTATATGCATTGGCATATGCAAACATGCAAATGCATATAATCCGATGTCTAGTTATGATCTTTCCCGGCCGATTTCGACAATGGTGGCTGCATTTAAACTCATTTTCATTTGTCTGATTTAGGTGAATTATTTTTGTGTGTGCTCAAATGAGTCCCAATAACGATGTGTATTCGTTGTACGTAACATGAGCCTTCTGATCACGGGTGGCATCGAAGAGTTTCTTGCAAACTTTGAAGAAATTCTTTGCCGATGGACCCCACGGACCTCCAACTCCAAACGGCACAAATATCAAATATAACCTCATCAAATGTAACCCCTTTCTAAGGTTTCATATTTGCGCCGTTTACGTTACGAGTTTAGCGGGACTCGAATTAAAATGCTGTTGGAATTATTATAGAGTTTATTAGAACTGTACAAACATGTATAACACAGGTACCAATATAACCGAACACAACAAATCCAAACATAATGCAGAAATGTGAAACTTTTCACAACCAAACCAAGACTCACAAAGAGCCTAAACAACACACATGGCACTAGATAGGATAATAATATAAGTATAGAGATAAGGCCCACACTGCACACGCACTTCCTCACAACACCAGCATGTAACAGATACACTCTGCATTAGTATAAGTTTAGTATTAAAATTAGGATAAATTAATATAATAAGTCACTCGTAAGATACACTTCAACACAAATCAATTAATGTCACACACAAGAAATAAAATAATAAGCGTGTTAAAATTTTAAAATTTAATCAAGAAATAAAGTTTTAAAAAAGGTTACGGAACTCGAGGCCATTAATGAGTACAGTAGAACAATGGGCTGTTCTCTAGAAACGTATGCCAATAAATAAGTAAACAAAAGAAGACGATCATAAAAGAGTCACAATTAGTTCAAATGCCGACAGGTATTAATGTGTTTTCTTTCGGATATGCAGGTGGATTTTGTTATTGTCGGGACCCCAGTTGTAACACTATATATAATGAATATCGCAAATTGGTTGAACAGAGATCCAAAGCCGTATAAGTAAGATACATCCGGGCTTTGAAACCACTCAAAATCCGTCTTACATAGAGGTGGCATATAAAGGAATCGCACATAACGAACGCTAAGTGCGATTAAAACAATCAACCAGGGGCGCAACGACGAGCGATCTTGTTTGACGCAACTCATGAGCTTCTAGCGATTAAACTTGTTTTAATTGCAGTTCAGCAGACAGGCAGATGGCCTACTTGATGGAAAGCGGTTACCATCGCCTATGGAATGGACATTTGGAACACTAAAGGTGCTACACCTGGCTGAGGGTTGTTTTGTCACCTCTTGCTACAGGCCGCCCGGCTGCAGGTAATTCTATTCTATCTCCGTTCCTGCACCAATGGACTTCTTTTACATTCTTGAGTTTATAAACGCGACGCCTACGTCTACTCACATGATAATTGGAATTTGCCATATTACAATGAGTTTTTGGCGGGAACTGAAAAGAGATGTTGTGCTGTGCAGTTTTATTTTCTAAAAATATGTAAAATTCCTATAAACAGAACAATAGTTGTAGAATAGTGATAGTTTTTGAGTAGTAATTAGCCAAATGTGGACTTTCGAGTTTTCACAAGAATCCGTTGAATACCGGCGATTGTAACCTGCAATACATCTGCGCCTGGCTTAAAGGCCTATTGCCAAGCCATAAACATAAAAAGCCATATTATATTTTTTAAATTTGCCCAAATTTTTCAGATTACTTTGGTTAGCCAGATTCTTTTTTTATGGATGTATGGGTTTGAATTTGACCAGTGTCTCACTTGATGTTGAGTGATGAAGCAGTCTAGGATGGAGCACGCTTACCTAGAAGATACTTTTCCACTTGTGACTTGAAGACTTCAAGATTGTATTTGTCAGGAAAAACAGACTTCGCGAAATTATTCCACCCTTCAGCAGAGCGCACCAGAAAAGATGAAGCGAAATGCTTAGTTCTGGCTGGTGTTTTAACCATGTAACGATGCCGCAAACCGGTGCGTCTGGTTGTCCGATGGTAAAATGGGGATGGAATCAGCTCGTGCAATTTTAAAGAACACTCCCCGAAATGTATCCGATAGAAGATAGTTATGCTCAGCTCTAGACTGTGAAGTCGAGCATAAAAAAGACGATCATTGCTTACCAGCATCTGGCTCTTTTGGCAACGCCTCCAACTGGTATTTGGCTGAGCCGTCCCAAAGATGAGAACAGTACTCCATGCAGGACCGACCTTGTGCTTGGTATAATTTCAGCAGTTGTTCCGACTTGAAGTAACTCACTAAGAACTAAAGACTCTATACCTATACGTGCCAAAATTGAGTAAAACCAGTACTGAAGCTTGTGAATTGTTCCCCAATGATGGGGTGTTCGGGGCGTCCGCCGTCGACCGGGGTAATTTGCCGAGTAATGGCTCCCCCGGCATATCTTTAATCTGATCGCTAATTGGATGGGGGCCAGGAAGGCATTTGGGGGTACCTTCCAATTGTTTCACTCACGTTAGTTTACCGAGAAAAAAACATTGACAACCCATCGTATGTGCGTCAACTTAGCGCGTTACCCTTGTGTCTGAATTCTATTTATATTTTGCCTGTCGTCTATCTAACTTTTATCTCTATATATTAGGGTGGTCGTTAAAAATTAAATTTCTTGCGACGCCCCCTAAAAAAGCTTCCTTTTAATGAAAATCACTGGGATTTTTTTAAATATTTTTTTCAAGTCAAGACATCACGTGCCTCAAGACGATTCAAGTTAAAACTAAAAATATAAGAAAAATTGAAAGATAAGCTTGAATTACGAAGAATTTTAAACTTTTTCTGAAACTATAATTTGAAATTCATCACTGAGAATGATAATACGGAAGGTATTTCATTGTTAAAACTTTTCCAATCTTAAAATAATTATTACTTCTAAGTATGAAGAGGTTTCCTGAAAAAACATGATATTACCCACAAATTAACTTGAATCGTCTTGAGGCACGTGTTGTCTTGACTTGAAAAAATTTTAAAAAAAATCCCAGTGTTTTTTCATTAAAAGGAAGCTTTTTAGGGGGCGTCGCAAGAAATTTAATTTTTAACGACCACCCTACTATATATCTATCAGACCCCTATCTACCTTCTCTTTTATAATATAATAAATCTGTAGAGTTGTCAAGTTTTTCAATAAAAATGACAATATTTTTGTTTATAATTAAGTTTCTTTTTAAGCGAGGCTTTTTGTGTCCTTAAAGTAAATTAGTAAAGAATGAGCAGCAGCGCATTCGTAGCACCTTTGGTGTTGCAAATGTCCATAGGCGATGGTAACCGCTGTCCATCAAGTGGGCCGTTTGCCTGTCTGCTGATCTCCTGCAATAAAAAAAATAAAAAATTAAAAACTTCGAAAATATCGTAAAATTGCCATACAAACTGAAAAAAAAACCCAATTTTGGTAACCTTTACAAAAAAAAAAGATTTTTAATGGAGTGAAGTTACAAACAAAAAAATATTTACTTACAAACTTTTGAGAATAAGCGTGCCCCCAATAAAGAAGTGACATAAAGGCATGTTTTTAAGTATTTAGTTTTAATTCTCTACGTTAATGTCATTATTAACATACAGAAAATTAAGAAGACTATCTAAGCAGTAGATTTCGAAAAAGCATTAAGCATTTATATCTGTGTTTGTTAAAGCGTCACATGAAACTATTGAACAAGTCAAAAATCTGCAACTTAATAGTCGTGCAAGCGTCAAAATTAGAATAAATGGTTGGATAGAGTAGGTACTATAGTTGTAAATTTTTTTGTAATGGCATACAATAAAGAATTATCTGTCCATTGTTAATGCGGGACTTATATAAAGAAACAAGTAGAACGCTGAGAACTGTTTTGTTTGAATTCAGAACGAAGACTGCCCGATACACAGCGGGTTTGCAGTATTTATACAGTGTTGTAATACAAAAGTACCCTCATTAATTGAAAATTAAATGACTCATACATGAGTTCTGATTTATTCTGACGGCCCACCTGTTGGAAGTCGGTAAGCATGGCCTATGTACATTTGTAACAACAAAGAGTGCTACAAATATGCTGCAGCTCTCTAAAGGGAGACTGGAACCTGGTCACTAATGTTGAAAGTGAAGGTTTTTATGGTGGCGTACTGTAGACCAGGGTGACAGCCATCCAGACGGGCAAATCCACTACCACCTTGTAGTGGGTTGTTTTGTCGTCTCTTACGACAGGCCAGTTCATGCACGGATGGAAATATTACAAATTATTATAGTAAGTACTTATATTGTGCATTCAGCAAATATTTGTCTGAATGTTAGATGGCGCTACAAATACTATTAACACTATCGACCTCTCTTATTACTCGTCTTATTGAGAGATCATTATTATATCAGATGAAAAAAATATCCCAAATCCTCGTGAAAGTGCGAAATGGCGGAGCAATTTCGCTTCGTTGTGAGTGCAACGAGCTCCCATTTTCACTAATTATCACAATTAGATGCGATATCTATACAACTCGATACGTGTACGTTTGTACGTGAACGGAGGTGGATCAGAAGTGAAAATAAAACGTAATTTTAGTTAATTTTACTGTACTGGCCGGCTCCTATATTTCACTATGCATTTACTTACCTTACCATCTGTTGAATTTTGACACTATTTGTATTTTCTTTTATTGAAGTGAAACTTCCTTATCGGCGTTGGTAAAAGAACACATTTTTCGGCTACGTGTCACATTTTTCGGTTGTGCGTCACATTTTTCGGTTACGCGTCACATTTTTCCGTTACGCGCCATCTTTTTCTTGCCCCTACCACGGTTGGTTCGACCGTGGTAGGGGCTTTATGTATTTAACTAATTTCTGTAAAGTTGCATATACCTAGTAGATAATTTTTCGAAAAATAAGGTCATAAATAAGTGCACTTTTACGTGTGTACACTAGTACACGCGCACATTTTTTTTACTTGTTTTTTTTTATTGTAGTATAGGTTCGCGTTTGACCACGACCTCGCCATATGTGGAGCGAAGATGTGATTCTAGGATGGAGCACGCTTATATCTAGAAGGTACATATTCACACGGGACTTAAAGACACTCGACTACGAATAACTTATTTTATTAATTTATTCTAATTATATACTAACCTTATACTAATGTAGAGTGTATCTGTTACATGCTGGTGTTGTGAGGAAGTGTATGTGCAGTGGGTGTCTTATGTTTATATATATAACATTTTTTGATTTGTCGATTTTTGATTTTCGGCTACTGTCCGACTCACGCCTTCAACACGAACGCACGACATACGTGCTCGTGTACAAACGCTAGTTTTCGCGCTCGCTGCTTGCCTTCAAATAAATCCTTCTGAACTGTATTGACAAAAAAATTGATCCTTATTTTGACACTGAAACCAACAGTTTCGGTGTAATTTATAAAATTCGATCAAATTTTTGGACAATTGAACTTTGATCTTGAATAACTTTTGAACGCGTGGACAAATCAAAAAATGTTATCAGACCTTTTTTGTAGAGCGTTCAATCTCTATAAAATTGGTCAGCGATTTTCGTCAACTCCTCGAACGGTACCAATCTGAAGAAAATTTTTGTGTTATTCTTATGTATGATAATAGTATATATATTTTTAGATTGAAATCGTTGGATATTACCCCTAAAGTATATATCGTGTGAAACATTTTTGATTAGTCTGTTTCTGTTTGAAGGCTCGTGAATGAATGGGAATCTTGAAATCTTGTAACTGAATTTTAAAGCAGTTATCGTCAACAAATAGTTGGCATGATTAGCTAAGTGACGTTATTTTAAATCAAATATGGCGAACCACCCAAGATAGCGGGCATGTTATTTTTTGTGCACTCCCATGCTATGGGTGTCAAATTAAGAAAGAACACTTAAAAGTAGCTTTTGTTTGAATCTGTAAAAAGAATAAAATAATAATCAAACTAATGAATTTATTATATTACACAATTTATATGATATAAAAGCTTGTCGCGAGATTTATATGTAACTTCAACTTAATATAAGTAAATGTTTGAAAAGTATGTGTTTTTAAATAAGTAAATAACATCTTCAGAAGTAATTCTAGCGAGAGCTTTTATATTATACTAGCATTGCCAACGACTTAGTCCACGTAGAACACATAATAACAAAGATTACAGTTACTTTGTTAAATATAAAATCAAAGCTTATTTTCAGCAGGGTAATGGTTTTTTTAGTATGAAAATATATGAATCCCAGAAATTTCCGTAGAAACTCGGGATAAGTAACGATACTGGAGTTTTTGGCGGGAACTAAAAGGAGATGTTTGTTGTACAGTGTAGTTTTATTTTCTAAAAATGTTTAAAATTACTCTAAAATGAACAATAGTTGTAGGATAAACGTCACTAATGGTCATCATTTTCGATCACACAACGCTCACAACGGCCCATGTCAAGAGGCGTTGTGAGTGCCTAGTGGAACGTAGCGAATATTATAAATAAATTGAGTAGTTTAACAAATAGATATATAAAAACTTGTTCTTAAATATTTTATACTATTAATTTTTACTTCTCTTATTTTTTAGTAATAATTTTCGCCATAAACCCATCTTATTATTTCGGTGCTAAGCAGTGATTTTATGTCTATTTTCATAAGCTTTTATGGCTCTCTCCTTCGCCAATCGTAAAAGTATCATCGGAAAATAATTATATTTTTATGAGGATCATAATTAGTGGGCTATTAAATAGCAATCAAGTCATAAATTCTTTCGACATTAAACTTTGATTGCAAGCCACAAAGTGGAAAATCTATAACAAGAGCCCTGTTTAATAACCTATAAAGTTGTTAATGCCATCTAGCGTTACATATAACAAACTTTTTACGTTTCAGAAAAAACGTAACGCTATGCCATTGAAGCAAGAGTTTAGTTTTCTTGTATAAAACTAGATGGCGCTTATATAAGAGCATTATCCAACCAATTTAAAAAGTCTTTGATATATAAAAGAAATCACAGTTTTCCTGTCTATTTGACAGCTGTTTATCTAATTTAAATTTGTTAGGTTATTGTCAGTATCGTTTTTGTTCCTTTCGGAGTATGGTTTCGTTTTAATTTTTGTTTATATATTTATTTTAGTTTATTTAGTTCAAAAACTATGTGAGAAGCTAAAAACATTTGTTCTGTGTTTTTAGGAATTGTTTAATGTGCTTTTTTGTTTTAAAATGAAGATTATTGAAGCCAAAATCGTTGTTTTAGGTTCGCAAGGTAAAGTGGTTTTGCTGATTTCATTTCTTGTTTCCTATATTAGTAGCAATATTATCTAACGTTACTTAAATAACTACAATAGTTATGGTAAACCGGTAGCAACGTATATGGAAACGATTTCGCCATTTTAATCGTAGAATTTTAAACAAGAATCTGACACGAAACCGGAATTTGATTCCTTCTTATCTAATTAGCGTTAAGTTTATTATTGTTGATAAAAATTATTTGTAACAATTGATTTATACTGTGATATAAGTAAGAATATTTACACTTCATGAAAATTTTACATAATTTTACCACACTTATAAACATGAATATAAAACCCATTTTCCATGTGAGGCTGTAATAATGGATCTCCACTTGATTCGATTTTGGCATACATGTTTTGCTTCATCTATTATCATTAAATGTCTTCGTAAACAAAAACTTAGTCACTAACAGTTTGCTAACATAAATTTTAAGGGCTAGAGTTTAATTGTGACCTGTTTTGAGTTTTTCTAAGAGGCAATAAAATTGCAGTCTGTAAACAAAGAAAGTATACAAAAGAAAAAAAGGTGCCCTCAATGGGCAAAGTTCATATTGCAATTAAGCACTAGTAATTATTTCCTTTCATTTAAACAGTTCAGAAACATCTTGGTTGGTGAATTATAAAATTTGAGTGTGTGTGTGGATGTTGTGACTTTATGAGCTGCTCAATGCAAAATGTTAGAGAACTGAACGAAGAAGAATTAGGCCAGAGTTGAGGAGCATGGAAGGAAAAGGCATATTGTGTCGACCCCATTGGGAGAAGGTGAAAGAAGTGAAGATGTCAGGCAGGGTTTTATAAGGGTTTCATTTTATATTATTAGGATTATGAAACCCTAATAGTAATTGAAAACCACACAAATAATAAATCTTTATTCCAACACAATTTCATAAGATATGTAACAGTATAGCTTTGATGTTGTTGATGTATGTTTAGGTTTCATATTACAAAAACCTTGCCACCGTTTTGGTCAGTTGCACATGATAGCTGTAGAACAAAGCCAACAAGTCACTACAAGCAAATTTATTGTTAAAACACCATCCTAACAGACAAACTTGTGGTACAGCTATGGAGCCAATTATTTTTATAGCTTAGTGTAATCACCAAATAAAATATAAGTTCAATAAAAATAAATGCTTTACACTGCCAAAAATTTAAATGATATGAAATTAAAACTACATTTCAAATGGTTTAATTAGAAACAAAGAATGAAAAATATTTTATTTAGGACAAAAACTAAGTTAGTACAAATATAAATAGAAACAAAGTCCTAAATTGAACCCAGTCACAGCATAATGCTAGCCAACAAGGACTAGTGCTGTTCTTTCATCTGGGACAATACAACACACAACAACAACAATATATACAGCATAATACAATTTGATGAAGATAAATGAATTGCATGCAAATTTAATGCATATATGATGTTCTTCTCTTCCTCCCTCTCCACTCAAATTCCCTTGTCTATCCCTCGCCTCCCTAACCTTCCAGCCTCTCCCTTACTCCCCTCTCTCCTACCATCATCCTAGAAGCCCTGGGGACCACAAACAATTTTTTCACTTGGACCATTGCATTAGTGATGTAATGGCTAAAATTATAATACATAATACTGTATGCAATATGAGGATATTAATTATGAATTAAAATCTATGCTAGAAATAAAAGCAATTTACAGGAATGTTTCCTGTTATTATTTGCTTTATATTAATATTTTAATATTAACATACATATGCATTAATATTTGTGATATTTTTCCTCAAAATATGGCCTTTTTGAGGCTACATAGCCATTTTAGAGAAACCCATATAAAATGGTTTATTCTATTTTTAACAGACTTCCCAAAAGGAGGAGGTTTTCAGTTTGGCCGATATGTTTTTTTTTTTTTGTGTGAGTTCAGCAGACAGATGGCCCACCTGATGGAAAGTAATTGGTATTGCCTATAGACATTTGTAACACCAACATTCTGCCATTCTCTAGATTAGGGGTGATAGCCATCCATCGCCTCTAAATAGGCTGTATAGGCTGCCTGGCTGCAGGAATTTGTATACTTTCTCCATTCCTGTACTTATAAGATGTTCTTGGCTTCAACTCCTTTTGCATGGATTTTGCTAAGTGGATTAAAAAAATTAAAGGCAATTTTTTATTGTGATGTTGGCGAACTGGCAGATGAAGCTCAGAACCCGTTTCCCGAAAAGTACAATCCAAGTGTCTTCGAGTCTCATGTGAATAGATATTTTGTAAGTGTCGTTGAGGGCTTGTCGTGGCAGTCATACCTATGGTTCCGGTCTCGTGGCGCCTCATCATGATGCGGAGGGAAGCTGGAAGGTTTAGTGGGTAGTCTGGCAGTCGGCGCTTGTAAGCTATAACGTTGAAACTTATACAACACCAGCAGTTGCGAGTCCCATATACCCTTTGGTGGCATCCTCCGGGGCCTGAGGATATGTGCAAAAGCATTCCCCAGCGTTGTCAAAAAATAAGAAAGGTGTCGTAGAGATAGACATAGACAGAGAGAGACCTCCGGAGACACAGGTATGCGCAAAATCTCCCATGATTCCATCGCACATCTTGGGGATACAACAGGTCCAACCTCTGTTGGTGAAGTGGGTCACTTTGCATCCCGGGGTGACCTAAGCTTGTTACTCCCGAGCACTTATATATTTGAAAATAACACTTTTGGCTGTTAGGACCCTTTTTATGTCACTATTACGAATAATAGGTCACTTGAAGTCTCAATATACGGGTCCTCAAAGGTCTACTGGACCGATATGATATTAGTTTAGGCAATCCAGCCGACAGGCAAAAACCAGGTCCGTAGCTGTAGAGCTGTGGCTAATAACCAAGAGAACTCTATGAATTTCGAAAACGATTTGGTATTTATAGGCAATTACTGCTGTTCGAATTTTGGAAATCGATGTCAATGAAATGTTCGACTCAGGAATAAGTGCTTACCGAATAGGGTTGTAACAGCTCGCCATGTCATGTTCTTCCACACAAGCAGGTTTAGATTTAACGGAGTAGTTAAGTCCAGTCCCGCCCCCACAGCCGCAACCGGTGGACCTTTACTTCTGCTGATGTAGTGGTACACCTTGCTCTCCGGGCAGTACCAAGCTTGCGCACGAGAACGTCTCGGTGCAGTATGTAGTGTTCTAGAATCCGTTACGTTCCAATAAGGTGCAATCTTCAGGGCACAGGTATAGGTCTATTTTAAACGCCTGCTGCTCCATCATGTTTCAAGACAGAGACTATTCTTTTTCGTGTCTTGTTCTAACTAAATTAATTTATATCTTAGGGATAATAATGAGGGGGGGGGGGGTCTATTTATTTCCTTTTCTCTTTTTTGTTACAACGCTTATTTCTATTACATTTTATATCTATTTATTTAGTTGTTCTAATATTGCAATATGTTTATTTGTTCACTATTTTTATGATATACTGACTACTATACTACATACATACATAATTTCACGCCAGGTCTCTTGCGAGGTAGGCACGAACAACAGAGCGCCATTCAGGCTTATTCTTACACACCTTCCTTGTTTCTTTGATATTCATAGCTCTTGTCATGCATGCTCGTCTGTTCTTAATTCTCCTGACATCACCTTCTGCTAGTACACGATCAATTTGATCATGGAAGGTGTGTCGTGGCCTTCCGCGACTTCTGCATCCATCCACTTTGGCATTGTATATCTGTTTAGTCATTCTTTCATCATACATTCCTTCCACATGCCCGAACCACCGGAGCATTCCTTTCCTTACCTTCACCCCGACACTTGACTATACTCTATTGATTTATTACTGACTAACTACACAGGTTAGGTTTAGTGGGAGTTAGTCGGATTTCGCTCTTCGGGGTGGGTTATCGGTACCATACGAGAGTCCCACACACACTCGTGCAGGTGGCATTAGACGCTGGACTAGGCCTCCCCCCGTATCCCCCTTTTTTTTTTGGCCAGGGAAATCCGTTTGAGGACTAAGCCGCGACAGGCGCAGAAGCCTGGGGGGATGTTCGCGACCCGGTGAGAGTGTGGGATTCGCCAGATCGGGGGTGGCACCAACGTGCCCGGTCAGGACCGGTGCCACGCTATTGCCACTCCCCAGTTAGGGATACCCACTAAAACCCCTGGGTGTTCCGTCCTGCGCCTTATGCCAGGGCTACGGGTGTAGGCTATCCCGTCTCCGCGTACCCTGGCAGGCGTGGCCCCGCTCACTGGCCCTCTTCCAATGCCGGGGGAGCTACTCCCCCGCCCCCCGTATCCCCTGCGTTAACAAAAAAAGGTGTTTTCTAGGTAACCGTGCTCCATATTCGATCGCATCATCCTCCAATATTAGGTGTGATCGTGGTTCGAACGCAAATATATTATCATCCTAAAAAAATGTGACTACACTCGTTATTTTGTAGTCAAGCGCGACACTGTGTCAAGGTCGTCAGACCTGTATTTTTATTATCTACACTTGAAGCGTGGGCAGCGGTCATCGACGAGGCAATAATCAATACACGAGATTAGTGCGCGTGTACTAGGAATTACTCCGAACACTGGAGTTGTACAACGATGTTCCACAAACCTTTTGTGTTCAAGGAAGTCACACACACACACACACAATTCTTTTTTTGGAACGAAGTTCCTTATCGCGCGTTGCGAAAGGGGCTAGACGGAAAAAATTAGAGCAAAAGTTGTAACGACACTTTTTGCTATAGTTGTAAGCCGTGCGGCGTGCGCGTGTTTTACTAAAATCGAGCCTACTGGTTACGTTTATATTACATTACATTTGTTAATAATAAAAAAATATTACAACTTGAAGAATTTTTTTATTACAATTCCTTCAATAATTACTCGAAAGGGACTTCGCTCCATCCGGGTGTCTCTTGAAACCTCTCAAGTTTTTAAAAATAATTTTAATCAACAAGAACGTAAAAACTCGTGGTAGCGTAATGACTAGCGCACGCGTCCTAAACTCAAAGGTCGCGGGTTCGATCCTGGCCGGAACGCATGCACCATAATCAGTTTTCCGACCTAATATGCATATTGTTACAATTACCACGTGCTAACAGCGGTGAAGGAAAACATCGCGATGCAACCTGCATAACGAGATAACCGATGTGTCAAACCTGCCAAGCCTGTCCATTCCCCTACAGTGGGAGGCCCGAGCCCAGCAGTGGGACATTTATGGGCTGTCATTATTATATATCTGTCCGTAAAATTGCAAGTTCAAATTTTGTTGCGGTTTTTCCACTTGTCCATTGAAGTTTCACTTTTACTATGTGTCCCAGCACACATTTAAATTTTTTTAATTTTTTTATTGCAGGAGTTCAGCAGATAGGAACACGGCCCACTTGATGGAAAGCGGTTACCATCGACTTTGGACATTTGCAACACTAAAAGTGCTACAAATGCGCTGCTGCTCTCTTAAGGGAGACTGGAACCTGGTCACTAATGCCGGAACACAACCCAAGGTTATTATGGCGGCATACTTTAGATCAGGGCCAGGGTAGCCATCCAATCGGGCAAATGCCCTACCACCGTGATCACGGGTAATGAGAAGTGACCGAAACGTCGAAATGAAAATGAAGTAAAATGCCGCGCTAAAAACCGTTAAAACGTAGTTTTAACAACATAAACTAGTTGACAATCAAGTAAAGAATTATAAATATATAAACAATCTGGTTATATGTATAAGTAATACAGGTTCGATTTTATTATCATATGCGAAATCTATAATATAATACACTATATCGTTGCTTCTGTAAATATTGCTTATTATCTTATCATAAGTAGACATCGCATACTATATGCCAATTTATAACTCGATAGATTTGTTCTAAGATAACTGGATATTGGTAAGATCTCGTCAAATGACGTTAGAAAGGTAAATGTGGTTATGTGAGCTTTTAAGATTATAGGCGTGGAATGATAGCCGAACACAGAATCAGATTCACAATTTTATTTCCACGAAACGTTTGTAGCAAAGAAAAGTTTTATTTATAGATATAAATACATTTAACTTCAGTTATACATCGCCATTCATTGGCATACAATATTTAAACCCAAAAATTTAAAATTAATAAAAATTTAACTGTATAGAAGTTGGTTAACGCCGTTTTTCTTCAATATTCAAAGCTTTATTGTAAAAAAATTACAAAAAAAATTGTGCGTTCATTGGGCAAAGCTATAATACTTCATTTTCAAAAACTTTTGATTTTCCACCAGTATGCCGGTTTTATACGCAAAATATTAATTTAAATTAAATAAAAGTATTTAAATTCTGACTTACATGTATGACCTTCAAAAATTATTCTCTAGTAGAATAAAAACATTTGAATTTCTATATTTTTATTGTTATTTATTTAACTACATATATCTAATTTATACATTTTTTCATAGCCTTGCCTACAGGCAAACAATCGGACGACCCATCTGATGGGACGCGGATCTAAGAATACGGCCAAATTGATGGAAAGCGGTTACCATCGCCTATGGACGTTTGCAACATCAAAGGTGTTACAAATGCGCTGCTGCTCTATTAAGGGAGACTGAAACCTGGTCACTAATACCGGCACACAACACAAGGTTGTTATGGCGGCATACTCTAGACAAGGGGTGGTAGACATCCAGTCGGGCTAATACCCTACCACCTGGCTGTGGGTTGTTTTGTCGCCTCTTACGATAGGCCGACCGGCCGCAGGAAATTATATTCTTTCTCCCGTTCCTGCTCGGATGGTGTTGTTTCAAACTATGTAGATCTGTTAAAATAAAAATATTAATATTAAAGTGATATAATACATTTTACCTTCATAGTGTAAATACCTAAGTCTCTCGCTTATCAATATCAAACGGCAGTTCATAAAGAGCTTAACATTTATAATCGACATGTGAAATATCTTTGTCAATTTAATAATGTCAATGAAGTATGTTTATTTTCGAATCAACATTGTCACAGAATACTACTTTATCAATACAGTTGTAACCGAATATAACGACAACGTTTGTAAAGACAGATCGGTTATAACAACCGAATCTCTATATAAACTCCCGGTCGAATCTCTATATAACCTAATAAGTACACATACCGCCTATAACGACATTGGATACAGCGACATATCGCTTAAAACAACGAAACTTTATCGATATTTATGGGCTATATTTTACGGGAATAGGTTGATCGGTATAGCTGCTATAACGATCAACCGATTCCAGCAAAATATAACCGATGAATATCGATTTGTTTATTAAAAGAGATCAGTTATAACAACCGAATGGCAAGGTCCCGGTCAAATCTCTATATAAACTAATAAGTACATATACCGCCTATAACGACATCCGATACGGCGACATATTGTTTAAAAAACGAAACTTTATCGATATTCATCGGCTATATTTAGCTGGAATAGGTTGATCGGTATAGCTGCTATAACGATCAACCTATTCCAGCAAAACAAAACATTACGAAAAATTTTCACCTTTATAGCTGAAATTACCACGTGCTAACAACGGTGAAGGAAAACATCGTGATGCAACCTGCACATTGAGATAACCGATGTGTCAAACCTGCCAAGCCGCCTTGGACAAGCGTGGCGGGTATACTGTCCGATTCCTCTATAATGGGAGGCCCGAGCTCCAGCAGTGGGACATTTATGGGCTATTATATATGAAGGAATATTTTGCGATAGGCTTATTAATAAGCCTAACAAGGTTATTATTCTCCTACCTTATCCGAACCTCTTTCCCGCTCTTTGCCATTTGACCGTGCATGTTTCACGACCTATTCAGTTGCGATAGTTGACCTCGTGAAATACAGGTAGATTTTAAACTTGGTTTAGATCGTGTGTTTACGCTTTAATGACTTGTAATATGACTATGCACTTTGTATATTGCTTATAACAAATATCGGATACAACGTCCGAAGTATACGGTCCCTTTAATGTCGTTATATTCAGTTTCGACTGTATATTTGTTATTGTCTATGGTTGTAACAATAATTCGCAATATGAATACAACCTTCAACGACGTCTCGACCCGCCTTTGGATATAGCACACGGCGATAACGCGGGCTATTTGTTGGCAACACCAACATGACTTTCTTTTGAACTAGCAACACTATATTTATGTTGTATGTAAATAAATAAATGTTGTTTCAGGAGTGGGCAAAACGAGCTTAGTGGTTCGCTATATAGGAAAAATGTTTTCGAAACACATATCGCCTACAATTGGCGCTTCCTTCTTCACCTGCAATATCAACGTGGAGAACGCCAGGGTCAAATTACAGGTATTGTTTGAAGATGTTGTTGTGAAGTTATGTATGTATGTATTGTTTGAAGACAGAATTAGAGTGGCCGTATAGAGTGGAAACAACAGTGGCGCCACTTTCGCTTTGTCTAAACTCTAGCAACTCTAAAATAATGATACGAGTTGCGAGACTCGAAATAAGATGCCGTTGGAATTTTGTTATAGAGTTTTTTGAAAACTATACAAACACGTATAACACAGGTACATATATAACCGAACACAGTAAGTCCAAAGGTAATGTAGAAGGTCGTAATTCAATAAATCGCGAAAAGTCACTATCAGATCTCCGGTTGTACACACGTCACGCCTTTGTCGTGGTTCTCGCTCGACTGCCTCCTCTCTCCATCGGGCCCTGGTTTTATACCTCACAAATACAAATGTGTCCGTATTGTAGTCGACGTAATCCGTAACACCTGGCTAATGGTTCGGCCGCAAACGGTCATACACGAGTATAATAAAAGAATGGACTGTTCTTTAGAATAATTAGTACGCATGCCGATAAATGAGTAAAAAAGAAGACGATCATAAAAGAATTACAATTATTTCAAATGCCGACAGGTAATAAAATGTGTTTTACAGATATGCAGGTTGATTTGCTTTTGTCAGCACCTAGGTTATGACAATAATGTCAAGAGTAATTTTGATACTTATTAGTAACTAGCTTCGCCCGCGCTTTCAACTGTGTGGTGTTGCAAAATCGTTACATTTTGGATAATTCGGTAGTTGACAATTTTTGAAAAACAGGTTTATTTTGAGCTTATGGTTTATTTTAATATTTTAGCAAAAAAACAACATTAACATATTTAATTTAGCAATTTTATAAATATTTTGACATTTCGTCACAAAAACGCGGCAAGCTGTCATGGCGTCTCGCGTGACATCATAGTGTGCAAAACAAACATCTGTTTCGTTGAAGTGTTATCTGAGAAGTCATTGATAACTTGTTGTGTTTTGCACACTATGACGTCACGCGCTCTGATCGGCGTTCATTGTCACGTGGCTAATGGCTGCAATATAACAATTTTATTTCACAAAAATATCAATTAATATTTAATATTTTAGTTAAAACAATTTATTTTTGTCATGTTTAGATCGTAATCTACGATATATATTACAATCAACCTATATTTTTCATACTGAATGACTACTGAATTCACACTATATCTTCATAAATTATAGCCTATGTGTGTAAGTTATATTATTGTAAGGTTTCATCAAAATCTATTCAGTAGTTTTTGCGTGAAAGAGTAACAAACATCCATACATCTATTCTTACAAACTTTCGCGTTTATAATATTAGTAAGGAAGTAAGGATTCGTTTTCTGTATTACGTAAAACATGGTGCAATTATCAAGTTGCTTCGTTTACGACATACGCATTTTGTCATCATAATCTATGAAGTTTACCTCAATAATAATTACCTACTATAATTTTGTAAATAAGAGCTTTAACACTTTGTGATAATTAACAGAACAGCTATTTTATAGTTAAGCATTTGACCCTGAAGGCCCGATTGAAAGAATCACCTGTAAATGCAGCAATTTTTTTTTTATTAACTAATCTACGGACTCTAGTTCGTACCCTTTTTACAACTTAATTATTGTTAGAGTTTTTTGAATTCATACACGCTTATTGTTTATTTGTCATTATGTGTGACATTAATTTTGTGATTTTATGTTGTGTACCTTAAGAATAACTTATATAATTATTTTTTTTCTAATTTTATTTTTTAATTTTTTATTTATTAAGGACAATAAACAGATATACACTAAAGTTACATAAGAAAAAAAAGGTAAATAGTACAAAGTCAGTGTATATCCTACTACATTATCCACAAATATCAAGATGGTAGTGTACAATTTGTAGGGGAAAACGGGACAAATACAATTAAAACGCACACACACACACACACACACACATTCACTCTCTTACTCTCACTCTCTCAATTAAAAGAAAGAAATCAACACGCTTATATACATAATTTACATTTACATATGTGTGGAGGATAAAAATAACAGATAAGAGAGACAGAAAAAAAGACAGACAGTTACAGTGTTTGGTCCTTAATGGCGTTAATAACATGTTTTTTAAAAGCACCCAAGGAAAGTGCAAATATGTCGATGTTTTCAAAATATATATTGTAGTTGTTGACGAGTTGGTACATTGGGGCACGGAGTCCTGCGTTAGTACGACAGGAAGTCGTAGAAAAAAGCCGCCCAATTTTAACCGCGCGTCTAAGCACTGTCCTTGGGAAGCAATAACAAATAGTGTTATATATGTTATAGTTTTAATACTTAACTTATACTAATGTAGAGTGTATCATATATGCAGCCATTCACTCGTGGTGCTTTGAATAGGTCTGGGACACGGCAGGCCAGGAGCGGTTCAGGTCGATGGCTCCCATGTACTACAGGAACGCGAACGCCGCCCTCCTGGTCTTCGATATCACCAATATGAACAGTTTCACCGCGATCAAGGGATGGGTCAAGGAGTTGCAGAGGTAAGCGTTTAAGTTAACAATGATATTGGACAGGGCACGAATTGCAAGGGGGTACCTGTCTCCGGAGCCCTAAGCACCGATTTCTTATTTTTAGACCCCAGGGCCCCGCTGCCGGCGGAAGTCAAAGTTTTATACTACAGTCGACTCTCGTTAACTCAAAACTCGAAGGACTCTTAACTTACGAATTATCGAGTGTTTGAAATATCAAATGGTTCGAAATTTTTGAGGGAAAAAGAAATTTTGAATTATTGAGTGTTGATAATTAATTATGTATTACATACATATTTATTTACTTCTATTCTTTAACAATGACAGCAAATGACAAAAGTTAATAGGTACATATTCATAATGTGAATTAATTAATAAGAACTACTATAAAATAACACTGGTCTACAGTGGTTTTGTTGCCCTAGATATGAAAATGATTTTGGGTCCATTTACAATTCCATTGTACACAATTCATGAAACTATCATTGATTTTGGTAGAATTGCTCTGATTTTTTTGAAATCTTTATTTTCATTTTACATTACAAAAATAAAAAAACGAGAAATAAAATAACAGATATATTTATAATGTCAGTAATATTTTGAGAAATTAGGATACATCGAAGTAAATAAAGAGGAAAATGTCGAAAAAATATTTTATATTTCCATAAAACGCCTTTTATGAGCTTTTCTTTTATAATCTTTCAGGGGGCAACCTCTTTTCAAATACCAGCAGTATTTAAGTGTTGAAAATATAAGATATGCGAAAATCATGAAAATACGAGCACATTGATAACGTTCATGAATATATCGGTAATCTGGGCACTTCAAAATGTAAAAATTTGCGATGATATCCAGGGCAACAAAAAAAAAACTTTTTTTTGTAGAGCTGTAATCATTACAAAAACAAAAGCTGCTGCTGCTGTTATTAGATAATATGTTGTTTGACTCATTAAAGATATGACGTCACGACTTGCCACCAAATCCAGGCAGCTTTTTCGTTTCTTCAAGTGTCATATTTTTCTCGATCTATTTCAGCAACGTTCCCGAAGCGATGGTGCTTTCAGTTGTGGGCAACAAGAGTGACTTGGAGGAGTTAAGAGCGGTAACGTTCAACGAAGCGACGCAGTACGCCGCGTCTATAGGCGCCGCTTACTGTGAGACCAGCGCCTTACATGACCAGGTCAGACCTTGTGATTGGTTATCGTATAGTTCGCATTTTTACGCATAATTGGTTGTTCACATAAAATTACCCTCTGATTTTATATTTTTATTACGTAAAATAGGGTATTTTAAGATAATAATTTGAATATTTTTGCATTTTAAACGTTAGTTTTTTAAAATTATTTCTCCGATGACGTCATAAGGGACAAGTTTAAATGGATTTCTTTGCCTAGAAAACAAAAATAATAAAAGTAAGTTTTATCTATATAATCATAGTAATCTGTGCTACTTTTTAAATGTCACTGTCATTACTCATTACGTATCGTGATCATTTTAGTGTTTTTTGTCTCTAGGCTTATAATTTTTCGTGTTCAACTATTATTATTTTCTGTAGTTATCGTTAAATTTTTTAAAGTGGTCTTTAGGGAAAATTCATTCTTTATTCTTTATTCTTTATTGTACACAAAAAGTTACATACACAATAATAAAAAAGTGGTGATGTACAAAGGCGAGCTTAACCCTAAAAGAGTTTTCTTCCAGCAAACCTATGAGTCTAGCGAGAAGGGGAGAAGCAGAAGGCAGGGTTGTGTACGCAAAAGATATTTTACGTCATATAATATAATATAAATAAATAAATTAACAAGAATAAATTTTATAAAAGATACTCATAAGATATATACATACATACATACATACATAATGTAAAATATAAAGATAAGGATAATTTAACATAGATAGTGTTCTTTGACTTTTTTTTTGAAACTGCTCTCCGATGAGCTATCTCGGATCGTATGTGGCAGGGCGTTCCATAATCTAACTGCGTGGACGGAGAAAGAACCACTACAACATGCCGAAGAGTGTGTGGGAGCTTTGAGAAGAAGGGATTTAGAAGTTCTACAATGCTTGTCAGAAGGAACAAGAAATTCAAAACGTTGACGAAGATAGGAAGGAGAAAGGGGGTTATGTAAGATTTTGTACAAAAATGTAACTACGTGAAGGTCGCGACGACGACGAATTGGCAGCCACTTAAGTTGCGATCTAAATGCAGAAACATGATCGAACTTTCGCAGACCAAAAATGAAGCGAATACACAAATTTTGAAGACGTTCGAGTTTATTTAGAAGTTCTTCAGAAGCGTCCAGAAAACATACATCGGCGTAATCTAAAAGAGGTAGCATTAAGGACTGAGCAAGAATAATTTTGGTGACAAAGGGAAGAAAATTTTGCAGGCGTTTTAGAGATTGGAAAGAAAGGTGAATTCTTTTGCTAATTTCATTTACATGATTGGCCCACGACAACTTACAATCAAAAATGACGCCTAGGTTTTTCGCACTACTGGAATAAGGTATCAACTCGCCATTAAAAATAATAGAGGGTATTACAGACTGATGCACAATATTTAACATGTAGTGACTACCAATAATCAAAGCCTGAGATTTAGATGGATTTACTAGAAGACCAAAATTGTTTGCCCATATACTGATATTGTCCAGATCTTTATTAATTTTAATTATAGCATGGTGATAAAGTTGCAGATCATCAGCGTATAGATGACAGTGAGAAGAAATTAATTGAGTAATAGAGTCAATGAAAACAGAGAATAGAAGTGGAGAAAGAACTCCACCTTGCGGCACGCCTGCAGTAATGTCGCACCATTCAGAGAAGGTGTCATCCGACCGGACACACTGCATGCGACCAGACAAATACGAGTTGAACCAGGAAATGGCAGGAGGGGAGATGTTGAGAGAAGATAGAATAGAAAGAAGAATATCAAAATTGACAGAATTGAACGCACTGCTGAAATCTAAAAGTACCAATATAGTAAGGCACTTATCGTCTATGGCAAAACGGATGTCATCAGATACTTTTATTAGTGCACTCACTGTACTGTGTCCAGAACGAAACCCTGATTGATGCGGACTCAGCAGTTGGTATTGCATGAGAAAGTAAGAAAGTTGTTTATGAACAATATTTTCTAAAATTTTAGATAAAACTGGTAAAATGGAAATTGGACGAAAATGTGAAGGATTTGTAGGATTACTGATTTTAGGAAGAGGCAGCACATAAGCTTTTTTCCAGGATGAGGGAAAGGAGCTCGAGGATAAAGAATGGTTCAGGATATGGGTTATAAAAGGAGCTAACTCGGAAGAGAGTAGCTGAATCATTTGAACATGAATACCATCTGCACCTGCAGCTTTGGTGGAAATGGATTTTAGAATAAGAATGACTTCTTTCTCAGTAACTGCTTTGAATATAAAAGATGGACAAGGAGGTATGGCAAGGTTAGACAGTCTTAAGTTGATCGCTTAGAGAAATCGGCGATTTAGAAAAGTGCGCATTGAGAGCATTTAAATTGAAAGAGATATTATTATCAGATGGAGATTTGCCCAATCCAAGGGTATTTAGAAATTTCCACATATTAGAAAAAGATTTGGAGTTGCATAAATTTTGATGTATATAAGATCTCTTAGCATCTCTGCAGAGCTTAGTGCAACGATTACGAAGTTTTTTATAGCCGATTAAATTTTCATCTGTGGGGAATCGCTTATATAAACGCTTAGCCTTATCACGCTTCATTCATGTTACAGAACTTAAATCAAATAATGTACAGCTAGATTTTTTTTACACCTGAAGCAGGCAAACAGGCGGACGTCCCACCTGATTGGATTTAGTAAGATCAAATAAAGGTCAAATGCATTTCTTACAAAATACAAGATCGTACGTTTTTTGGAATTTTAACTAGACAGGAATGATTAGGGACACTATTCCTCGAAATGGTTTTTCAAATAGCTAGATTGAAAAAAGTGAACAATGCCAACAGAATTGTTTGAAGTTTTAAAATACGAAAAAGATTCATAATGTTACATGCCGACAAAGTGAATGCACACCTGTTTATTACCTTTCCCGCATTTGGACTTCTTTTATTTACTTTATGTTTAAATTAATGCCGTTGGAATTACTATAGAATTTATTAGAACTGTACAAACACGCATAAAACAAGTACGAATATAACTGGACGCAACCAGTACAAACGTGACGCACGATTCAATAACACGCGCAAAGTCCGTCACTATATAGCTTATCGAATATGCACACATCTTGCCTCGCTTGACCGTCTCCATCTGTCAGTTGGGGCGTTGCTTTATACTGTACCGATGCAATATGTTTGCAGGGCCGTGTGGGTCTTAGAATCAGCTTGTGTTTCAGGAGACACCTGACAGTGATGACAATACAACGATAGATAGATCCTAAAAGATCACAATACACAATGGGCTGTATATTTTTAGTTACAAATTTTAAACACAAAGTAAACAAAAGAAGTCCAAATGTGGGAAAGGTAATAATAAACTGCGCTTTATGACAGTCAGGTGTGCATTCACCTTTGTCGGCATGTAACCATATATTTGATTAATATTAATAATAGGTATGTTTTATTGTTTTTCAGCTAGTTATATATATTTTATTGTATTTTGCAGGGTATAGACCAGGTGTTTCTGAACACGGCATCTTCACTCTTGAAGCTGTCATCTTCGAACCTCGTGTCATCTATGAGATCGTACGACTCCGCCGAATATGACACCGACAGATTGCCCACAGGTGAAAAGCCATATTTACAAGGTTATTTCCAACTAGCTATACCTGTGACTTCGTCCGCGTGGAATTATTTGAAGAAGGAAGGAAGAAAGGTGAAAAAAAAGTAGCCTAAGTTACTCTTTGTAACACCAGCTATCTGCTAGCGAAAGTCTCATCAAAATCGGTCCAGCCGTTTCAGATCACTGAAACATCCATACAGGCAGACGAAAATTCTATTTTTTTTATATAAAATTAATTTCTTGTTTCAAAAAAAGCAGGGGAATCCCTGCATTTTTAATTTGACATTACAAACAGACTCTTGAGTTTTATTTATCGTTATAGAACTTCCATAAAATGTAATATAGTAGTAGCATTATCGTAGACTTTCCTAAGAAATAAATATTAATTTTAATTATTATATATATTTTATATTATATATGTAAATTATTATATATTATTGTATAATTATTATATATAAAGTTTACTAGTTCGTCCGCGCTTGACTTGAAATTTCCGCGGGATTCCCAGAACACAAAGTACAACAGCATTTAGAAAATAATATAAGCAACCGTTTTAGTGAAAACTGTGCGGGAATAAGCAATTTTTTGTGCCCGATCAACTACAAACCGCTCCCGGGAAAATTCCCGCGGGATTCCCGGGATAAAAAGTAGCTCAGATTTTGTGTTTGAGAATTTTCTGTCGATCGTCGAAATCGGACCAGCAGTTTTTACGTAAATCCCGAACAAACGGATAAATAGATAAGAAATCTAAACAAAATTGTATCGTGATGATCCATCCTTTATATAATGTATACCAGATGTTGTTTGTAAATAGCTGCAATGTACAGACATGGCATTTTTAAAATTTTATAATATTATAGATGTAACACAAAAATAAATCGAAAATATTGTAACGACCTAGACGCCGTCAAAGAGAAATTCACACCTGCATACCTATAGAAACACATTTTATTACCTTTCGGCATTTGGACTTCCTTTGTTTACATTGTGTTTAAAATGTGTGATTATAAAAACAGCCCATTGTGTATTGTAATCTTTTACGGTATATTGTTGTATTGTGATCACCGCCAGGTGTCTCGGATTTAAAGTGCAAACTGATTCTATGAATTTCGGTCCACGCGGCTGGGCAGACATAATGCATCTGTGCAGTATAAAGCGATGCCGCAATTGAGAGATGAGGTAGTCGAGCGATAACCACGAGCGAACCGAGACTTGTGTACATTCCGTAATCTATTTAGTGACAGATTTTGCGCGTTTAATGGAATAACGACCTTCTGCATTACGTTTAGACTTGGTGTCTTCGGTTATATTTGTACCTGCGTTATACGTGTTTGTATAGTTCTAGTAAATTCTATAGTAATTCTAACGGCATTTTAATTCGAGTCCTGCAACTCGTAACAATAAAATGGAAAATGCACTTAACTCAATCATAATTTTAACGGCATTTTAGTTCGAGTCCTGCAACTCGTAACAATAAAATAGAAAATGCATTTAACGCAATAGTAATTTTAATGGCATTTTAATTCGAGTCCTGCAACTCGTAATAATAAAATGGAAAATGCACTTAAATATAAAGAAAAAAAGTTTGAGAGTAGGCCCTCAGGTTCGGCCTGTATGCGTTTCCACTTTCCACCATAATTCATGGAAGCCTGTCCCCTCCAGGCACTCCCACAGAGGAGGACGCGACCCACACCGGCAACGTGGAGTTGCCAGCGTGGAGCATAGACAGCATAGCGCATGGGGAGCTCCAGAAGAACATGTGCTGCTAGCACCATCGGCACATTAATGTTCCACTGCCAGCTAATACATGGACATTACAAAAATTATGCCCTTTTTGGTTCTGGTTTTACTGTTTATGAAAGCAGTGGTATTATGGTAAATGTTCCACTGCTTGCTAAGACTTGGACATTCAAAAAATTATGCTCTTTTTGATTTTGGTTTTACAGTTTATGAAAGCAGTGGTATTGTGGTACATGTTCCACTGCTTGCTAAGACATGGACATTCCAAAAATTGTGCTCTTTTTGGTTCTGGATTTAAAGTATAATAAATATGAAAGCAGTGGTATTATGGTAAATGTTCCACTGCTTGCTATGATATGGACATTCCAAGAAAATCTTTTTGGTTCTGGTTTTACTGTTTATAAAGGCAGTGGTATTGTGGTACATGTTCCACTGCTTGCTATGATATGGACATTCCAAAAAAAATCTTTTGGTTCTGGTTTTACTGTTTATGAAAACAGTGGTATTATTGTAAATGGTCCACTGCTAAGACATGGACATTCCAAAAATTGTGCTCTTTTTGGTTCTGGATTTAAAGTATAATAAATATGAAAGCAGTGGTATTATGGTAAATGTTCCACTGCTTGCTAAGACTTGGACATTCCAAAAAAATCTCTTTAGTTCTGGTTTTATTGTTTATGAAAACAGTGGTATTATTGTAAATGTTCTACTCCTTGTTAAGACATGGACATTACAAAAATTGTACTCTTTTTGTTTTGGTTTTACAGTTTATGAAAGCAATGGTATTATGGTACTTAGATATTGCCATTGTACAAGTCGTAAATGGCTTTAAAAACAAGTGAAACATCACACCTCACTAGTTTAAAAAGTGCACTTGTGTTTCTTAAAACGAGTGAGCTAAAAATCGACGAACTCACTCGGTGAACATTTTTTAATGTCGTCTTGTATATTTATTGACTCTTAAAAATTGTATGAAACGTACTTAATCCAATAAATGACGATGATGATATAAACATCACTAGCTTTGAAATCGCACCTTCGTTTCTCGAAACGAGTGAGTTAATATAGCAAGTCACTCGATAAAAACAATTTTACAATCGGATATAAAGACGAGTATAAAGAAGGACGCTATATCCGATAGTAGTTATATAGATATTGTTTTTACAGAAAACCTTATAAACCAATCTCTAACTATTTAAAATATTTCTTTAAACTTATATCAGTCATAGGAGCTAATGAAGACTAAATATTAATAACTGATTTAAGATTAAAGGAATATTGGATTTTTTAAATAATAGTTATTAGTAGTAGCGTCACGTCAATGCCCTTTACGTGTTGGCCTTCCCATTACACAGACAACATTTTAACTAACAGTAAAGATTTTAATTATATTTAAAATATCGGCGCAGTAAAATGAGTTAGCACAATTGGACCTACTCATGCGAAATGGAACCAACCCACATACTGACCATTTTGAGAAAAAGCGAGAGAGAAACTTTTTATTAAAATTTTGCATACAAAAAAATGTGTCTATATTTTGGAAAAAAATTAGAATATTGCATAAGTATTATATTTTGTCCCATATATTCAAGTACAATTGTAATGTAAATAATTTCAAATTGGATTACCATGGGTCATGGATCTTGTTATTTTATTATACTCTTGTGGCCTTACTTATAATCGTTTAATAAATATTAAGAAACTGCTCAGCAATTGATTAACGAAAATCTTACCCATAAACTTGTCTTAAGGTTAAGAGGTGGTGGTAATGTAACTCATAAATAACTGTTGAAAATAACCTACATCGAGAGGTAGTTTAAGTGACTGCTAAGAGGGAAGATGGCAAGTTTTATTTGTAACCGCCATTGTTTAGGGGCTTAAGAGTCTCGTATTTAAGAGATGGCTAATCCTTTCTTAACGAGATTATTATAAGTAAGGCAATTGGTGTTTTGTGGGTTAGCTATTTTGTGATAAAAATGTTTTATTCTGTAAATGTTGTCAGATCTTGTTATGATTCTTATTGAGACGATAGAAGGTGCATTTTGAAAGCCTTTGCATCCTTAACCTTTTGGCATGTTTGTGGATTGGTTCTGTTTTGCATAAGTAGGTCCAATTGCGCTATGGTATCTAAGCCAGATAATTAAACCGTGCGAAGCTAAATTTAAAAGATACAAGTATTTGCCTTTAGTGCCTTCGATTAGAATAATTATTAATTAATAATTTGTATTACATGCCTGTATATATATAATATTATTTTTTAATGTGATATTTTAGTTAATAAATGTTTTTAATGAAATCTGCATTTTTTTTCTTTAACACAAAGAAGAATTACTTTTGGCTGCGGAAAACGGAACTTCAGACGCCTTTCGTGGTGTTGCCAACATTTGTCTCTAAAAACCGGCTCTGTTAACTCCTAAAAAGTGTTACATTGGGCTGTATTTAAAAAAGTAATAAAAAGTAAGAAATAAAGAATTGTATTTAAAAATGATTAATAATAAATTAAATGCTTTTTTAATGTTTTTTGGAAATTACATTCTAATGTACGTCGATATTTTAGTTAACTATAATATATTTTAAGTAGGTGCTAAGCGCTTACTTTATTGGGAGTTAACAGAGACGGTATGTAGCACTTATAACAGAATCTAATTTACTTAGTTTGGGCTCCTGTCCTTTTAAGTTTGTCAAAATTTTTGTACTCTATAAGTTTGTTTTTCTTTTTATGGGAAGTAAATAAATAAATGATTATTATTATTATTATTTAATCCGGTAAGTGGTGCTGCAATTGGGTTCCAGGATCTAGACGAACTATTTGCTTGTTGACTGTTACTTGAACGGTTTGAATTCCTTCCAAAAGCCACTAAGGATACCTAAAACTTAGAATACAATAAAATAAAACACCAAAATTTAGGCTAAAATCTTTAATATTAACAATTATATACTCTACATGTTACATTTAAACTTTTATAAATTATCCGCTCTTCGTCACATCCGCCATGTTTGTTTTATGTCACTTTGACAGCTGTCAACACTCATTTAGTAAATACACGTGTCGTATATATGGCAGCCAATAAATCGAGACGAACTCATCCAGAAGATCATCTACTTTTGTAAAAACGCATATAAAAACACCAAATATGATTGTATTCAGCGACGGACTCGCCATAGTGTAGATTTGCCAATCGGGCCCTAGGTCTACATGGTCTCCACACGAGGCTGGCTTCTGGAAATTACCACAAGCCAGGAAGGGTCAGAGGCCCGCGCTGGCAAGAGCTCGATTCTTGCAACTTACATGTAAAGTAGACCAATACATACAAGATACATGGGAAAAAGGAACAGAAGTCACATGGTCCTTCCGACCCGGATTCTCTTATTAAGTTTGCAACTTCTAGCAGCTGTTAACAAAGTGTTATGATATTTTAAAAACTTCTATATGTTCCTTCACACATTTACGAGATTTTAATCAAAGATATTCTTCTACTTCAAAAATGTTCATTCATAACATAATGTATATATTTCATACACGATGTAAGGTCAAATTTTAAGACAGAAACTTAGCAATCATCTCAACTGGGTACCCGAATACATAAAATTTATTTAATATGGCCAATGTTGCAGGCTGATTTATATTTACACGGCCCTGCCTTACGGGTATTGGGCGAAAGAGATAGCACGTGTGCCCGTATAGCAGCCGAGCGAGAGCGCAACACAACTTTCTCAGCTCCGTCTGTGAATCTTACAACTATTATCCCCGCAAATTGCTAATGCGCTGGAACCTTGTCAAATTAACATTCACGTGACGTCATCCGCAACTCGATACGTACGCGTACTTGCCGGCCAGTGGTGCTAACAGTACCGAGTGTTCGGTTACGGTTACGTCACCAAAATGGCGGCCGGGCGCAATAGCAATTTGCGGGGATAATGTGTTCTACGCTCAGAGAAATGATTACAGTAATGACGTATGCGAACTTCAAGAACGCATTTAAGTTATTCTCGTACAACATTTAAGTTATGTTGTACAACACGACAAGAACAATATCATAAAATGAATACAGTATTATTATTTATTCTATTCACTATGCAGTAAGGGTCCGTTCAAGCTAGCTCAGAGTTGAAGCGCAACCAAGGTCAAATTCTTCACAATTAAAGCGAAGTCGTACAAATGCGCGCACATTCTTGTGAAATCACACGCATTCGCAAGCTTTAAGGGTTTTTTTATAGTGATGGACTTCAGTTTCCAGTTGACTTGGTGTGATGAAATTCGTGCGTTGGTTCGCGTGGTAAGGCGCTTGGGTTAGCTCGAACGCGCACCAATCAGCTTTGGTCGCTAGCAGACGCGCGTATTCCGCGTGGAATACACGCCAATTCGCGCGTATGCCGCGTGGAATGCAAGCCAATTCGCGCGTATTCCGCGTGGAATGCACGCCAATTCGCACGTATTCCGCGTGTAATGCACGCGAATTCGCGCCTGTGTTTTTTATCCCTGTAGAAATATATGCTTAACGTTGTAAAGTTAAGGGCGAATTTGCTGTCAACTTTTGGATTGACGCTTTAATTCTGCGGTAGCTTGAATGAAACCTAATATTGAATATTATTGTTTACTAACGCACTTATACTTACAGATGAAGAGCTTTTAAACGCTTTAGCAGTCATCTGCGAACTTGCATCGATTTATTGGCTTCATATACTGGGTGAATTTTTCAAAAAGACCTCCATGGCCAAAACGTTATGACTTAGCAAAAAATTCTCAAACAAACCTCGGGACCGATTTTGATAAAAACTTATCAAGTTTGACGGTTGAAAGTCCTTTACCGAATTTGAAACTAAAGATCAGTTGATTCGATTCTTGAACCAGGTATTAGATTCCTAGATTTAGTTTCGTATTAGGCCACAGAGGCCCACTTGAGAAATTCACCTGCATATTAATTAGTATTAAGGATTTTACAACCGTAGGTAAGAGCACCACCATTCAGATGTTACTGACAATATTTCAACACATAACAATGACAGGATACTAACATGAAATAATAACTAAGGTATGACAATCTTCTGTTAAAAACGCAACTCGTTACACACCCCCAATACCAGATGGAGTCACTAGTCCGTTCCTATTTTTACAGAAAATGTCAATTGACATTTTCAATCAATGCAGCAACATTTTTTCAAATCACTCACTAGTCACAAAGATAGGGGTCTTAATTAGCTGCTTCTCAATTTCCTCAAAGTCATGAAATTAAAAAGTAGCTAATTATGAATTTTCAAGTTATGGTCGTTTTTATGTTTTAATAATAACAGTTTTATTCATATTCAGATTGAGTAAGTTTGTAGTATTCTTTAAGAACCATAAAGAGGCATACAAACTTACTGTAACTCATTATGAATAAGACCGTAAAACGTTGACTGAATCTTTGTCTTGAGATTTTCTTTATAAACGAGAAGAGACTTGCGGCGCCATCTATGATTGCAGAGTGTGTAATCTTTTTTGCAAGATGTTTTTCATTCCTTAGCTTATTCTCCCATATTGGTAAAATCGGGAGATATGACGTGTTCGCTAATTTAAAAAACAAGGTAAAAACGAAAATAAAAACAACATTTAATTATAAATGGAAGTATAGAATGATTTGAAATTTGCTTTAGTTAAGTATTTAGTTAACTTGCGTAACTGACGAATACAGCACTTGTAATCATGCGGACAGTTTCTCTTCGCGTGTACTATATAAGGCGCAAAGCACACAGCAATGGCATCATCTCGCCGTTGAATTCGAATATTATACCACACAGGGTACGTTCCACTAGTGGCTCACAACGTCCACGTTCACCACCGCGATTTTCTCGTTCCGATAAACTAGTGGAACGGTTATTGACCCACCTCTTGACATGGGTCGTTTGAGACGCTTTTGCCACGACCGTGACCGCGATCGCCAGGTGGAACGGCTGTCGGAGCATTTTGGGCGTTGTGAGCACTAAACGATGCGTTGAACGTCATTGGCAATAAAGCGCAGGTTTGAACACACTGAATTGGGTGGATCTAGTGGCCTTTGGGCGCGTTATCTTGACGCCCTCGCACGCATTTGCGCTTACGTCTGGAGACATCAGTTAGGATGCAAAAATGCGTGGCGACGACGAATTTGCGCTTGCGCCATACTATTGACACGTCCGTGCCATGTGCACACCACTCCAGTGCCTGGGCACTGAAGACAATGCCGCCCTATGACTTAATTTTATTTTAATACTTTTGATATCTTATTTTTAAGAATTAGAATAACTGATTCATTGCAGAAAATTTATTATGTATTATATATAATACTAATAAATAAATATATATTATATGTATAATAATATATTGTATATTATTGGATAATTATCCAATTTTAGAAAAAATCATTAATCAATGAAAGTTTCTGTTATCAAAAAGACATACATAATTTGAAAATATTTTTAATTCTTCAAAAAAACTACATAAATTTATCAATTCCAGAAAATAAAAATATCAACTTTATTTTTTTCAAACCTTTATGGAAATAAATTAATTGAACTATTTGAATAGTTTTTACTTAAATTTCCTAATTCCTAATAATATACAACATAATACTTAAATTCTATTTCTTGAAAGATATAATGTTTATTTAAAAGAATTAGTTAATTATATATTGTATAGAATTTTTTTCTCATTTGCATCTTAGGGCAGCAAAATTTGTTGCTGCCCTAGAAAATTTGCTGCCCTGGGCACTCGCCCCGACTGCCCCTAGTGTAAATCCACCACTGGCCAGACGCCATCTGTGTGCATTGCGCCTAAAGCCGCGTTTTCACAATAAGAGTTGGGTCGGACCGAGTGCACTCGGATGTCTACTCGGTGACCGAGTGCACAACCTAATCCGAGCGTATCGACCTCCGAGTACGGTGTTTACACAATACGAGTATCGTCCGAGTAGACATCCGAGTGCACTCGGTCCGAGCCAACTCTTATTGTGAAAACGCGGCTTTAACTACTTAACTATTGCAAATGGAAACCAGGTTTAATCAGACAGTAAATAAAAGTTCTTTATTTTTTTTAATATGACTATGTACTATTTTTGTATCAAGCTAAGAATCTTCAATTTAATACCTCGTCCGAATTGTAGGTCTGTGACTGACGGGTTGTTCTTGTGGCAGCCCAAAGTGGCACATTTCACTGAACAATTGCGATTTTGAACATAAACGCCCAATTCTTCGTTATAAACAATATAATAAATTTTTATAAATATTTGTATGCTCCTAAGTGAACAAAACATGTGTACAATAAACATATATACCAACTGTTTAACCATGTTTTGAACAAATAAATTTGATTTATTAATAACACCACTATATTTAACGAGACTATAATCCTCGTATACTCATTATGAAACCGGTATCATTCAGTTGCTTTATCATCGTTTGAATTTTGACATTACCAGTATGGAGCTTATGGTAAATTTTAACCGATAGTAAAGCAAATGAACAGTTAGTTAAGATATGAAAACCAGCTACGAGTGTTTTTGGCGGGAACTGAAAGGTGACGTTGTACTGGCACAATTTAATTTTCTAAAAGTGTAAATTTACTTTAAATTTAACTATAGTTGTTGATAGTTTTTGAGTTGTGATTATGAGTTTTTGTGAGAAATCCGAACCGTGTTGACAAATGTGGCCTTTCGAGTAGCGTCAGTCGAAAATCTACAATTCGGCTGAACTTGACTTGAAGATAATAAATCAGACAAGCTGTATGGGATATGTTCCTTTGCCTATTGGGGCGAATAAAACAACAACAACAATTCATTATGAATAAGGGGCTAAGTGAACACATTATAAGTACTGGATTCGCAAGTTTTAGTATATTTTTCTGTGGTCATAGACAAAAAGAATCTGACACTGCTTTTATTTACTGAATTATTAGAAGAATGAACTTAAAATAAGTATAAAAAAGAATCTTATTAAAATAATTTTAATCTATGGTATTTCGCTTAAAATCACAGTGTAGTTATATATAGTTTTGACAGCATTTAACTAAAACTATTTTTTTTATTTGTAATTTGCAGTTTGATGTTTTCTCATTTTTAATTAGTTTTGTCAGTGTCACTTTTCGAAATTCACCGTTCCTTATTCTTACCGTGTGTTCCACTGTTCGCTCACAACGCTCAAAATGCTCCTTCAGTCGTTCCACATAGCAACCACGGTCGTTAAAGTCGCCCCCAAAACGTCACTAATTTTAACGACATCTACTCTGCATAATTCATTCCACTGGTGCTTATGACTGTAACTCCCGCAAGTAAGTGGAACAGGAAAAATCGCGGTCGTCGTCAGCTTCAAGTGGAACGGGACCTTACTGTGCTTCTTAATTGTTACTTATTATTATTTTTCTAGGATTTTACTTTACACTTTAGAATCGTTAAAGATAAAGCAAAGTACCGGCTAGCAGTGGAGCAAATTCAGTTATAGTAAGCCGGTTGAAAAAACGTCCTACTCGCGATATATGGTCTTATTACAATTTGTATGTTTAATTTTACAGTTTGCCGCATATTTTGAAACAAAATCCGGTGCCCGATCGGGTTATGAGCTGCTATTTCATCCAATACGCGTCGAATGCCGCCAAGCGTAAGAAATAGTAATAGAGTAATAATATATAAGAGATAGAGAGAGAGATATATAATATACAATATTTTCTAGGCAATACAGTAGGCGGCCTTATCGCTCAAAGCGATCTCTTTCAAGCAACCATTAAAGAAACAGGCAATATATACATAAATACTTAAAGTAATTTGAGAATCATTAAATATAAAAATACATAATCATATATGATAATATATTTCAAATACATAAGTTATTATAATAAATATATTAGCAACATTATAGTGTGCTAATCAGACAGCTATTTCTGGACAAATGATGTTTATGAGTAAATATATTCACGAATAAAAAACGTAAACTCATACACGCCAATACATTCATGGAGATTTCGACCTTCTGGTCGCTAATCGGTAGTTTCTTAAAGGTAAGGGGGTATGAATTGTATGAATACGCCACTGTTGACTAGTAAAATCCACGGTTTTAGCACGAATAAAACTATCTATATACTACACTGTGATTATAAAATTTATTTAACTTAAAAAAACCAGAGAAAACCCAACCAGACGCTTTTATATTATAAAAAAAATCAAACGTTCCCTAAAATTATGTATTATTAAAAAAAAGACTAAATAATTATATAACCTAAATATATAATTAAAACTAAAAAAAGAAATGACTAGTTTCGGTTGTCTCGTGAGATCTTGATCACTATACACTGTTATAGTGTGGAGGAAGTTACTATGAAGAACAAAATGCCCAGCAAAAATGAACTCTTAACTCCTGAACCTTCATAGATAGATGGCGTAACAGGTTGCACTCGTCTCACTTTTTATTATTTAACAATAATGGGGTAGTGAGTATATTCTGATTTTTAATTATCTGGACTAGAATGAGAGCTGCTATTAGGGTTGCCAACCGTAGTATAGTATCGTATAATATATTATACAAAAATTATATAGTACGAAATGTACTGTATATTCATCGCAATTCAATTGTCACGCTTTTTGTTCAGATACTTATAATTATTTTGAAATAATATATATTTGCTGGTCAAAGCAAAAAGTAGTAACAAATACACATGGAAAATGCAATAATTAAATAAATAAAAGCTATAATAAATAACGAAAAATACACTGTGTACTCATTTCTTTCACCTAAATTTCGGAAAAAAATCTTCTAAAAAGGTAGCAACCCTAGCTGCGGTCGATCTTTATTAGTGTTGCAAGCTTGAAGCACAGTGAAACATGTGAAAACGGATTCAGATGAAACTCGAAATAGAACCAGCTTATATCCCGGGTCGTAACTTAGGATACTTTTCACCCCGATAAGTGACGCCATGTCCTTCGAATGGACGGATTAATAAAAGAAGATGGAATTTTCAATTCACTAACAAAGACCTACGTTGTCATAAGACATCATTCGTTGTATTACTTCAAATCAGGTTAGCTTCAACGTGGCTCTATGTTTTCCTGGGCACTTGTTTAAAATATGTATTAGGGTAAATTAAATTTCTTGCGACGCCCCCTAAACTTCCTTTTAATGAAAAAACACTGGGATTTTTTTAATTTTTTCAAGTCAAGACAACACGTGCCTCAAGACGATTCAAGTTAATTTTTGGGTAATATCATGTTTTTCAGGAAACTTCTTCATACTTAGAAGTAATAATTATTTTAAGATTGGAAAAGTTTTAACAATGAAATACCTTCCGTATTATCATTCTCAGTGATGAATTTCAAATTATAGTTTCAGAAAAAGTTTAAAATTCTTCGTGATTCAAGCTTATCTTTCAATTTTTCTTATATTTTTAGTTTTAACTTGAATCGTCTTGAGGCACGTGATGTCTTGACTTGAAAAAATCCCAGTGTTTTTTCATTAAAAGGAAGCTTTTTAGGGGGCGTCGCAAGAGATTTATTTTTTAACGACCACCCTAATATGTATACTTGGTTTTTTTGTTATTATTATGCGTAATTATATTATAATATGTAAAAAAACGGATTTATGTTTTTATCTAAGTAAAATTAATCAAAGGGTTTGAAGGCAAGATAGTAAATAATAAAACGTTAAAACGCGAAAAAAAAAATTCGCTTTCCAGTGCTCTTTTATTGGGCAATTGTATTGCTTTAGTATTCTTCTTCCACTGTTATACGCAAAAAATCGCAACTATTTTTCTTCTGTCACATAAGCGTCGTAACGCTTTAAATATTGAGGTTGTATGAGCCAAAAGACCAAATCTGGGGTCAGTTTGGTCCAAACACCCGCAAAATTGCTTGGACTAGAATTTATTATATTATATAGAATAAACTAGAATATCCATCTGTTACCAACTGCAATGGTCATAAACGATAGTGCGGTTAGTAAACCAGTTGCAATTTTAAACGTATAAGTGCGTAAACACCTTAAAAGCGTTTGTTGGGAATTCTGTAGCTTTTTTTTAGATACTTTAAAGAATAAACACACTTAATATTGCCTTTTAATTACTCATCAGGACTAGTTGATTTTACTTTGACAGCGAGCCTTCATAAAAGTAACATTGTTTTTATCTATTATTTTTATCCCGAAAACTATCCCACTTACCGGGATAAAATACTTTTTATCCCGTTAAGTGGTATAGTTTTCGGGAGTATCCTATGTCCATTCGTGGCATTTAGTAAAAAACGTAACAGAGAGAGAGAGAGAGAGAGCGTTACTTTGCAAATACATATAACATTAAAGTATGGTTTTCTTGAATTAAAATTAACCGAGTCTGAACTCACCTAATGAAAGTGGTAGTATATCCACTATTGGTATTTTACAATATCAGTGGATGTTGTTATGCAAACGGAACCATTTTTTTTAAATGAAAGCCACGCTTTATGCAACCCTAACACTGCTCGGAGTGTGTGACTTGTGATAATCTACTATATTTTTTTGGGAAGCTAAGTACACAGAGAGATAATAATTTCTCATATATTTTAAATGTGCTAAAAAGATAGAAGCTACTAACTAAATTATATTTAAATTTAAACATAATACTTTTATAATTGCGGTAAGGGTTTTTTAAAATTATCTTGTAGCCCTACAATGATAATAAATATTGTTACATGCCGACAAAAAGTGGATACACACCTGCCTGCCATAAACCTGGTTTATTACCTTACCCGCATTTTGACTTCTTTTGTTTACTTCGTGTTTAAAATTTGCAATTAGACAATAGCCTATTGTTATTGTACTTTTTACCCGTCGCAGGTAGCAGTCTAGAAGAACCACGATCAAAGCAACACGTGTACATTCGACAAGCGATATAGTGTCGGACTTTGCGCGTGTTATTAAATCGTGCAGTTTGTACTGGTTGTATCCAGTTATATTTGTACCTGTTTCATACGTGTTTGTATAGTCACTCCAACGACATTTTAATTCGAGCCCTTTAGATCGTAACATTGCATGACTACACAATAAAAAGAAACTTAACATCATGAATAATGACAAAGTCCCAATTACTTTGACAACTGGTACAGTCCACAGACTCACTTATGAGCGAGCCATACTCCAACACTGTGCTCAAGGCATGCAACATAAAGAAAAGATCGACGGCAGCTGTCATCTTAGTCCAGGTAATTAAAAATCACAGTACTCGTGTACTCATGTTCGTGTGTATATTTCGCTTCTTTCGTCGTCGTTGTCAGCCATTCACAGTCCACTGCTGGACGTAGGCCTCCCCAAGATGGCGCCACTATGAGTATGGAGTACTCAGCCCGATGGACCTTGCGGAGGTCGTCGGTCCATTGTGCTGGAGGGCGTCCGATACTACGTTTACCGAGACGCGGTCTCCACTCCAGGACTCGTTTGCTTCATGGGCCATCGGTCCTGCAGCAGACGTGACCGGCCCACTGCCACTTCAACTTGCTAATTTTGCGAGCTATGTCGGTTGCTTTGGTTCTCTTACGGATATCCTCATTTCTAATTTTATCCATAAGAGAAACACCCAACATAGTTCGCTCCATAGCCCGTTGAGCGACTTGGAACTTGTGGACCAATCCTGCCGTCAGTGTCCACGTCTCGGCCCCGTAGGTCAGGACGGGGAGGACGCACTGCTCGAAGACTTGTCTTCAAGCATTGCGGAATGGTCGACGAGAACACTTGACGAAGTGAACGAACTTTTTTCCGCTTCCTTGCTATAATAATAATCTTGAAACATGAAATTTTAGAAAATTGATTTATTGACTCATGAAGACGGAATCACCGGAAATTTATTCTCGAGTATCACACACGGCAAATTGGGGAACACCATAAATTTGTGGTCGAATATAGATGATTGGAACGAACGTTGAACTGATGCTTTCTCCCTCTAACTACATAGAATTGGTATCAGAGTAAAAGAGACGATATAATTTCTTGGTTTTGGCGCGGCAATTTTGATGGCAGCGGGCAGCTTTGGACAAAAATATCAACTTTGTACCCTTAAAAGGGTTGATTTTCGCAAAATAATTTTGTTTTCTGTGAGTTGTACATTGTATTTTAAAAGATACCACGCCATTCGTTTAGAAACTATTATTCATTGATAGTAAGAAAAACTATATAAAACTCCAATTTTCAAGACAGCACATTATTGAAGTAACGAGGCGGTTTGTATGTATGTAAGTATACTTAACATCATACACCCACACACACAAGCACAAACTAACCAAATCACACAAACTCACTGACTCACTCATAAAAAAATCTGTCGCGCACTTGTAACATTCGGCGGCATTTTGTGCGCTTGTTTTTCAAATTTGTAGGGGGGGGGGGCTACTACGTATATTTAATTGCTTGTCGAAAGTGCTACTTGGAAATCAATATAATATTATAATTTAAATTTTGAAAATATATATAGACGTTATTAAGTGTGTCTATTACCTTAAAAGAACAAATACCTATAGTATTGTTTTATTTGCATAAATACTTAGAAATAATATTAAACAATAACACGAGTTTGTTTGTTTGTTTTTTATCAACGTCGGTAGTTCCTCGCGTCCGGGTGCGGCCGACGTGGATTGTTAAGCACTGCAATAAGAAATATAAGAAACATTACACTTACCTCCAAAAACGCCGATTTTTTATAAATTAAATCTTTAAAAAAATTACCATATTATAATACAATTTGTCCTATAAAAACTAATATGCCATTTAAAAATAACTTAAATTAACAAAAATAGAGAATTAATGACAATTTAATTAATAAATTAAATCGGATTCACAAAAATTAATAAAATTAGATCAATTAAAATTAACTTTTAATTAATTAATTTATGAATATAAATGGTTCAACTATGTGCATTTAAAAATTTCAAAAACAATCAGGGGGGGGGGCTAATTCGGAATCAGCATATTCTAAAAATGCAACTTTTACAATTTCCGTCTGTCAGATCACGTAAGATTACAGAACAGATTTATATGAAACTCAAAACGGAGCTAACTTAGGATACTTTTTATCCCGATAGATGACGTCGTTTCCGTGGGATAGACGAAAATAGCCGAAAAGATGGCGCTGCGATCGCATCTTTCTTGGAAACTACTCCTGGGGGTAGGGTAGCACGGGGGAAATTAGTTAATTAATATACAGCAAAACCTGGTTTAGTGAGACATCAAGAGACCTGCAATATGGTTTCACTTATAGAGATGTTCCACTTACCCAGCGTCTCAGATATCCAGGTGTAAATAAATTTATGTCTCATTTAGAGAGGGTTCTCATTTACTTAGTTAAGTGCCGAATTTGTGGGTAGAATGAGGATAAATAAGTAAACAAACAAAACGATGCTATCTCAGTTACAGAGGTCTCATTTTTTATTAGGTTTATGGCTTGGCAGCTAGGCCTTTAACCAGATCTTAGTTTACAATATAGTTTCTTCATTTTCTTAAGCCTATGTAGCACAGCTGAACTGCAGGTTATCAGCTGGTGCCATCCAACGGAGTTCTAGTGACAACTCAAAAGGCCACATTTGACTGTACAGTTCACATTTCTCACAAAAAACACAATTATTACTCAAAAACCATCAATATCCTAAAACTATTGTTCGTTTCAGAGTAATTTTACACATTTTTAGGAAATAAAACTGCACAGCACAACATCTCCTCTCAGTTCCCGCCAAAAACTCCACTCGCTGTCTCAGTTATAGAGGGAAGAAGGAATCCCAGATACAGAGGTTTGCTTCGTCCCACTGACAGATGTAATTCAGTGCCGAAGTGTTGGGAGCTCAGCATGAGTTCCAGTTATGGAGGTTTCTCACTTGTCCAGGTCCCACTTAACCAAGTTTCACTGTATTATTAAAACGAGAAGATGTTGTTTTACCTGGATGAACTGGTCCCGGTGATCGCCTGCACCACGTGCCAGGCGACATCTGTAAATCAAGTTAAGATTATTTTAGGACTTTAGATCTAAGTCTTTCCCTTTATTCCAATCCAATTTAGAGCAAGTTATAACTTATTACTACCAGCTAGTGGAATTTATAGAATTGAAGACGTGAGTGGATGAAGGTGATATGTCGCATATTCGGTTTTTTGCTTTTCTTGGACTAAAGACCTTAGACCATAGATATAAGGTATATTTAAAAAATAAACAGTTGCTAAAGGTGTTAAGTTCCGTTCAGTTTCAAATAAAAGTAAAACTTTTATCTCGATTTACTCAGAATTGGAATTAGGCGACTTATCACCTTCATCCACTCGTGACTTCAATTATTGATTGTAACGCCATCTATCGGACAGAGTAAATGATCTGACGGCCTCTATGGTCGAGCGGGCCAAGCTTTGCCAGCCTATCTCACTTCAATGCAGAGACTCCGTGTTCGACTCCTGGTGTAGTGAATTTCGGAAACTTATTTTCTCCGTTATTTACTATGGTCTGGGTGTCTCGGATCAACCCCAGAGTAGAGTAGTACGTTGTATATACTAATAACATCCACCACAAAAAACTATGAAAAACAAAAAAATAAAAAAAAAAAAAAAAAAAAAAAAAAAAAAAAAAAAAAAAAAAAAAAATCAGCGAGCATATGACGTTTTTTTTTTTTTTTTTTTTTTTTTTTTTTTTTTTTTTTTTTTTTTTTTTTTTTTTTTTTTTTTTTTTTTGTTGAACACACGAACCAGTAGTTTGTGCTTATATTATTTACCACGTATTTTTTAATAACACAAGCGTTACTTGCTTAATTTCGGGATATACAATATGTGTGTTTGTCTGCGGATTATTTATTTATATCGTTGAATAAATACATCGCACTGACGAGATCTTAAGAGCACAAATGAAACTACAGGTTGACCATAACTTGTGGTTCATTCTTCATTCTTGGCGAATCTTGCACACTTTTACATGAAGTTTTTTGTGTACAATTTTTTACTTGCGGCATAAAATATAATTTTATACATAATATATAAAAACTATATATTATTTATCATTTCTTTTATTCCAATTTAGATCAAGTTAGAACTTAGTAGTACCAACTCGTGGAATTTATAGAATTATCGACTGTAGTGCCATCTATTGATAGGGTAGATGACATTTTATTCCAGATAGGCTCATCTATTTTATATATAGTGTATTACATATTTGAATCACATTCAATTTCATTAAAAAAAATAATTACAATCACAGCAAGAGGCCTTAGATAAATGTTTAACATTTTTTGAAGTGACACTTCTTATGGAGGGTCAGCCGCTTCGTTACGTAACGCGTTACGGCGCCAGTCTGCGTGGCTTCCCTTCATCTCGCGCAAGCTATCACTTCTGTCGGGCGTCCCGAGACGCACACATTTGTTAGACCTGGTCTTTTGACTTCTGATCGGATGATGATTCTTTTTTATTTTTTGTGCGCGTGTTTGACATATCTGTTTTTATGTTTCATATACTATGTTGCTCTGTCTATATTTATATTTCCTGTTACTTGATACATTAGATTAGTATTAGCTTCGCGTTTGCTTATAATGTTGGTACTAATGTCGCCACAGTACACAGTCTTAATCACATCGACTATTACTATAGGGTGGTGAAAGAGGAAGAAAGAAAGAAAGAAAATAATGTTTTTTAGAGTTATTGAAAATGATTAAAATATACATAAGCAGTTTAATAAAAGCCAAAACTTAACTAACTCTAAACAGGCCCTAACTCAGCAAATGCTGGTTGATAACAATCAACGCTGGTCTTCAGTTAGTGACGTCATCTTCACAGAGCAAAAAAAAATATGCTAATGAACTAATTATTATAATCAGAAGATGAAACAAATAATAGACATATTTTGAATAATTTAATATACGTACATAATATGTTATGAAATAATGATTGAAATTTGAAAATTTGAAATCTGGAAAATAATAATAGGTAAATTGCAAACAAAAGTAAAAAAGAACTATAAATATTAAAAAGATTCAACAACGCTACTAAAAGGCTAGCTAGTAGCGTAGTTACTATAGTAGAATTATTTTCTCCGTGCAGTTTGGGTCATAAATCAGAGCTCGGCCTCAGCGCGGCTAAGGCGGTGAGCATGTTGGGCGGGCGCAACGCCATTATCGATAAAAACTCATTCTTATTAAAGAAAGATTATCATTCTTATAAAAATCATTATTATCTTTTTTGCTTTTAATTTTAAACTTAGATTTATATTAAGTTTAAAATTAAATGCAAAAAGTACTTATGTATTTGTCGAGGAAGCTATGAATTGATTGATATTTGATGTATAACACAATATTATTTGTTTACATTTTAATTACTTTTTTATTTATTTAATTTGATTTGTTAATTTTCTATATTAAAGATCGTTTTAACCAATAAAGTTATGATATTGTAATTTAATAACGACCAATCGAGCAGAGCATATGGCTCGGAGCGGGTCAGACGCCTCTATTAGACTTTAGTAGTATCTACTTCGGTAGACGAGAGTTTTTGTGCACATTCGTTGATGGCAAAGTCGAGTTGACCTTTGAGATTTTAAGAAAGTGTTGAATTTGAAGTATGAGCGGTGCTTGAACCCGTGCTCGTTAACTATGTTAAATGTCTTTTAATCTATTAAAGTGTATAACCGTCATTGTTTTATGCTCGCATTTTTTGATAAACTGCATCTATAAAGAACATATAAGAACAGCTTCTCGAATATTTGTTTTTAATATAATTGTTACATTTTACTTAATCGTTTGTACTTACAGTTTTTTTAATAATAATACCTAATTAATAATTTATTTCAAATAATTATTATTCTTATTTTAATAAATACGTTGTTTTATCTATTTTTTTTATTTATATCAGTAACCCACAAAATGACAAAACTAAATACACTATCGATAACGCTTATCGACAACAATAATGCGCATCACTATGCCCGCCCATAAGGTCCGTGAGTGGAGAGAGAGCGAAATACTCGCCCGCTCCGATTATTTACGACTCAAACTGCACGGACAAAATAATTCTACTATAGTGGTAGGTCCGTCACCTGTCTGAACAGATACTGCGGCCTGAGCTGGTCCCCCCTGCCGACGCCGCGGGGCGTCCACTCCGGGCGGGGGTGCCGCCCGCCGCCCCCCTCCTCCGCCGCGGCCCCCTCGCGCCTCTTCGGCCTGAACTCCTGCCTGTCGGGCCTGTGCTCGTACCTCGGCTGGTGGTTCGCGTCCGGACGACGGGGGTCCATATGATCTAAAGAGGGAGGGGTTGAAAGATGTAACACGACAACTTAACCTGTGAGACGGAATCACAACAAATTTGTGGTCGAATACAAGATAATTGAAATGACCCTCGCACTGATGCTTTCTCTCTCTAACTACATGGAATTTGTATTAGTAAAACATAACAATTACTAACCGACTTAAGTTTTGAAAATATATAATATATATAATATATTTTATATAATATATATATATATATATATAGGCAAAGTTTGTTTTCTTTGTCCGAGGTAAACTCGAAAACTAGTGGACCGATCAGCATGAAACCACAACCATTCGACGCGGAATTAATCGTAGATGGTTAAAGGCTATATATCTTTCAAATTCTATGAGCCCTTTGCCATGTTTTCTCAATTTGTTTGTTTATTAATTTATTTGCTCCAACAAAACAAAAGAGAGGCATTTATCCTTGGTTCATTTGTTTTCTAGCTCATAAAAGAGGAACATGATTTAACATAACCTCTATGTTAGAAACAACTATAGTCTTAATATATAAAGCAGAAGAGCCTGAATGTATGCTTGAACGCGCTAATCTCAGGAACCACTGTCTGATTTGAAAATTCTTTCAGTGGTAAATAACCCATTAGCTATATACCATCGCGATAAGATCAATAGGAGCGAAGTACCAATGAAGAATGTTTCAAAATCGGGTTTTTTTAGCTTACCTTCTTTTTTGTTATTTCACGCGGACGAAGCCGCGGGCAGAAGCTAGTATATACTAAAGATATTATAATTAAAAATAGCTTTAGAAATAACTTATTTCATACTTTTTAGTTTTTGAAGTTGGTTTTTATAACCGAAGTTTATTTTATTTTATTTTTTATTTTTTTAGTGTCTAGCTATGTATGGGTAGACATACGAAAGGTGCCGCGCTCCTTAAAAAATATAGGTCCCAAGAAACGGGAACAAAAAATGTGCGTAAAATGAAAACCACTGGGTCAAAGTATGTTAAATTTTTAGGGGGACCTAATGGTAACTATTCCGCGTCGAAATAAAAACGAATCGGGTAAATCGGATCATAAATCTCAAGAGTAATCCGTGAACATATATTTTAAAAAAAATCCAACGAATTGAGAACCTCCTTCTTTTTTAAAGTCGGTTAAAAAGAGACGATATAATTCTCTGGCTTTTGACGGGGCAATTTCGATGACAGCTGGCTGCTTGTGGAAAAAATATAATTAAATTTGGTCCTTGTAGAAGGATAACGCGCAAGGTTTACAAAAAAAAACATTTTTTTTCTTCAGCCAATCCCTGTCCATTGCTGGACGTAGGCCTCCCCGAGTACGCTCCACCTCCTCATCCAGCTCCTGCCGGCAACCTTGCCCAGGTCGTCGGTCCTTCATACCGCTTCATTCGTCTGGGGCATCCACTTAGGTAGACCCTGAATACTTATTACATACTAGCTGTCCCGGCCGACGTCGTCCTGCCCGGAAAAGCTTCAGTCGATATGCCGACAGCAGCGCCACTTACCGGGTCCAACCCGTGAACAAAACTACATCGTGACAATCATATTTTAATACTACCGCGACTTCGTCCGCGCGGTGCGGTTTTTTAACGATCCCACGGGAACTCTTTGATTTTTCGGGATCAATAGTATCCTATGTGTTGATCAGGGCTATAAGCTACCACCATAGAAAATTTCATTTAAATCGGTCCAGTCGTTTCGGAGATTAGCGGGTACAAACAGACAGACAAACAAAAAAATAACAAAAAATCTAAATTAGTTCTATTTCACTTTTTACATCCCCTTGACTGGGTTTTTAGCATTTATTTCATTGTACAGAAATTCGACCTCTACAATTTTATTATATGTATATTAGGGTGGTCGTTAAAAATTAAATTTCTTGCGACGCCCCCTAAAAAGCTTCCTTTTAATGAAAAAACACTGGGATTTTTTTAATAATTTTTTCAAGTCAAGACAACACGTGCCTCAAGACGATTCAAGTTAATTTTTGGGTAATATCATGTTTTTCAGGAAACTTCTTCATACTTAGAAGTAATAATTATTTTAAGATTGGAAAAGTTTTAACAATGAAATACCTTCCGT
Organism: Dendrolimus punctatus; assembly: GCA_012273795.1. Taxonomy (NCBI): domain Eukaryota; kingdom Metazoa; phylum Arthropoda; class Insecta; order Lepidoptera; family Lasiocampidae; genus Dendrolimus; species Dendrolimus punctatus. The sequence goes on along the minus strand of CM022554.1, from coordinate 9,412,822 downwards.
ATTATCATTCTCAGTGATGAATTTCAAATTATAGTTTCAGAAAAAGTTTAAAATTCTTCGTGATTCAAGCTTATCTTTCAATTTTTCTTATATTTTTAGTTTTAACTTGAATCGTCTTGAGGCACGTGATGTCTTGACTTGAAAAAATTATAAAAAAAATCTCAGTGTTTTTCCATTAAAAGGAAGCTTTTTAGGGAGCGTCGCAAGAAATTTAATTTTTAACGACCACCCTAATGTATATAATATAACTCACATGTACTCTTAGATTGCATACTTCTTATTGTGTTCACTATAGCTTTCGCAGCGGAGCTTAGCTGGGACTCGTCGTTACTCGAAGGCCTGAAAAAAAATATACTAATTTTATCCGTCCCTTACGCTTTCATGGAAAAACAAATATAACTATAGTAGAATTATTTTCTCCGTGCAGTTTGGGGTCATAAATAATCGGAGCGGTGAAGCGAGTATTTCGCTCTCTCTTCCAATCACGGGCCTTATGGGCAGGCATAGTGATACGCATTATTGTTGTCGACAGTGTATTTACTTTTGTCATTTTGTGGGTCAGTGATTAAAATGAAAGAAAAAATCGATAAAACAACGTATTTATTAAAATAAGAATAATAATGATTTAAAATGAATTATTAATTAGGTATCTATATATTAAAAAACGATATGTATACAAAAGTTTAGAATGTAACAAGTTATATTAAAAATAAATATAAATACTTATATCTAAGTTTAAAGTTAAAAGCAAAAAAGATAATAATGATTTTTATAAGAATGATAACCTTTCTTTAATAAGAATGAGTTTTTATCGATAATGGCGTTGCGCCCGCGCTACATGCTCACCGCCCTAGCCGGGCTGAGGCCGAGTTTGATTTATGATAAAAACTGCACGGAGAAAATAATTCTACTATAGACTAACTGCACGATTCAATAACACGCGTAAAGTCCGTCACTATATAGCTTATCGATTGTACACATGCCTTACTCGTATCGTAATCGTCGCTTGACTGCCCCACCCCTCCGTTTGGTTTATACTAACTATACAATAAAAAATAGACCGCGTGGACTAAGCTTTCTGTGAAACCGTAATCTACACACCTGGTTAATTATTCCTGCGAACGGCTAACGAAGTCGAAACCAATAACAATAGGCTATTGTCTGATTGCAAATTTAAAACACGAAGTAACCAAAAGAACTCCGAATGCAAGAAGGGTAATAAACCAGGTGCGTATTTCTTTGTCGGTATGTAACAATATTGTAAATATGGTCTGTCTTGTAATTGTATATTATGGTGTGCAATAAAGTGTTCTCTCTCTATCTCTCTTTTCAAACCACGACTGTAATTATGTATTTTTTTGAATCTGTTCTAAACTAATAATGCAAGGTTTAATTTCTAAGATTAACGTGAATGATTGAATTAATGTTCTTTATTGCATGTACAAGTTACATATATACAATAGGAGATCTTATCGCCGCCGGCGATATCTCCCGGACCACCTTCACAATAGTTGAAAATAATAGAAATAAAATATACTTATCATAGATTAAAAAACAAAGACAATTTTTTAAAAATTAAATTAAAAAAAAACTATATTAGAATTATTTTCTCCGTGCAGTTTGGGACATAAATCAAAGCCGGAGCAACGCCATTATCGATGAAAACTCATTCTTATCAAAGAAAGATTATCATTCTTATAAAAATCATTATTATCTTATTTCTGTTAATTAAATATAAATACTTATACTTAGTTTAATAAGTTATAAGTATTTATATTTATTTTTAATATAACTTGTTACATTCTAAACTTTTGTACTTATGGTTTTTTAATACATAGATACCTAATTAATAATTTATTTTAAATCATTATTATTTTTATTTTAATAAATACGTTGTTTTATCTATTTTTTTCTTTTATTTATATCACTAAACCACAAAATGACAAAACTAGATACACTATCGATAACGCTTATCGACAACAATAATGCGCATCACTATGCCCGCCCATAAGGCCCGTGAGTGGAGAGAGAGCGAAACACTCGCTTCACCGCTCGGATTATTTATGACTCAAACTGCACGGACAAAATAATTCTACTATAATCTTGATGTGTTTATTAATTGAACTGTTACGAATAAAACAAACTCACCCGGCCAACCTGACATTCGGCCCACCGTTGGGATAGCATCCCAATATGCCGTTCCCGTTATTCCTGCCCCACTCCTCCCTCCTCTCCTTCTCTCTCTCCCTCTCGTTGAGCTGCTCCCTCATCCGCTGTATCCGGGCGGCGATCTCGCCGCAACTCCTCCCGTCGCCGGCGACCTTCCTCTCGTCGCCGGCGACTTTTTTGTCGTCCGGTGTGGAGGTGACGGGTGTGTTTCTAGAGGAGTGCGGCACCGAGTTGTGCTTCGGGCGATTGTTGGTCGCGCTGTTGCGGCGCGGGTACTGGTCGGTCTTGTCCATCATTGGGTATATCGGTTGGCATATCGGGTAAGGTTGGGGTATCACCTGGTATATAAAAAAAACGTAATTCTTAACCGACTACAAAAAAAGGGGGAGGTTCTCAATTCGTCGGGATCTTTTTTTTATCCATAGTCCAAATAATATTTCGTCTTCTCCATTTCATAATGCTGCCACTTCCTGAGCGTCGGTAAAACAGTACTAGATTGCTTGTATGAGTCGCTGCCCGTTCGAAAAGGTCGATAAAACAGTTTTCAATATTATAAATGACTGCGACATAATAACAAATTTAAAAGCAATTATATATTCATATAATAATTCTATAAGGATGTCTCTTAAAAGTTTTGACAGCAACAATTTTAAATATGAACAAAGATACATAGGCTAAATTAATTATTGATATGAATTTACCTGCGGGTACATGATATTGTACTGCGGATATGGCGTCGAATACTGCATCACGGGGTACAACTCGTGGACGTACAGTTTGGGCGTTGCACTCATCGGTTGGGGTACCCCTGACCACGGGACCGCTTCCTGATACTGAAAACGGGTAAAAATACACCACTAATGAATCAATGAATGAAACACTTTAGTGTCCATCAAATTTAAACTAGGTTTTTAAAAACTAGATACAATAAATGTTGAACAAAGGGGAGCGATTTCTTCCAGGCCAAAAACTCCCTAAACTAAGGGATATATCAAAACATGACAGTGGCGGTGAAGACAAAAAAATATACAACATTAAAAATCTATGAAACAAGCTTCTGCCCGCGACTTCATCCGCCTGGAAAAGATACTTTGGGCTGATGTTAACTTTAACCCGCGATTTTGTTTACGTATAGATGGCGTTGAGTGGCAGTGAGTTCTATAAACGGACAGCCTGTACTGTGAAGGAGTTGTCAACGAAGGAAGAAGTGTGTACAGGTGTCATTAAGGAGAGATTATTACTAGAGCGCAAATAACGGGAACGAGAAAGATGTAGGAAATCAAAATGACTCGTTAAATAAGGAGGAGTAAGAGGATCAAAAATGATCTTATAAAAAGAGAGAGCAAGTGTGCATTCCGGCGAAAGCGAATATCCATAACCATTAAAGATTGTTACGATATTCGGAAACGTGATCATATTTGCGCAACCCAAATATGAACAGAATGCAGATAGAATTTTAAGCTACAAAAAACAACCACTAGAATTCAATACTAGAAAAAGAAGAGAGCAGACTAAAATGTAGATACAAAAAAATATATAATATATTGTTACGAGTTACGCTACTCAAATTAAAATGCCCTTTCAATTACTATAGAATATATTAGAACAATACAAACACGTATAACACAGGCACAAATATAACTGGAGGCAGCTAGAACACGATGTGGCATGGCAAACGTGATGCTCGATTCAATAACACGCCCAAAGTCCATCACTAACGTCTTGCCTCGCTTGTGACTATCGCTAGACTGCCTCACCCGTCGGTTCGGGCATTGCTTTATATAAATACTATGTCTCGACACAATACTCGACCGCATGGACTGAATTTCCAAGAATCACACCTGGACGCAACCAGTACCAACTGCACAATTCAGTAACACGCGCAAAGTCCGTCACTATATAGCTTATCGAATGTAAGTATTGCTCGTATCGTAATCCTCGCTTGACTGCCGATCTCTTCATTCGGCCATTGCTGCACCGATACAATATGGCCGCTAGGCCGCATAGAGCGGATTTCTTAGAATTCAGTTCGACACACCTGCCTAACGACCGCAAACAATATGATGTTTTTTTATTCCAAATTTTAAACATAAAGTAAACAAAAGCAGTCAAAATTCGGGAAAAGTAATAAGCCAGGTTTCTGCATTCACTTCTGGCATGTAACACTATGAATGAGCTCACCGGATAGGGTTGCATGTGGGCCTGGGGCAGGATAACATTCCCGACGGGATAGGTGGGCGGGATGACAGCGCCGGCCATGTCCACCTGTCCGTACGGAACGTTGTAGCTGAAAACGATGAAAATTATTAAAGAAGCTGCCTGTCTTCTGAACTCCTGCAGCCAACTTGATGGAAAGCGGTCACCACCGCATATGGACATTTGCAACACTAAAGGTGCTACAAATGCGTTGTTGCTCTCTTAAGGCAGATTGGAACCTGGTCACTAATGCCGAAACACAATAATGAAGACATGAGTGGATGAAGGTGATAAGTCGCATAATTCCAATTCTGAGCAAATCGAGATAAAAGTTTTACTTTTGTTTTAAACTGAACTGAACTTAACACCTTTTTCAACTATTTATTTTTTAAATATGCCTTATATCTATGGTCTAAGGTCTGTAGTCATTAGTATCGACTTATAACCTTCATTTACGCAAAAAAAAGCAAAAAACCGAATATGCGACATATCACCTTCATCCACTCACGTCTTTAATTCAAGGTTGTTATGGCGGCATACTCTAGACCAGGGGTGGTAGCCATCCTGTCGAGCAAATGCTCTACCACAAGGTTGTGGCTTCTTTATTTGCCTCTTAAAAATTACGCACACTATGCATCTTGCGGTAAGATAGGTGTTAAGGTGAAAAAAACAAAATTATAAGAATTCGACAAAGGGCGCGTTCCTCTAGTAGCTTACAACGCCCAAAATGCTCTGTCAGCCGTTCCACATGATGACCACGGTCGTTATAGTCGTGGCGAAAACGTCACCAATGACGTCATCATTTTCGATCGACCATGTCATGTCGACCCATGTCGAGAGCTGGGTCGAAGTGGGCGTTGACCACAGAGCATTAATTCTCTCTATCGATGGACATTAAAAAAGGTGCGATTTTCAAATCAACCGATGACATTTGTGCATTTCCTCGTTAATGACATCAACGCTCCATAATCGTTTCCACTGAAGTTCATGATTGAAACGCCCGCAAGCAAGCAAGACACAGGTCTGCGCATTTTTTCTGCCAAAAAAAACCTCATTTGTCCCTGCGCCACAGTTCCAAGGAACACAACTTACTATCTCCAATAGTATCGGGATCCTTGGGGTCGACATAACGAACGACGTGCAGTTTCGGGGTCACCTGGAAGGCCAAGTCCAAGCAGTACTTCACTCCGCGGCAACGACTTGCGCTGTACAAAGCGCAAATCAGACCGCATATGGAGTACTGCTCACATCTATGGGCCGGAGCACCAGCTTACCAGACTGACCCCCTCGACTCCATCCAGCGTCGCACCGTTCGTATCGTCGACGATCCCATACTAACAGGCGGGTTAGAATCGCTTAGCCTTCGAAGAGACTTTGCGTCTCTCTGCGTATTCTACCGCCTGTACAACGGGGAGTGTTCCGAGGAACTGTTTGATCTGGTGCCAACGCCTCATTTTTACCACCGCACCGCTCGCCAGCGACGGGATGTTCACCCTCATTTCCTTGAGCTCCCACGCTCAACTACGCAACGGTTCTCTAGAACATTTATTCCGCGTACAACAATGATCTGGAGGGAACTTCCCGTCGCGGTTTTCCCTTTGCGTTATGACATGGGATTCTTTAAGAAGGGCGTTATAAAATTTCTTAGAGGTCGGCAACGCGTTGGCGACAGCCCTGGTGTTGCAAACGTCCATAGGCGACGGAAACCACTTTTCATCAGGTTTGCCTACTTAAGGCAAAAAAAAAGCAATTGCAACGGGAATAATCGCGGTCGTTGTGAGCTTATTGTGGAACGCAACTAAAGGAATTTCTCATTACGAGAATAAACAAGCTGTTGTTTTATGGCCGGTTCCTATGTCTTATTTATATTATTATCATTTTATACTATTTTAGTTATTCTTGGAGTCGAGTTTTTTAATCTTTATATATATAATTCTTCTGTACGTGTGTTGACAGTGAACTTCTAAATGGCTGGACCGATTTGAATGATTTTTTTGTGTGTGTTCAATTGGATTCGCGGATGGTTTAGATTCACAATTGGACCCTGTAGATGGCGCTGCAATCGGGTTCTGTATTTTATTTCTTCAGGGCAGGGCAACGTCTGTCGGGACAGCTAGTTATTTTGTAGTACAACACTAGCTGTGCTTGCGACTTCACCCGCGTGGATTTTTTTCCGCGGAATCTCAATTTTAAAAGTAGCCCAAATTATTCTTTGTAACATCCGCTATCCGCCAGTGATCCTCTCGTCAAAATCAGTCCAGCCATTTCAGAGATTACCCGAATCATCCAGACAGGCAGGCAGACGGACAAAAATGTCTAAAAACCGCAGTTTCGAAATCTCTTGTTCCGCATTTTTTTTTTAACAACTCTACGGACTCAGGTTCCGTACCCTTTTTTACAACTTAATTTCGAAGAAAGTTTTTAGAGTTTGTACACGCTTATTAGTTATTTGTGTTATTGTGTGTGATATTTATAGAATGTATGTTTTTGTTGTGGTGTACCTTACGAATAACTTATTATGTTAATTTAATTTTAATACTAAATTTATATTAATGCAGAGTGTATCAGTTACATGCTGGTGTTGTGAGGAAGTGCATGTGCAGTGTGTGCGCCTTATGTCTATACCTATATATATCCTATCTAGTGCCATGTGTGCCTGATCAGAATTATCCCCCCTCATTTCTTTACAAATTACAAATAGACACTTCATTTTGGTTTATATATATAGACACAGCAATTACCTTCTCTGTTGTTGATGCATAGCATTCGGATCGACGCAAGCTCCACAGGCTGCAGTGTAATCCACCGCCGCGTACGGATAGCTTGGATCTACAAAATATACAAGAAAATTTTAAACACAAAGTAAACAAAAGAAGTCCAAATGCGGGGAAAAGTAATAAACTGCAGGTGTGCATTCGCTTTGTCGGCGTGTAACAATAGCATTGCTCTAGCTAGGGTATCTATAATATCTAAAAACAAGGGCGCAGTTGTAGAAGACGGCACTGGTTCCTATCCACGTCCAGGGTACAGCAACTGTAAGAAACTTACCGATTCTGAAGGTACCCTCATTGTGCGGCGGCGTGGTCAACTGCTTCGGCTCTTCGGGTTGCTGATGGACCAGCTGCTGGTACATCGGCTGCGGGATTGGTTGGTGGTCCTGTTGCCAAATCAAAGATTTCATCTTGATATTTAAAAAAGTCCTTTATAGAATCGTAAACTACACATCCGATTTTGATGAAATTTTATGTGTGTGTTTGAGTGGGTCCCGGGATGGTTTTCAGCCACAACTGGAACCGGTAGGCAGCGCTGAGATCGGGTTCTAGAATCCTCCTAATCGCTTGGAGCGATTTTGGGATTTTGATTTTGTGTCATGGAACAAAGTCTTTTAGGAATTCGGAAAATAGGCGGTACGAAGTTCGCCGGGTCAGGTAGTTAATTATAAAAATAAAATAAAAAAACACGTTTTTATACCGCCCTTATCAGCAATACAATACGCTATATACTTGTATTGATCCTTTCATAGCTAACTTATATCAATTTAAAACGCAAATTTACATACATATATAACTTCACACCAGGTCCCTTGCGGGGTAGGCACGAACAACAGAGCGCCATTCGTGCTTATTCTTACACACCTCACTTGCTTCTTTGATATTCATAGCTCTTGTCATGCACGCTCGTCTGTTCTTAAGTCTCCTGACATCACCTTCTGCTAGTACACGATCAATTTGATCATGGAAGGTGTGCCGTGGCCTTCCGCGACTTCTGCATCCATCCTCTTTGTGTGTCTTGGTTTGTTTGTGAATTGTGCGTGTAAGTTTTGTTAGTTTTTGATTGTGTTTGTTACTTTAATGTATAGTTTAAGATTCTATATAGGACATACAGACAAACATTCATTTCTATATATAAGAAGAAGAGAAGATAGATCATCTGTCTAGTATATTAAGGGGGTTCACTTACAACTCTCGTTGGATTGACGTACGTATATCCTTGAGGCACCGGCGTCTGGTACATCATGTTGGTTAACGAGACCGGTCCTTCAAAAAAGAAAAGAAAAATATAATTATATAATAATTGTTGTTGATATTGTGACGACATGAGCGCCGACAAAGGACAAATTGACACCGGCATACCTGTAGACGTGTTATTACTTTATGGATACACAATTCGGTAGTTGACAGTATGAAAAATATAGGCTGATTTTAATATATATCGTAGATTACGATCGAAATATGACAAAAATAAATTGTTTTAACTAAAATATTAATTTATATTTTTGAGAATTAAAATTGTTATATTGCAGCCATTAGCCACGTGACCATGAACGCCGATCAGAGCGCGTGACGTCACAGTGTGCAAAACACAACAAGTTATCAATGGGTTCTCAGATGACACTTCAACGAAACAGATGTTTGTTTTGCACACTGTGACGTCACGCGAGACGCCATGACAGCTTGACGCGTTTTTGTGACGAAATGTCAAAATATTCATAAAATTGCTAAATTAAATATGTTAATGTTGTTTTTTTGCTGAAATATTAATATTTTGGCTAAAATAGACTATAAGGCTCAAAATAAACCTGTTTCTCAAAAACTGTCAACTACCGAACTCTAATATTTCTGTGTATTGTTGTGTTGTATTTAAAAAACTGCGTCGTTGCTTAGCAGACTGCGTGATAGGGGCAACAGCATCCTGAAGGGAACAGCTGATAAATTTGACTGCTTAAATTTGCCCACTGATTTGGTCCTTCGTTAAGAGGACTAAATCAGTGCTAGTCATTAAGTATTAATTACTAACGTAGCTATAGCGGACGAGGCGGAATGAACTTAAAACAGTTTTCGATAGCAAACGTATATTAGAATTTTTCCATATTTTTACAGACAATGTCACAATGTCAACGTAAAGAAAAAGCATATTTTTTAAAGGAGTTTCTCTGTCGCCAACAGTAGCCATAAGGAAAAACACTAACAACATTATAAATTGTATATTGGTGTAAAGGACTGTTTTTTTTTCGTGTTTCTGTATAAGTGGACTGTGTTGTCTTTGAATAAATAAATAATAATTATTATTTAATATTGTAATTGTCTTCATAATTCTAATTTAATAAACTTTGATTGTAATGTTTCAGATTATTATTATTTTGCTAATACGCATGCAACATAAGCTAAACCAACCAAAGCAAGTTCGACGCTTAAGGGAGTTTGTCGTTAAATCGAGTGACGTTACATGGATTTTACACTGTATAAAGAAAAAACAATATACTCACGTATGTTGGGGTCTGGCATGGGCACAGGTGTGATCTTCGCTTGAGCCATGGCGTTCTGTATGTTCACCATCTCCTGATGCACTAGGTGGCTGTTCATTTGGGGTGACGTCACCTGAAATTTAAAAAAAAAACAGTCACTCTATGCCTAGCATAATCACCAGGTATGACAATAGCCCAGTAGAAAACAAAACCCTAAAAATGTCGTAAACCCAATATGACTTTAGTTTACGAAGGGTTTTATTTAGGTTTATGGCTTGGCAGCTAGGCCTTTAAGTCAGATCTTAGTTTACAATATAGTTTCTTCATTTTCTTAAGCCTATGTAGCACAGCTGAACTGTAGATAATCAGCTAGTGCCAGTCAACGGAGTTCATGTGACAACTCAAAAGGCCACATTTGACTGCACAGTTCACATGTCTCACAAAACACATAATTACTACTCAAAAACTATCAATATCCTACAATTATTGTTCGTTTTAGAGTAATTTTACACATTTTTAGAAAATTAAACTGCACAGCACAACATCTCCTTTCAGTCCCCGCCAAAAACTCCTTTACGAAGGGTCGACATGTCAATTTTCTAGTGATGTGACATCGTATTCCAGATAATCGATATCTATAATATTCTTACATGCCATCAAACAAATGCGCACACCTGCCTGATGTAAAACGCAGTTTATTACCTTGCCCGCGTTCGGAGTTTTTTTGTTTACTTCGTGTTTGAAATTTGAATTTAAGAAAAACATCCTATTGATAACAATAGGATGTTTTTCTTAGACTGCCATAGAACAGTACTATAAAGTACTTGTTTTATGGCAGTCATTAGCGTCGAACTAATCCTTGTTGTTATCGCATTGCGTCGAAGAGTATGTCGCCATAACAACCTTGAGTTGTGTTCCGGCATTAGTGACCAGGTTCCAGGCTCCCTAAAGAGAGCAGCAGCGCATTCGTAGCACCTTTGGTGTTGCAAATGTCCATAGGCGATGGTAACCGCTGTCCATCAAGTGGGCCGTCTGCCTGTCTGCTGAACTCCTGCAATAAAAAAAAAAAAAAAAAAAAAATAAGCTTGCCAGGTGTGCGGATTAACTCCGTGAACGCGGTCCTTTGTTGTATTATACAGTTTAGTATAAAACAATGCCCCAACGTAGGGGTGGAGCAGTCAAGCGACGACTACGATACGAGTAAGACGTACATTCGATGAGCGATATAGTGACCTACTTTGCGCGTGTTATCGGATCGTGCAGCTCGCAGGTTGTGTCCAGTAGGGTGGTCATTAAAAATTAAATTTCTTGAGGCTCCCCTAAAAAGCTTCCTTTTAATGAAAAAACACTGGGATTTTGTTAATATTTTTTTCAAGTTAAGACAACACGTGCCTCAAGACGATTCAAGTTAATTTTTGGGTAATATCATGTTTTTTCAGGAAACTTCTTCAACTTAGAAGTAATAATTATTTTAAGATTGGAAAAGTTTCAACAATGAAATACCTGCCGTATTATCATTCTCAGTGATGAATTTCAAATTATAGTTTCAGAAAAAGTTTAAAATTCTTCGTGATTCAAGATTATCTTTCAATTTTTCTTATATTTTTAGTTTAAACTTGAATCGTCTTGAGGCACGTGATGTCTTGACTTGAAAAAATTGAAGAGTGTGCTATGATATTATTATTGTGATGTAAAGTTCCTGAATAAATATAACTTCAATCTTAAACTGGCTTTTTATTTTCACTTTTTGTAAGTATCTTTTTGTCGTACAAAATGGTCTCTTCCTAACTCAATTCAAAAACGGTTTCTCCTTTCATTTTTGAATTCCCACCAATGAGAGCGACTTTTATACTCGTCTCTCATTGGTTGGTCAAATCCTTACGACCTGGCTAACATAGGCATATAGGCATTGAGTAACAAAATAGAATATTATGTAGTTGATAAATTAAATAAATAAGGAAATTGTAGATATTTATATGTCATTTGTTTTATGATTAGAAATTATGATTTAAACATGAATGGAAAACATACCGAAGATTAACAGAATGTTGTTGCTATTTATTTTGTACGTTAGCACTTGTCAAACGTCAAACTCAAATGCCAAAAGGCTGACCTTGAACTTGACCGGCCTTTGATTACAAATGAGAATTAGGTTAAAATACAAAGTTTTTTATTACGAAAGCTTCCAATAGGAATAAATTGAAATACTGTAAATGTAAGCAAATAAATGAGTTGAAAGCCTGAGCTTGTGGTAACCAGGATCGTGGTACATTTCAAGCAAATAAAATATAAAATTATCTACGACTAAACGTGGTAAGTGTATCCACTACAAAATTATAAAAAAAAACCCTAGTGTTTTTTCATTAAAAGGAAGCTTTTTGGGGGGCGCCGCAAGAAATTTAATTTTTAACGACCACCCTGGTGTCCAGATATATCTGTACCTGTGTTATGCATGTTTGTATAGTTTAAAAAAATTCTATAGTCATTCCAATGGCATTTTAATTCGAGTCCTGTAGCTCGTAACCTATACATAAGTAATATTAGAAAGAATTACCTCCTCGGGTCTGAACTGCGGACCGTACGCCTGATGGTACTGCACCAACTCTTGGCCCTCCCGACTGGGAGGCTTCATCGGCACGGCTTGCACTTCGCCCACGGGTCTTTGGTTTGGTTGCTCTGAAAAAGTAATTCAATAATTATTTTAATCTTAACTAGCTGTGCCCGCGACTCCTTTCGCGAAACGTTAAAAAAAGTAGCCCAAGTCACTCCTTATAACTTCAGCTATCTGTCAGTGAGAGTCCCGTCAAAATCGGTCCAGCCGTTACAGAGATTAGCACGAACATCCAGACAGACAGACAAAAATTTTAAAAATTTAGTAAAGAGCTGTTATTTTGACATTGTAAACAGAAAATGTAATTTTGTTTATCTCTATGTATGTATACATGACTAGCTGTGCCCGCGACGTCGTCCGCGTGGATTTAGTTTTCAAAACCCCCCATATTTTGAAACATTTTTCATTGCTGCTCCGCTCCTATTGGTCTTAGCGTGATGATATAGCCTATAGCCTTCCTCGATAAATGGGCTATCCAATACTGAAAGATTTTTTCAAATCAGACCAGTGGTTTCTGAGATTAGCGCGTTTAAACAAACAAACAAATTTTATTTTACTTTATTCTACAAAGCTTTATATATAAGTATATGATTACAAAAATATACGGCACATAATAAAGAACAAAACGGAACATCACGGCTACGTTACGAACTCGGTGTTGGGGTAGAGGGAGATATATATATATATATATATATATATATATATATATATATATATATATATATATATATATATATATATATATATATATACACATTACTATAGTCAGAGAGAGAAGAGTATACTATGTAATGTATAAACGTGTAGTTTGGCTACCATGCTTGATATTCCTGCTTAAATGTATACTAATATTATAAAGAGGAAAAAATTGAATGTTTGTTTACATTAAATAGGCACCGAAACTACTGAACCGATTTAAAAAATTCTACTGTTGGCAAGCTACACTATCCCCGGTTGATATAGGCTATGTCATATTTTCAAAAAAAAAGGGAGCCTTACTAAAACTCTAATAATGTAACCCAAGATGTGAAGAAATGCCTAAAATCGCGTGCGCTGCGAAAACTATTGATGATAGAATAAAATAATGTACTACGACTTTGTAGAGCACATCATTATTTACAAAAAGTGTCGCGACAGCATATATCTAACTATTATAATTATGCCACAATAAGTGTTCTTTTATTTTAAAAATTTAATTAAAATGCCGCCGCTAGAAAATGCTCTTTATTTGTATCTTGGTATTAATCCTTATCAAAATAAATTACTTCATATTCAAGATTTCTTCAATACCTTTGTATAACTTTTTGAATTATTCAATTCCGACATCCTATTCGAAAGATATCACGAGTTTAAAAACATAAGTAATAGAAAAAAGTTGCGTGGTCGCCGCTCACCCTAATCGGGTAGCTAGGGCTTACGCCATGTAGGCGTCACTGAGTTAGTACGGGAGGGGAAATATTTTGAATTATTTGATAGTGATTAATAAGTATTTTCAAAAAAAATAATCTGATATTTTTTCTGATAGAAATGAATAAAAACAAACCTCTCTGCTGCTCCACACTTCTCTGGCTCTCCGCATGTTGACTGTTCGTATATTCGCCGCTCGGCTTCTGATTGGTCGACGGTTCGAACTGAAGTTGGCTCTCTTGCGTCTGATTGGGCGTCGCGTCGCGCGGCTGGTTCTGATTGGTCGCAATCTCATACGATTGTTTGTGATTGGTCGTAGTCTCGTAGGGCTGTTTGTGATTGGTGGACACTTCGTATGGTGGTTTAGGATCAGTCGTTTGGATTTCGTCATGAGTTTTGGTTGGACTTGATGGTATTTCGTTTGTCTCCTGGAAAATATATAATTAATATAACTATAATGTTACGACTTGCAGGACTCGAATTAAAATGCCGATAGAATTACTAACTATACAAACACGTATAACACAGGTACAAATTTAACTGAACACAACCAATACAAACGTAATGCTAGATTCATTAACACGCGCAAAGTCCGTCACTATATAGATAAACGCATGTACACATGTCTTGCCTCGCTTGTGATTATCGCTTGACTGCCGATCTCTCCATTAGTGCATTGCTTTATACTGCACGGATGCAATATGTCTGCTCGGCCGCGTGACCGAATTCCCTAGAATCACACCTAATGACGAGGCTAATGACTACCATAAAAGATTACAATACACCGTGGGCTGTTTTTCTGATCACAAATTTTAAACACAAAGTAAACAAAAGAAGTGCAAATTACATAAAGTACCTAATAAAATGTGTCCTCAACAGTGTTGCAGGTGTGAATTTATCTTTGTCGGCACCTAGGTCGTAACAATTATTATACTAATGCTATAAAGAGGTAAAATTTGTGAGTTTGCTTGTAAGGAGTAATCTCTTGAGGTACTGAATCGATTTAGAATGTTATTTCATTAGAAGATTATTCTTGAGAGACGGTAGTGAAAAAATGACGATGTTTTCTAGCGATATGTCGATGCTGGGATCCGATATTTACAACAAATTCAAATTCAAAAGTTTTTATTCAAAATAAGTTCCACTGGAGAACACTTTTTGAAGGTCAATTACATATATAGTTAAAATTTAATTTTACTTCCTAGCCTATGTACACCGCTTCGCAACGCGTTATTGCTGTTGAGGAGAAGAAGCGGCAACAAACTCCCCAGCAACACGTCTAGCTAAAAATTGTTTCTCTTTACATTTGTTTTTTTTTTTACATTTAAGTTCTTTTTTTAAAGTTGTATACAGAATTATGTTACGGAATGACTTTTGAAGAATTAATGGAGTTTTAGTAAACAGTGCATATTCAATAAGACAGAGCGCAATCAAAGGATAGAAAAAATTAAAATAGTTATAAATATAAAGACATAACGTACTTTTTCTTTGCAATCTATTATAAATGTAGATACTTTTTTAAAGTTTATTATTTATTTAGGTTTATGACTTGGCAGCTAGGCCTTTAAGCCAGAATTATAGTTATAAATATAAAGACATAACGTACTTTTTCATTGCAATCGATTATAAATGTAGATACTTTTTTTAAGTTTATTATTTATTTAGGTTTATGGCTTGGCAGCTAGGCCTTTAAGCCAGAATTATAGTTATAAATATAAAGACATAACGTACTTTTTCTTTGCAATCGATTATAAATGTAGATACTTTTTTTAAGTTTATTATTTATTTAGGTTTATGGCTTGGCAGCTAGGCCTTTAAGCCAGAATTATAGTTATAAATATAAAGACATAACGTACTTTTTCTTTGCAATCTATTATAAATGTAGATACTTTTTAAAAGTTTATTATTTATTTAGGTTTATGGCTTGGCAGCTAGGCCTTTAAGCCAGAATTATAGTTATAAATATAAAGACATAACGTACTTTTTCTTTGCAATCGATTATAAATGTAGATACTTTTTTTAAGTTTATTATTTATTTAGGTTTATGGCTTGGCAGCTAGGCCTTTAAGCCAGAATTATAGTTATAAATATAAAGACATAACGTACTTTTTCTTTGCAATCTATTATAAATGTAGATACTTTTTTAAAGTTTATTATTTATTTAGGTTTATGGCTTGGCAGCTAGGCCTTTAAGCCAGAATTATAGTTATAAATATAAAGACATAACGTACTTTTTCTTTGCAATCGATTATAAATGTAGATACTTTTTTAAATTTATTTAAGTGTATTTATTTAGGTGTATGGTTTGGCAGCTAGGCCTTTAAGCCAGATCTTAGTTTATAATATAGTTTCTTCATTTTCTTAAGCCTATGTGTATGCAAAGCTGAACTGTAGGTAATCAGCTAGTGCCATACAACGGAGTTCTTTTGACAACTCAAAAAGCCACATTTGACTATACAGTTCACATTTCTCACAAAACACATAACCACTACTCAGAAACTATCAACATCCTACAGCTATTGTTCGTTTTCGAGTAATTGTACACATTTTTAGAAAATTAAACTGCAAAGCACAACATCTCCTTTCAGTTCCCGCCAAAAATACGGTAGCCACTTTCCATCAGGGGGGCCGTCCACCTGTCTGCTGAACTCATGCAATAAAATTTAAAAAAAACCATGGAAAGTTAATTCTGGGAGTGATAATTATTATAAGCAAACTACCCACCTTTTCGGTGTTACTTTGCTGTTTGCAACCGTCATGTTTGCGACATTCGCAACTGCACTTGTCCCGATTATTCTCCAACGTTTGACATTCGCAATCTATAAAAAAACAACCGTTTTACTACTTGAAATATCTAAATAACATGCAAATTGTATTTAGTTAACATAATACCATTGTCGATAAAAGAGTTCTGCTTCTCCAGTCTTCCACGCCTCTTCTCAGCATTGACGTCTATCTGAAAACAAAAATATTATTTTACTATACAGCTCTTATAAGTGGTAGCGTGAAAAAAAAGAAATTCATGTCAAAGAAAGATTACACACAAGTGACAAGACAAGACACAAGACAAGTGGAAAAACGAATCGCAACGGACAAGTGGTAAAACGAATCGCAACGGACAAGTGGTAAAACGAATCGCAACGGACAAGTGGTAACACGAATCGCACCGGGCAAGTGGTAAAACGAATCGCACCGGACAAGTGGAAAAACGAATCGCAACGGACAAGGGGTAAAACGAATCGCAACGGACAAGTGGTAAAACGAATCGCACCGGACAAGTGGTAAAACGAATCGCAACGGACAAGTGGTAAAACGAATCGCACCGGACAAGTGGTAAAACGAATCGCACCGGACAAGTGGTAAAACGAATCGCACCGGACAAGTGGTAAAACGAATCGCACCGGACAAGTGGTAAAACGAATCGCACCGGACAAGTGGTAAAACGAATCGCAACGGACAAGTGGTAAAACGAATCGGAATAAAATGTTATCTTGAAGTTTTGTGTTTTGTTGCGTTTTTCTTCATTTTTTAATTAAACATATTTTAATTTATAAAAAAATATGCCGCCTCTACAATAAGACTGTGTGATAATTGAAATCTGTGCTAGGATACGTAGTAGGAGTGAAATTTCAACGGACAAGTGGAAAAACGAACGACGTCTACTCTAAATTATGCCGCCCCTCCACGCGGCCGTAACGCTTTTTCGTGACAGAAAAATTCTAATCCCTTCCCAGCAATATAGAAATTTCACTACAATAATACCGTTTACCCGGTGTAAGAGCTTCAATTTTTATTCAGTGCAACTTATAAACTTAAATAAGAATTTCAATTTGTAATCCCTATTAAAATTATAAATGCGAAAGTAACTCTGTCTGTTTGTTCCGTTTTACGGAAAAACACCTGGAACGATTTGGCTGAAACTCAGTGTATATATATTTTCGATGCCGAGGATGCACATAGGATACTTTTTATCCCGAATAATGGGATAGTTTCCGGGATAAAAATATATTTGTCTCTCTGTTTGTTATCCTTTTGAGGAAAACTTTTGGAACAATTTGGCTGAAATTCGGTACTTATGCAGTTTTAACACCGAGGATGGCCAAAGGATAATTTTCATCCCGGATCATGGGATAGATTTATGCAAAGGTTATCCCGGAATGTATGATAGGTTTTATAATTTCGTCCCCTCAGCTCACTTGGTAAATTTTGCCAAGTTTTTTCATTTATGTAGTTTAGTTTAGTAGTTAGACGAGGGATGGGATATCTTGTGATATAAAATGAAGTAAAATTTGAAGTAAAATACATACAAAATTAATACAATGTAATATGTACCGCCTCCTCTTTAAACAGGAGGTACGCTCTTGTTGGATCCTCACAATTTTTCTAATGTGGGTAGTTTTATAAGTGCCGCTAGCTTTCGGCTTCGCCACCACGAAGTGGCGAACAGTCTCCAGCGCACATGAAGTCTGTCCGGACGTTCCGTTTCCTCCGTGCACGTGAACGTTTCACATCCCATTTTTGGAGCTTTTTTTATTGAACTTATATACAAGCCGTGCTTCCTATTTTGTGTGAGTGTGCCATTCTTAAAACCCGAAGTGCCATTCGTGGACATGTTCGTGCCGTGCACCTTCAGGAGCTGTCTAGCTGCCCCATTGGAGGTGGATTCCGAGGTTTGTGGTGCTTATTACCCCATTGGTTTTCGTGCGGGATTTGGCATACCTATCGCTTTCTCATATAAAAACCTATACAGTCCATAAACTACTAGAACCAGCGAAGCCGTGCATGGATCCGTGATTCAGCATTGCACACTATACGTTATTCCAATTACGAAGTCCTTTTTGACAGATGTCAATAATCAAGTACTAGCAAAGTACCGCTATAGTCGATACTCGACAATATTGATCTTTGATTACTATAATATATAAGGTTGACAGATTTTCACTCGCGAAAAGAATCTGTCTATAATCGATTTTATGAGATTCTTTCAATCACATCACTATGTAAAAAAGTAAAATAAAAACTATAGAACGTAAACGCAAAACCGTAGTAAAATATTATTATCTTTTTTATGTTTTAATTATTTTGAGCACAATATCTAAAAACAATATGTTGATTGTGTGTGTATGTTATAAATGATGATGATGATATACGACCATGAAGAAAAAAAATTATTATTATTTCAAATTATGCGAAACGTGAAGAGTTACCATCTAAGGAAGTGTCAAAAGGGACTTCGTAATTGGAATAACGTATAGTTTAATAGATATGACAAAAAATTGCTTCAACTCAATTATTAATTTTACGCACATTCTGTTCGGCGTGGTTGTACGCATTCTGGTCGTAAACAACGGGCGGATTCGCGGGATCGAAGTGGTATATACTGCCATCGGGATTCGTTAGGGGTCGACCAGTCTGAAAATTCATCACAATACTCTTCATTAATTATTAGGGTTTGTAGCTGTTATTTTTGTCATGTTATATTGTTTAATATTTAATGTTGTTGTTTGTAATTGTTTGTTATTTAATGTTAATGTTATTTACGGGTCGCATGCCATATGTGTGATTGGAGAGGTGGGCACTGAAAATCAGCGCTGTGTCGGGCCTAGGCTCGGCACGGCAAAATGCTGAGTGCCAACCTCATTTTCAGTATGCGGCATACAATTTCTTTATCTGTGTAATTTAATATCTTAGTATTGTTTTGTGTTGTGTGTCGATATTGAAAATAAATATTTTCTTTCTTTCTTTCTTTCTTTCTTTCTTTCATTGGATACCAACATAACAAATTTAAAAAAAAAACACGCTTTCATAAAAAATCCAACTAAAAACAGACAATAAAATTAAATAAATTTGGTTTGGTTTGGCTTTGAATACACCCCACGCTTTATTCTAAGACCCCATTCATCAGAAACGAAATTTATTAAATTTTATTTCTGTTTTGTAGTTGGATTTTTTATGAAAGCGTGTTTTTTTAGTTTTTTTTAAACTATTATTTATTTTTCTTTTTTCAGTTGAATTTTTTTGTATTGTTTTTAAATACAAGCTTTTGAGATCCTGCATATCATGTAGCAACAGAGTGCTAGCCAAGACAAGTAAAACGAGCCCAAACACGACGGGTCTATCTAGTTTTGTGCAGGAGTTCCTATGGCCACCTTCCGACTCCATCATCAGATCAGCTCCATGGTACCATATTATTGCATTGTCATCGACCTTTGACAGGTGTGCAAAGTTTGAATTAAATCTGATCGTTCAAAGTAGGACAAAATCGAGCTCAAAGGGGTCGGTTACATACATACATACAGGTGAAGCTAATAAAAGCGTGTTAAAAAAAAGACTCATCATCTTAAACACTATTGGCCTTACTTATAATCGTTTGTTGAATTTTAAGAAACTGCTCAGCAACCGATTGACGAAAATCTTACCAATAAACTCTTCTTAAAGAAGAGGTGGTGGTAAAGTAACTCATAAATAACTGTCAAAAATAACCAATATCGAGAGGTGGTTTAAGTAACTGCTAAGAGGCAAGATGGCAAGTTTTATTTGAAACAGCCATTGAGAGTCTCTTATTTAAGAGATGGCTAATCCTTTCTTAACGAGATTTTTATAAGTAAGGCCCTATAAGGTAGTGTAAAACTTATTAATACGCTTTTATAAGCTTCATACGTATGTTAGTATGTAACGGAATCTTTCAAGTTAAATTTGATCGACTTCCCGGTTTCCGACTGAGCTGAAATTTTGCACGCATATGTATATCGCGTGACAATGCAATAATATGGTACCATGGAGCTGATCTGATGATGGAGTCGGAAGGTGGCCATAGGAACTCCTGTACAACAAGAACAACAACAACAACACACCCGAACACCGAACCGAACAAGATGGACCCGTCGTGTTTGGGCTCGTTTTACTTGTCTTGGCTAGCATTTTGCTGCTACATGATATGCAGGATCTCAAAAGCTTGTATTTAAGATTTTTTTTTTATTATAAAATTTAGTTAGAGACCTTAACAGTCTACGATTACAGGACCTTAAAGAACCTCACCTGTGGATGTATGACTATAGCACCGGGTGGAACAGCCGACATGTCCGTGACGGCCCACACCACCGAGCCCTCGCCCACGGCTGGGCCCAGGGCGGGGGTGGCGGCGGCGCCCGAGCAGGGCTCCGGACTGGCGCCACCTGCACCCAAAGTGGAATAGGTCATAACCATCTCACCTTCAAGGTGAGCTGAACGGTTCAACTAATTCTTATATTGTCTAAAGCGGCCTAACAACAGAGAAGATGGCACACCGGGTGGAAAGTGGTGTGCGGTGATAGTCCAGTCATTTAAGCTTAAATTAGGTAAGAACCCGGAATTCGAGATACCCAGCTGTAAGTCTGTAAATACTTGTATATTGACACCCTAAAAGTTGTCTCAAAACCTACATATGGTACGAAAGTTCATCAACTATATATGGCGCGTTTTCGACCGGAGGCACCGGTTGACCTGAAGTGATGCTGTGACCGCGCGCTCTCCGCCCTCTATCTCGAAAACGGTTCACCGTATAAAAACATTTTTGAACACAATTTGTAGAGAATTTCGTATTCTACAATATTGATAATAAACACAAATAGCAAAAAACCCATATAGACTGGTAAACAAGTGCCTTTTGGACCAATTTTTTTCAGCAGTCTCCGAAAATTATAAACGAGGTGTCACTCGATTCGGAGTGGCATCTAGATGATTTTTGAAAAAAAAAAATTCCGCTTGCAAAAATTGTAAAAGTTATTGACAATTAACTAAAAAAAGGGGGGGTTTAGTTTTTTGCAAATATCTCAAAAAGTAATAAAGATTTTTCAAATTTGAAAAAATATTCGAAAAAAGGAGGAAAATCCTTAAAAAAAGTCTCGACTCCTGAAACTGTAAGATCAATATTTATAATTTTCCCAGAGGGATGAACATACGGCCGAAAACGGGTACTCTGGCTTAAGCAAGGCACACCCACATCGGCCTTTTAATGAATAATTATTATTTAAACATACTAAATATGAAAATAAAAAATTGAAAAAATTCAGGCACTAACTGAATATATGAATGAACAATAATCTGCTTGAAAAAATTTTTTATAACAATTTTTCATTTAGTTGTTCATTTTTTTCAAAAATCATCTAGATGCCATTCCGAATCGAATGACACCTCATTTATAATTTTCGGAGACTGCTGAAAAAAGTTGGTCCAAAAGGCACTTGTTTACCAGTCTAATAGGAAATGAGATATTTACAAAAAAAGCGCAAAAAACCGATTTGTGACCTTTGACCTTGAAATGTAATAGTTGCGTACACCCTACCATATGTAGGTTTTGAGACAACTTTTAGGCTGTCAATATACAAGTATTTACAGACTTACAGCTGGGTATCTCGAATTACGAGGTGAACTTACTATAATGACTGGACTATGAGGCCAACACGTTGCCAGCCTCTAGGATGGGGTAGTCGGGGAGATGGGATAGAGGGGGGGAGGGAAGTGGGATAGAGGGTATGGGATAGGGGGATATGGGGTATAAGGTGTGAGATAGTGGGGGATGGGTTTGGGGTATGAGAACGGAGGATTGAGTATAGGGCGAAGCATAGAGGGGATAGAGGAGGAGGTGGGATAGAAGGGGAAATGGGATAGAAGGTATGAGATAGGGGCATATAGGGTATAAGGTGTGAGATAAAAGGGGGATAGGATTGGATGATGAGAACGGGGAATTGGAATAGGGCGACGAGATCTTAAATAACACGTGAAACTATGTAAAACCTAAACACATTCGTAGATGCATCTCCGAAGGTTTTCCGTTTTCTGTATTGACAGATTAACCTTGCTAATTATTTGGCAATAAATTTTTCCATGTGGGGGTGTGGTGGTGCGGTGGTTAATGTTGGTACGGCGCTATTCTCCAAAGTTCCGATACCAAATAACACTCACAAATCAGAAGGAGTAAATAAATTTATTCACGAGTACCAAGCCAGCAAGCAAGTTTTATAATTATGTTATAAAATATTAACAACGTCAAAACACACGACAAATATACAATTATTCAATTCATAAGACGGTATGCGCGCGTGTCACCGGACAAGGTCATCGCGCGGGCGCATCTTATCAAATATTATTTAATGTGGCGGAAGGCCACATCCATATACGTGACGTAACAGTAAGTAGTTAATTTGTCCAAAGACAGTTAAATATTTTATGCAATAGCATTTTTGGATATGATACAACAGTAACTCACCCGTAGGTGACGGCGTTACAGAGTCAGTGCTGCGGAGACTCAATGTCTTGTACCCCGAACTGGACGGAGACAGTCTCCAACTGCTGGATGCCAGGTCACCTACAAGTATTGCAGCGCGAAGGTAGAATTACACGCCATACATACGAGAACATTAAGAAGTAATGTTTACAACTAAAAGCCTATATAACCCCCGCCAATAGAGAAACAAGTCAAAAATGGCGGCATTGATCATTCGCTCTCACTCTAACGCTATTCCTGTCTTTACTCACACACGTCGGTACAGCACGCAAAAAAATAATACAGTGCAACATGATTTTAGTTGTTTAAAATATTATTAAATTTATGAAAATAAATGCAGTGGATTTTTTTAAAGTGATAAAATCTTATGGGTTGGTAAACCGCTTCGTTACGTAACGCGTTGCGGCGCCAGTCTGTCTGGCTTTCCTTTCACTCACGCTTACGGCAGCGGTAGGTGGGTTCCTCCTCTCTCACTCTAATGCTAGCCGTATTTCGGTAATTAGATTAAATAATGTTTTTTTTTTATTGCAGGAGGTCAGCAGACAGTCAGACGGCCCACTTGATGGAGAGCGGTTACCATCGCCTATGGACATTTGCAACACCAAAGGTGCTACGAATGCGCTGCTGCTCTCTTTAGGGAGCCTGGAACCTGGTCACTAATGCCGGAACACAACTCAAGGTTGTTATGGCGACATACTCTAGACCAGGGGTGGTAGCCATCCAGTCGGGCAAATGCCCTACCACCTGGCTGTGGGTTGTTTTGTCGCCTCTTACGACAGGCCGCCCCAACGCAGGAAATTGTATTCTTTCTCCGTTCCTGCACGGATAAAACATACTAACATACATAAAATTCTAATGTACATATTCAAGAATTGTAACTAAGAATAAAATACATTTTATAACTAATAAAAGATTTAATTAATAAATAACCTTTCCTTACATTATCATATTAATATCCATAACATTTAAATAATAACCCAAGGTTTTCTCAAGTTAATCAACTTCAACATCTAATCTAATACACATGGGTAATCTCGATGTGCAGGTTTCATTGCGGTGTTTTCTTTCGCTGTCAGCGTATGGTTATGGTGACTATACGCTCATTTAATAAAAAAAAACTGTATTAGTTGTGTGTGTGTGTGTCCCTTTTTTATATATGAAACCTTGTCATAAAGATGTGTAACTCAGGGGTGATTGATTCAAAAGATGTATAATCTTTCAAAATTCGAAATCACTCTTTAAATCTTTGGTTTGGAAAATACATCTTTAACTCACTACGTTGAGATTGATTTTAGTCACATGGAATGATGAAA
Source organism: Dendrolimus punctatus (assembly GCA_012273795.1). Taxonomy (NCBI): domain Eukaryota; kingdom Metazoa; phylum Arthropoda; class Insecta; order Lepidoptera; family Lasiocampidae; genus Dendrolimus; species Dendrolimus punctatus. The sequence goes on along the minus strand of CM022554.1, from coordinate 9,388,616 downwards.
ACTAACAAATCAGATACTTAGATGTAGTATGAGACAATAGATACAGGATATTGTGAATTGAAAAGAGATAAAATGCGCACTCAAAGAAATACAATGATGATACACAGTAAATTAAACTCTGTGGCGTTATTGTAAAGCTTAAAACCGGTCAACTGAATATATTATATCATTCGAAACCAAAGATTTAAAAGAGTTAAAGATTTAAAGGAGTGATTTGCATCTTTTATGGAAAAAGATTTATAAATCACTGATCTCATTGGTGATTTAGTTTGCGCATCGCTACCTTGTCAGAATCAAAATGATCTTTGCTTTGTGAAAAAATTGTGATATAGTAGGACCTCGATAATCCGTACCGGCTAAAACAATAGTATAATATAGTGTTGTAATAAAACACATTTACAACCATAGTGTTTTTAATTAATTATCGAAAAGTAAAAACTTGTGAGACAAACAAGATATATGTATAAACTGTTGCGAACCGGTCGTATATAGGTGTTTCGAATTAGAGTGATCCATTGTTCACGCTAGTCCCTTTGAACGCCTCCCGGTAAGACGTCATAAATCACTCTTTCTATTGTTTGCATTTTATGCGCATTCTTGGAAGTAGAATAGATGTGAGTTACGTTCTTTGGCCGTCGGAGGATGTTTTAAAAATAAGATATATTTTAATACATTTATTAATTGATTACAATTAGGTACTTAATTATAACTTAATATTAACGTCTGGACTTCTCCACGATGGAGCACCAAAAGACGAAGCTGGTATGTCCCGAGGACCCTTTATTGGTTTGTGCAATATTACGACATCGTATGATCTTCGTGGAAGATCGATGAGTCGCATCGTGTGAAGCAAACGATGTGAGTTAAGGGTTCGCCCACACGAACACGTAACATGTGTCATAACTTACGACTGTTTACTTATGAGTTATAAGTAAACAGTCAATATATATCTCCATTTAGGTGTCCCAAATCGAACCTCGACTCACCCTGTCTGCTGAGCAATCGCGGATGCGGTGGAAGGTCCACGCTGCTGTTGTTATTGGTGTTCCCGTATCCGCTGAAGCTGTGGCTCTTGGACACCGGACCCCTGCAGCGCCAGGGAGGCCTTGGCAAGCTGCCTGGACCCTCCAGTGATTGAACCTGTTACATTAACAACATAATCTATAATACATATCGGTTTTAAGCGCGGTGTTTAATTTCATTTTCATTATTCCGACGTTTCGGCCACTTTTCAGAATAGTAGGGGAGCCCAAAATGTTAAATGCGGAGTTACTCGAGCGTCGCAGGGACCTTATAAAAAAATAATCTTATATGATGTTTGCCTCTTCACTGGTGGGGGGAGCGTGTACAGGTTTTCGAAAAAAAAGAGTCTCACAGAAATACTCAAGCGCGTCAGATATTCAAAAGGGATGTTAAGTAAACCCTAAAGAAACTCTTATTCAAAAGCGACCAAAAGTCATGGCCGATTTTTGAAAATGCACAAAAACCTGACATTGAAATATTCGAGTGCGTTAGATTAATATATAGACTTACCTTTAATAATTTATTTCTACCAGATTCAGGGGTAAGCAGTCTCACAGGACCGGACATCCATGGCCACTGTTCGTCTTGGGAGCAGTTGTCCTGAACATGGAAGACAGTTTCTTTTCATATCGAATGGAGAAATAATATTACAGCAGGGAGAGGTAAAGGTTAAATAATACTTCAGATGCCAGAGAGTAGTATTCCCTGAAGAGTGCTGATGTGAACTAATTTCTTTTAGAAACGGTAACCTTAAGAACAAATATTAAGAAGTCATACAGCTACTACAATATATAGCACAATGTGTGAGCGGGATAGAGCAACTATTAATAGGTGCGCTCCCACGCTGCGCGTGCCAGTAGGTCGTTGTCCGCTGCGATGACTAGACGTATGCAGCTCTCATAATAATAATAATAAGACTATTATGACATTGTAATTAAATTGCATATTTCTATACTATAATAAATCTTTAAATGGTAAGAGTTTGTACAATGCGTTTAAAAATATTTAAAAAAAACAGAGGGATACATTTTTATTGTAAGAGTTTAGCAGACAGGCAGACGGCCCACTTGATGGAAAGCGGTTACCATCGCCTGTGGACATTTGCAACACCAAAGGTGCTACAAATGCGCTGCTGCTCTCTTAAGGGAGACTGGAACCTGGTCACAATTCAAGGTTGTTATGGCGACATACTTTTGACCAGGGGTGGTAGCCATCCTAGTCGGGCAAATGCCCTACCACCTGGCTGTTTTGTTTGTTTGTTGAAGAACACCGAGCGTCTACACTCTTAGAAAGGCAATACGCGTGCCAGCTCTACAATTTTCCACAGACACTTTTCAAGCAACTAAAAAGTAGAATTTCTCAACAAAAAAAAAATGCGTGCGTGTACACACGTAAGAAGTGAAACTTTTTTATGACCTTATTTTTCGAAAAATGATCTACTATCTTTATCTCTATCTACTAGCTTTACCGAAATTGGTTAAATAAATAAAGCCCCACCGCGGTCGATTCGACCGCAAGAAAAAGAAAGATGTCGCGTAACCGAAAAACGTGACGGTAAATTTTTTGCTACGCCGATAAAGAAGTTTCACTTCAATAAAAACTAAAAAGTAGATTAAATATTATAAAAATTTTCTACGACATCTCGAAGTCTGTTTATTTCGCAACTTTTTTAATTTTTTATGTTATTGTACTAAAAAAGAATTACTCTTATTTCGTACGTCACGCTTCGCACATTCTCTTTCTCTATTCGAATAGTTATTTCATACTCACAGTGCTGAATATCCTCCTTCGAACTCTCTCGTACTCCCTCTCCCTCTGCTCCAGGGACTTGCTCCTGGCGCATAGACCGCCCCCGTTCATGCCCTCGCCGCCACCCAAAGTGTCCCTTTTCAATATCGACCTTTATTAATAAAAACATTTATTTAATGAACATATTGCGTCTTGGTTTCAAATGGTCAAATTTCAATACACAATTTTACTTTTATAAAGAAGAAAATGAATAAGAAGAATTATACAATAAACTAACGTATAACATATATTAACATAACATAAAATAATACAATACAATAATTTTGAAATGTTTTTCCCATGGGCAATTAATTATATATTGGTTTATCTCGAGTAACGCCCAGCGAAGTGGGCACGGGAAGGAGTATTTTTCCCATGGGCAACTATATGTTGGCTTATGTCGAGTAACGCCCATCGAAGTGGACACAGTAAGGAGCATTTTTCCCATGGGCAATAATAGGTTGACTTATTTCGAGTAACATCCAGCGAAGTATGCACAGTAAGGAGTATTTTTCCATGGGCAATATATGTTGGCTTATCTCGAGAACGCCTAGGGAAGTGGGCGCGGGAAGAAGTATTTTTCCCATGGGCAATTATATGCTGGCTCATCTCGAGTAACGCAAGCGAAGTGGGCACTGGAAGAAGTATTTTTCCCATGGGCAATTATATGCTGGCTCATCTCGAGTAACGCAAGCGAAGTGGGCACGGAAAGAAGTATTTTTCCCATGGGCAATTATATGCTGGCTCATCTTGAGTAACTCCTAGCGAAGTGGACACGGGAAGAAGTATTTTTCCTTGGGCAATTATATGTTGGCTCATCTCGAGTAACGCAAGCGAAGTGGGCACGGAAAGAAGTATTTTTCCCATGGGCAATTATATGCTGGCTCATCTTGAGTAACGCCTAGCGAAGTGGACACGGGAAGAAGTATTTTTCCTTGGGCAATTATATGTTGGCTCATCTCGAGTAACGCAAGCGAAGTGGGCACGGAAAGAAGTATTTTTCCCATGGGCAATTATATGCTGGCTCATCTTGAGTAACGCCTAGCGAAGTGGACACGGGAAGAAGTATTTTTCCTTGGGCAATTGTATGTTGGCTCATCTCGAGTAACGCAAGCGAAGTGGGCACGGAAAGAAGTATTTTTCCCATGGGCAATTATATGCTGGCTCATCTTGAGTAACGCCTAGCGAAGTGGACACGGGAAGAAGTATTTTTCCTTGGGCAATTGTATGTTGGCTCATCTCGAGTAACGCAAGCGAAGTGGGCACGGAAAGAAGTATTTTTCCCATGGGCAATTATATGCTGGCTCATCTAGAGTAACGCCTAGCGAAGTGGACACGGGAAGAAGTATTTTTCCTTGGGCAATTATATGTTGGCTCATCTCGAGTAACGCAAGCGAAGTGGGCACGGAAAGAAGTATTTTTCCCATGGGCAATTATATGCTGGCTCATCTTGAGTAACGCCTAGCGAAGTGGACACGGGAAGAAGTATTTTTCCTTGGGCAATTGTATGTTGGCTCATCTCGAGTAACGCAAGCGAAGTGGGCACGGAAAGAAGTATTTTTCCCATGGGCAATTATATGCTGGCTCATCTTGAGTAACGCCTAGCGAAGTGGACACGGGAAGAAGTATTTTTCCTTGGGCAATTGTATGTTGGCTCATCTCGAGTAACGCAAGCGAAGTGGGCACGGAAAGAAGTATTTTTCCCATGGGCAATTATATGCTGGCTCATCTAGAGTAACGCCTAGCGAAGTGGACACGGGAAGAAGTATTTTTCCTTGGGCAATTATATGTTGGCTCATCTCGAGTAACGCAAGCGAAGTGGGCACGGAAAGAAGTATTTTTCCCATGGGCAATTATATGCTGGCTCATCTTGAGTAACGCCTAGCGAAGTGGACACGGGAAGAAGTATTTTTCCTTGGGCAATTGTATGTTGGCTCATCTCGAGTAACGCAAGCGAAGTGAGCACGGAAAGAAGTATTTTTCCCATGGGCAATTATATGCTGGCTCATCTTAAGTAACGCCTAGCGAAGTGGACACGGGAAGAAGTATTTTTCCTTGGGCAATTATATGTTGGCTCATATCGAGTAACGCCCAGCGAAGTGGGCAAGGTAAGAAGTATTTTTCCCCATGGGCAATTATATCTTGACTTATCTCTAGGAACGCCCAGCGAAGTGGGCACAGGTCAGCTAGTGTATATACATGTATAGATAACAAAGTGTAACGTGTATAGCTTAGGGATAGGCAATGTGTGTTTGTCTGCCGATTATTATTAGTGATATCATTACTTAGCATGAGGCTCGTGATGTCGCTGCGGGCTTGGTGGAAAAGTAGCCGTACACCAGGACTTGAAGGGAGTACACGGAATACGCCCACCGCTGGTGCCTGCGAATAAACAACAAAATAAAACTTCCTGTATCGACTGTATCCCACGCCTTCACTATCCTGTGAGGGACAGTGAGAGATGAGTAAAACCCGCCCATCCGCCTTAGATAAGAGTGGCGAATATACTTTCCGTTCCGGCGCATATTTAGCAAAACCATAAAGAAAAAACAGAAAAAATCATATTGGAATTAGATTCTTGTTTAATCAAATTAAATCCTTCCCATAAAAAATTCCATGATATAATTATTATTGTAGGGCGGATTTTAAGTCTATGAATTTACTGTCGATCAAGGAAAACCGCATCGAAATCGGTCCAGTAGTTGTTACGTGAATCCTCAACAAACAGACAAGATCTAAAAAAAGGGCACCGTGTCCTTTTAAATTAACGTTATACTTATTATAACGTTAAAATCATAAAAGTTAGGGTAAAAAAAAATTACCGGTATGGCAGTATTATTTTTTCGAAAATACCCGTAATTACTTATATTTTTTAAAGGTAATTGATAACGCTTTCAAGCCCTGGTTGAAATAGCACATGGGCCCTGTGTGTCCGGTTAACCATTTTCTTCAGACACGCCACTCACCGCTTTTGGATACCAGCACGGAGTTCTTGTTGCTCTGGTCGCTGTGATGCGACAGCTGGAAGAGCGTCGCGCACCGGTGCACCAACATCCGGCCGTATGACGTCATTACCGGAAACCGGACTATGCAACGGCTAGAACCAAAAACAACTATCATAAATATGGTATAATTTTTTTTATTCTCATTGTTTATTATGATATAAAAACTACAATAAATTTACAAGTGTGGATTGATTCTACTGGCACTTTTGACAATATGTCACTACGCCTACTGCCAATATGCCTATTTACGATATGCGACTATGTCCGTTGACGATATGCCACTACGCCTACTACCGATACGCCATTTACGATATACGATTATGCCCGTTGACGATATACGACTATGCCCGTTGACGATATGCGACTATGTCTGTTGACAATATACAACTATGCCTGTTGACGATATACGACTATGCCCGTTAACGATATGCGACTATGCCTATTTCCGATATGCGACCAGCTCTACTGACGATATACCATTATGACACGACTAAATCCACACTTACCCGCTATCGTTGATAAGCGCATGCAGCTCCTTCTCTATTTTGAGCATGGTCATCCGATCTTTCGGGTTTTTGTTCAGCGTCTCCTTTATGAAGTTCACGAGCTCCGATCCAGTGGGTTCTATTTTTTCATCTGCAAAAGAAAACAGAGTTTATTTACTAATTGGAATTTTGAATAAAGCATGTAACAGAACGTTCTTTGAACTGAAAATTTGGGAGGATTAGCTCATTCAATCACGTAGGCCGTCTATATTACCATACTTCTAAAATATCATGTTTTTAGCACTGTTGTCTCTAACGAGAGAATAGACAGACGTTGGCTACACTACACTCTGCTTACTACTAAAATGTTGTACGTATTAACAGGAGCCTTACGGTGGTATTTACAAAATTCTACAAAAATATTTGTGGCTAGGAACAAGAATTTTGAAGAAAGGTTGGTTTTTAAAGGAGATAGGGTAGGAATGGTTGGAATAGACGTCGAGTTTCGTAGTGCGAATTTGATATCATGATTATTTTATTTAAATTATATCATTTAAACAATACTTAATTAAATATATGACGTCATTACTTCGTACATCTTCGCGGCTTTGGCGTTTTCTACTATGACTGTTTTCACTGTCAACCTATGCTGCCACTTTTAGCGAAAGATAAATGCCGATGTCGTAGCAAGTGGAGATTCAGTATACCATACCTACCCCTATTGGAAATAAGCGTAATAATATACAGTTACAAGAAGCGGCACGCAACTCGGTCACGATTTGGCGTAGCGTGCACTTGGCCGCGGTTTGGCGCAATGGGCACTTGGACGGCGTTTTGGTGTAGTGGGCACTTGGCCACGTTTAGTGGGGATAAGGTCGCGCATGGCATGTTCAACACACGTATACACGTCACGCTTGTGTAGCGTCTATGAAGAATCACGTGATGTGACGTCACGCTGTGTTCGAATCATGAAAAGTCTGTCCGTCTCTTTCACGCGCGCGGTCAAGCTTATGAGTATGAAGGAGACAGTTTAATGGACTCATTGCCCGAGCCCCGCTTGACAACCAAAGACACCTAAGAAACAACCTTTGCTCATATTACGACTCTGACCAATTTGCTTGCCGGCGATCGTACATACCTGAATCGGTTCTGGAAAACGAATTATATTTCGGCCTCTCTTTCCTCTCCGGACATCTGGAAAGGGACAATAAACTATACTATAGCAGCGAGAGGTAGTTAATCAAATAAAACTTCAGACGGCAGAGAGTGCTATTCGCTGTCGAGGGCCGATGTGATGTGAAGTGAGCTTCACTTCATTTCGAAATCGTAAACAAGTATTAACAAACGATGTATCTAGTGCGATACGTAGCAAGTGTGTGAGCCGGACAGACGATGCGCGAGCGAGATAGAGCAACTATTAGGGGCCAACCACAAACTGCGTAACACGAAATTCAACGATTTAAAGTTAAGTGTTACTTGAATAACGGTACAAAATCATACCGGTATTGCAGTATATTTACGTCACGGCACGGTAACAAAAAAGATAACTGCTTCTGGGTAAATTTCCGCAAAATTCCCGGTATAAAGATTACATAAACAAAATATAACAATTTTTAAAATTTTTGTCTGACTGTCTGATTGGATGCTCCGGATAATCTCTGAAACGACTGGGCCGATTTTGATGGGACTTTGGCAGCCAATGTTATAGGAGTGACTTAGGCTCTTTAAAAAAAACAACCCACAGCCAGGTGGTAGGGCATTTGCCCGACTAGATGGCTGAACCACCCCTGGTCTAAAGTATGTCGCCATAACAACCTTGGGTTGTGTTCCGGCATTGGTGACCAGGTTCCAGTCTCGCTTAAAAGAACAGCAGCGCATTTGTAGCACTTTTGGTGTTGCTAATGTCCATAGGCGATGGTAACCGCTTTCCATCAAGTGGGCCGTCTGCCTGTCTGCTGAACTCCTGCAAAAAAAAGTGACGTGCACAGGTAGTAAGTACTTACTATATTTAAAACATACTTCGAAATAGATATGACTTGATTTGAACATACCTGCAATAGGTCTGATCGTCGGCGTCAAGACTTCCAGATTTCCGAATTATATGTTCGCCCAAACCTGTAACAAAATTATTTCACGCATTACCTTCTTTATTTATTTAATTTGTTTGGGAAACATTCAATAATGAATGATCTTAAATATAAAACAAAATGAATACATATATCAATCAAGTTTCCACTAAAAAAATTACTTATATAATAAAAATAAAAATTGTCTCAAACAGTTAATTACAAAAAAGAAAAAAAAAATACAATTGTACCAAAAATTACATAAAATGTCTATTTAATTTACATTAGGTCAAAATTCAATAAAATAAAAAGAAAATGACAAAAAAAGGAAAGTATATAAAAAAGGTTTATGTCATTATTCTGTAATGTGGCGAGAAGTGATGGGAAATAATTAATTAAACGTCCGTCTCTTGGCTATGATCTTTAATGACTAACTGTTCTAGTACATACTTCACTACAATTCTAAAAATTGACATTTATTCAACAAATTACGAACAACATTCAACTACAACGGTCTTCGAGAAACAAAAACGTGTGCGTCTTTTTTTTTTATTTGACTTGACTTTATGTTGTTGGTCCGAAGACCTCACAACTTTACCGGGGTTTTTGGGGCGAGCGCCTTCGCAGGGCCAAGGCGCTCGAGCCCGGGGGCGACTTGCTTGAGGGAGCTCCCTAGGGAGTTTTACCTCGGCTGGACTGTTGCCATGAGAGGGGGATGAATCTGATGATGCCCGCCATAGGGCGACACAATGAACTAATTGAGAACGGGTGACGGGTAATATAAAGCCCGAGAAGAAGGATCCCGGCGGACCGGGATCGGCGGTTCGCGGCGGCCTACGCTATCTTACTGCCGTTTCCGGGACGCCCAACAGATGTGATAACTTAAACTAATCAAGTTGAACTATTTAATATTAAAATTGTTTAACTTGAGACAAACTTAGGTTATTACTTTAATGATAGATAGATAGATAGATAACACTTTATTGCACACCAAAATATACAATTAGAGAAACATACCATGTTTACAATATTTTCTAGGCAATACAACAGGCGGCCTTATCGCTCAAAGCGATCTCTTCGAGGCAACCTAAATAACAGAGATTGAATCAGACGAAATAGGTGGTGCAGGAAAAAGGAAATAGATACACATATGACCATGTTTCCGAATATCGTAAAAGACTCAAGTGGCTTCCTATTCATTTTCGCCGGAATACTCACATTCTCATTCTCCTTTATAACATATTATTTACTTCTAATAGTCCCCAGTACCTTAAGGAACGTTTTAAATTCCTTCGCCTTTCCACTGCCCACAATTTGCGCCATGATACGTACCGAAAACTTATGACGCCTGCACACACTTCATCCTATTATGGTAATTCTTTTACGGTGCAGGCTGTCAAACTTTGGAATATGCTGCCTCTTACTGTCAGAGAGGCCAAATCTTTACCAATATTTAGAAATTTGCTCAGAAAGCACTATTTGTCCACAAATAGCTATGTCTGATTAACAGAATAATACGATTCAAGTTAATTTTTGGGTAATATCATGTTGTTTCAGGAAACTTCTTCATACTTAGAAGTAATAATTATTTTAAGATTGGAAAAGTTTTAACAATGAAATACCTTCCGTATTATCATTCTCAGTGATGAATTTCAAATTATAGTTTCAGAAAAAGTTTAAAATTCTTCGTGATTCAAGCTTATCTTTCAATTTTTCTTATATTTTTAGTTTTAACTTATGTCTTGACTTGAAAAAATTACAAAAAAATCCCAGGTTTTTTTTCATTAAAAGGAAGCTTTTTAGGGGGCGTCGCAAGAAATTTAATTTTTAACGACCACCCTAATATATATAGCATATATATACAATAACACATAAGTTATAATAATAAATAAATGTCTTAGCATTATTATATTCCGTAAATCATGTAATAGCTATTTGTGGACAAATAGTGTTTTCCGAGTAAATTTCGAAATGTTGGTAAGGATTTGGCCTCTCTGACAGTAAGAGGCAGCATACTCCAAAGTTTGACAGCCTGCACCGTAAAAGAATTATCATAATAGGATGCAGTGTGTGCAGTCGTTATAAATTTCAATGTTATTTATATTAATATGATAATCTAAGGCAAGATTATCTATACATACAATAAAATTGTTGAGGTCAAATTTCTGTACAATTAAAAAATCGCTAAAAACCGAGCCAGGGGGATGTAAGAAGTGAAATAGAACTAATTTCGATTTTTTCAAATTTTTCGTTTCTCTGTTTGTCTGTTTGTACCGCTAATCTCCGAAACGACAAGACCGATTTACATGAAATTTTGTATGGTGATAGCTTATATCCCTGGTCAACATATAGGATACTTTTGATCCCGAAAAATTAAAGAGCTCCCGTGGGATAGTTAAAAAACCGCACCACGCGGACGAAGTCGCGGGCAGGTAGCTAAAGCTAGTTTATTAATAAATTCTAGTTACAATTCTTCAATAATGTACATTAGAATTTCGACGACCTCTGTGGTTTGAGCGGGCTAAGCCTTTCCCGGCCTACCTCACTGCAACGCAGAGGGCTCCGGTTTCGATTCCTGGTATAGTAAATTTCGGGAACGTATTTTCTCCCTTATTTACTATGGTCTGGGGGTCTGGGATCGGCCCCAGAGTGGTCCGTCGTATATCACCCATAACACAAGCGTATCATGCTTAATTTGAGGATATACAATATGTGTGTTTGTCTGCCGATTATTTATTTATTTAAGAATTTTGTGTATGTATCATTATTTAATCTAATTACCGAAACACGGCTGGCGCTATGGGTTAGAGTGAGAGAGGAGGAGCCTGCCTACCGCTGCCGTATGCGTGAGAGAAAGGAAAGACAGACTGGCGCCGTAACGCGTTACGTAACGAAGCTGTTTACCCTCACATAAGAAGTTATCACTTTAAAAATTAGCTTTTTTATTTTACTTCTTATTAATTTCATTATACCTAGACATAAGTTTTTAATAGTATCCTCTCAGTCAGGTTGCCTGGAAGAGATCGCTTCGAGCGATAAGGCCGCCTTTTGTTTTGCCGTTAAATTATTTATTCTGTAATTGTTTATTTGGTGAACAATAAAGTGTTTTCTATTCTATTCTAATAATAAATACGCATCTGTTTGTAGTTATACCTATTTTTTTTTTTTGGTAGTGTGTTTGTTTATTCAGCATAAACAGAAATACCTGCGTGTTCATTGTCGCAACAGTCGGGGCAGTCGTCCGAGCACACGATACCGGAGTCCTGTTTCGTGGGGCACTGCTGGCGACGGCGGCGACCTCTGGGAGCAAACAAATAAATTTAAAGCATGTATTTTTCAACTTTCTAGAATTTGGTAGTTGTCAATTTTTGAGAAACAGGTTTATTTTGAGGTCTATTTTAGCCAAAATATTAACATTTCAGCAAAAAAAACAACAACTAACAAACAACATACTTAATTTAGCAATTTTATAAATATTTTGACATTTCGACACAAAAGGTGTCAAGCTGTCATGGCGTCTCGCATGACGTCACAGCGTGCAAAACAAACATCTGTTTCGTTGAAGTGTTATCTGAGAATTCATTGATAACTTCTTGTTTTGTACACTATGACGTCACGCGCTCTGATCGGCGTTAATTGTCGCGTGGCTAATGGCTGCAATATAACAATTTTATTTCTCAAAAATATCAATTAATATTTAATATTTTAGTCAAAACAATTTATTTTTGACATATTTAGATCGTACCGTACGCGAATGTTCGATATATGTCAATATGAATGTCAAAGAAGCAAGTGAGTTGTGTAAGAATAAGCCTAAATGGCGCTCTGTTGTTCGTGCCTACCCCGCAAGGGACCTGGCGTACCGTACCGCAGAGTAGGTATAAAGTGAAAGGCGCTCGCCAGAGCAGCCAAGGTCAATATAGCGGCGTCTATAGTTCGCAGCAATTGAGCGTGTAGTAAGTAATGTGAAAAAAAGTTTCACTTTTACCGTGGTTTCATAAAACCACACAATCTTTTTTCTTTAACTCTTCGGTTCATTCCTGTTCCACGCGATGAGAAAGAATGATTACCCGCGCACTGCGCATGCGTAGTAAGTGAACGAGGAAACCGAATATAATTGCAAGCCAAAATAAATCGTTACACTATAGTTATATGGTGTAATTTTGTTAACCGAGTTCAGAAGAAGGAGGAGATTCGCAATTCGTCGGAATCTTTTTTATGTATGTTCACCGATTACTCCGGGATTTAAGATCCGATTTACGTGATTGTTTTTTGTTCGACGCCGCATAGCAGTCATTTGGTCCCCTAAAAATTTGACATAGTTTGGCCCAGTAGTTCTCAGTTTATGAACATTTTTTATAAAAAAAAAAACCATTCCGTTCCATATGTACACCGATTACTCTGAGATTTATTATCCAATTTATGTGATTCTTTTTTGCTCTACGCGGAATAGCTGCCATTTCGTCCCCTGTAAATTTGACATAGTTTGGCCCAGTAGTTTTCATTTTATAAACATTTTTTAAGAAAAAAAATCCATTCCGCTCGGCACACTTTCGTAGGCGTACCCATAGCTAGACATTAAAAAGTAACAAATAAATTAAAAAACTTCGTTTAAAAAAACCAACTTCAAAAGCTAAAAAGTATAAAATAACTTATTTCTAAAGTTATTATTATTAATATATATTAATTATTATTATCTAAAACATATTGAAGTCGGTGCAAAGTAAAACATAAAAATTACTATATTTTGAAAATTACTAAGCACCGACTTTAAGATGTTTAAGATAATATATTTTTACTTTTTGGAGTCGGTTTTTTTTTAATGTAATTGAAGACGTGAGTGGATGAAGGTGATATGTCGCATATTCGGTTTTTTGCTTTTTTTGCGTAAATGAATGTTATAAGTCGATACCAAATGACTACAGACCTTAGACCATAGATATAAGGCCTTTAAAAAAAATAAAAAGTTGCTAAAGGTGTTAAGTTCAGTTCAGTTTCCAATAAAAGTAAAACTTTTATCTCGATTTACTCAGAATTTGAATTATGCGACTTATCACCTTCATCCACTCATGCCTTCAATTAATTTTATTATATCTCTTCACTCTTTGTTTATATTTTTTTGCGTTGCTACGGGTACGCGTGTCGGCTTTGCTAGTATATCACTCACAGATAATAATAACTCGTCATCATCACTCTTTCATCATTTACAGATAATTGACACCGACACTATTCATAGTAAGATATATATCTTTGTATGCAAAAGATATATATAACTCTTTTCTTCATGGTCAGTGATTTTTCCTATGACAATTTCATTGCGCTTTTTGCATACGGATTTCCAACCTCAAAATAGAAGAAGAATTTGTGAGCGTTAACTTGTAGTTAACATCTTCAACATGTTCTGACTAAATACGGCTATATATTTCTACTCCATCGGCAAACCATAGCGTGATGTAAAACGACGGAGCTGCCATCTAGTTTTACAGCTTATTTTAATCCTTATTAATATTACAAATGCAAAAGTAACTCTGTCTGTCTGTTCCGTTTTCACTGAAAAACTAATGGACCGACATGGCTGAATCTCAGAATATATGTTACAGTCATAGTGATCAAATAGCTATTATGTATAATGACTGCTCATTATAAATAATAGCAAAATTGACTGGAAAAAGTGATAAATTAATCCAGATATTATTCATAATAGCGGGTCAAAGTTAGCCCAAAGTATTACACCAATATGTTATTTAATAACATAATGAATGCTGTTATTAATACGCTTTAATTAGCAAAGATTTCGATACATACGTATGATATGAATCCTACGTATGTATCGAAATCTTTGAACACGATTTTGACCTTCAAAACATCGGATTAACTCGAAATTTGGCATACCTATTAAGGACCGATGACAATTCAACATTTTATACCAGTGTTTTTCAAACCTCTTCATGACACGACCCCTTTAGTATGAAGAAATATTTCGCGACCCCTACCCGTTGCTTTTTTTATGTATTTTATTTTGTGACAAATATTATTATATATCATAATTAGGGTTCGACTAAATAGGTACATAATTAAGTAATAAAAAAACCACATTTTTAAAATCGAATGTGTCCCCAATAGATAACGCAATTTACGCGCATACGTACGACCACGTCCGATGCCGGCCGCACCGCAGAAATAAGAAAGCGTTGCTATCGAGTAGCTCTTCGTTTATCTAAAACAGAAACAGCCAATACTATTGCTGAAAGTTTGATTTTATCAGCGGCATTAGATATGGCGGAGATAGAGATATGGCGAAAAACTGAAAAGTATACCTCTGTCTGGTAGTACCATTTAACGCGGGAGGATAAGCGATACGGCGACTGATCCTAGTGATCAAGTCATAGTAAAAATAAAAGAATGTACTTCTGTGTCCTTGCAATTTGATGATTCTACGGATATTGCAAACTTTACTGCAGTAGCTTTCCCAACCTTTTGCAACTCCACTACAGAAGCTTCGCGACCCCCCTAAAGAGGCTTGGCGACCCCCTAGGGGGTGAGGGGGTTCCAAAAGTCTAATATAAAAATCAAAAAATATTAGATCCCCTGGCCGGTTTCTGCGTTGAATAGTGTCGTATACTGATAGAGTGCGTTAGTATATATATTATGACTGTTGACTCTATACCCTATATATAAAGTACTCTGTGGTCCTAACCGACTCTAATGTGTTGTGACTTGTGAGATTTTACTTTGGTTTCTTTAACATGGATTTCCAACTCCAAAGTAGCAATAACGCGGCGTAGCGTCTTTCCATTCTGTACAAGGCGAGAACGTAAGGGTATGAAACCAATCACGTATAGATTGGCAATAAGTTTTTTTACGAAGTTCTTCCAATCTATATAAAAGCGCAGTCGCAAATATTCGCGTATACTTTGTAGTAACATAGGAGTAGGTCTTGTTCCATAATGTACAGCGCCACTACGCATAGGGAGCAATCGTGTATGTTTCGGAAAATTATATTTGGCTGGTTATAAAAAAAATAACCACGAAGGCTAAGGTGGAACCTTCTAACCTATATTAAAAAAGTTCTGATTTTTTCATAATAAATAAATGTGCCGTGTATCAATACCCCACCCTCATTTTAGAAGCACATCCATCGTAATCAAATTTAATAAATTTGATGACGATGGATGCACATGCAAAACATGTCACTACCGACCAACAGATTCAAAATTTTATTTTCAACAATTTTAAAAAAGGACTGTCCCGCAAGATACATGTATAGCCGACATCTATATCAAGACGAACCACGAAGAACAAGGGAACGAGAAACAGGATACAAGCAGGCCATCCTTAGCATCCACCGCAAAAAAAAATAATAGAAAAAGGAAACACGACCTAGCATTTAACATCTCGCACAATATTAATAATGTTCGTTAAAAAGTGTTTTTTTTTTTATAAATTTATTGTTATGTATTTAATCCTACCTAATAAAGTTCAAATATAATTCCATATTTTATATATACATACATAACTTCACGCCAGGTCCCTTGCGGGGTACTCACGAACAACAGAGTGCCATACAGGTGGGCCTGTTCTTACACACCTCACTTGCTTCTTTGGCATTCATAGCTCTTGTTATGCACGCCCGTCTGTTCTTAAGGCTCCTGACATCACCTTCTGCTAGTACACGATCAATTTGATCATGGAAGGTGTGTCGTGGCCTTCCGCGACTTCTGCATCCATCCACTTTTGCATTGTATATCTGTTTAGTCATTCTTCCATCATTGATTTTTTCAACATGCCCGAACAACCGGAGCGTTCCTTTCCTTACCTCCATATTTTACTGAATCAAAAATCTACTTAGACTTAACACTTCAGTTATCACGTCCAGTATAGTTAGGAACGAAGACGCGAGCATCCACGACACAAACTATACACGATGAGTACGCAAAATTCTTGCATGCATTGTTCTGGCCGAGGCCAGGTGGAAGAGTAGGAGGGCTATGGGTACGTGGAAAAGTTTCCTTAAGGTTTAATGGAGACTGGTGATATGTATGATGCACGTAGATGGTGCCGAGATGACGTAATGATGATGAGATGCGGTGAATCCTCTTCTTATAACTTGTAGCAATTGAAGACGTGAGTGGATGAAGGTGATATGTCTCATATTCGGTTTTTTGTTTTTTTTTGCGTAGATGAAGGTTATAAGTCGATACCAAATGACTACAGACCTTAGACCATAGATATAAGGCATATTTAAAAAATAAAAAGGTGTTAAGTTCAGTTCAGTTTAAAATAAAAGTAAAACTTTTATCTCGATTTACTCAGAATTGGAATTATGCGACTTATCACCTTCATCCACTCTTGTCTTCAATTAATGGATTGATGATATTTTGAGTTGATGTCGTGTATATGAATTAGGGGCGGAATTGTGATGCGGGCGGATTTAGTCTGTGCTGGTGTTTTGTTATAATAATGGATTCACATTCACATATCACTTGTTTACATAGTCCAGAGAGTCATAGTATAGCATAATATACATAAACCAACATAAATAAATAAATAAAATAAAAAAGTATTTATTTCAAAAAGTCTATACATGTAAGTTGCCGGGGCTTCCCAGAAAGTAATCAAATGACACTTGTGTTGGGAAACCTCGCTCTTCCTATGTTACATTATTTTTTAAGACTATTAGTGTGCATGTGTGTGTGTATGTGTGTGTGTGTGTGTGTGTGTGTGTGTGTTTGTGTGTGTGTGTGTTAGTTTAAATAGAACACAAATCCCTACTAATTACTACTACACTAAGCATGTATCATATTCAGGCTTAATATAAGCAAGATGTTTTCCACTTCATCATAATTAAGGGTAAGGAGCCATTCGGTCACATTTTTCTTACACTCATATAGTCGCATTGGGTAAATGTTAAGAATGCGATTTATTTTATTATAAACACGGGGGGCTCGAGCTACATATTGCCGACTAGCAAAGACTGAACGTGCGGAATATGTAGGGGCAACTATGTCATACCGTCTTTTCCTAAGTTTTGCACGGTCGAAAGGTAACCCTTTGTGGTATCTAAGTGTCATGTGTAAGATATAGAGTTTCCTGACGGAGAGAAGCTTAGAAATTGCATACAGGGATTCAGTAGAAAATCTATATGGCTTAGGTACAGAGCATAACTTTAAGCAAGGATCTTTGTGCCCGTTCTAGGTCTATAAAGTATGACTTAGCTGCACCCCCCCACACAGATATACAATATATGATTACAGATTGGGCTAGTGCAATATATTTTATTCAGTAGCTCGGTACTCATAACGTGTCTCAGAGATTTGAAAACCCATATTAGCTTCCTTACCCTCCCTATGGTCAGTTCAAGGTGTGGGTACCAGCTTAACTTTTGGTCCACAATAATTCCAAGGTACTTAACAGAGCTAGCTTTCTGAATAGTCGGGCAGCCGTAAGTACAACTGAAAGGAGTACAACAGGAATGAATTTTAATTTCAAAATCTGGCAAGGGTTGTGAATTTAAGTATGGCGCAAAACATACATATACAACATACTATAAATATACACAAACCAATACATGCATAATATAAATATATAACTTACTATCATATCAAATACATATATAACATAAAACTTGCACTTTAACATTAGCCGACTAGCCGTCCCCCCGTTCAGTATCATCCTATCTGAGTCTAGTATGCTGTTTCTCCTTAACACAGGTTATTTTATAACCTAGCTAGGAAGACAGCGCTACTTTCAACAACTCGGGCAATATAAAGAACAGGTTCAAAATTATTAATGTCGATTTAAATACTTATAATTTTGATATTGTCATTATAATGTAGTTATTTATGTTTCTAAGGTTTAGTTTAATTTAAGTATCATTGTAACTGCAAGTATAATTTGTAACATTTTTCAGTTCACTAGTTCAGGAAACTTGTAGCGTAATTGAATGAGTATAGTTTATGGGCGCGCGCCGAGGGTCGACCCGCACTGTCCAGCGTGAAGGCGGGGAGGGCAGGAGATACAAACAAACGCACAAACGCACACGTCGCGCGATGGCGCGAACGTGCATTGTAATAACAGATTTTCAAAACAATATTACAATATATACGCGAGCAGTTTCCTATGGCTGCGTTCTGACATAGGATGTAAAGACGCCGCGGCGTAAACTCACCGGCAATGCGGGCAGGCCGCGCACGCGCCGCATATGCACGCGACGCGCGGATTCTTCGAGAGCAGATCGCGCGATGAATCCGAATAGTTCTTGTACACCAGCCACCGTTTCGTGCGTTGCCGCTGCTCGGAACTCTTCTGTTCCGAACATTCAGAAGCACCAGGCGTTATCTGTAATGTGTTCGAGGTCGGTGATTAGTTAGGCGCCGTCCTACTGTCATCGCTCGCGCGATTGTTGCGGTGTCATTTCATCGTACGATGAAACCGGTCGCGCGATTAGAAGGATCCATTTTATTGTCATCGCTCGCGCGATTGTTTCGATACGATTTCATCGTACGATGAAACCGGTCGCGCCATTGGAAGGCGCCGTCCTATTGTCATCGCTCGTGCGATTGTTGCGGTGCCATTTCATCGTACGATGAAACCTGTCGCGCGATTAGACTTGGAACACGACGCGATCAAAAGCGAACAATTTCAAACCAACGAATAATTTATGTTCGTTTTCTATATTTTTACAAGCTTCTATTTAACTTGCAATGGATGTACATACATACAGACTGTTACGTGCCAACACAAAGTGAATGCACATCTTCTTGAAAGAAAATCGATACTTAGAATTAAATTAAAAATAAAACTTACCTGAATCGCAACCGGTCGCTTCCTCGTATCACACTCGCTAACAGAATCGACTAACGCATCTCGGATATCCGTCGACGCGTGCGTCGACTGCGATGCGGATAGTTGCGGTGCGGTTACCGTGACAGGCGACGACTGCAGCGAGGAAGCCACGATCGCGGACCATTGAGTTACGGTTGGGGAGAGTGCGGATGTTTGCGATGTCGTTATTTCGGATGCGGGTGACGGTATTTGGGGTGTCGAAGGTGATGATATGTTACGGTGCGGAACCGCTGGGGAGATGGCGCGCGGCGGCGATTGGGACTCTCGTATCGCTTGACTGCGCACCAGCTGTTTCGATTTGAAGCTCTGCAAAACATTGAAAGCAAAATTAAATAAAATCATACGGTACTTTTCAAGTTATACTTTTGGCGCGTTAGGGAAAAATGATGAGAGTAGACTTTTACGATGCGCGCGCACACCGTTACGAAACAACGACACCCTGAATTTAGCTATTTCTATTGTTAGTGTCGTTTTTTGGATATAAGGCGAAAGATAAAAAAATTTAAAAGATTTTTATCTTGTTACGCCAAAGAAGTACGACTTCTAACGCGTGTACATAAGTACACACACGCTTTTTTTATTGCAGGAGATCAGCAGACAGGCAATCCATGCAACAAAAAACCTACACTATACACAAGGACTTTGCAATAAGGGGCCATTTTGAGGCCATAATATACTCACCCTATTCCTATTCAATTGGATACTCTCATCGGCGCCAGCGCCGTTTTTCTCCATGTCTGCTTTATCCATATTTTTCTGAAAAGCCAAGATAGTGTTCTTCGTTAAAAACAAATTCCCACACTAAACGGGACGTATTCGGCAATACAAGCCAAACAATGTGTGATGGGGAGTGTTCCGAGGAACTGTCCAGAACGGTGCCTTCGTCTTCTTTCAACCACCACTCCACTAGCCACCGGCTGGGCGTTCATCCTCATCTCCGTGAGCCGCTGCGCTCATGTACGCAACGTTTCTCTTGCGCCGGGATTTGACCTTGTATGACCTAGTAGCTACATTTTACAAGCTTTTATTAACTTGCAATGGATGTATGTATGTTAGTTTGAGTGGAATCTTGCCAGTTGAATTTGACAAACTTTCCGGTTTCTGATTGAGCTGAAATTTAGCACACCTATGTATATCGCGTGATAATGCTATAATATGGTACCATGGAGCTGATCTGATGATGGAGTCGGAAGGTGGCCATAGGAACTCCTGTACTAAAAAGATAGACCCGTCGTGTTTGGGCTCGTTTTACTTGTCTTGGCTAGCACTCTGGTGCTAGATGATATCCAGGATATCAAAAGCTTGTATTTAAAACCTTTTTAAAAAAGCTTATTTGTTATATACATCACCAACAATAAGGTGTTTTTTTTTAAGAGCTGACATTTTTTTTTCAAGCCGACAGCGCATTGCAATCGCCTCTGGTGTTGCAAATGTGTCCATAAGCGACGGTAGCCGCTTTCCATCAGGTGGAACGTCTGCATGTCTGGTGTATTTTCGGTATAACAAAAAACTTATTGTGCGTTCGGGGAACCCCCGTCAGGTATGAAGTTCCTTTACTGATAATCCCGGAATTAACGGTACATTTTCAGCATGTGCACGTCCGTGGCGACAGCGCCCGAATGCAGCCGAATAAGGGCCTTTCCAAGGCCTTCTAATTTCAAAACATTGTATGTTACATTTATTTTTATTTATTATAGAACTTATTCGTGCGTATTAAAGTTCCAAATTGAATTTAAAAAAGTTTGCCTGATTAACATAACGCTTTTTCCATATGTGACGATTTCTACCAGTTCACTCACTATGATGGGGCCTCATTTAGGATAATGTTATAGATATAGGTACGCAGATGTGGCTATGCCGTTATTTTTTAATTCGCTATAGTTTTTAATTTTTAGTCATTTTTTGACATATAACGTATGAATGAATATACACTAATGCAGCTATTTATTAACTGCATTATTTTTAAATAATGATGACATGATGATTTTTGGCGTGTCAGAGGGCCTATGTCAAAAAAAAAGTATGGAAGGGAAAGAAAAAGTGCCGACCCCTAATAATGGGGAGAAGATGAACTAAAAGAAAGAGAAAAGAAACCAGACGTTTAACATTATCGCAATTGTGGCCACAACATAATGCCGCGTACAACGACTTAGCTCCAAAACACTCACTAACCTATATTTAAAACTGCTGAACAAAATCGAAAACTCCTCTAAAAGTGTTTACACCACTAATTTAAAACGGGAAACGTTATCTCTAATTAAAATTATCAATACTACATTTATTGGACCAATCACGGTTAACTACTAACGTATAGAAGGCAACTATTTTTTTTTTCTAAACCTACCCACTTTATCACACGAAAACAACGTTAAAAATAGCTATTCGAAAATCAAACGAACATAACGCGCACTTTAAAAACACAACCGACAAATTCAAATATCGAACTTTACAATTCTAAATTTAAAATTTATCCCTGGAACACGCGTTATGTATATAAAAGTTTTGTTTTATCGTTTGTTTGTTGTTAAGCTCGATTATGTTTTTCTTTTTGATTTTGAGGTTTTTGATAAAGTTCGGCTTCTTTATGTGTATCCGTGGACGGCTGGTGACGGAGCGCATTTTTCTATTCGTTTCCGCTTTGGTTTACTTTTCAATCCGTTTAGGAAGGCGGCGCCGGGTGACGAGCTTGTGTTAGGCGAAAGTTCTCTTCTATAGTCGCCGCCATTAATCTGTAACAAATAAAAAAAACAACATGTAACAGGTAAATTCTATATTGCAACAATGTTAGTGACTTTGTCACGCAGATGTTTTTATTAATTTTTTATGTTTGCTAGTATAGTACGGCCGGCGTAACTTGGCAAATGTGAACATAGGCTCTGCAAACTTTAGAGTATGTACACTCTACTATGTGAACAAAGAAGACGATCATAAAAAGATTACAATTAGTTCAATTGCCGACAGGTAATAAAATGTGCTTCTATAGATCTGTACGTGGAATTTATCTTTGTCGGGGCCTAGGTTGTAACACTAGTGTTTAGATATATCTGCGAAAGTGGCGCCCCTATTATTCCCTACTCTATTTGGCCAGCCTGTCACAGATGACAAAGCAGAATAACACAGTATACTCCTATAACATTAGTGTTATATAATGCAGACAACGTTGCAGAAGGAAGCCATAACTTTGCATGTTGGAAACAAAAGTAATCATTCGCAGTTTATCTTTCGCATCGGGATACGCGTGTCCATTGCTCATTGACGATACGATATTTGAACAATGGCAAAGTGGCAAACAGAAAAAAAATATTGAATATTGTTACTACCTGAATGCCGACAAAAGACAAATTCACACCTGCATACCTGTAGACATTTTATAACCTTTTCGGCATTTGGACTTCTTTTGTTTACTTTGTGTTTAAAATGTGTATTTAGAAAAACAGCACGTAATCTTTAATGGTAATCATTAGCCAGGTGTGATTCAAAGTAATTCAGTCCACGCGGCCGAGACATTGTATTTGTGCAATATAAAGTAATGCCCCAATGAAGACATCGGGAGTCAAGCAATAACCACAAGCGAGGCAAGACGTGTTTACATTTGGTATTCTATATAGTGACGGAATTTGCGCGTGTTATTGAATCGTGCATTACGTTTGCATTGGTTGTGTTCAGTTATATTTGTACCTGTGTTATACGTGTTTATATAGTTCTAATAAATTCTACAGTAATACCAACGGCTTTTTAATTCGAGTCCCGTAACTCGTAACAATTACACCAATCACACGGCAAAAAGTCGGCCGTCGTGCCGGATGTAACAATGGACCAACACCCAGCAGCCGTGACCCGCTGCCCTTGTAACTCAACCAAGTTCACTATAGAATAGATTTCCATGTTATTATGGGCACCATATCGTACACTCGACTAGCCTTAATAAAGTAAGTAGTTTGACCTTGGAAGGTGCCTTATGGCAGAGTCTTCAGACTAGGAAATATTGCTTTCTTCTTAACTGTTCGCGACTAGTTTATACATATAATAAAATTGTAGAGGTCAAATTTCTGTACAATGAAAAAATTGCTAAAACCGAGTCAGGGGGATGTAAGAAGTGCAATAGAACTAATTTGGGTTTTTTAAATTTTTTGTTTCGCTGTTTGTACCGGCTAATCTCCGAAACGACTGGACCGATTTACATGAAATTTTGTATGGTAGTAGCTTATATCCCTGGTCAACATATAGGATGTTGATCCCGAAAAATTTAAGAGTTCCCGTGGGATAGTTAAAGAGCTTAAATTACTTAAACAGCTTATAACAGACTGAAAGTAATTTATCTGCAACGTAACATAATAGAAGCGGAGATTTTGACAGGGTGTGGTGTCGGTGAGAGAGGTTTATTTTATACATCCCTATTAATATTATAAATGCGAAAGTAACACTGTCTGTCTGTCTGTTCCGTTTTCACGTAAAAACTACTGGACCGATTTGGCTGAAACTCAGTATATATATATATATTTTCGATACCGAGGATGAACATAGGATACTTTTTATCCCGAAAAATGGGATAGTTTCCGGGATAAAATGATATTTGTCTGTTTGTTTGTTATGCTTTTACGGAAAAACTACTGGACTGATTTGGCTGAAATTCGGCACGTATGTAAATTAAATACTGAGGATGGACAAGGGATAATTTTTATTATGGCCTTTTTGGTCATTTTGGCCTTTTTGATCATTTTGGCCTATTTGGTCATTTTGGCCTATTTGGTCATTTTGGCCTTTTAGGTCATTTTGGTCTATTTGGTCCTTTTGGCCTATTTGGTCATTTTGGCCTATTTGGTAATTTTTCCTTTTTGGTCATTTTGGCCTATTTGGTCATTTTGGCCTATTTGGTCATTTTGGCCTTTTTGGTCATTTTGGCCTATTTGGTCATTTTGGCCTATTTGGTTATTTTGGCCTATTTGGTCATTTTGGCCTTTTTGGTACTTTGGTCTATTTGGTAATTTTTCCTTTTAGGTCATTTTGGCCTATTTGGTCATTTTGGCCTATTTGGTCATTTTGGCCTTTTTGGTAATTTTGGCCTATTTGGTCATTTTGGCCTTTTTGCTCATTTTGGCCTCTGGTCATTTTGATTATTTTGGCCTTTTCGATCGTTTTTGCCTATTCCGTCAATTTAGCCATGTCGGTCACTGTCGTCTTTTGGTCATTTAGACCATTTTGGCCTTTTTGGCCAAGGTTTGTAATTTATTTTGTTGACAGATAGACGGGGGACGGTAAATATAATTAGCGATATAAAATGAAGTGAATCTTCCGTGGGCAAATACATAAAAATGTAATATAATATAACCTGTAGCACTTGCTCTTTAAACAAGAGACACGCACTAGAGGTTAACCCGCGGCGCAGCCGCGGGGTAAACTCTAGTATAATATATAAAGCTGATAAGTTTGTTTCTTTGTTTGCTTGAACGCGCTAATCCCAGGAACTACTGATCTGATTTGAAGCATTTTCAGTGTTAGATAGCCCATGTATCGAGGAAGGTTATAACAGGCTATATACCATCCCGCTAAGACCAATAGGAGCGCAGCACCAATGAAGAATATTTCAAAAATGGGGGGATTTTTTAACTTACTTATTTTTTAAACGATTCCACGCGAATGAAGTCGCGGGCAGAAGCTAGTACGCAATAAAACTACGTTTTAACGATTTTTATGATTCCGACGTTTCGGCCCCATTTCAGTAGACGAGATCACGGAAGACAAAGATAATAAGTGTCAGTGAGCATTGTTAAAGTTTTATTTAGCCTACCGCCAATTTGTTCATTTTAATTATTTAGTTTTAGTTTTTGTTTATGGTTATTATTTACTCTATGGGAGCCTAATCTAGTTTACCACCGCTTCGTTACATGTTCTGGCTTGTTAAGGTAATTAAAATATGTATTTGAGAGTATTAATATAAAGTGTAAAGAGAATACAATTTCCCGGCGGCCTGTCGTAAGACACAAACAATGGTGGTTACAAACATGGTACATTTTTCATTAGGAAATATTTTGCACAGAAATTGTTGTTTAGAGTAAAAAAATTAGGGTAGGTAATAAAATCTATAATATTATAAAATTATAAATATGTCGTATGTACAGAATTGAAGATATTAAAAAAAATAAGCAATTCGAATATACTATATAAACGACGGAGAACACTGAGTTGGATTATTATTTAGATATTTTTATCTGTTTGTTCGGGATTCACGTAAAAACTACTGGACCGATTTCGATGCGGTTTTCACAGGTCGACAGCATATTCCTAGACTTTCAATCTAGGCTACTCTTTTTCCTGGGAGAATTTTTCTGGGGATGATTGAAAATGGTCACATAAAATAAATAAGAAATCAAATGCGATATTTTTTCACTGATCTATATCAAATCTGTACATATAAAAATCTATTGCTGTTCGTTAGACTCGCTAAAACTCCAGAACGGCTGGACTGATTTGGTTAATTTTGGTTTTGAATTATATGTGGCAGTCCCGGGTAGTTTTGAAAGGAGTAAATATGAAAAAAATGCTTGGAATATAGTAAAAACATCAATTTCGCTTTCCTAAAAAACTATTCCTGTCTGTCAAACATTTGATGTTTGTCCCGTCGTTTAGTAATCAATTAAATTAAGTCGTTCAGGAACAAATTAAATATAAAAGTGAATTTTTTTAACATTTGAAACCAACGTTTTTTTATTTATTGATTCTGAGGCGGCACGAAGTTTGCAGGGTAAGCTAGTAAATTATACAACAAAATATTTAACAAAATTCTATTGGTTGTAATTATAGGTCATGTTGGAAAACGTTATAATACCCTTGTTGTAACCAGAAACTGGAACAGCTTACCATCTCTTTCTAACGTACAGGCATCTGTATAAGTCCATCTCCCACAGGCTGCATATACAGGGCGGGGTTCCGTTGCACCGGGGTGACCTATAAAAGGGGGTTGATTGACCTGGCTCGTCCCGGATGACCCAGGACTATCGGGTCGGTACAGCTTATGACCTAGTGAACTATATAGGTGAGATGGGGAGCCCTAATTGATCTAGGATGCAACTGGGTCGTTCCAGGGCTTGACATTGTTGCTGGGGAGTAGTCTCTATATATATCTATACATATAATAAAACTTTAGAGATCGAATTTCTCCACAATAAAAAAATATACTTAACCTAAAAACCGGGGATGTCAGATGTGAAATAGAACTAATTTAGATTTTTTTGAAAGAAAGAAAATGATAAACGTGCATGTATGAAGAGGTTAATGAAAGTAGATGAAGCGAAAGTTGTTTATCAGGATCGTCGCAAATGGAGATATATAGTCTCTGACTACCCCCATGGGAAAAAGGCGTGATAATATGTATATAAGAAAATGATGTTTATTTAAAATTACAAAAGTTGTACATAAGCAGTTTGATAAAAGCCAAAAGTTAACTAACTCTAAACAGGCCCTAACTCAGCAAATGCTGGTTGATAAAAACAAACGCTGGTCTTCCGTTAGTGCCAAGCAGTGACGTCACCTTCACAGAAGAAATAAAAGATAGCTAATGATCTATGAATTAATTATAATTAGAACAAGATGAAACAAAGAATAGACATATTTTGAATAATTTAATATACATACATACATAACTTCACGCCAGGTCCCTTGTTCCCCCAGCGTTGACACAAAAAAAGGTCCCTTGCGTATAATACGGCCGGCGTAACTTGGCAAACGTGAACATAGGCTCTGCGAACTTAAGAGCATGTACACTCGTGTGATGAGTGGGCATACGACTCGTCAGTGAATACAATTGGTCGCCCTTCATCCCTGTATTTTTTCATTGCTTTGTACTAGTTGGTCACTGTATTTTCTTCACAAGTTTACATGCGCTAAAATTCGCAGAGCCTATGTTCACACTCGCCAAGTTACGCCGGCCGTATTATAGGTAAGGTAGGCACAAACAACAGAGCGCCATTCAGGCTTATTCTTACACACCTCACTTGCTTTGACATAGCTCTTGTCATACTCGTCTGTTCTTAAGGCTCCTGACATCACCTTCTGCTAGTACACGATCAATTTGATCATGGAAGGTGTGTCGTGGCCTTCCGCGACTTCTGCATCTATCCACTTTTGCATTGTATATCTGTTTAGTCATTCTTTCATCATACATTCTTTCCACATGTCCGAACCACCGGAGCATTCCTTTCAGACCAACTCTCTTTCTCACTTCGGTATTAGGAACGCGGTCCGCGAACGTCACTCCGCAGATTTTGCGTAGTGCTCGCATCTCGACCGCGTTTACTCTACTTTCATGCTCTTTCTTCCATACCCAGCTCTCGCCTTAATCATTTAATATAAGTACATAATATGTTATGAAATAATTATTCAAATTTGAAAATAATGATTTTTCATATATTTTTGTTTCGCTGTTCGTACCAGATAATGTCCGAAACGCCTTGACATATTTAAATGAAATTTTCTACGGTGGAAGCATTTATCCCTGGTAACATATAGGATACTTTTGAACCCGAAAAATTGAAACCCGTAGGACAGATAAAAACATTTTCCACACGGACGAAGTCGCGGCGAAAAGCTAGTTTATATACATTGTTACGAGTCGCGAGACTCGAATTAAAATTCCGTTAGAATTACTATAGAGTTTATTAGAACTATACAAACAGGTACAAATACAACCGAACACAACAAGTCCAAACTTAATGCAGATGGTCGTAATTCCATAAAACGCGCAAAGTCCGTCACTATTAGATTCCTGAGTGTACACACGTCACACCCGTATCGTAATCGTCGCTGATATATACAAATGAATGTTTTTCTGTATGTCCTTTATGGAATCGTAAACTATACATTTGATCATGTGATGATCTTAAGCAAAGTTGTTGTGCATGAGCCAAAGGAGTCCCGCTAACTCGTAACAGTATAGATCAACCTTCCTGGTCGCCAGACTCACCAACCAGTACAGCATATTTTCGACATTCTCTGGATGAAGCGTTTGAATTTACGCATATGAAACGATCGGCTACATTCGCAACTGCTCGTGTTTATTCGCACTTCATCGGATATGTCCCGGATCGGTCACCGGGTCAACGGGGCACCGCACACGCGCCGAATGTACCCCTGAGTTCCAGATTTAGTGCAACAGGGAATGATTACCTATACTCCCCTCCGACAGATAATTTTACTATTGATTTATTTATTGAAAGACAACAAAGTCCAATACATTCCCACAAAAAACATACATACATAACTTCACGCCAGGTCCCTAGCGGGGTAGGCACGAACAACAGAGCGCCATTCAGGCTTATTCTTACACACCTCACTTGCTTCTTTGATATTCATAGCTCTTGTCATGCACGCTCGTCTGTTCTTGAGGCTCCTGACATCACCTTCTGCTAGTACACGATCAACTTGATCATGGAAGGTGTGTTGTAGCACAAAAAATCGCACACATAATTTTTTATTGCAGGAGTTCAGCAGACAGGAAGACGGTCCACTTGATGGAAAGCGGTTACCATATGCCTATGGACATTTGCAACACCAAAGGTGCTACAAATGTGCTGCTGCTCTCTTAAGGAAGACTGGAATCTGCTCAGTAATGGCAAAACACAAATCAAGGTTTTTACGGTGGCATACTCCAGACCAGGGGTGGTAGCCATCCAGTCGGGCATCTAACCAACCACCTGGCTGTGGGTTGTTTTGTCGCCTCTTACGACAGGCCGCCCGGTCGCAGGACATTTATCCTTTCTTGAATGGATTGACATAATATAAAATATACCAAAAAATATACCAACTTCAAAAATAACTAAAAAGAAAAAAGAATTATTTTACACAACTTCTAAATTTCTGTATAAGGTTCGTATTTGGCCTGCGGAAATATGACCACGACTCTTAATTTCGTATTTAACTCAGGTGTTCGCCGGAAGACTCACATTCTTTATCTTCTTTCACTGTAAGGACACTGGTCCTATTTATCCCGAATACTCCTCATTATAAGTAAGTAAGTAAGAAATTGTACTGTGTATTATGCATACTACCATCGTTAAAAGAAAAAAGATTGTAATACAAATAGAAAAGATATGTACTCATATCATACTCGTATCTCATTCTCTCGCGGACCTAGTCGTATGCATATATGTGTTTATGTCTTTTTAATGTCACTTTTTCGATTCATCAAGTTTAAAACCACAACGACTCTTAACGAAGTTTCCCCTCAAAATTACACCACGAATTGAGAGCCACCTGTTTAATTCGTTAAAAAAGGGTGGGCAGAAAGAGAAATGTTTATTTAGGACAGCCATTTTTACTTATACAAAAGCTTTCAAAGATTGCACAAGGCTATTTTAACCTCTATTATCGTGACAAGAGACCGTTAACTCTGTATTTCGGATCACAAATATAACCGGACCATACGAAATAGCCGGTTTGGTGATACAGTACATCTAGATGTATAGGATGCACCGCGATGTTAGAAACATAATTTTTAAACGAAACAGATGCGGTATTATTGTACATACACATGTAGCTGTTGTTAAAACTAGCTAAATTAGCTGCTATGGTATAATTAGCTGTTATGGTAAACACAAAAACAGCATAAAATCGGCTGTTCCGGCATTTGCTTGATTTTGATTGATAAAAATCACACAAAATACCGCGCTCAAAACCCGTTAAAACGTAATTTCATTATAAAATACAGTGAAACCTGTTTAAGTGAGACATCGAGGGACCTGCAATGTGGTTACACTTATAGAGGTATTCCATTTACCCAGTGTCTCAGATATCCAGGAAATAAATATCTGTCTCATTTACAGAGGGTTCCATTAATAGAGGTCAGAATACAGGTAATTTCAGGTATAGAGGTGCGATTATTAAATTTAAAAAATTGTGTTATATCAGTTACAGATACAGAGCTCTATGCATATAAAATTCGCTGTCTCAGTTATAGAGATAACTATGATGATAAATCGAAATGAACGAATCCTACATAGAGAGGTTTGCCTCGTCCTCGTCGTCGTAGAGGTTTCTCGCTTATCCAGGTCCCACATATCTATGTTTCACTGTATAACCCTGCTCATAAAATACCGCATCCAAATACCGCACCCAGATCGATCCATATACATCCATAACAGCCCATATAAGCTCGCCTGCCCTTGAAGCACTAAATATAAAACCTAAAGGGTACACTCTCAATTTGATGCACCCCGGAATAACGATAGGGGTCGTTATTGATTACTTGACGTCATCGAGGGGAAATACTTAAGAGATAAATAACACTGCCGCACTCAGAGAGCTTAACGGAACACTAAAGTCGGGTTCCTACATCTAACAGTGTAATAATTTCACTAGCTTTAATTTAACTTGCAATTGATGTATTCATTTATTTATCACAGCTTACTTATAACTTGAAACAACTCTGTTTAATATGAATGTTGCCAATTCAGGATACTTCACGCTTTACAGTATTTATGCAAAACTAAGACCGCAATAAACAGTTTGCTTATGTTAAGCTCTATATAAATGTAATATATTATGATCTGGAAACGAGCGCAACCGCTAGATGCAAGATGTATGTACATAATAGTTCTTAAAATAGGAATGAAAGATAATAGTACAATTTTCAACATCTGTTTTCACTGAGAGAAGCGATTTTATGTACTGTCTGTTTACATCATGTTTACGTATTTATCAGTGCGGGAACGGAGAAAGAATACAATTTCCTGCGGCCGGGCGGCCTGTCGTAAGAGGCGACAAAACAACCCACAGCCAGGTGGTAGGGCATTTGCCCGACTGGATGGCTACCACCCCTGGTCTAGAGTATGTCGCCATAACAACCTTGAGTTGTGTTCCGGCATTAGTGACCAGGTTCCAGGCTCCCTAAAGAGAGCAGCAGCGCATTCGTAGCATCTTTGGTGTTGCAAATGTCCATAGGCGATGGTAACCGCTGTCCATCAAGTGGGCCGTCTGCCTGTCTGCTGATCTCCTGCAATAAAAAAATAAATAAAATAAAAATAAAAATAATGTAAAATAATATCTGCTGAATTATCCCCTATGTAGTATATGTTATATATAGTATATAAGTTAATCGAAAATAACATATAATAAATAAACAGGTATTCATATTATATATATTTCTAATATTAGTTATAAGTGGCGGTAAGATGTATGTATGTAAGTTCGGATGGAATCTTCCAAGTTAAATTTGACCAACTGTCCGGTTTCAGATGAGCTGAATTTCGCACACATATGTGTATCGCGTGACAATGCAATAATATGGTACCATGGAGCTAATCTGATGATGGAGTCGGAAAGTGGCCATAGAAACTCCTGTACTAAACAAGATAGACCCGTCGTGTTTGGGCTCGTTTTACTTGTCTTGGCTAGCACTCTGCTGCTACATGATATCCAGGATCTCAAAAGCTTCTATTTAAAAACCTTTTTAAAAAACAAGTTATTTTTAATAATCATATGTGAAACAATATCTTTGTACCCCACTTTTTATAAAAATTGCGGGGAGTATGAGATTTCGCACATTTATCTAATATATAAAATTCTCGTGTCACAGTTTTCGAAACGACTCGACCGATTCTCATGAAATTTTGTGTGCACATTGGGTAGGTCTGAGAATCGGCCAACATCTATTTTTCATCCCCCTAAATGTTAGGGGTAGTCCACCCCTAATTTTTTTTTACCGGGCAGGACGTCGTCTGCCGGGACAGCTAGTAGTTTATATAAGAAGCGATGAATGCTAATATTTTTTTTTAAATTATGCATAAAAAATACATTTAAAAAGCATGTGTCCGTGTACTAGTTAGTGGACACACGTAAGAATTGAAACTTCTTTATGACCTTATTTTTCGAAAAATGATCTACTATATGCAACTTTACAGAAATCGGGCAAATAAAGTTAAATTATGATTATAATAATAATAATCTTTATTTGCCAGAATGTAGTACAAAAGTTGTTACAATGATAAATTATTGTCCTTATACATTCTACCATTTTCATGGTGTGCAAAAATAGTTATAATTGTAAATTAATTTAATATGTCTCATTTATGTTATTTGAAAAATCCGGCTTCCTTAACTCAGCTATTTTTACAATCGCTTAGCGAAATTATTTATTAAAATAAAATTATTTTCAATATTATTATTCCTTTCGATGTATATATATATATATATATATACATATATATCACCTATAATTTATTTTAAATAATATGTATTATGTCAAACAGCTAAATCTACATGTTATGTCAATACGTATAAATTAAATTAATATTTTTAAATAATAGTCAATTACATCACATCTGTGCTCAAGTACTTGGTATTTTGTCAACAAATCTAGGTCACAATTTTTTAGGTTAGATTTTGGAATAGTCATTTTTTATTATTATTACGAAGGGTTTCAATTTGTTTTGTGATCAAAAAATTCGTTGATACTGTAAAATGTGTTGTTTACTAACCAGTCATATAATTTATGTTTAAATGAATTTATATTCATGTCTTTTTTATTTTTGCTGATCACTTTAATATATATATGTAGGATACTAAATAAATGATTTATAAATCATCAAACTCATATATTAATTAAAACACAACAAAGTAAAGACATATTACAATGCTCGTCTCACAATCCACCTATCAACAACTGTAGCAACGAGTTGTTGAAAGGCAAGAAAAATGTAACGCGTAACCAAAAAATGTGACGGTAATTTTTTTCCAAAACCGATAACGAAGTTTCACTTTAAAAAAATGTGTGCGTGTACTAGTGTACACAATTAAGAAGTGAAACTTCTTTATGACTATTCGAAAAATGATCTACTATATGCAACTTTAGAGAAATTGGTTAAATAAATAAAGCCCCTACTACGGTCTAATCGACCGTTTGACCGTGGTAGGGGCAAGAAAAAGATGGCGGATAACGGAAAAAATGTGACGCGTAACCGAGAAATGTGACGGTATATATTTTTTTACAACGCCGATAAAGAAGTTTCACTTCAAAAACATCACACACACTACCATGCATTTGACACCCGCATGTGTATACTTTTTTGTTTATTGTTGCCGTGGCGCGTTCCAAAGACGAACTACTTGGACCGTGAAGGATTTGCCGTAAGAGCTAGTTGTATGCAGAAGCGTTTAAGCAACAAATTTACCGAAGATCTGAGAGACTAAGTTACCGGAATAAAGGCACTGGAATTGCACGTGGCGTGATTCCACCGAACAGCATCCACCGCAGGAATGCGCGAACAGATGACCGGCGTGACGCTCGCGTGTGACGTCACCACGCCGTATAACACACGGTCTAAAAATACGCCGACACGCCGCTCATTCAAAGCATATAACAGCGGCGTGCCAAAACATCGGGCGTTGTTAGGGTGTGTTCAGGTGACAAGCATTAAACGACGCGTTGCTTTCTTGTATGAATTCGACACAGGTCGACGTTTGAAGCGTCTAGCTAGTATGACGACACGACACGAAGTTCTATTACTCGGCTTACAGTAGAGTAAACTGGCAGAGATCGTCACATAAGGAAAAAGCGTTATGCCCTCTCCAGTGTAACGTAATTTTATTATACAATTTCGTATTGTAATGCAGTGAAATAAAATCTAAAATAATTATCATCAGTGTTTTGAAATTAGAAGGTTTTTTAAACGTGCGTCCTTATTGGGCAGCATTCAGGTGCTGTCACTGTGCACGCGTGCATGTTTTTATATCATTTACATTAATTTTTGACGTGAAACTTCTTTATCGGCGTTGGAAAAAAAATTACCGTCACATTTTTTTTATAAATGAATATTTATCGCATACCGTAGAGAAGTTTTATTTTTGGTAAGTAACAGAATGAGAGTTAACCTATTACCACCTTTTTATTTCAAGTAATATTTATAAACACAGTTCTGTTTAATGTTTTATTGATATGATATTTCTTTTTAAGTTGAATATTACAATTTGCTAATACATGTTCTGATTAGTTTGAACAAATGCCTAACCCTACTGCAGCATCTATGGCGCACGTGTGTACGCCTTGAATAAAATTAATGTAGATGTGAATACGCGTTTTAAAAACGCGCGTTCCGCGCTTGTCATGCATGCATACCCCTTTTACATCTACGCGCCACGTACGAAATGGAAAAAGCGAAATTAAGGTAGAGAATTTTCAAAAAATTATTTTGGTCCAACTCAGGTGTAATAATAACTAGGACATGTCCGCGGCTTTGACCAAACTTGACTTGAAATTCCCGCGGGATTCCCGGGACAAAAGATGAAGCAGCATTTAAAAAAAATGTAAGCTATCGCTTTAGTAAAAACTGTGTCGGAATACATACATACATAACTTCACGCCAGGTCCCTTGCGGGGTAGGCACGAACATCTGTCGGAATAAGCGAGTTTATATGCATTCGAACAACTTCACACTGCTCCCAGAAAAATTCCCGCGGGATTCCCGGAATAAAAAGTAGCGAATATTTTGAGTCTAAGAATTTTCTGTCGATAAGCATTGTATATCCTCTTGAGGTGGTACTGCAAAGACCGATATGACCCAACTTGAAAGAGCCCAGACTTATCCTAAAAATTAGCTATAAGAAACCTAAATTTTATACTGTTACAACTTAGCCCCCCTACAAAGACAAATTCCACGTGCAGATCTGAAGAAGCACATTTTATTATCTGTCGGAATTTGCACTAATTGATTAAACCTTATATATAAGAAAGTCGTGTTGGTTACTCTATTTATAACTCAAGAACGGCTGTACCGATTTGGCTGAAAATTGACGGGGAGATAGCTTAAAATCAGGAAACGGAAATAGTATAATTTTGATCCCATTGGAACCGGTAGGTGGCGCTGAGATCGGGTTTTAGAATCATCCTAATCACCTGTACCGATTTTGGTTATTTTGTTTGGTGTTTGAATGGGTACCCGGATGGTTTTGATTCACAATTAGAAACGGTAGATGGCGCTGAGATCGGGATCTAGAATCCTCCTAATCGCCTGGAGCGATTTTGGTGATTTTGTTTTTGTGTGTTTCAGTGGGTTCCAGAATGTTTTAAATTCGCAATTAGAACCGGCAGGTGGCGCTGAGATCGGGTTCTAGATTTTTATTTTTTCATAGCAGGACCATGTCTGCCGGGGCCGCTAGTTATGTATATTTCTTTTTTAACGAATACTGTTTATTATCTCTTAGTTCTTACTAAAACCAGCTGCAAAACTAGATGGCAGCTCTTGTGTTTTGAATCACGCTATGGTTAGGCGATATTTTAACAATATGATGACAAGTCTAGACAAAGATAAACATAGTCTAAGAAATAACCGCAAATTGCGTATTTTTGGGAGCATGGATGACCAATTTCCATTTGGGTTTGGAATTCCATGTTGAGTGGTCTGTACATTTAACCAAGCCATCTTGGAACTTTCCTATGTGTAATGTGTATTAGGACGTGCTGAATCCGAGGTCCGTTTGTAGATTTGGATTGCAAACCTTCCGTTTGGCCTAATTCTAAAACGACTCGAATATTTTATGAATTTAATTTTAAATTATATAATTTGTAAATAATAATACATACCTACAAAATAAAACGATATTCTATGGAAAAACGAAGTATAGGTAGTTGGGTCTTACCATATGTAGAAATTAATAACGCCATGAGTCGAGAATATTCGCTTACATTCGGGGTGCCGTCGTATCTTTTTAACAGACTCCCAAAAGAAGGAGGTTCTCAACTTGGCCGGTATATTTTTTATGTATGTACACCGATTACTCTGAGATTTATGATCCGATTTACGTGATTCTGTTTTAGTTCGATGCGGAATTGTTGCCATTTGGTCCCCTAAAAATTTAAAATAGTTTGGCCCAGTAGTTTTCATTTTATGAACATTTTTCTTCGTTACTGTCGTATGCAGATGATACTACTTTTTACATTTATAGGTGTTGGTTTAATGTATATAGTGACGGCAAAGAGCGTTCGGTAACGTACGTCAGTTATCTACATATTCCCTAACCTTGAATAATAGTTAAACATAATATTTTGACTTTTCGCGACAAGTATACATTATAAAACTATATTTTACGGTTTTAAAACTCAAATAAAACACCGCGCTTAAAACCGTCAAAACGTTGTTTTAATATAAAACATTAAATGAGAAAGAAGAAATGTCTCTTACGATAAAATGGCTCAAGGCTCGAAGTGGTCTATACCATTAACATAATCGCAGATGAGGCACCATTAAAGAACTATATAACTGCTAAAAACCGTTTAATTGAGGTTAACGCTAAAGCCACTGAAAAGAAAAGTTCCTATACTTACGATATAACCAGTTAAGACTTTTCGGCATGCAAGCTCTCATAGTTGTGACGTCACGGCGTCCGTTAGGCGGTTATGATACATATTTATGAAATTATATTTGTTTATATTCTAAGTTTGCATCATATAACCGGGCGGCCACACCACGGTCAATGTCGGAGTAGTGATGCGCCGTGACTGCGATTTTTTTATCGATAACAATTAATAATAATAATAGTAATAGTAAAGACCTAATTGAAACACATTCTATTTTGTATTGTGGAGCTGTAGCTGTGTGTCGCACAGTTGGAATAAATTTCGCTGACAACCCACAACCCACTCGACATACATGCCAGAAACCAGCTTGGCAATACAGAATAGAACGCCGAATCAATACAGCTAGAACCTTAATAGCCAAGCTACTCTGCTTCCGGCCGGGAAATACTCGACCTTAAATTATGCGTTTCGTAACCCAAGCATTCGCTGGAACTAATATCGGACCTAATGACTATAAAAAAGGGTCATGGAACGCATAGACTTCCTACAGCAGAAGATTTATGCATGGGCCAATCGAATCCGTAGATATAAAAAGCGTACAAAAAGAGTATACCTTAATCGCCTCTTCCAAAGGGACTAAAAGGGAGTTTATAGAGGTTGGGAACAACCTGAAGAGCAGGTTGCTGACAGGCAGCTCCCAAATGCAGATGCTATTTCGGCTTTTTGGCGTGGGATTTGGTCAGTGCCTGCTAATCACATAGAAGGCGACTGGATGGGTGTTGTCGAACAGAGATGCGGACTGATACCAGAAATGGAATATGGATTCTATAACCATTGAACCATTTGATGTCGGTTATGCAATTCGTTCGGCCCATAATTGAAAAAGCCCTGGGCCGGACGGCTTGCATAACTTCTGGATCTAATGGTTTAAAGTCTCGCAGCTTTCGCATCGAAAATATTGTTTATTCAGCGTTACTCAAATGAGAGTCATATATAAAAAGTTAACTCTGAATAAGCTTTAACTCAGCAAATGCTGGTTGATAACAACCAGCGCTGATCTTCCGTAAGTTACCATGACTTATCAATAAACTACCCAGTAGGATAACGGAGTCAGCATCCGTCGGTTTAATTAAAATACGGCTCAGGAAATGGTTAGTCGAGCACACCTTCTATAATCATGAGGAGTTTGTATCCCATAATATGACAATTTTATTTATGACCTATGGATTTAATTAATGTAGAAATTGACGAGTAATTTTGTTATGAACAAATGATTTCTGATTTCAATATTAAAAAAAAATTGAATATCATCGATAAATCACGACTTTTCGCGAATATAATCCCTTCACTAACGCCATAAACGTCGGAAATAGTTTGTAAAAAAGCAATCCATCGACAGACGCCTATCCGTTGTTGGCACGCGTTTCGGGTTCGCGAAAAAACACGGCCGGCTTTTAGAGGAGAGAAATTTTGATGGATGACCGGCGAGACCTTGGTCACTCCTGCTGGGGTAGTTTAGGGAGACGGTCTGTGTTTCTTTTATCTTTGTATAATTCTCTCAGCTACATCTAGTGTCTCTGTGGGCAGAGTTTCTTTTCTTAATCTCTTGTGTTGCAAAGATCCGTAGGCGACGGTACCTAACCGCTTTCCATCATGTGCCGTCAGCCTGTCTACTGTACTCCAGCTATGAAAAAAAAGATTATTTATCTTGTACATTTTGACGTTTATTTCTATTGCACTAGCTCAGACAACCAAAGAGCCCACCGATGAAAAGCGGTTAACATCGCCTATGGACATTTGCAACACCAAAGGTGCTACAAATGCGCTGCTGCTCTCTCGAGGGAGAATGTAACCTGGTCACTAATGCCGAAACACAATTCAAGGTTGTTGTGGCGACATACTTTAAACCATTGGTGGTACCCTGAATAATACTAGCTATCAAGGGAGCAGAAGGGGGCCTCTAGCTACCAAAGGGGCAGAGGATTCGTCACCCCTGTCATTGAAGTGGGTGTGTGCAGATTCCCGGCACACATTCAGGTACCCATTGCGCTAGGATCGGACTGGGCGTAATTACGTTCTAAGTCTCAGACCTTTCCTTTCACAATAGCGCGGGGCACATGGGAGGAGGGTGGTTTTAGTGGGTATTGGTTGCTGTCCGTGCTGCTTCTCTGAGTCGCCACAGAGGGTGTTTCCGTTTTCTACCCACAAGTCTAAAATAATAATAATAATTCCGTTTTCAACCCATTACAAAATCCAATTCCGGTTTCTACTCACTGAACTGAGTACAGACAGCAGAAAAAGTTAAATCGATTAAAAATATTTATTTTAAAAATAATAAAGTCAAAAAGATTCTTATACACTCTTTACAAACAACTAAAACTCACATTTAGATGATAAAACATTATTACATAGATCACATAATTAACGTTTGGTACATAACATTTTCAAAATTCACTACCTATCAAAAGTAAAATATCAATTAGACTGAGGAACTATAAATTAGTTTAATAAAGAAAATGTTTGTAACTATTGTTCAATACACTGGATGCATTTATTGCTTTTGGAATCATAATATTGAAAACATAAATAAAAGTTAAGTAAAATTTGAATAATTGGATAGATTGGGTAATAATCGACGTTAAAAGTATGAAGTATTGACATAATTTTTTTTTTTTTTTTTTTTTTTTTTTTTTATTGCAGGAGATCAGCAGACAGGCAGACGGCCCACTTGATGGACAGCGGTTACCATCGCCTATGGACATTTGCAACACCAAAGGTGCTACGAATGCGCTGCTGCTCTCTTTAGGGAGCCTGGAACCTGGTCACTAATGCCGGAACACAACACAAGGTTGTTATGGCGACATACTCTAGACCAGGGGTGGTAGCCATCCAGTCGGGCAAATGCCCTACCACCTGGCAAGCAAATTATGTAATAACATTTTTTAAATTTAATATATAAACGAGCTATGTTTCCTAACAGTGGCCTATAAAAATTTTGCCACAAGCCAAGTCATTAAGCGCAAATTCTATTTACTGTCTCTCTCTAACACATCATGTTTTTCGATTCCTTGATATTACAATATCTTTTCCTTAGAACCGTGTATTTTATTTTTTAGCGTCATTATTAATATTTGAAAGGAACTGAAGCATGTTTAGTGACTTTTTCTTTGCCACACAACGCGGTTTACAGTCACATGCTAGCTTTTAAGAGCGTTAGTTGCTTTTCGTCGACATCCGCATGAAGACCATAATTCTAGGGGATAGTTTGCGCCAAACATATATGTTTTGACAATATAATCATTAAATCTCACTGTATCTTAATGCGTGGGACTCTATTCCATAATATAGAGAAAAGCTTCATCCACCATTTCTTTCGGTATTAAACCTAAGCATCAAAGATACATACATGTTTTTTAAAATGCTTTTTTTGGTCATATTGAACTGTTTGCCTTTTTTATATATAGCTGGGCAAAAGTGTACTTTCACTTTTGCCCAGCAACAAGCTCTGGTTTTAGTTTCAGGCGAAATAATTTTGAAAAAACTTGTTTTTTCATTTGTGTGTTGGGTTATTATTATTCAGTGACGTCATACACACTTGCAGCTAAGAAGTCGTTCGTGAACTAATATTGAGTAGATTTAAACATTTTAATATTGTGAGCTGTTTATCTTGCAAATGAATAAATATTTGAAAGCAACAATGTTTCTGACCGTACTTCAAAACAATGAAAATTAGTAATGGGTTGAAAACGGAAAGCTTTTTGGGTAGAAGACGGAAAAAAATATTATATTTATTTTTGTAGGTTGAAAACGGAATAGATTTTGGGTTGAAACCGGAAAAAATATTTTTGGGTAGAAAAAGTGGGTAGAAACCGGAAACACCCGCCACACAAGCTGATCAACTGCGAGCGGATTATGACGAGAAATCGAGTCATCCCCTAGCATGCGATAACTGTCTAATCACAGTGGTTCCCAAACTTATTTTGTATACCGCCCACTTTGCGAATAAATTATTTTTTAGCGCCCCCATTTTTTCACCTACTTAAAAAACACTATAAAGTCAAATTAAATGAATTGATTATTGAGAGCTACATTAGTGGAGAAACATTCATTCTAAACGAGACTATAGCCCGCAAGAGTTAACTTGAGATCTATGCGCAGTAGGTAGTCCACAATGGCGCTGAGGTCTCAAATTAACTCTTATGGGCTACACCTGCCAATGCCCATTGTTTTTCTGGGTCTCTTACCGTCCCCTTTTAGGCCTGCAGCGCCCACAAGGGGGCGTTATCGCGCACTTTGGGAACCACTGGTCTAATCCCTTGCAAAGGACCCAGTATTATACGTAAAAAGAATATCCCCGCCTTAAAAAAAAACCAGTGGTGATAGCCATCCAGTCGGGCAAATGCCCTACCACCTGGCTGTGGATTGTTTTGTCGCCTCTTACGACAGGCCGCCCGGCCGCAGGAAATTGTACTCTTTCTCCGTTCCCGCACGGATAAATACGTAAACATGATGTAAACAGACAGTACATAAAATCGCTTCTCTCAGTGAAAACAGATGTTGAAAATTGTACTATTATCTTTCATTCCTATTTTAAGAACTATTATGTACATACATCTTGCATCTAGCGGTTGCGCTCGTTTCCAGATCATAAGACGCTGAAGTGGTTAGAGATATGCTGGAACCATTAACTTGATCAGCCCTAGGGCCGGATGGGTTTGCTACCACGCAAACACAGAATATTGGCGCAAAACGGTCAGCCTCGAATTAATGAATGAATGAGAACTCTATTGGTCACCATATCCTAAACCTAGACATTTAACATAAACACATATCCATTAGAACAATGTTTTTCAACCTGTGGGTCGCGACCCCTAGGGGGGTCGCAGAGCCTTGGTCGGGGGGTCGCTGGCAAAAGGGAAAAGGCAATTTAATATTTTCTTAAGTTTTCGCGACTTGTACACATAATAAAACTACGTTTTAACGGTTTTAAGCGCGGTAATTTATTTTATTTAGGTTTATCCGACGTTTCGGCCGCTTTTCAGTTGCCGTGGTCACGGAAGACAAAGATGACATTTGTCGAACGTGTATTGTCAAAGTTTTTATTCAGCCTACCGCCAACTTGTTCATTTTAATTATTTAGTTTTAATTTTGTTTATGGATATTATTTACTCTATGGGAGCCTAATCTAATTTACCACCGCTTCACAACATGTTGTGGCTTGAAGAGAAGAAGCGGCGCAAGAAACTCTTCAGCAAACATGCCTAGTTCTAAAAAAATTATATAATATTAAAATGAGTGGAAGGAAAAAAAAGAAATTATCAGTCAAGTTGGTTTGTTTCGTTGCACGCAGAAAGAGCTCACAGTGTCTTGAGGTCTGGCAGTTAGTTTTTGCTGGGTTTGGGTCTTAATAGTTTTGATGATTGGATCCCAAACAGGTGGTACCTGCCAACCATCTTCTCTATTGAAATTTGGGTGTTTTTTGATTTCAATAGCCTCACGCATCATTCTTGGTATGAAACGATTCTCTTTCGCGAGGATTTGTGGGTTATCGAATCTGATGTAATGGTTGGGTTTATCCAGCGTGTGTTCACTGATCGCAGACTTCGTAGACCTTGCGTATTTCATGTCAGCAATGTGTTCTTTTACCCGTGTTTTTATGCTCCTCTTTGTTTGCCCAATGTATGATAAACCACATTCACAATCGAGCTTGTAAACGAAACGTCGGATAAACCTAAATAAAATAAATTACCGCGCTTAAAA
This sequence comes from Dendrolimus punctatus, assembly GCA_012273795.1. Lineage (NCBI taxonomy): Eukaryota > Metazoa > Arthropoda > Insecta > Lepidoptera > Lasiocampidae > Dendrolimus > Dendrolimus punctatus. The sequence continues at coordinate 9,346,360 of CM022554.1, read as the reverse complement.
CCGTTAAAACGTAGTTTTATTAAAGGCAATTTAAATTTAAATCTCGTACTTTTAGTTACTTTCTACACTCAGTAGGTTTTAGTAGAGTGTAGGTTCTAATAATGGATATAGGTGACAATATAGAGAAAAACATGAACGTAGTCTTATAAAATAGAAACTTTTTGTCTGTCTATATCCCAGGGGGTCGCCAAAATTTTTCAACCTATAAAGGGGTCGCGTATTCAAGAAGATTGAAAAGCACTGCATTAGAACAATGGGCGGCCTTATCTCTTATAGCGATCTCTTCCAGACAAACCGATGTCCAAGGAAATATTACAAGAAAAAATAATCAATATTTGGCGGTTTAACTAAATTTAAACTAACACACACACACACACACACATATGTGTGTGTGTAAATACAACAGCGTATAGGTTAGAACACGCACGGCTTGCTAAATATATACGCATTGATAACGCCGCACGGCTTGCAACTATAGCAAAAAGTGTCGTTACAACTTTTGGTCTTAATTTTTCCGTCTAGCCCCCTTTCGCAACTCGCGATAAGGAACTTCGTTCCAAAAGGGCGGCATGCCCCAATTCTTATAAAGTCAGCCCTATTGGTTATTAGTTATATTAATGCATTGACTCATTTCAGCAGCAATTTGGTGAGCTAAGACCTCCCATAATAAGGGCGAACATGAAGGTCAAGGCTGCTTGAGTAATGTGACCTTTGATGATTCATATACCACAAACTAACATACCGCTAGCGGCTTTGCTCGCTTCCGCACATAGCAGTCGTTCATAAAATAGCCACAGCTAAATTGTCCTTCAATCATTGAAGTATTTGGTCCATTTAAGTAATGGACATAAAAATAACAATGTTACGAGTTGCAGAACTCGAATTACAATGCCGTTGAAATAACTATAGAATTTATTACAACTATACAAACACGTATAACACAGGTACAAATATAACTGAACAAGACCAGTACAAACGTAATGCACGATTCAATAACACGCGCAAAGTCCGTCACTATATAGATTACCAATGTACTCACGTCTTGCCTTGCTTATTGGTATCGCTTGACTGTGCAACCCTCCTGCTGCTGCAATGCTGGGCATTGCTTTATGCTGTAAAAATACAATATGTCTGCTCGCCGGCGTGGCCTGTATTTCCAAGAACCACACCTGGCTAATGACCACCATAAAATATTAAAATACACAATGGGCTATTTTTCCTATCACACATTTTAAACACAAAGCAAACAAAAGAACTCCAAATGCGGAAAAGGTAATAAAATATGTTTCTACAGACGCAGGTGTGCATTTTCCTTTGTCAGCACCTCGGTTGTAACAATAATATGTTGCCCCCCCCTAACCGAATGGTTTATTAAAATAACAGTGTCATGCAAAAGACACCGAACATTGCTTTAATAGCGGCTATATTGTAGAACATCTAAAATAGAGTTGGACAGGACATATGCTACCTTGCAAAATTAATAAATGGAGCAATCAAGTAACCCTATGGTATGCAAGAGGGGACATCAGAAGACAGGGGAATCCAAAAACAAAATGGAGTGACAATAGTCATCTAATACTAGGACCATACTGGACCAGAGTTGCAGAAGACCAAGCTCTATAGAGAGAGCTCGAGGAGGCCTATGCCAAGAGGCATGTGGAATTCCGAGATATATTATAAGCGAGATATATGGCGATGTAGGTGGTGCAGATCATAAATAAACATACTAAAACTACATATTTTATACATTAAATACACATAATAAAATTACTTTATAAATTAAATACATACATATATTACATAGGAGTATATATTAAATAGACTACAATATAAGAATTAAGCATATTTATTTAAGGAAAAGTAGTGTTTTCCAAGTTCATTCCTAAATGTAGGCGATGTTTTGGCCTCTCTGACAGTAAGGGGCAGAGCATTCCAAAAAATAAAAAAATAGAGGTAAGAAACAAAATTCATAAAATAAAAACTGTTAAATTGCAGGTAGTCCAGAATAAAATGACTTTATTATTTTTGTTATTGAAACAATGTTAGCCAGATGGCTATGTTTTCTGGAATTCCAGTTGGTTACGTATAGTTAAGCAAGAGTCTATTAAAATCTCACAAGCTGCGCTCCGGCCTTAGCTCTTCAGGCCCTTCGTGGTTTTTTCTATATCCACCCAAAATTCACTTTATATCTCAAATAATATATAAATGCGCCCTATAACTATACCTTACCCCAGAATTCAGCAGACAGGCAGACGGTCCACCTGATAGAAAGCAGTTGCCATTGCCAATGCACATTTGTAACATGAAAGATGCTAGCAAGTAGAACTAAAGTAGAAAAATTCCAGTAAGGCCAAGAGACAAGGATCTACCTTCCAGGACCTTACAATGATGAATTGTGGTAGAGCGGGTTAAGCCTCTGCCAGCCAAACTCACTGGTACACAGAGGCTCTGGACTCTATAACTGACATAGTATATTTTTTACTCTGGTCTGGGTGTCTGTAATTAGCCCCAGAACACTGCTTTGTATATTATCCTAAACACAAGGGTAATTTGCTTAGCTTCGAGATATACAGTGTGTGTCTCACTGAAGTAAATAAATTGAATTGAATCCTATAGAAATTAATAAATATAATATATTATCTTGACAAGTACCTATGTATATTGGATAATGTATATAGTATTTCCAATCCTTTCCAATGAATCCCATCACAATCCAACTACTCCCAAACTATACCAACAAAATACGATTGATTTCCTAATGTTAAGTAGTATATTAAATAAAGGGTACAAATTACATAAGATCTAGTATAATAAGAATATATATTAGTATATACTTTTTTTTACTGCTAAGACTTAGTTATAAGTGACCTATTTATGTACGCCCGGGCATATCTTGTTCACCCAGGAATAAGAGTGCTGAAAAAAAAAAGCCTATAGAAAGAATATAGAAATGAGACACAACAATTTCAGAGCTTATTTGACACGGATTTTTATATACATAAAAATATCTAAAATTTAGGGCTGGGTAGGACATGATTTTAAAGTGAGTTTGTAAGAGTAACATGACATTTTGTACTGAACCAGTACAACATACCACTTAAGATGAGGCAAGGAGATTTGTATGGTTTGTACCACCATAGTACATTTGAAGCAATGAGCCTGATGAGACAGTGAGCATCGTTCCCTCATTCATCCTGTACAAAATGTCTAGTTCGGAAATGTTAGTTAAGAACAGATGTGAACAGGTCTACATGTCATGGTGTCTCTCTTTGTCATGTGAATATTTGTAGAGGCATTATTGTACTGTTGTCCTTATTCCTTTCTTATTCCCTATTCCTTTCATGCCTCTACATTTGAAGCATGAGTAGTAGTGGGAGAAAATTTTTCAGTAGAAATGTATTAGTACATTTGTTCTACTACTAAATAAGTTTGAAATACTCTTTGGTATGGGACTGGGATTTTGTACAAAATACTATTTTGTATGGGACATATGTATTGGCTCACACATGCACTACTACTACTCATCATGGCTGTGCTTTTACACAGAGTGGCATGAGATTAAGGGTAATTTGAGTTTAGGGGTAACATACGCCTTATATATAGCCACTAGATCTGTCATTTGGGTTAGCAAACAAGTGTTTAGGGTCCACAAACAGGTTTTGAATGAATAATGGGCAAAACAAAAATACATTTGATAAAATAACCACTTTAGTTGATAACAAAGTGTGATTTGTGTTTAGGAATACACTTATGAATGTTTTTTAAGTTTAGTAAACAACTTTTGAATTGGTATATCGATTTTTAAATATGAAAAACATTTTTTTTTCTCAAGTTTTCGCGACTTGTTAATAAAACTATGTTTTAACCATTTTAAGTGCGGTTATTTATTTAATATTGGTTTATCCAACGTTTCGGCCGCTTTTCAGTGGCCATGGTCATGGATGACATAGATGACATTTGTCTAAGGTGTATTGTGAAAGTTTTATTTAGCATACCACCAACTTGTTCATTTTAATTATTTATGAGCAAGTGAAGCAAGCATGCCACATCAACGGCCAACAAGTGCCAGAACAGAGTGGTCATCGTAGCAATATACCATCACAAATAAAGGAGAAAAAATAATATCTCATGAACTATATGTCTCGTAGACATGGGGATTGTAGAAAGGAGAAGCAATCCACCCACCCACTAATTTAAATTCAGTAACTACTAATCTTAAGTTTACCCTCCTTACTAAAATGCCATAATATTAATAAGATATTTCACTTAAATGTTGGCATTTATTTTGATTTCACAAGGATTTTTATTTTATTTTATTTATTGTTATAAATACCTAGACTATGCCTTGTTAACTTTTATAAATTGCGTGAAAAATAGGTACTTATGAACTTCAGACCAGAATATTTGGTATTTGATTATTGTAACAAATTATATTAGTAGTAATAAATTATAGTATTAGTACATTGTAACAAAAGACAATCAAATAGCTTTACTGGTAGTATTAAAATTATGGAGTTTTGACTGCCTTTTATAGTAAGGTATTGATATGTAGATATACTTAAAGTTAGTAGATGACAAAAGAGTTTAAACTTACGCAATGTGCACGGCTCCCTTAGGATGTTAAATACCAAAACACAAGAACTTTATATATAGCACGTTTGCAGTCAAAAATAGCCAAGTAACCACACAACACAGATATACCAAACGAGTCACATTATGTCCGGAATGTAACAAACAAAACGTTAAATAAAATGTTCTTAATCGCGACCGAAATACAGAGGGATAAACAAGGAAAATATTGCAAAAATTTCCTTGTCGGTAGCGCAACACCTTAGGTCATCACCTTTTTGAGTCCACTGTAATACAGGCTAGAACATATTTTTTTTACAATTTTAACCACGGAACGATGTTACATTGTCGAAGACCGGCAGTTTATTGTATTTCTCATAAATTCCGACTCGATTTCACGATATCACAAAATAAAATGTGTGGATGACATGTATTTTTGACATGCGTACTCCATTGCGAAACTCACTAGCGACATCTGCATTCTTGCACGTCTGAAAATTGCTAAGCTATGTGTCTAGCAAACTAAATGGATTTTCTATTTAACAATAGATGTCACTTTTTAAATATATTTAATACGTTCAAACAGAAATGGATAAAAAAAGGAAGCTAATAAATTACATACTCGTTCATAGAGGACGCTATCTTAGAAGTCCCACTTCCAGAATCTGATTGAGATTGTTTATTTGCTAATCCGTAAACGAATGTAGGTAATTACTGAATAATAAATACAAAATATTCCATAGATATAGCTGTAAATTTTTTCCGGGCTATTTTACGAACAAATTCTATCAAACTTTTACTTGTAGGTCATTTATTTTCTGTGGAACTTCTTTTGTGGCGTGGACTCTAGATATGCCAAAATTACTTATAGCATACATAATACGGGATTTGCTAGACTTAAGACAAATTTGCGAAAGTGGAGTCCCTATCATTTTCTACTCTATTTGGCCATACTTGATATTATAAAATTCTAAAAACGCCCTGTCTGTACATTGAAGCTATTATAAAAAGACTTCAACGGCCAAGTGGAAAAACGGATGGTAACGGACAATTGGCAAAACCAAACGAAACGAAACAAAATTTTAGCTTGATGTTTTACAGGCAGGTTTTCAAATTGGACAAGTACATTGATAATCTACCCTTCAAGTTGAAATTTTGTTGCAATTCGGTTTTCCACTTGGCCGTTGGAGTTTCACTTCTACAATGTGGCCCAGCACACATTTAGATTTCTCGCATGTACTGCAAATTATGATTTGGTTAAGTTAGGTACATTTTAATGAATGCATTTTTTATTCAAACATATATAAAATATAAATTATCAAACAAAAATCTGAATTCGATCCAGAACCAAAAAATCTTCCATATTCTTCTTTAAAATTTTGCCGTCCCTCTAGGCAGTCGTAACGCTTTTTCGTGACAGAATATATCCTATTACCCCCCGTTTATATAGAAAAACAATTGGAATACACTATATAAACGATGGAGAACACGATGCATTTTTTAACCGACTCGAAAAAGGAGGAGGTTCTCAATTCGTCGGAATCTTTTTTTATGTATGTTCACCGTTTACTCCGTGATTTATGATCCGATTTACGTGATTCTTTTTATGTTCGACGCGGAATAGCTGCCATGTGGTCCCCTAAAAAATTGACATAGTTTGACCCAACAGTTTTCATTTTACGAAAAAAAATTTGTTCCTATCTCTTGGGACCTAAATTTTTAAGAAGCGCGCCACCATTCGTAGGTCCGCCCATACATAGCTAGACACTAAAAAGTAATAAATAAAAAATAAAAAGTTTGTTTAAAAAAACCGACTTTAAAAACTAAAATATATAAAATAACTTATTTCTAAAACTATTATTATTAATATATCTCTCTAATATATAAATTTCTCGTGTCACAGTTTTCGTTGCCATACTCCTCCGAAACGGCTTGACCGATTCTCATGAAATTTTGTATGCATATTGGGTAGGTCTGAATCGGCCAACATCTATTTTTCATCCCCCTAAATGTTAGGGGTAGTCCACCCCTATTTTTTTATTTATTTTTTAGACAAAATTTTTAATTTCTATTTTTTTATGATACAGCATTAAAAGATACATACAACCCTAAATTTTCAACCCTCTACGATCAACCCCTATTTTTTACCGGGCAGGACGATGTCTGCCAGGACAGCTAGTATTATCTAAAACATCTTGAAGTCGGTGCAAAGTAAAACATGAAAATTACTATATTTTGAAAATTACTAAGCTCCATCTTTAAGATGTTTTGGATAATATATATTAATAATAATAGCTTTAGAAATAAATTATTTTATACATTTTAATTTTTTAGTTTTTGAAGTCGGTTTGTTTAAACGAAGTTTTTATTTTTCATTTGTTACTTTATAGTGTCTAGCTATGTATGGGTGGACCTACGGTGGCGCGGTTCCTAAAAATATAGGTCTCAAGAAACGGGAACAAAACAATGAACCTAACTGATGAAGACTGTGTTATAGTTCTTGGTGGCGTGAACGAAACTAATCCCTTTGACTTTAGAAATTATTTAAGTATTTGGTTAAGATCAATGTCTCATACAAATGTTATCATATCCGAAATTCCATATAATAAGCAGCTAAGAGAAAGTAAATTGAATTATGAATTGAGGCATATTTGTTCTAGCTTTCAAAATGTTCAATTTGTGAATATGGACTATTCTAAGTATATTTCAAAATATAAATACTTTACTTTGAATATTTGTAGGACTTTATTAAAAGACATATTACATCTAAATTACAAACAAAACTTTAAATCGTATACTAATAATTTGCAAAATAAACACAGTTCAAATCAATTATTAACTAAGTCAATTTATAAAAAAAATAATTGTATGATACAAAAATCAATTAGGGATTACTTTGTTACTAATACTGAAAATGAAATTAATACTCAAGGATTAAAAATAAAAAAATATATTACAAAAAATAGATCAAATCTACATAATCAATGTGACAAAGAAAATATATTAAATATTTCAGAACGAAAAGGAACTTTACAAGTTATCAAAAAAATGTTTTTTCGGGAATAACATCTTCTTACGAGTCCTTCACCAAAATGTAGCAGGAATTTTAAATAAACGTCGCATTTTTGAAATAGAATTAACAAAACTGTCTTGCGAAAATAGCGCTCCAGATGTCATATGTCTGACAGAAACCTTTATTGAAAGAGGCAATGAGCATTTAATTAAACTATCGGGGTATACTTTAGCAGTATCTTATTCTAGAAAAACTAAACAAAAAAGAGGTGGTGTTTGTATACTACTCAGGCAGGGTATAACATATAAAAATCTTGAATCTACTAGGGAATTCAGTATAGATAAGCACTTTGAATGTTGTGGTATTATGTTGTTGAAATATAATATAGTTATATTAGTAATATATAGGACCCCTAACGCTGATCCTAATATATTTATAAAAAATTTAGAAGCTTTACTACATCATATTTCATATAAATTTAACAAGAATAAAATTATATTGGCGGGTGATTTAAATATTAATACCTTGGTTAAGAGTAAACTTGCAAAAGAACTAGAAGAAATAACTAATAATTTTAACTTAATATTTCATATAACGGAACCAACTCGGCAAAATTCATGTATAGACCACATTTTAAGTAATATTAAATCAGCAAGGGGAAATTTATTGCATTTGGGTATATCCGATCACAATACTGCCCAACTACTACATGTCCCAGTAAAAATTTACGAACTATCTACAAATCAATATATATTTAGACGAGACTATTGTCCAGAATATGTTATTAAATTTAAAGAATGCTTATCATCTCTATCATTCTCAGAAGTATACGCTAAATCCAACATGAACACAGCTTTTGATACTTTCATGGAATGGTTTCTACTACTATATAAGCTCTGTTTTCCAATAATTAGAATAAAAGTCTCAGAAAAGAAACGGAAAACAAATTGGGTAACAAAAGGTCTAAAGACAAGCAGTAAGAAAAAACGCTCATTACGTTTCAAATACTACAGAAACAAAACTAGCACTAATAAAGCTCGATTGAAACAATATTCAGGGCTTCTTAGAAAATGTATTGATAACTCAATCAAAATTACTAATGAAAGGCAAATAAGCACATCTAAGAATAAATGTAAAGCTGCATGGTCTTTAATTAAAGAAGAATCAGAAACTAAAACAACATATGAACTAATTAAATCGTTATGTACAGATAATGGACAAATCACACATAACCCAAAAATAATAGCAAACACCTTTAATGATTACTGGATAGATCTAACCAATAAGGAAAATAAAAATATAAAGACTACACAAAAAAATATCTGGAGCTGTAATATGTTTCTTAGACCATATGGGTATGACGAAATGTATAAGATAATAAAATCTTTAAACAACACGAATGCGGTGGGTTATGATGAGGTTTCTACAAAAATAATTAAAGAGTGTGCTACGGAACTTACTCCAATAATCACATACCTTATTAATCAATCATTTGAAGAGGGCATATTTCCGGATGCATTAAAAATGGCCATTGTAAAACCGCTCTTTAAAAAAGGAGACAAAGACAAAGTGGATAACTATAGACCCATAACTCTTGTACCCATACTATCCAAGATTTTTGAAACTGCGATGAAAAGACGTGTGTCAGAGTATTTAGATAAAAATAATATTTTAAGGGCTGAACAATATGGTTTTCAAAAAGGAAAATCAACTGTATTGGCATGTTTCAATCTGGTTAAAAATATTATGGACAATATAAATGATAGAAATCGTGTTTCAGTGATATTCTTTGACATGTCTAAGGCATTTGATTTTGTTGCACACTCATTACTTCTGGCTAAATTAGAAAATTATGGTATTAGAGGCCCCATTTTAAACTGGTTCAAGAGTTATTTAGCTGATAGAAAACAATGTGTAGAAATTTTATGTGAAGATAATAAGAACCACTTAACTGGTGTTAACTCGGAACAAAGATATAATCGTTACGGCGTTCCACAAGGAAGTGTATTGGGTCCACTACTCTTTCTTATATATATTAATGACTTACCAGAGGCTATAACGAATAAGTGTTTTTTATTTGCCGATGATATTTCTGTAATCTTGACTTCTCCCACACATTCTGATATAAATACGTATTATAATGATATAACCAGCAGTATTACATCAATAACGGACTGGCTTTACTCTAATAACCTTTATGTTAATTTGTCAAAAACGAAAATAGTGCAATTCGGGACATACCAAAGTAAAGATACATTATTAAATATAACACACAATGGAGTTAATATTTCTGAAGAGACGGAAAGTAGGTTCTTGGGAATAGTTTTGGATAAATATCTTTCTTGGAAGCCCCATATAAACAATGTCTGCACTAAAATTAATAAATTTGTGTATGTTTTGCATACCTTAAGGAAAACATCATCACTATGTACAGTTTTATCTGCATATCATGGGTATGTCGCTGCTTCCCTAAGATATGGTATAGTGCTTTGGGGAAATTCAACAGATGTGGGAAAAGCGTTTATTGCACAAAAAAAATGCGTCAGGGCGATATACGGTATACCTCCGTGGCATTCATGTAAACCATTATTTTCAAAACTAAAATTATTGACACTTCCCTGTTTGTATATTTTTGAATGTGCTAAATTTGTACGGAACAATTCAGAATTGTTTACAAAAGCCAAGGAATTATATCCCAGAAACACAAGAAACCCAGATAGAATAGTTGTAAAAAAGGCACCTAAAATTGCAATGTTACAAAAACAATCCCACTACATGTGTGGTAAAATATATAACAAAATACCACAAATAATCAAAGACATGAATATAAATTCATTTAAACATAAATTATATGACTGGTTAGTAAACAACACATTTTACAGTATCAACGAATTTTTTGATCATAAAATAAATTGAAACCCTTCGTAATAATAATAAAAAATGACTATTCCAAAATCTAACCTAAAAAATTGTGACCTAGATTTGTTGACAAAATACCAAGTACTTGAGCACAGATGTGATGTAATTGACTATTATTTAAAAATATTAATTTAATTTATACGTATTGACATAACATGTAGATTTAGCTGTTTGACATAATACATATTATTTAAAATAAATTATAGGTGATATATATGTATATATATATATACATCGAAAGGAATAATAATATTGAAAATAATTTTATTTTAATAAATAATTTCGCTAAGCGATTGTAAAAATAGCTGAGTTAAGGAAGCCGGATTTTTCAAATAACATTGTTTTGATTGATTTTCAAATGAGACATTTTAAATTAATTTACAATTATAACTATTTTTGCACACCATGAAAATGGTAGAATGTATAAGGACAATAATTTATCATTGTAACAACTTTTGTACTACATTCTGGCAAATAAAGATTATTATTATTATACATGTATTTATTTAAGCTCAAAAATTTTACATTTTTTTAAAAAATATATAAAGATATTTTTTTATAAAAAAATAAATTACATTATTCTTTTACAAAAATACATCAAAAAATAAAATACATATTCAATAAAAAAATATAAAATCTTGCTGATCACCGTCAGTGGGGCCTGGGGTCCAAACTACCGGTGGTTAGGGCTCCAGAGACAGGAACCTCCTCACAATTCGTGCCGTGTCCAAGAGTGCTGCCTTCTGTATCTGGCCCTTCACCCAGCTTCCCAGCGAAAGCCTCTCTAGATGACGGTCGAGGCTTTTCGCTATAAGACCATTGACGGTTACAACTATCGGCACAATGCTCGTTGACTCCAGCCGCCACATAGCGGTAACCTCATGAGCAAGATCTAAGTATTTACTTAGTTTTTCTTTTTCTTTCTTCACGAGATTATCGTCATGTGGGATACTGATGTCAACGAGTATTGCTCGTCGCGCAGATCGATCTATTATCACGATATCAGGCTTATTGGCTACAATAGTCCTGTCCGTAATAATTGATCGATCCCAGTAGAGCGTGACACGACTGTTTTCAAGAACTGGCTCCGGCGAGTACTGGTAATAAGGCACCTCCGTTTCCACAAGACCGTATCGAAGGGCAAGTTGCTGGTGGATAATCCTGGCTACGAGGTTATGTCTGTGCAAGTATTCGCCGTTAGAAAGATGTGAACAGCCGGAAACAATATGCCTGAGGGATTCACCTGGGCGATGACATGCCCGACAGATGTCCAAGGTGCCATCCTTCAGGATATATTTCCGGTAGTTATTCGTCTTAATAACTTCGTCCATAATTGCAAAGACAAAACCTTCGGTTTCTCCGAAGAGGTTACCGAACCGTAGCCAGTTTACCGACGCTAACAGGTCTACATCAGGCCCTGTCAAGGCCCGATAAAACCTGCCATGCAGCGCCTTGCTCTTCCATACGTTGATGCGGTCGGAGGCGCTCAGTACTGCTAGATTGCACCAATTCTCGTTAGCCAACGAGAGCGTGGTAAGACCTTTGTCTACTGCCACAACATCTTTATGCAGGCCCACGTCCATCTTAAGAAAATATGTCTTGAGATTGTTCACCTCGCGATTATGCAGATCCTTGGCATTTAGAAAGCCTCGGCCTCCACATCTTCTCGAGATGTACAATCTCATTACTGATGAACGTGGGTGATGCATACGATGTTTTGTCAGCAGACAACGGACTCTTCGATCTAGAGCGTCCAGCTCCGTTTGAGTCCACCTAAGTATGCCAAAGGAGTATGCTAAGACGGGCATAACCCAGCTGTTGAAGGCTCTGACCTTATTTCCACCTGAGAGAAGGCTGGTAAAAACCTTCCTCAATCGGCAAAAGAATCGGTCCTTCACCGTCTGTTTTACGTCCGCGTCAGCTGTACCTAAGGACTCTGACATACCTAGGTACTTGTATGTTTCGGTTTCGGAGAGGGATTTAAGAGACATGTTCTCTGAAAGTTGTAAATTCGGTGAATTCACAACTTTCCCTCGCCGCACATGCATGACCGCACACTTTTCTATCCCGAATTCCATATTAATTGACTTACTGAAGCGTTCTGTTGTCTTCAGTAATTCAATCAAGTCTGGTTCGTTGGATGCGAAAAGTTTGAGGTCATCCATATACAGCAAGTGCGACATGATCTCTCCCCCTCTACGAAACCGATAGCCTAGCTTTGAAGACTCTAGCAAAGTGCTAAGAGGGTTCAATGCTAGGCAAAACCACAAGGGACTCAGGCTGTCACCCTGGAATATTCCACGCTCTATATTTATCGCGCCCTCCGGCAAAGAAGGCCCTCTCCCCCCTGGAAGCTTAAGGTGTGTAACCCATTGCCTCATACATGCCTGAAGAAAGGTTCTTAGAGTTGCATCGACTTTATACAGCTCTAAAACTCTCATCAACCATGTATGCGGCACTGAGTCATACGCCTTTTTGTAGTCGATCCAGGCAACGGAAAGATTTCTTCTATTCCGTCGGGCTTGTTGGCTAACAGTTGTGTCAATGAGAAGCAATTCTTTTGTACCACGTGACCCAGCCTTACATCCATTTTGGGTGATTGCCAAAATGTTATTATTATAAAAATAATTTGATAATTTTTTTCCCAAAATGGACGTAAGGAGCTTGTAGATGGTGGGCAAGCATGTGATTGGTCTATAATTTTTGGGTTCAGTGGTACAGCCAGATTTGAAGAGTAAATGGGTGACGCCTGTCGTCATAAAGGTTGGAAGCGAACCACGATCAACAGCTTCTTGGAATTGATTAGCCAAACAACTATGCGAGCTTTTGAACCACTTAATCCAAAAGTTATGCAATCCGTCCGGCCCTGGACTTTTCCAGTTATGTGCCGAACGAATTGCATTACCAACATCAAGTGGTTCAATGGTAATAGGTTCCATATCTGGCACCTGGTCGCATGATTGCTTGACCAGCTCAATCCAGTCGCCCTCCGTGTGGCTTACAGGCATCGACCATATACTGCGCCAGAAAGAAGTCATGGCATCAATATTATTATTATTATTATTATTATTATAATGTTCGTAAAATGAAACTACTGGGCCAAACTATGTAAAATTTTTAGGGGACCAATTGGAAGCTATTCCGCGTCGAACAAAAATAATCACGTAAATCGGATCATAAATCACAGCGTAATCGGTGAACATACATAAAAAAAGGAACAAAAAAAAGATCCCGACGAATTGAGAACCTCCTCCTTTTTTTGAAGTCGGTTAAAAAAGGGCCCAATCCCAGCAGTGGGAAGCTCAGACTGTTGCAAACCCTGTTGCAATGTTAACATACCTACATCAGAAAGTACAAAAAAACGTGTATATTTTGTCCCAAAAATACGAATGATCGAAGACCAAACTATGCGTGGTCGGATTACAATGAGTTACGAAATAAAATGGATATTTCAAACCAACATTGATATTAGACGAAAGGCACGTAACTGAAAGGACACGGCGCTGCTTTTGAACACCACAAGACAAAAAACAAAACTACAAAGATATTGCGTGAATCAAGTTTGATTATCAACATTTCTTGAGTTTGGTAAAAACCCGGTGAAAATGATGCAGCAGACTCGAGTTCAAAGGATGTGGTGTGTCGCGACTTAAAAATGGCGAGTGGTATAATAAAGGTAACCACTTATACCGCACACATTTATTAAAAAAAGAAAGTAAAATAAGAGTGGAGTGAGTTTTGTTGCCTTAGCTGTCGTTCTGTTTTTGGTGGCTTTGTATATAAATTATTTCATAATCAATACAGATTCTGAAAGGTAATAAAAATACCTTTCAAACAAGTCCAGATTGAGAAATCTACTATAATTCTATCCGATTTTATGACGAATTAAATTAAATTATTATATGTATATATGGAAAAATATCTATTTTGAAATTTTGGGGGCTCCAAATCCGACTTAGAGCTCTGGTCTCTTGAGCAAAATTTCTGAGAATCACCTATAGATTACGTTTTTGCTATACGCTTTATTAAAAAAAAAAATTAACCCGCCCTAATATATATATATATATATGTATATATAGATATATATAGATAGATAGATAGATAGATTTTTCAAATTCTATGAGCCCTTTGCCATGTTTTCTCAATTTGTTTGTTAATTAATTTATTTGCTCCCACAAAACAAAAGACAGGCATTTATCCTTGGTTCATTTGTTTTCTAGCTCATAAAAGAGGAACATGATTTAACATAATGTTAGAAACAACTATAATCTTAATATATAAAGCAGAAGAGCCTGAATGTATGCTTGAACGCGCTAATCTCAGGAACCACTGTCTGATTTGAAAATTCTTTCAGTGGTAAATAACCCATTAGCTATATGTCATCGCGATAAGATCAATAGGAGCGAAGTACCAATGAAGAATGTTTCAAAATCGGGTTTTTTTAGCTTACCTTCTTTTTTGTTATTCCACGCGGACGAAGCCGCGGGCAGAAGCTAGTATTATACAAGAAAGACATTCATGTTTTCTAGCTTCCGTTGCTCATAAGCGGTCGTATTTTAAGTGCTCTAGTAATAGGGTTACTAGACCTGCAACAGATAATTCATATACGTCTAACAACTTCAAAGCCTTCTCCATAAGCATTATCTTCGAACATCCTTGCTCTGGCCTCTGAGGTCTGCGAGACCTTCTTGGAATGTGCGCCAGGTACTGATGACGTCAGCCCGATCTAGTCGTACCACTTAGCGAAAAGTTTCAAGTTAGAGCGGATTTATTTTCCTGATAGATTATAGCCTGATAGACTTAGCAATAGGTAAATTTAGCGACTAGCGTTATTGTTACGAGTCGCGAGACTCGAATTAAAATGCCGTTAGAATTACTATAGAGTTTATTAGAACATTACAAAGACGTATAACATATAAATATAATAACACGTACAAAGTCACTAAATAGGTTACCGAATGTACACAAGGCTTGCTTCGCTCGTGGTTATCGCTCGACTGCCTCGTCCCCCAATCGAAGCATTCCTTTATTCTTCCTCCATTCCTGCACGAATAGATTAAATATAGTACTGCCTGCGACTTCATCCGCGTGGAATAGTTAAAAAAAGTTGGTCTTAGCGTGATGATATATGGTCCATAGCTTTTGTTGATAAATGGTCTATCTAACGCTGAAAGATTTTTTCAAATCAGACCAGTAGTTCCTGAGATTAGCGAGTCCAAGCACACAAACAAACAAACTCTTCTGCTGCAGCTATCATCCGTGCAGGAACGGAGAAAGAATACAATTTCCTGCGGCCCGGCGGCCTGTCGTAAGAGGCGACAAAACAACCCACAGCCAGGTGGTAGGGCATTTGCCCGACCTGATGGCTACCACCCCTGGTCTAGAGTATGTCGCCATAACAACCTTGTGTTGTGTTCCGGCATTAGTGACCAGGTTCCAGGCTCCCTAAAGAGAGCAGCAGCACATTCGTAGCACCTTTGGTGTTGCAAATGTCCATAGGCGATGGTAACCGCTGTCCATCAAGTGGGCCGTCTGCCTGTCTGCTGATCTCCAGCAATAAAAAAAAAGCTATTATTAATATCAATATAAAGTTAGTGGCCCGGTTCCAGTCTCCCTTTAGAGAGCGACAGAAATGGCTCAAAACCATTATTCAAATGGCAACACTAAAAGGTTGTGCAATTTATGTTTCTTAGAGTGGTAACACCAATAAATAAAATCTTCTTGAAAACTATGGAGGGAGGGATAAGAAGAATCTTCATATATAGGGAAATAGATGCAGAAGTGTCAAGTTGTATACTTTTTTTTTTTTTTTTTTGCAGGAGGTCAGCAGACAGGCAGACGGCCCACTTGATGGAGAGCGGTTACCATCGCCTATGGACATTTGCAACATCAAAGATGCTACAAATGCGCTGCTGCCCTCTTAAAGGAGACTGGAACCTGGTCCACTAATGCCGGAACATAATTCAAGGTTGTTCTTGCGACATACTTTAGACCAGGGGTGGTAGCCATCCAGTCGGGCAAATGCCCTACCACCTGGCTGTGGGTTGTTTTGTCGCCTCTTACGACAGGCCGCCCGGCCGCAGGAAATTGTATTCTTCCTCCGTTCCTGCACGGAGAAAGTAAATAACAACTGTAAATAACAGTTCAAAAACCGCCTACAATGGCGCTGATGTAGACAAAGGGTATGGTATGAATGTAACAGTTTTAGACGAATCGAAGTACGCCGGGTTAAAAACTTAATGTTTTTGGCGGCTAGAGTAATTGGGGACAGTACACTGTTATAAAACGTCAACTATTTACGCAGTACAAAGTAATTTACTTAATATAACCTCAAAGAATTGTTATGTGAAAATGTGAATAGTGATTTTATTTCGTGAATTTTGAATAATACTCTTAGTGATTAAGTGATTTTGTAATATTTAATTTCATAAAACTAAAACACTATAATACTACACTAATAACTGTTGGCGCTTTCTTTAATTTAATACATTTCGATGGACACTTCTTCAAATACAGATATTATGGTTCTCCTTACCTATACCCTCTTTGAAAACGCATCCGTGTTGACAATTTTTCTAACAACCTACAATCCACATATATCAATTTAATCGCCGAACCAAGCTTTCCAATTAATGAAGCAAACATCAGGCTAGATAACTGCTTACTTTCAAGCCAGGATTTGAACCCATATCATTTGAAGAGCGAATTCTAAGCAAAAAGCCAATAACCTACCACGGATGCAACGAATTGCATAGCAGCAGTTAATTTAAATAATTTCGTATAAGCATATCAAGCTTGAATATATTCGAAGGTATGATATTCAAATACCAAAGGCGGACACGGCAGGATGTCGTAGATGCCTTCATGTCATGATTTTCGGACACAGAGTTCCGTTGGGTGCATAAAAAGTTGTGCGATTGCCGCTGTCCGCACTAGCGCCAGGAATGCATCGAAAGACAAATATGTAATAAGTTATTTAGATTAATAACTTTTTTTCCGATTGAAGTGAAAATTGATATAAACGGGGATTAGGATTTTTCTGTCACGAAAATGCGTTACGGCCGCGTGGAGGGGGCCCAAGGTGGCGTGTGTGGTGAGAGGCAGCATTATGTTAGAGTAGGCTATGGATGTTTTCGAAGTGATATCATCTTATGAGAGGATAACCGCTTCGTTACGTAACGCGTTACGGCGCCAATCTGTCTGGCTCCCTTTCTCTCATGCAAGTTATCACTTCTGTCGTGGATGTTTTCGAAGTGATATCTTCTTATGAGAGGATAACCGCTTCGTTACGTAACGCATTACGGCGCCAATCTGTCTGGCTCCCTTTCTCTCATGCAAGTTATCACTTCTGTCGTGGATGTTTTCGAAGTGATATCTTCTTATGAGAGGATAACCGCTTCGTTACGTAACGCGTTACGGCGCCAATCTGTCTGGCTCCCTTTCTCTCATGCAAGTTATCACTTCTGTCGTGGATGTTTTCGAAGTGATATCTTCTTATGAGAGGATAACCGCTTCGTTACGTAACGCGTTACGGCGCCAATCTGTCTGGCTCCCTTTCTCTCATGCAAGTTATCACTTCTGTCGTGGATGTTTTCGAAGTGATATCATCTTATGAGAGGATAACCGCTTCGTTACGTAACGCGTTACGGCGCCAATCTGTCTGGCTCCCTTTCTCTCATGCAAGTTATCACTTCTGTCGTGCGTCCCGAGATGCACAATTGTATGTTTGGGTTCGGATCGAATTCGGTTTTTTTGCTTGATAAAATAAAATATGAAAAAAATGCCTTGCGAAAAATCGAAATTTGTGCTGGGACACATAGTCCAAGTGAAACTTCAACAGACAAGTTGAAGAACGAATGACAACGGACAAGTGGCAAAACGAACCGCAACAAAATTTTACGGGCAGATTGGTAATGTACTTTTCCCATTTGACAACCTACCCGTAAAACTTCAAGTTAAAATTTTGTTTGCGATTCGTTTTGCCACTTGTCCGTTGCCATTCGTCATTTTAATTAATTTTGTTTCATCATTATACTATTCTTAATGAGTTGTTTCACTGAGTAAATAATATTAGAAGGTAGTTTGTATTGATAGCCCACTACTTGCCTTATTCAGTCATCGCTCGAATAAATATCAAAGCATGCGCTCTCTCCGACTGACTTCGACCGATCGTATTGAAATTCTCACTTTGTGTTCATTATTTAATGTTGAACAATAATTTTTAAGTCATGATACCGTCATCTCTTGTTCAAACTTCACACACATTCTTGATGCATACATATTTCCTTCTCTTTTTGTATACTGGTAAGTATGTATATCTATCTCTGTCCACCCAATTTATCTTTGCTTCTAGGAAGATGACGCCATTTTTGTCGGATTCGTATGCGGTGTTAAGACGACAGACATGTAAGAAATAATGGATTGTTGGCAAATGCAGTGACTTGATAAACTTATATGAAAAATACTTAATTTGGTGAGAGTGACAGATTGAGCTGAGTTCAAGTTATGTGGAAGATATATACTTCTGAAGCCAAAGACAGACATAGTGTTTGGACATGAATTTGGATGAGTCTATGTTATTTGTGTACATATTTATAATTCAACAAACATTTACACAATAACTGAAGACTACAAAATTATACTATTATCTTCAGCGGTTTCGTGTGTACGGAATATCCGGGGTTTTTTTTAATTTCGAATCCACGCTCGCTCTAGGGTGACTAATTATTATTGTTGTATGAGAATCATACTCTATATTTAACTGTACTTAATTTGATTTGATCGGTATTCTCATAATAAAAGTAGGCTAAGAATAAATACTTATAAACGATACGTGTCTATATATTACGTGTGTGTGTGTGTGTGTGTGTGTGTGTGTGTCTGTGTGTGTCTCTCTGTGTGTCTCTGTGTGTGTCTCTCTGTGTGTCTCTCTGTGTGTCTCTCTGTGTGTCTCTCTGTGTGTCTCTCTGTGTGTCTCTCTGTGTGTCTCTGCGTGTGTCTCTGCGTGTGTCTCTCTGTCTCTCTCTCTCTCTCTCTCTCTCTCTCTCTCTCTCTCTCTCTCTCTCTCTCTCTCTCTCTCTCTCTCTCTCTCTCTCTCTCTCTCTCTCTCTCTCTCTCTCTCTCTCTCTCTCTCTCTCTCTCTCTCTCTCTCTCTCTCTCTCTCTCTCTCTCTCTCTCTCTCTCTCTCTCTCTCTCTCTGTGTGTGTGTGTTGTGTGTGTGTGTGTGTGTGTGTGTGTGTGTGTGTGTGTGTGTGTGTGTGTGTGTGTCTGTGTCTGTATCTCTCTGTGTGTGTGTGTGTGTGTGTGTCTGTGTGACTGTGTCTGTGTGTCTGTGTCTGTATGTCTCTCTCTCTCTCTCTCTCTCTCTCTGTGTGTGTCTGTGTGTGTGTCTGTGTGTGTGTCTGTGTGTGTGTCTGTGTGTCTGCGTGTGTGCGTGTGTGCGTGTGTGCGTGTGTGCGCGTGTGCGCGTGTGCGCGTGTGTGCGTGTGCGTGTGCGTGTGCGTGTGCGTGTGCGTGTGCGTGTGCGTGTGCGTGTGCGTGTGCGTGTGCGTGTGCGTGTGCGCGTGCGCGTGCGCGTGCGCGTGCGCGTGCGCGTGCGTGTGCGTGTGTGTGTGTGTGAATATGAATATGAGTGTATATATCATATGTCAAACTTTTAATAATTGTCGTTAATCCAATGTAATTATGTATATTTATTATTACTGTTACAAGTTCTTTCGCTCTGTTCAACTGACAAACATAGAATGATGGTTGTAGACTGACCCCCTCTGCCCGAACGCCGAGTATTTATAAGGTCTTCGTAGCGCATCCGCAGCGACACCATCCTGCTTTGGCGCCACTTCAATTTCACTTCCTCCACAACACCAACTTCCGCCATCCGTATAACTTCCGATTACTACATTTGCCTACTTCTGTCGTATGGTTAGATTATAATAACAAATGCGATTCCTACATACGCATTAGGAACGGAACTCATTGTGCGAAACCGCAGTTCACCCTTAACGACTTTTTTTACAAACCGCGACTAACACGGCATTTTAATGTGCCAACGCAATATTTGGTTTGAAAAAAAATAATGAAAAATGTCCGTTAAAACGTTAAAAAACGAACGAATTTTCAAACTGGTCAGCATGATACCCACACATTTTTGTATATAACTCGTTTCTGCATATGTTTTTAATTGCTTTTTGACTGTTCCGATGTGTATAGGTTAAAAAGGAATTCATGGCTGATTATCTCACGAACTGCTAAAGGTCTGGAAGGTTTCTTTGTTTTCGCCTCTCCTCCATCATGTAAGATGAAGGGTTTTCTTTTCTTTCAATCTCTTATTAGCCTTAATAATAATAATAAAGAAAATGCAGGAGTTCAGCAGACAGGCAGACAGCCCACTTGATGGAAAGCGTTGCTAATATCATAAGGGAGCCTGAAAACTGGTCACTAATGTCGGAACACAACCCAAGGTGGTTATGGCGGCATACTTTAGACCGCGGGTGGTAGCCATCCAGTCGGGAAAACGCCCTGCCACCTGTGGGTTGTTTTGTCGCCTCTTATGACAGGCCGCCCCAATGCAGGAAATTGTATTCATTCTCCGTTCCTGCACGGATAGATAATAGTAGAAAACATTTAAAACTATCATTTAAAATATTATCACGGCTTTTTCCCATGGGGTAGGCAGAGATTGCAGACCTGCAATTGCGACGATCCTGACAAACAACTTTCGAAGCGATCTACTGTCCCTAGCTGAGCCCACGCCGTCGTTCGTGTGGAATGATTTTAAAAAAGTAAGTAAAAAAAAAGCGATTTTAAAACATTCTTCATTGTTGCTCCGCTTCTATTCCTTCCTCGATAAATGGGCTATCTGACCCTAAAAGAATTTTTCAAATCAGACTAACAAATTCAATCAAACTAACAAACTCGACTGCGTAGACGCTTCCGTACAAAATCAAGTAATGGCGTATGATAATCGGTCAAGATTGGCGCGTTTTGTAACAGTTTTATAGTGGCTGCATGTGAACATAACAATGATATTCAGCGTCCGTTGGTTAGGAATCTAAACAGCTGATTGTGACATCTCATGCATTATGTATGCGTGGAACCGACCCGGATGTCTTATAGTCTGAGAGCTAGCACGCAATTCAGGGCCCCCTAAGGTGCAAGCAACTACAAACGGTATAAGGATGTTTTTTTGACAACTCTACGGACTCGAATTCAGTACCCTTTTTTACAACTTAATTTCTATGAAAGTTTTTCGAGCTTATATACGCTTGTTGGTTGTTTTTATTCCCGCATCCGCGGCTGCCTTCATGTCCGTGATATAGCGGACAAACTACAAGAGTGTCGCTTACGCTGGTACGGCCACATTTTACGGAGACCGGCATTATGTGGGGAACAAATGTCTAGCCATGCCACCTCCACCAGGTCCCGGTCGAAGGGGAAGGCTTAAGAAATGTTGGCTTGACGTCGTGAAGGATGACATGCGTGCCAATGGTTTAAAAGCGGGGGATGCTGAAGACCGCGCGTGGAGTAGAAAACGTAGGAAAGCGGACCCTGGGCGTCGGAGTGAACGCTCCGAAAGCAACCGGGATTTGACGCTCGGATGATGATTGGTTATTTTTGTTATTGTGTAAGACACTAATTTAGTGATTATTGTGTATCTTACGCATAACTTATTATATTAATTTATTCTAATTTTAATACTAAACTTATACTAATGTAGAGTGTATCTGTAAATGCATGTGCAGTTTGTGCCTTATATCTATACCTAAATATATTATCCTATCTAGTGCTATGTGTGTTGTTTTTAGGATGTTCACAATTTCGACACCAGGCATTGTAATAGAGTGATATTGCCATCTTTTAGATTGCAAAAGGTATTGTCCTCATTCTTGGAGGTTGGTATAAGATTCCGAATGAAATGTGAGATCTGACTTTCACTAAATTTAAAACCAAATTAAAAAGTATCTTGCTTAAGGAGAGATATTAATATTGAAGATGAATATTTAAATGGTAAAACTCCATTTACATAGCAGCTCGCTCCAGCCTCTTATACAATCGTCTGTATAACGTTTTAATTTTGCTAAACATGTAAGGAATTTATGGAGATATGTTGCAGTACAAACTTTTAGTAAGTCTTGTCATTATTATAACAATTATAATATTCTTCTTACCTCTTACTGTGTCTTGGTCTTACTGAGCATGCATTGTTTGCTACAATTCCATTAATTCTTTGAAAAGTATTTCTGTAACATACTTCTGTACAAAAAAAGAACTTGAGATATAAATATAATAAGAAATATAAAGCAAAACATTTTTTATCCAGACGTGTACCTGGGGAGTTTCTTGCCACTTCTTCTCCTTATCAGCAATAGCACGTCGCGAAGCGGTGTACATAAAATAGAAAGTAAATTAAAATTTTAACTTATATGTATGACCTTCAAAAAATGTTACTCCCTCACCGCAAGCATCTGTAATGTAACATTTATTTATTTATTTTATTTATTTGACAAGCATGCATTCGCCGGTAAATGTAATATTGTTACGAATTTCTGGGATGTGTATTGAAAAGTGCCGTTGGAATTATCACTGAGTTTATTAGAAGAACACACACGTAAAGTTTGTTCGGTTGTACTTGCAAGAAACAAGTACAGCCGTTTTGTAGTAAGGATCATTCGCCCTATACGAATCCGCAAAAAATGCCATTATTAAAAAACAGCTTAGAATAAAACAACAGGCTCTTGGAGTATATTACCTCACAACGGAGTATAATAGTAAAAACTCGACGCGGCGCTATGTAATGACGTCATGCGCATTATTAGCTATTAATAATAATAGAGGGATTTAACTTTTCGAGGTAATTTATTAAATTGATAAGAATTAAGGCGTTATCCTTATAGCAACAGTTACGTAGCAATTTGGGCAAAAAAGATGAATGTATAGGTCCCGGCACGATTCTTGAGCGGTAACCTTGGTCATGGACAGTGATATTGCGATTCTTTTTCAAAGTATGTGGTAAATGGAACGCGACGTCTGTGGAACTCGAGTTTATGCATCTCTCGCTCACTCTTATATGTGCGTCTCTCTCGTCTCGACCACTTGTAACAGTGTTTCAGGATAAAAATTAATGAATCCGTACGAGTGCTCGCCCGTGGTCGAAATTCGACCATAATAATTAATTTAAATTCTAAGTTTGAACATTATTAAGGTTCTGTTTTCAATTACTATACTTCTATAATCACAGATTTCGCCAAGGCTACACTGTTAATTTGACTTTAGCAATAAGCAAAATATATATGTTAAATACATGGTAGTGTGTGATGTTTTTTATTGATAGTATTTTTTATGCATAATTTAAATAAAATATTAGCATTCTGCACTCCTCTATATAAACTATAAGTATGCGCAATTTCATACTCTTCCGTCCGCGGAATTATCGTAAAAAGGGGTACAAAGTTTTTGCTGTGTTTTTCCTTCACGTATTAATGTATAGAAGATTAATTAATAAGGATAGTTTCATTATTATATTCAACATAATATTTTCGATATATTGATGAATAAAATCACATTGGCTACGCTTAATGCATAAATATGGATACAATATGGATTTATTAATTTCTGAAATAAATGAATTATTATTATTACATACATACATACATACATAACTTCACGCCAGGTCCCTTGCGGGGTAGGCACGAACAACAGAGTGCCATACAGGCTTATTCTTACACACCTACCACACCACACCACACCACACACACACCGAATTATTATTATTATTATAAAGCGATTTCTATTCCCTCACTAACCGCTCAAGATACGTGCCGGGAACTATAAATCTGAGTAAAGCCAAGCAAATCAGTTTTTGCGGCAGACCGATGAGTCTTTCAGTTAACAGTAAGGATGTTTGATTTAAACACACTGTTATTGCTGGTTACTGCTCGAAAGAAAGAAACGAAATACTTGAATTGAATTAAAATAATTGTAGATTCATCATAAGTTATTACTTATACTTAACGCTCCTAGGAGTCAAGTTAGACAAACAATACAAATCAGACATACATTTTACTCGTCTTTTTCGGAAAACTTATTTATTAAATTAGCCATAGCTGAAGACGATTTCAGTTTTTCTAGATTCTACCTTTATCGACAATAATGACAAATCTGATAGCCGTTCCTGTTGGCCGAGCAATTGGTAGAGCATTTGCCCGATTGGATGGCTACCACCCCTGGTCTAAAGTATGTCGCCAAAACCTTGAGTTGTGTTCTGGCATTGGTGACCAGGTTCCAGTCTCCCTTAGGAGAGTAGCACCGCATTTGTAGCACCTTTGCTGTTGCAAATGTCCATAGGCGATGGTAACTACTTTCAATTAAGTGGGCCGTCTGCCTGTTTGCTGAACTCCTGCAATAAAAAAAAGACTGCATTTCCTCCTGACATCAAGCGCAATGTCAGTCAAACACGATCCTATTTATTCATTATAAAAAATTACTTTAGTTTTCCTCAAAAATGGCCGCGACATTCCTTTGGGCGTTTTTCGCTTTTAGCATGTTATATTTTAACATATTATTTAACATATTTTGCCCTGAAGGCCCTCTTAGAAAATTCACTCTGTATAGTCTAAGTTTAATTTCATATCAATCTGCCTACCTACCCGCTTCGCAGTATAAAAAATAGCTACAAAACACTAAGAGCTGCTTGCATAAGGTTGCTGAAATTTATTTAAGAAACACAAAACCTATTTAACTCCCTTAAATGCAATTAGTGTCTTGCACAACGCAAAATTTGCTGCTAAATATGTTTAAAGAACTGTCAATATTTATACTGTTTATTCGTACGTATATATTATAATTTACAAAGTAAATTATTTTTAAGTCAAACTCATTGAAATATTCGGGTCGTATTAGTATTAAGCCAAAGGAAGGCTTGCACTGAAAATCAGCGTTGTGTCGGATATTATGCCGGCACAGCAACAAGCTGAGTGCAAACCTTGCTTGCGGAAAATGCGGGGTACCAATTCTCAAAATATGTTATTTTTAATACATGTTAGCAATGTAAGTACGCCGCTATTTCTTCAAATATTTTTTTCTTTCTCTCTTCCTTTTTCCAATTCGTTTTGTGAAAAACGTATTTAGGCAGTTTAATATGATTAACCAATTTTTAACAGACTTCAAAATAAGGAGGAGGTTCTCAATTCGTCGGGATCTTTTTTTTATGTATGTTCACCGATTACTTCGAGACTTATGATCCGATTTACGTGATTCTTTTTTGTTCGACGCGGAATTATTTCCAATTGGTCCCCTAAAAATTTGACATAGTTTGGCCAAGTAGTTTTCATTTTACGATTTTTTTTTGTTCTCGTATCTTGGGACCTATATTTTTATATAATGGTGATCGTTATGCAAACAGCCCTAAATATAGGCTAGTTTATTCAGGTACATCACGTTTACCAAAATAAAGCCTCATCGAGCTCTCGAGCTAAATAGACTAAGCATTAATCTGTTATTATTTTCTATGATTAATAATGTAAGAAGACCTTAATTAATTCCGTTCTCAAGGCTTTCTGATTATTGTTGTATCTTTTAATAGTTCCAAGATAGAATATTTCAACATTATTAGCGGTATTAGATTGTTTGAAACGTCTTTGTTAAAATGTTCCATTATTTTTTACTTTATTTAGCTTTATGGCTTGGCAGTTAGGCCTTTAAGCCAGATCTCAGTTTACAATATAGTTTCTTCATTTTCTTATGCCTATGTGTAGCACAGCTGAACTGTAGGTAATCAACTAAAGCCATTCAACGGAGTTCTTGTGACAACTCGAAAGGCCACATTTGACTATACAGTTCAGCTTTCCCCCAAAACACATAATTACTACTCAAAAACTATCCATATCCTACAAGTATTGTTCATTTTAGAGTAATTTTACACATTTTTAAAAAATAAAACTGCTCAGCACAATGTCTTTCAGTTCCCGCCAAAAGCACTTCATTAATTTTTAATCATCGGTGTTTATAAGGTATGCGTCGATTATGACTTTGGTCAACTAGCTGAACAGTCGACTACGGATTCGGGGATTTCCATGACGCTTTGTTTATAGCTGAATCGCGCGTTAGTCGCAAAAACCGCATGTTTATTGATTTTTACTTTTGTACAGGTTTTTGTGTAAATAAAAAATGTTTAGAGATAATAATGTTATTATTTATTAAAGTGAAAGAGCTTAATTAAAATTTAGTCATTTTGAAAAAGTCTCTTGTATGGATTATAATGTATTAGTGTAGATTATAGACTAGCTCACCCGTGCCCACTTCGCTGGATATTTTTAAAAAAGTCACAACCAAATATACCCTATGTCACTCAGGAATAATGTAGCTTGCCACTGGTGAAAGAATTTTCAAAATCGGTATAGTAGATCCAGAGATTACTCCCTACAACGTCACAATTCATAAACTTTACCTATTCATAATATTAATATAGAAGAATTAAACCAAAGTAAGCAGCCGGATAGTCGGCGCTCTGCTGAATAGTCACTGACTATGGTAGTGGCCAGAGGCAGCGGATAGTCAGCTTTACTCACTACTAGTCGGCACATCTCTAGTATTTATCAGTGTGTAAAAATAACAAAATACCTAAATACAGTGAATCTAGTTCGCGCATTACCACATTTTATAACAATGACAGAATTTACTTTACAACACATTTATTCAAAATAGTAGATTGTTTCACGAGAGGTGAAAGCGACCCATTTAAGCATTAGATAGATTGATGTTCTAGTGCTCGGCTTTGCATTTCGATATGAGGCAAGTAAATTCAGGTTAAATAAAGAACTAGGCACATCTCTCATGAAATTGGGCGGGAAATCCATATTTAAATCTGATGACTCATGTAATATGTCACATATGAAACTTCAAGTAAATTTCTTTTTCTGTGGCATTCTACCAGCCAGTATTTTTTGTCACTGATGATAGTAAATATTTAGCTCATGTAAATTAAATAATAATTTAGTGTAAAGTAATTTATAAGTTTAAAATCATATTAGAAAATTCTTGATATTTTTGGTTACAATTTATGGTGCGATTTATAAGAGTGGCTGTAAAAAAGTTGAGACATGAGACGCATGCATTATCTATGGTTCGCATAGTTTTTAAATTTGTTGGTAGCATGGAAAGTCCATTACTAAAAGAAAATTACTGTTTTTATTCGTGTGATCAGGCAATTCCAAGCGTACATTCAAAATAACCAAATTGACCAAAATAACCAAATCGACCGAAATGACCTGATGAAATGATGATGCATGATTTTTTATATTATTTGATAATTTTTTTATTAATTTTTATGGCTTGGCAACTAGGTCTTTAAGCCATATTTGATAAATCTGAACATCTTTCTACAGAATATCTACTTTGTCGTTCGTCTAATTAGCACATAGTTTGGATTATAATCTGGCTCTGTATATTACATTGTTATTGTCTAATTTTTAATTATTGTAATCTGTTTTGTGCATAAATAAATAAATAATAAATAATCAACCAAATGACCAGTGACCAAATCGATCAATATAACAGAGTCGACAAAATTACCGAATTGACTAAATTACCGAATCAATCAAAATGACCAAATCAATCAAAATGACCTAATTGACCGAGTCGAACAAAATGACCAGTGACCAAAATGAATAAAATTACCAAGTGAACAAAATAACAAATCACAAAAAACCTATCATACTTTCTGGGATAATCTATCCTAAAATCTATCCCAGTTTTCGGGATAAAATGCATCCTATGTACATCCGCGGCATCGAAAATATAATATTAGATGGTTAAAAATTACGCACCATACAACGGAATGTGCTGAAAATACTCTCACCTAAATACCTAAATGTGGTTAGTTTTTATTGTGCCGACCATAAATAATTGGGATATGGTAAAAGAAAAGGGAGAGATGCTTATATCACGATTTTGCAAATCTAAGCTCAGCTCACTTATCTCTTGATGAGCAATCGCAAATTTCGTTTGAGGCGACGCAATAACTGTTCGGGAAAGATACATTAGATTTTGTATGTGGATAATTTTGACCAATTAATAAAACATTTATTTTTTCATTTCTTTTTCAAATTCTTTCCATTTTTCAGTTTATATGGCAATTTTTCGATATTTACGAAAGTTCCTTTAAGGACACTTCGTGCCCCCACGTGCCCGCACCAAAAAGCTCTGGATATATCTTTACAATAATATTACTAATGTTGCGCAATAAAAAAATTGAATTCCGACAAAGTTTCATGTATTAATTTTTTTAGTAAAATGATTTTTCTGTAATAAAGAAACGTATCTGAAATCTAAATGGAGAAGGATACGCTTTCATATATTCTTGGGCCCAAATTGCTAAAAGATGAGAGTGATTTTAAGATCTTTTAATTACTATAACTAGTGCCAGACACCACTTCCCACCTTGACTATAATTGAAAAATACAACGCTGCTTTTAGGCCATATCTCAACTTGTAATATTTCGACACCTCCAAGGCATACTAACCCAACTTGATTTAGTTATAAAACTATCTTATGAAAAAACAGTCATTAATGTCCTAATACCATGTTTCTAAATTTCATAAAAAAATATTGAGTAATCTAATGTTTTTGGTTCTTAATATTTTTTATTAACTTTCAGAAATATAATATTAAGACATTAGTTAGTGCTTTTCCCTTAAAAACAAAAATAACTGAAATTAACTTGGCGTAGTATTCCTTGGAGGTGGCGATTTCTTTGGCCCAAGTCCTAGTCTCCTTTCTGTTTAGTGCTTTTCTATACATTTATCTTTACTTACCTAACTTTCATTTACTTAACAACCGATTATAACAAAGAGTACATTGAATATATAAAGAGATTACAATTTGACATAACCTTCATACAAGGAATGTCAAAATTAAGCCGATGGTAAAGCAAGTGAATGAATAGTAAGGTATGTAGATATAGTCCAAATATTTGCGAGATGTTGTTAATATAACTAATTAATACATAATATGCCTCGACGCGTGCTTAGCATATCTATTTCAAGTTGAATAATAATAATTTTGACATTTGCCTGTCTCTGTCTCGTGACCTTGAACATTGACATTCACGAGACGGGATTTGGGGTCCCCCAGAGCATGTAGGTGAGCCTTAACATTCTATACTCTATGATTCTATGTTCAAAATGGCTGCGTCTACCCTCCTGTGCATTGGCCATCACCTCACACAAAGAGGGTAGACAGCATAATTGATGGAGCGATTTTCTACCTACCTCATACTATGCTAGGATCAAACAAACTAATCTTAAACTAGAAAAAACGTTCTTTATGTTTTTTAACTAGTTCACTAATAGTGGATAGAACCTCGGCATTAATCTTCTTTAATAGTAACAAGATTATCCCCCTTGCGAAATCCACTCCTTTGTAATCAATATAATCATGCAGAACCCATAAACAAAAAATAAACCGCCAAAAATCCCGTCTCATACCATAAGCAACTGATCCACGCGCTATTTTTTCTTTTTTCCTTTGTCTATAGGTACATATTATTTTTAAATCCGCCAACGGTCTAACGTCTGTGGCGGGCGACCGCTAAAATGGCGCCTGAGAACTTGTTTAACTATTAGGCTGAGTGTTCACTATTCAGTGAATTAATTTAAATTAATTAATTTAATTAAAAGTTATACATATTTTATTTATTTGTTATAAAAAACCAGGTACAGCTGATATAAGATACAAAAGTATTGTATAATTAATACAAGGTCTAGGCTGACATTCTAAGGTCAGGTAAGCTAAGTGGCTCTTTATGGTACACCACAGTATTTACAAACAGAATTAGAAAAATACTAAAGATAGTACAACGGGCAGCCTTGTCACTAAAAAGCTATCTCTCCCAAGCAACCCTTGGCAGGGATTAATACGTCTTCAAAACTGACGTTCAGCCTTTCCTACACAACACAGCGCGGGGTACATGGGAAGAGGGTGGTTTTAGTGGGTATTAGGTGCTGCCCGTGTAGCGTATCCTTGAGTCTCCACATATGCTAAATCAATCGCGAGTGGGTTACATAGCATGCAGCAACCTCGTTCGCGAACGATGTAGGTTCTGATCCCTTGCCAGGACCCAGTACTACGCGTAAATAGCACTTCCCCGCCTCAAAAAAAAAATCTTCAAAACTGACGTTAGTACAGTCTATAAATAATGATGATAATTATATACAGTGATATAAGTTCAAAAACAATATAATTCTATATACATACGTATATATACAAGCCTATATATACATAAGACAGTATACGCACAAATATAATTATATACCAGATTAGGAATTACTAAATATGTAGGCACATTAATTTACCACAACATCGATGAATTGTTAAAAAGATAATTATACTCTGATTTTTAATTACCTAGACTAAAATGACAGCTATCGTTCATCATCATCATCATCATCATCAGCTAGCGATCGATCTTTTTTATGTTATAAGTGTAGATCATAGTCATAAATGAGTCGTGTGGTTTGTTTCAAATCAACTTATAGATTTTTATAGGATTGGACAACTAACACGAAAACATAGTAGAGTATATTTGTTAGTGTTAAAATGAAAAAAAAGACGTCAGGAAAGTTGATGGAAGTAATAGCCCACATTTTGTGTTTAAATAAAAAAAATAAGAATTAAAAATGTATACAGAACTATTGTTCCTTAAACTTCATTATATAATTGGCACATCCCTATTAGTGGGTTATAAAATTAAGTGTTTAGACCAGTAGAGAAAAAAATCTAGGTGAGAGATTTTGAATGAATGAATGAATGAAAATTCTTTATTGTTCATCATAACTTAAACCTAGACATTTAATATACTTAAATACATTACCATTAGAACAATGGGCGGCCTTATCGCTTATAGCGATCTCTTCCAGGCAACCCGATGTCTAAGGAGACATTACATTTAAAAAATAATAATTGGTGATTTATCTCTATTAAACTATTCAATCGTAATAAAAAATAAAACTAAAAAACACAATAATATATAAACTAATATAATATACATAATAAAATAAATTATAGTAATATAAATTTGAATATGAATTTTATACCTATTTATTTAAGTCGGTAAAGGGAAATATACAGGTAAATTTTCAAGTGGCCTTCATGGCCAAATCCTAAACTATGCTAAATAGAGAAAAGTACACTAATAGAGAGTGCTCATTATCGCCCATGTGGTATTACTTTTCGGATAGGATGGAAAAGGTGGGATAGGTCAATGAGATAGAGGAATGGGATAGAAGAATGGGATAAAGGGGATGAAATGGAAGGTATTGGTGGTTCTAACTTCTTTAGTACTTTTTGCTTTATAAAGAAAAATTCTGTAAAGAAATAATAAATAATTAACGTCATTGAAAGCAAACATTAAAGGGGAAGGTTTTATTGTCTGAATAAAACCTTCCCGCAAGCTTTAAGCCTCTGACTTGTAGGAGACAACGCCCAATAGAAAGTAGTGGATTATTCTCGTTTCAGAGGCCAGAACTCATTTTGGGTCCTTGAACACCAGCAGTTCGTTACTTACTTAAAAGCCAAATAGAAGCAGAATTATACTTTTCAATTTTTATATACGGACTGAAAATTTTTATACAAACTAGCAAACCCCCACAGACGTCATCCTACTCAGAAAACATGAAAATCTAGAACAACGCTATTTACCGGATATTATTGTGAAAGCAAACCATCCCGCGACCCACTTATATACAAACAAAACATTTCATCAATATCAGTCCGACCATTTAGGAAGATTTCAGTGATATACACACGATCAGAAGAATATCTAAAAATTAACATAATTTTAACAGTTACAGTGATTATATAGGTGTATAACTTGACACTAAATTCAGTATATATAAACAAAAGGATAGATTTAAACGTAAATAGATGCCCTATTATTGTTTTTAATTTAAAACAGTTTAATTTCAAAAGAATTAATTCGATTAAATTCAGGTATTAATTTGATAGTATATAGCCGTGCAGGCTATTAGATTATGACTCTCAGGTAGGCGATTACATGACTCTCAGTATATCACTATTACGTCACCTGGTATCATGTTAAATTTACTGTCATGAAATGCGTAACTTGACAGCCGTACAATAGTCATATCGTAAAATAAAAGGTTGAAAGAATATAGTAATAAAAATATTAGTGACGTAATATGATACTTTAAATAACGAGAGTCAAGTTTAAAAATTATAAATTTGGCTTTTTCATAAAAAAGATCCTAAGTTTTAAATATCTTCGTTATTGTAATATGTAAATAGATATACAAAAAATATAACTCTAATTCCTAAATTTAGATCGTATTTATCTGTTTATTAGATTGTGGCAGAATAGACTAATAATATAAAATAATTTCGCAATTTGTCTAAACTCTAGCAACTTTCAAATTATGCCTTGGGTAATTTTGATGCTTGAAAACCATCGTGCAAATAAATAAATAAATGATGTTTTAATTGATTATAATTACTAAATTTATATGCAAGGTATTTAACGCCTTTTGATAATTAAGACGATAATTATTTGATTAAAAAACTCAAACGAATATAAACTAACCAGTCATGTCGGCGGTTCTTTGGTAAATATCGACAAATTGTGTCAAAAGATTTTTCTTTATATTCCACTGGACATCCTTGGTAAACTTTTAAAACCAGCTCGTGCGAAATTTATTATTTTTGAGCATATTTGGTTACTTTTAGTCAACGTTAAAATTAAAATAACATGGCTTTTGCTTTGTTTATATTTCACTAACATTGACTACAGATAAGATTGAATATTGCCAGAAAGCAAGAAATGTTCTTTCATCTCCATGCTCTATACGTTATACCAAGTTATACTTAAAGCCTCTCTATTAAAAAGTCAAACTCCACACACACATCGCTATATGTTACAAATAATTAATTTGTCTTACTATCGGTAAATTTGAGATATGAGTAATGTTAAATTTCTACCAACCGGCCATCAGTGAATACCCACCCTAACGATAATCGATTAATTCAAAACGACAATCGATTACAATCGATATTGCTCGAGTCACAGTAGCATTCAGTCGCCAGATTAGTTGCCCGACAGTTGTTTATCTGTGCCAGTGTTAGCGCGACGTGAGAGCGCGCGCTTTTTTCTATTTTTAAATAATTAATAAATAAAAATTGACTTGGAATTCTAGCTCCTTGCCTTCGGTGAGTTTATTTATTTTAATTAATTCCGTTTTTATACATGTACTTAAGTAAATATGTTTGGTTATTCATTTATAATACCTATAGTATCAAATATAATGCAATAACGGTGAAGGAAAACGTAGAGGAAAAGATTGCAAAAATTTCTATACTTTTTAAGCATATTTTTTTCGGTATTATAATTTAAGTCATACTTCCAATCAGATTCTCATTATTTAAAACTTATTCTTAAAATAAAATAATAATAACACCCATAATCGTTCTACTGCCGGATCGGGCCTCTCATTGGGCAACAGACAGTATATCCGCCATACTTGTTCAAAGCGGATTGGCGGGTTGCACACATCGGTTACCTCGATGTGCACGTTCCATCACAGTCTTTTTCACCGTCAGTACGTGGTAATTGTAACAATACGCACTTTAGTTAAGAAATGAATGTTTTCCGGCCAAGATTCGAACTCGCGAACAAAGACACCAATTATCATAAAAAAACTTCAGTATTTAACCGAAAAAATAATTTATCCTAAAAAACTATACATGGTGAATTTTTCAAAAGCGCCCTTAGGACCAATTCTAAACTACATAAAATAATGAAAAATGCTTAAGAGTCTCGAGGCAAGTCGATTTTGATGAAAACTAAAGTGGTATTATTGGATTTTTAATTGAATAAATTATATAATTACTCTAGCTGGAATTGAATCCGCTGATTTTGGATAAAACAATAGCACCCATATTATTACTACACCAGTAGAATTGCTTATAAGTTTTCTGTTCAGGAAATCAGGATTATCAAAAGGCAAACCAAGGGCAGATTTTTAACAAAAAGGTCTATTATTTTCTTTACCTTTATAAACATTAAATTAGACCGACATTTGACTGTACCTACTTTTATTTAATACTAACAGTCCTGGCAGACATTGTATTGCCTTGAAAAAAAACCGAATAATTAAATTAATATATAGCCTTTGTTACTAAGGGATAATCTTAGATCATATAACGTAACTCAATGGGGATAATGTCGCATTCGAATGCTCAGTCGGGGCCCCGAAGGCGCAAGTATGCCCAAGGACTCCTCCCGTAAATACTGCTGCAGGGGCCCTCTAGCATTTAGGGAGCAGAGGAGTCTTTACCCCTGTTGACGAAGTGAGTTGACTCTTCTCAGCGTGGGTGTAACTACGTTCTAAGTCTCACGCTCTTCCTGCCAGCGCGGGGCACGTGGGAGGAGGGTGGTTTTAGTGGAGTACTGAGTAGTCGAGTCTCTTGACTCTGGTGCCCATTCGTGGTGTCACCTCTCGTCGCTTTGGTCTAATCCCTAGTAAAGGACTCGGTAGTGTGCGAAATGCATTTCCCCCGCCTCAAAAATAAAAAAGAATTTAAAAAAATGAAGAAAAAAGGTTTATTTTAGTGTTCATCCTAAAAGTAATAAAGTAACAATAAAAGACAAAAACACCCATAAACTAACAAGAGAAGATGTACATAATATATAAGTCCAAAAAATTGGATCAAGCTCAGCAAAATGTCGATCTGTGAAAACAACGCTGATCTTTCCTCTCTCTCTTTCTTTTATCGGTGCAGGAACGGAGAAAGAAAACAATATGCTGTGGCCAGGCGGTCTGTCGTAAGACAGACAAAAAACCCTCAGCCCTGGGCTAGATTATGTCGCCAAAATAACCTTGAATTATGTTCAGGCATTAGTGACCAGGTTCCAGTCTCCCTTAAGAGAGCAGCAGCGCATTTGTAGCACCTTTGGTGTTGCAAATGACCATAGGCGATAGTAAAAGATTTTCATCAAGTGGGTCGTCTGCCTGACTGCTGAATTCCTGCAATAATAGAAAAAGATCTTCCCCTTGAAATCTGTCCAATAGTTTTGAATTTATTCGTCACAAACATACAAAAATACATTTTTTCCTTTTTATAATATTAGTATAGATATGGAAATTATGAAATTATTTTGTTGTAACTAGGCATTTATAAATTAAGATGATAAAATGGCAAAACTTCATTTACATAGCAGCTCGCTCCAGCCTCTTATACTATATTTTGTATGACGTTTTTATAGCTTGTAAGGAATTTATGGAGATATGTTGCAGTACTATCTATAATAATATTTTTCTTTCCTTTTATTGTGTCTCTGTCTTATTGAATATGCACTGTTTGCTACAACTCCATTAATTCTTCTGAAGTCATTCTGTATAAAACTTATCAAACAATTTTTAGCTAGACGTGTTGCTAGGGAGATTCGTGCTTCTTCGTTCCGAAGCGGTGTACATAAATAGGAAGTAAAATTAAATTTTAACTTATATAACCTTCAAAAAGTATTCTCAAGTGGAACGTATTTTGAATAAAAACTTTTGAATTTCAATTTGATTTAAAAGTATCCAAAGGAACAATTAAATGTTATTTTAACCCTTTGATTACCTTACAAAACTTACAAAAATCTTTCTCTTCGATTCCAAACAAATGGTAATAATACTGCACTTAGTACATACATACATTCACGCCAGGTCCCTTGCGGGGTAGGCACGAACAACAGAGCGCCACACAGGCCCATTCTTACACACCTCACTTGCTTCTTTGACATTCATAGTTCTTGTCATGCACGCTCGTCTGTTCTTAAGGCTCCTGACATCACCTTCTGCTAGTACACGATCAATTTGATCATGGAAGGTGTGTCGTGGCCTTCCGCGACTTCTGCATCCATCCACTTTTGCATTGTATATCTGTTTAGTCATTCTTTCATCATACATTCTTTCCACATGCCCGAACCACCGGAGCATTCCTTTCAGACCAACTCTCTTTCTTACTGCGGTATTACGAACGCGGTCCGCGAAAATCGCTCCGCAGATTTTGCGCAGTGCTCGCATCTCGACCGCGTTTACTCTACTTTCATGCTCTCTATTCCATACCCAACTCTCGCTTCCATACGTGAGCGTAGGTACCAGCACCGCGTTGTGTATGGCAAGCTGGGCCTTCTGGCTGAGGTTCTTAGCGCCTAGAAGTTTGCCTAACGCTCCATTCACACTATTCCCCAAATTCACTCTTCTTTCTATATCAGCGGTGTACCTTCCATCCCTACTAAAAGCACATCCGAGATATACAAACTCATTCACTTGTTCCAGCATATTAGTATATGATAATATGTGTAATGTGTATTTAATAAAAATACCTTAACAAATTGAGAATTGCTTCAGATGATTTCACTTCATTTGTAACGTCTTTGGTGTTGCAAATAGGCGATGGTAGATGGACCTGCCTGCTGAACTCGTACAACACAAAAAAGTTAGGGTTAGATTATTTCTTGGAAATCTGAGTCGGTTTATTTAAAAAAAAACTCTCTTGGTTTGACATTGACATACCTCCACAGAAATTGCTCCTATAGAAACGTATGGAGGGTAGAGGTAAGGAGAATCATCTCATATAGGATAATAGTTGAGTATTGTCTAGTTGTAAGCTGTAAATAACAGTTCAAAAACCGTCCACAATGGCGCTGTTGTAGAGAAAGGGTAAGGTATGAATGTAGCTGTTGTAGACGGAGCGAAGTATGGAGTTAAAAAAAAAAATCTTTGGCGACTTAAGTAGTTGATGACAGTACACTGTTATAAAATGTCAATTTACGTAGTACAAAGTAATTTACTAAATATATGCTCAAAAAATTATTATGTGAAAACGTGACTAGCGGTTTTATTCCGTGAATTTTGAATAATACGCTTAGTGATTTTTAATATTTAATTTAGTAAAACTAATAGACTATAATACTACTGTAATAACGTTTGGCGCTTTCTTTAAAATCCACCCTGATGCCAAAGTGGCGCCACCCTAATTTAATGCATTTCGGTGGACACTTCATATACAGAGATGATCCTCCATACCTCTACTCTCCATACTCACATGCTACACTATGATTTGGTATAATAATACATACATACATACATAACTCCACGCCAGATCTCTTACTGGGTAGGTACGAACAACAGAGCGCCATTCAGGCTTATTCTTACACACCTCACTTGCTTCTTTGATATTCATAGCTCTTGTCATGCACGCTCGTCTGTTCTTAAGGCTCTGATATCACCCTCTCCAAGTACACGATCAATTTGATCATGGAAAGGGTGTCGTGGCCTTCCGCGACTTCTGCATCCATCCACTTTTTCATTGAACTATGAATGTCAAAGAAGCAAGTGAGGTGTGTAAGAATGGTCCTGTGTGGCGCTCTGTTGTTCGTGCCTACCCCGCAAGGGACCTGGCGTGAAGTTATGTATGTATGTACAACAACTCAAGGTTGTTATGGCGACATGCATTAAACCAGGGGTGGTAGCCATCCAGTCAGGCAAATGCCCTACCACCCGGCCGGGTAAACTGTCCGTTGCTCTATAGTGAGAGGCCCAAGCCCAGCAGTGCGACGCTTATAGGCTTTTATTATAAGACAAATGAACGGTCGATGAGATAATATAGGAGTCGGCGTTGAGTAAAATTTTAGTTCATTAAAATTGTCGCAATCAGCGTCGGTAAAACAGTCATCTACGTGAAGCAAAAACTTTGTACCGCTTTTCACGAAAATTGCGCGGATGGAGGAGTATGAAATTTCGCACACTTCTAGTTTATATAGATAAGAAGCTACGAATGCTAATATTTTTTCTTAATTATGCATAAGGAATACATTACGCATAAACCATGTATTTGACTCACACACGCATACTATACTCATGTTTATTATTGCCTCGGCGAAATCTGTGATTATAGAAGTATAGTCTTTGACAACAAATAATTATGGTCGGATTTCGAGCGTGGGCGACCACTAGTAAAAATAAAACCATGTAAAAATAAAAACCTGTCCACTGCCACTAGAGGGCAGTATTTTCCTGGGTTCCTAATGAGACTAAAACAGGAGATATTTCAAACCCAGATGGCACATTACGTTTTTAGATCGTGCCATTCTTTGCAGAGATAGTTACTTGAAGAATGTACATTAATTTCGAAAAGTTAGCCAAATTTCGAAGATAACGAAATCTATTATAAGATAGATTTAATTCTTTGATGTTTCTAGTTTAGACTAGGTTAGATGAAAGATTAAACGTGTTATTGGTGTTTAGGGACCCAATGGAAAGAATTTTTGTAAGTATGGGTTTTTAACCTTCCTGGGGTTAAATATCCATATTAAATACTTACTTTGTAATTGCGCGGCTTCGTCTACGATAGTGTAGCTGCTGTCTTACCGCGAGCATTCGCCTGTAACGTAACGTTACAGATTAGTAAAAAATAAATATTTTTACAAAGGCCGCACATCTGGCATGCTGTAAAAACGAATTCTTTTATTTACTTCGTGTTTAAACTTTAAAAACACCTATTGTTATCGTACTTATTTTATGTAATTAGTGTCGAACGACTTAATCCTTGTTTCTTTATTGCATTCGAAGCTTGCCAATTACTAATTCACTGGAATTTCTGAATCCCGAGCGGTGGACTGGCACGCGTCGATATTTTTTGTACTGTATAGTTAGTATAAAACAATGCCCGAACGGAGGGGTGAAGCAGTCAATCGACGACCACGATACGATTAAGACATGAAGTACTTTCGATTAGCTACATACCGACGGACTTTTCGCGTGTCGAATTGGGATTATTCACTTTTTTTCAATTTAGCTATTTGAAAAACCATTTCGAGGAATAGTGTCCCTAATCATTTCTGTCTAGTTAAAATTCCAAAAAACGTACGATCTTCTTGTATTTTGTCAGAAATGTGTTTGACCTTTATTTGACCTTACTAAATCCAATCAGGTGGGCCGTCTGCCTGTTTGCCTGCTTCAAGTGTAAAAAACATTCTAGCTGTACATTATTTGATTTAAGTTCTGTAACATGGGTTTTCCCTAAAGACCACTTAAAAAAATTTAACGATAACTATAGAAAATAATAATGGTTGAAAACGAGAAATTATAAGCCTAGCGACAATAAACACTAAAATGATCACGATACGTAATGAGAGTGTGAGACAGTGACATTTAAATAGTAGCACAGATTACTATGATTATATAGATAAAACTTGCTTTTATTATTTTTGTTTTCTAGGTAAAGGAACCAATGTAAACTTGTACCTTATGACGTCATCGGAGAAATAATTTTAAAGTCGAATTATAAAAAAACTAACGCTTAAAATACAAAGATATTCAAATTTGTATCTTAAAATATCCTATTTTACGTAATAAAAATATAAAATTAGAGGGTAATTTTTTGTGAACAATCCCCATTGCATTGAATCGTGCATTGTGAACTGGTTTGAATGAATGAATGAATGAATGAATTATTTATTGCCAAAATGTATGTACACAAGATGTTAGAATATGCGTTGTTTCAATACATTTTGCCTTATTAGGCATGCAATGTCTAAATACATGTCATACTAATTTTACTAATTTACATTTTACATTTACATTAAATAATATATATAATACAATTTACATTTACATTAAATAATATATATATAAAAATTTACAATTATACAAAATCATATGTTACAAAATATCATTAGTCATGTCCTTACCATTTTCATAATCATTTACGGTGTAATAAATTTTTTCCATTAAAATTTTCTTTAGTGACTTTTTAAACAAATTTAAAGGCTGCACTCGTAGCATTTCTGGGAGTTTATTAAATATGTTGGGAGCCATACAAAAGATACTTTTGCGCATCATGGTCGTTTTTGAAGAGCAAACACAGACTCTATGCTGATCTCGTCTGTTCCGAACAACTACATCGGAGAGCTTCGGAAATAAGTTCGGGTTACTCTTGACGAATACCGCAGTTTCAAAAATATATAAAGACGGTAAATCTTATATTTTTTAAAGAAAGGTTTGCACGAGTCTGTTGATTTAGATGAAACATGGTCTTTACGCATCGTTTTTGCTGTTTAAACACTTTGTGTACATCTGTAGAGTTGCTTCAAAATATTATTCCGTATCTTATATTTGATACAATAAGACCGTGGTAAGCCGTCATAAGAGATTCCAAATTGACTACTGGAGCCAGCTTATACAGAACATAATTAAGTTTACTAATTTTTTTACACAGAGTGTTTATGTGTTCCTTCCAATTTAGTCTTTTGTCTATTGTTAATCCTAGAAATTTGGTAAAATTTATTTCTTCAATTATAATGTCCTTGTATTGAATGTCAAAATTTCCTGTAGCAGCAATATCGCGTTGTCTAAAATTCATTACATTAGTTTTATTGAAATTAATTTTTAGATTATTATTATTTAACCACGAGACTATGGAAGATAATGTTGAATGTATGTCCGTTGTGTATGTCTGTATACTAGTTTTTTCATATGCTATTGTGACGGCGCTATCATCAGCAAATAGTGATATGGGTTTGCAGGTGCAACGTGGCAAATTATTTATATAAATAACAAAGAGCAGAGGGCCCATCACACTGCCCTGAGGGACACCATATTTTACGATACGCTTATTTGATATGTAGACCTCTCAATACCAGTTTTATTATTTATTTTGGTCATCATTGTGTACTGGGTTCTATTTACTAAGTAAGAATTAATTAGTTGTAGTATGTTTCCTCGTACCCCATATGCTTCAAGTTTTTTAAGTAGAGTTTTGTGACAAACATAGTCGAATGCTTGAGTCATATCACAAAAAATTTAACAAACTGGTATATTTTTGTCAACTTTATGTGTTACATTGTATAAAAAATCATAAATTGCCATATTTATAGTTCTTCCTTCTCTAAATCCTTTTTGTTCATTGCAAAGTAATTTTTTTCTTTCAAAGTAATTGGAAAGAGCTCTGAATAGGTATTTTTCAAATACTTTTGCTAATACCGGAATGAGAGAGATGGGTCTATAATTATCGATATTTTCTTTAGATAGTTTTTTATGAAGTGGTTTAACGATTGATATTTTTAATTCTTCGGGGTATATACCAGTACTTATGCTTA
Source organism: Dendrolimus punctatus (assembly GCA_012273795.1). Taxonomy (NCBI): domain Eukaryota; kingdom Metazoa; phylum Arthropoda; class Insecta; order Lepidoptera; family Lasiocampidae; genus Dendrolimus; species Dendrolimus punctatus. Next base: position 9,304,705 of record CM022554.1, on the reverse strand, counting down.
AGTTAATTATATGAGAAATGGGATCACTGATGATTGGAGCAACAGATTTGATTATTTTTGTGCATATCCCATCGTGGCCAACACTTAATGTGTTGTTGAGTGCCAATATGATTTTAAAAATGTCAATAGGTGTAGAGGGCTTTATAAATATTGAATGTGTTTCATTTAGAATAAGTGAAGTGTTATTATGTGCTGTATTATTTATTGGGATAATTTTATCAACGAAGTGATAATGAAATGCATTTACAATGTCAGTGGGATTCCTAATATCTTATTGTCAAATTTAATTGTTGTAATAGGGTCTTTGGTTATAGTTTGCTTTCTACTGTTAATAATGTTCCAAGTAGCTTTAGATTTATTTGTTGCCTGTTTAATTTTATAATTATTTTCTTCAGATTTTTTGCGTATGTTTTATATTTCGATTTATTAGCTTCTGACGGATGTTTTCTAAATATTCATAGAAGCTTCCTTTTTTTCTTACTACATAATTTTATTCCTCGCGAGATCCATTTTGAGGCTTTAGTAGAATTAAGCTTAACCAATTTCCAGGGAAAGCATAAGTTGTAAAACAGGTTAAAAATCTCAATAAAAATGTTATATGCAACATTCGGATTATTTTCATTGTATATTTCGGTGAATGCTATGTTTTAAGACATTTTTGAAACTTTAAAACGTTTTCGTCACAGTAATCCCTTCGCTTAACACGCCAACGATTAAAAATAGCTATATGTTTAATTGGACACCTGATTAATTGTGCCGTATGGTCCGAAAGGGCAAAATCAATTATTTCTGTCTCACAAAGGTTGCATCCAGTTTTATTTTGTACTTGTTTTATATGTGTTTGTACAGTTCTAATAAACTCTATAATAATTCCAACGGCATTTATTTTAATTCGAGTCCTGTAGCTTAAGTGTTAAATAAGTTTCAAAAAACCCTCGATTTTAAAACATTCTTCATTGGTGTGGAGGTACAATAAATAGAGAAATCGTCAATCTAGTTCGTTTGTGTTCCGGTGCACGCAGCAAGAGCTCATTGTGTCTTGAGGTCTAGCAGTAGTTGATGATCGAATCCCAAACAGATTCTTTCGTATAAAAAGCCCGCATCTGCGAATACTTCAATTCGCAGAATAAAAATTGCTATTTCATCTCAGTGTAAATATAAACAGCAAACAAGTTAATATGATGCGAAAATATGACATCATCAGTATGTTTCTCGCGACCGATCAATGATCAGGACGACCTGCCTCTAATAATAAAACTGTAGAAGGATTTTTGTATGCATAATGTATCGTCTAGGCTGCTTAAACACAAAAACGGAAGATAAAGTGCTCAAGTTACATAAATTCCATATGTGCATTATTTGTTCATGCATTTTATTTATTATATAAGATTGTGATGATGTGGGTATGTAAGATTTGACGGTGTTTTGTATATTAACTAATAAATTATTTTTGGAGTGATAACTTCTCATGGGAGGGTAAACCGTTTCGTTACGTAACGCGTTACGGCGCCAGTCTGTCTGGCTTCCCTTTGTCTCACGCATGCAGCAGCGGCAGGCAGGTTCCTCCTCTCTCACCCTAACCCACAGTGCTAGCCGTATTTCGGTAATTAGATTATATAAAATAAAATATATTTTATAGTAAATAAAAGATTTTATTAATAAACTAGCGGCCGCAGCAGACTTTGTCCTGCTCTGAAAAAAATATGACCCAATCCCAGCGCCACCTACCGATTCCAATTGTGGATTTAAACCATCCGGGGACCCACTCAAACACACAAAAACAAAATCGCTCCCCGTTGTTAAGAGGATTCTAGAACCCGATCTCAGCGCCACCTACCGGTTCCAACGGTATAAAAACTATCCTATCTTTCAAGTTGGATCAAACTGCACACGGTGTGCAAATTTGATTAAAATCGGTTGAGTAGTTTAGGAGTCCATCGCGGACAAACATCGTGACACGAGATTTATATATATAAGATAACCTTTCCTTATATTATCATATTTATATACATAAAATTTAAGTAAAAACCTAAGCGTTGCTCAAGTTAAACAAGTGCAATATTAAACAGTTCAACTTAGATTACTTTAAGTTATCACTTCTTTCGGGCGTCCCGAGACGCACACGTTTTCTTATTGCTCTAAACTACAACATGTCCTTAATAGACTGTTTGGATTCTAAATATCTCAATTTTGTACACGTTGAAAAATAGTCCAATTACAAAAAAATAAACTTTTTATAATAATAAAACTACGTTGTTAACGGTTTTAAGCGCGGTAATTTATTTGATTTTTTTATTCCGACCTACCACCTATATGGGATCCGATCGTCAAAAGTACCAAACCTAGCTAAAAACAGCAAGACCTCAAGACACTGTGAGCTCTTTCTGCGTGCACCGGAACACAAACCAACTTGATTAATAATTTCTTTTTATTATTCCTTCCACCCATTTTAATCTAATATATAAAATTCTCGTGTCACAGTTTTCGTTGCCATACTCCTCCGAAACGGCTTGACCGATTTTGATAAAAAATTTTGTGCTTATCCGGTATCTATGAGAATCGGCCAACATCTATTTTTCATCCCCCTAAATGTTAGGGGTAGTCCACCCCTAAATATATTTTTTTATTTTTTAGACATTTTTTTTAATTTCTATTTTTTTATGATACAACATACAAAAATACATACAACCCTAGATTTTCAACCCTCTACGATCAACCCCTATTTTTTACCGGGCAGGACAACGTCTGCCGGGACAGCTAGTATTATATCAAATTATTAGTAGAAAATGGAGTAGAAACAGTAGGAAAGCGGACCCTGGGCGTCGGAGCACTCCGAACGCAACCGGGATTTAACGCTCAGATGATGACGGTGAAAAGTATTTCAAAATCCAAATTTTCCCACCCTGATTTTTTTAAGATTTTTATTTTGACATTACAAACAGATACTTCAATTTTGTTTATCTGTATTGATTAACATACATATTTCGTGTATTATAAGTGTTGCATGCATATGTCTTACAAATATATTTAAATTTATACCTAGGCAAAATACATTTTTGAGTCTACATGGACGGTTTTGACCTGCGGCTGCCTGTTTAGCAATTTCGGAATAATAAAAAGACAGACGCGGAAATGACCATTTTATACTATGTAAATATCAGTATTATCCCCGCAAAATGCTAATGCGCCTGGCCGCCATTTCGGTGACGTAACCGTAGCCGAACACTCAGTACTGTTAGCATCACTGGCCGGCAAGTACGCGTACATATCGAGTTTCTGATGACGTCACGTGAATTCCAGCGCATTAGCAATATACGGGGATGATATTACCGTATTTTAGTAACTAGCTGCACTCACGTAGTGACGGAAAATCATTATCTAATATATAAAATTCTCGTGTCACAGTTTTCGTTGCCATACTCCTCCGAAACGGCTTGACCGATTTTAATGAAATTTTTTGTGCTTATCCGGTATCTATGAGAATCGGCCAACATCTATTTTTCATCCCCCTAAATGTTAGGGGTAGTCCACCCCTAAATTCTTTTATTTATTTTTTAGACAAAATTTTTAATTTCTATTTTTTTATGATACAAAATACAAAAATACATACAACCCTAGATTTTCAACCCTCTACGATCAACCCCTATTTTTTACCGGGCAGGACGACGTCTGCCGGGACAGCTAGTATTTTGAATAATTCACACTATATCTTTATAAATTATAGCCTATGTATTATACTGATGGGTAAGCTGTATTACTGTAAAGTTTCATCAAAATCCATTCAGTAGTTTTTGCTGGAAAGGGTAACAAACGTAAATACATACACACATATATCTATGCATCTATACATCCATACATACATTTGTAAGTATAAGTATTAGGGTGGTCGTTAAAAATTAAATTTCTTGCGACGCCCCCTAAAAAGCTTACTTGTAATGAGAAAACACTGGGATTTTTTTATAATTTTTTCAAGTCAAGACAACACGTGCCTCAAGACGATTCAAGTTAATTTTTGGGTAATATTATGTTTTTTCAGGAAACTTCTTCATACTTAGAAGTAATAATTATTTTAAGATTGGAAAAGTTTTAACAATGAAATACCTTCCGTATTATCATTCTCAGTGATGAATTTCAAATTATAGTTTCAGAAAAAGTTTAAAATTCTTCGTGATTCAAGCTTATCTTTCAATTTTTCTTATATTTTTAGTTTTAACTTGAATCGTCTTGAGGCACGTGATGTCTTGACTTGAAAAAATTATAAAAAAATCCCAGTGTTTTCTCATTACAAGTAAGCTTTTTAGGGGGCGTCGCAAGAAATTTAATTTTTAACAACCACCCTATTAAGTATGTATATTTGAATTATATAGTTCTATCATTTTTCTGCACCACCTACATCGCCAGAATTGTTAAGAATTTCTTTCAAACTAGGTTGCCTGGAAGAGATCGCTATTAGCGATAAGGCAACCTGTTGTTTTGCCAAGAAGTATTGTATTATATTCATTTTGTTTTTGTTTGTTTTGGTGTCCAATAAAGTGTTATCTATCTATATATCTATACATTCTTACAAACTTTCGCGTTTGTAATATTTATAGGATTTAGCAATAACAAAGTTTATTTTAAAAAATATTTTTAAGGTGTCCTCAAATAAATATAGGATTTTGAGTAAAAACCTGTCAGTCTTCATTTTCCTTTTTATAGTTGGATGAGTTCAGCAGACAAGCAACCAGCCCACTTTATGGAAAGCGGTTACCATCGCCTATGGACATTCAACACAAACGCTACAAATACGCTGCTGCCCTCTGCCGGAATACAACTCAAGGTTGTTATGGCAGCATACTCTAAACTAGGGGTGGTACCAGTCCAGTCAGACAAACACCCTACCACCTGACTGGTGGATTGCTTTGTCGCCTCTTACGTCAGGCCACCCGGCCGCAGGAAATTGTATTCTTTCTCCCTTCCTGCACAGATAATGCTTCAATTATGAATATAATCTTAAGATTATGAAATAACTATTTATTCTTAAAAAAACTACATTATAAACTAAACCATCTCAATTATATATTTTATATTAACGAAGACTTTTTACATACATACATACATAACTTCACGCCAGGTCCCTTGCGGGGTAGGCACGAACAACAGAGCGCCACACAGGCCCATTCTTACACACCTCACTTGCTTCTTTGACATTCATAGCTCTTGTCAAGAAGAATTTTTATTGTTCAAAAACCTTTTAAGACAGCAATCAAGAATTGACGACGCTAAGATTTAATTAATTAAATTTGAAAATAAAATAATGAAACTTAATTATACATAACAGTTAAAAATAAACTAATTAATAAGTAAATTAATTGCATTTTCATATTTTAAATTATACTTAAAAGCAACAAACTTTTATATGCATGCTAAATTTTTATCATTGTAATTTTTTGGCTATATTCTTTAACTATCTATCCCATTAATATAAAAAGAATCTTATGTTTTTATTATTTACTAGTTGATGTCAGCGACTTCGTCCGCGTGGTGCGGTTTTTTAACTATCCCTCGGGAACTCCTTAATTTTCCGGATCAAAAGTAACCTTTATATTGACCAGGTATATAAGCTACCACCATACAAAATTTCATTTAAATCCGTGCAGTCATTTCGGAGAAAAACCTAAATAAGTTCTATTTAATTTCTTATATCCCCCTGACTAGGTTTTTAGCATTGTTTTCATTGTACAGAAATTCGACCTCTACAATTTATTATATGTATAGGTAAGGACTTTAGTTTCAAGCTTTGCGATGATGCAAAGTGTTTGCTGTGACTATAGATATACTTACAGTATTTTCCTATCCTAATAATATTATAAACACGAAAGTTTGTAAGAAAGCATGGATGTATATAATATGTTTATTACTCTTTCGCGCAGAAACGGGTTTTGATGAAATTTTACAATAATATAGCTTACACATCAGAACAACACATAGGCTATAATTTATAAATATGTAGTGTGAATTATCTATATTAATATATAAACCTGAAAAGTTTGTTTTTTGAACACGCTAATCTCAGGAACTATTGGTATGTTTTGAAAAATTCTTTCAATGTTAGATATTCCATTTATCGAGGGAGGGTATAGGCTATATATAATGACGGTAAAACCTGTGCCTGGGTTTTTAATTTTTAGGCTCTTTGTGTGTTTTCGTTTGTTTGTGAAGTGTGCGTGTAATGCAATGCGGTGGTAGTGCGAGTTGGTGCGAGTATGTGCCCATTTGGTTTAAGAACAGCTGGTGACAAGAGACCGAGGGATTTTTTCTAATTCTTAAATTCAATGTACAAACTCGACACTAACAAATTTACTACAGCATATACAGTCCTACTTGCATTCTAATATCAAGGACCCCGAGGTCCAACAACCCGCGTGGCAACCAACCAGCTCCTCATTCAAAGCGTTTATTAATAATTCTCGAACATAAAAATTAGCACACTCACATATAAAACTACATAATAATACAACCAGTATCTAAATGATCGTATTAGCATATTTTAATAAATAACCAGTATATTTTGACATTTGCTTCGTATAGCATTTTATTTAGTTTCTAAGTGATTTTAGAGAGGGGGCCAGCTCACCGTGAGCGGTTGATCTTCACGAGCGGACACACCGACCGTCCCAAGGTTCCACACGAACATTTTACATTCTATACACGTATAGTTAAACACGGATTCTTAGATTTACAACGTATTTTTGACTAATACAGTAAAGTAAAATTTACCTTAAGTAAATTTGGGGGATAGTGTGAATGGAGCGTTAGGTAAACTTCTAGGCGCTAAGAACCTCAGCCAGAAGGCCCAGCTTACCATACACAACGCGGTTCTGGTACCTACGCTCACGTATGGAAGCGTGAGTTGGTTATGGAATAGAGAGCATGAAAGTAGAGTAAACGCGGTCGAGATGCGAGCACTACGCAAAATCTGCGGAGTGACGCTCGCGGACCGCGTTCGTAATACCGAAGTAAGAAAGAGAGTTGGTCTGAAAGAGAGTGTCGGGGTGAAGGTAAGGAAAGGAATGCTCCGGTGGTTCGGGCATGTGGAAAGAATGTATGATGAAAGAATGACTAAACAGATATACAATGCAAAAGTGGATGGATGCAGAAGTCGCGGAAGGCCACGACACACCTTCCATGATCAAATTGATCATGTATTAGCAGAAGGTGATGTTAGGAGCCTTAAGAACAGACGAGCGTGCATGACAAGAGCTATGAATGTCAAAGAAGCAAGTGAGGTGTGTAAGAATGGGCCTGTGTGGCGCTCTGTTGTTCGTGCCTACCCCGCAACAGACCTGGCGTGAAGTTATGTATGTATGTATGTACCTTAAGTAAACCTAATTTATTAATATAAGTAATATTTTGCAACACCAGGAAATAAGTGAACCTAATTTACTAATATTAGTTATCTTATGCACACCAGGAAATCAAATAAAGAATTTATTAATTTATTATGGACCATCAGGAGTTACATCATATACTAAGTAACTCCGTTGGCTTAGCGACCCAAAATGTGTCTTGGCCTCTGAAACGAGAACACGCCACCTGTTTCTGTCCTGTGCGATTTCTTGCCAGTTAAGGGCTTGAAGCTCACACAGGTCAGCTTCCACTCTGTCCCTCCACCGGTTCTTGGGACGACCGACCGGACGAAGCCAATCCGATCGTCCCAAATAGGCACTCTTCACGCTTCGATCCTCTCCCATCCGTTCCACGTGACCGAGCCAACGGAGGCTGTGAGATTTTATTTCTCCTAGTATGTTAGGCTCGGCCACGAGGTTGTCAATTTCGACGTTTACACACATACACTCGTCTTAAATCTTAAAAATGCTGATGTTAAATATATTTCCCTATCACATCATGCATTACGTCTTATTATATAAATAATTAAACAAAAAGTTAAATTTGGATGTTGTAGATATTAAAATATTCATTTTACAAAAAAAATACAAGCAATAATTCAACATAAGAATTGGAATAAAGACAATTTCATAAAAAATCATTGGGGTCGAGTCGACCCTGGGACCATGGGGTCCTGAGGCGCACAAGCCTTATCGAGACACAGGCAAACGTCTGGTGGATGTCTCGCGTGACCAAAAGACTGGTTTATACCTCGGGCAACGTATTAGCGTTGCCATTCAGCGAGGCAATGTGGCCAACCTTTTGGGGACGTTTCCGGCTGGCAACGGTCTGGTACTAAATTTTATAGTTGAACTTTAGTTTGTATATATAGTTTATTTTCAGTTTAATTTATTTATAAGTTTTTTATGTAAATAAGCTTAAATAATAGCTGACTTAATTTTTTAAAATTTATTCATTTATTCATTGAATCATGGCCTTGAACTTTTCACTGTGATATATAAACGGTGTTACAGAAACACTATATTATGTAATCGATTCGAAAAACAAAAAATATATCTTAAGTTAACTGTAAGTTTAATGAACTTTAAAAAACTTAAAATTCACTTTATTTAGAGCCGTTCTTTCAATTACCAGTTATAAGTTATTCACATATAATAAAATACAATTTTAACAAACTAAAATTTAAGAGTTGTGCAAGTCAAACAGTCGTATGAATGAATACATTTTATTGCTCACCAAAATTGAAATAAATGTTGAACAACGGACGGCCTTATCTCGTAAAGCGATCTCTTCCAGGCAACCTCTTAAACTAAAGAAAATATCAAAACATGATAATGGCGGTGTAGACAATGAATAATATAAAACATTCGAAACATATTAAATCAATAAATAAAAATCTTTATTATATTATTATATAAATACGTGAAGCAATAACTTTGTACCCCTTTTTACGAAAATTGCGCGACGGAGGAGTATGAAATTTCACCCACTTATAGTATATATAGAGAAGAAGCGACGAACGAGTTGTTTTTTTTAAATAATGCATAAAAAATACATTACATACATACACACACTGCCACTCTTTGTTTATTATTATTCCCTCGGCGAAATCTGTGATTATAGAAGTATAGTCTTTGACAACAGAACCTTAATAATGTAACTTATAATTTAAATGAATAATTATGATCGAATACCACGAAACAGCACGGACGACCATTAGTTTTATTAATTACATTAAAAAGAAGATAAACCAATGAAGAAAAACTCAAAAATAAAAGACTTATTTGGATAAGATCATGGGTAGCAAAGCGATCAGAGAGAGGAGTCCATAGCAACTGACTCGAAGAACTTAGATTGCAAGATAAAAAGTCTTAAATGATATATTTTTTAACTGATGGCTGCAATGCCATTTATGCATTGATTTTGCCAATGTCGTGTGAATAGAAAAGCCAGGTGAAAAAATTGGATAAATAATTAGGAATTTAGGCCGGTAAATTAAAAAGAAAAATCTGCAAATCGAACACAATATAATAAACATATTTACTACAACCATACTTAAAACAAAACATAAAAGCAAAGGACAAAACTAAATAATAACTTTAACTTCATAAAAACTATAAAATTAATATAATTTCATGTGTTCAGTCGAAATTCATGCATTTTGACGCAACCAGAGGTTAGACCGATAAAATGATCATATTTGTACGCTTGCTGTCAAATAGGATATCTGAACTATGATCATAGACAATATGAATCATATGTAGTTATTACACTGTCATAGGTTTTTCATATAATAATGACTCATACTTCTATGATCATATTTATATGATAGTCTAATAATTATAGCCTCTGTGGTTGATCGGGCTAAGTCTTTGCCGGCCTACCTCACTGCAACGCAGAGTATTCCTGGTATAGTAAATTTCGGAATCGTATTTTCTCCCTTATTTACCATGGTCTGGGTGTCCGGGATCGGCCCCAGAGTGGTCCGTTGTATATTACCCATAACGCAAGCGTAACCTGCTTAATTTGGGGATATACAATGTGTGTGTCTGGCGATTATTATTATATATATATATCTCTTTATATATATATATATATATTATATATATTATATATATATATATATATATATATATATATATATAAAAGAGACACATAATAAAAAAATATAAAAAGATGACGTCCGTCGGAAGCGGGGCCTAAGGCCCAAGCTACCGGTGGTTAAGGCTCCAGAGACAGGAACTTCCTCACAATGCGTGCGGTGCTCAGAAGAACCGCCTTCTGTATTTGGCCCTTCACCCGTTTACCGAGTGAGAGCCGCTCTAGAGGACTTTTATGATTATCATTAATCCATATTAATAATAGCCCCAAGAGATGTAATCAAGACATCGATTCCAGCACGGTTTTAGTAAGGCGAAGCATTTATAAAAGAAGAGTTAAAGAATCTATCTATTCGAATTAACTAATATCTATTTATTGTTACACACCGACAAAGAACGCACATCTGGCTGTCGTAAAACGCAGTTTATTGCCTTCCCGGATTTAGGAATTCTTTTGTTTACTTTGTAATTAATAAACTTGTTTTATAGCCGTCATTAGTGTCGGACTAATCCTTATTGTTTTCGACTGAGCTTGCCAGATTTGCGGATTAACGAGGCCCCTTTTGTCGCTTTTATACAGTTTAGTATAAAACAATCCCCGAACGGAGGGGTGGGGCAGTCAAGCGACGAATACGATACTAGCAAGACGTGTGTAATACTTTCGATTAGCGATATAGTGACGGACTTTGCGCGAGTTATTGAATCGTGCAGTGTTACTGGTTGTGTCCAGTATATTTGTACCTGTTTTATACGTGTTTGTACAGTTCTAATAAAGTCTATAGCAATTTCAACGGCATTTTAATTCGAATCCTGTAGCTCGTAACAATATGTATACACAAGGTAAATATGTGTATGTAAGTTTATATATGTTTATCTGTATGAAGTGTATGATATAATATTTATTTTTAATAAGTACTTTTATGAATGTATCACATAAAATCTTTCATGTACACAACCCTTGTCTTCCTCCTTTCCGGGCAGGAACGAAAATAATAAAATTTTCTGCGTTGGGGAGGCCTATCTTAAAAAGCGACAGAACAACCCACAGCCAGGTGCTAAGGTATTTGCCCGTCTGGATGGCTACCACCAGGTCTAGAATATGCCGTCACCTTGAGTTATGTTCCGGCATTGCTGGTCAGGTTCCAGTCTCCCTTTAGAGAGAGACAGCAGATTCATAGCACCTTCGGTGTTGCGACCCCTCAAGGGTTGCAACCACCAAGTTCAGCAGACAGGCAGACAGCTCACTTGATGGAAAGCGGTTACCATCGCCTATGGACATTTGCAACACTGTGCTACAAATGCACTGCTACTCTCTTAGAGGAGACTGGAACCTGGTCCACTAATGCCGAAACACAACTCAAGGTTGTTATAGCGACATACTTTAGACCAGGGGTGGTTGCTATACAGTCGAGTAAATGCCCTACCACCTGGCTGTGGGTTGTTTTGTCGCCTCTTACGACAGGCCGCCCGGCCGCAGGAAATTGTATTCTTTCTTTCCTACACGGATAAAACTAACTAAAGAAACGAACTAAAGAAAACATAAACATAATAGCAATGTAGTAAGTACACTTACTTACTTTTACCATTTCGTTTCATTCATTAAATTATTTTTAACTATTAACTTTGCCTTGACTTTAGAATAACAGACAGACTCAAGTTATATTTTTTGATATAAGTAATTAAATATACGACTAATAAATAGAATATATTTACATGAGAAATTGGCGGTGTTATCGCTTAAAACGATTTCCTTGAAGCAACCTGTTGTTCCTAAAATAACTTAAATTTTACATAAGTGAATAGTGGTGGGAAGCTCGAAAATGTAACTAATTAAATAAGTAACATTAGAAACAGCTGAACCACTCGAGCGAGGCACATTTTTTTTGTTGTAACACAAGTATATCATCACGTCGGGGTCACCAGTTTGTAAAGTGACTAGACTTCTATCCGTGCAGGAACGGAGAAAGAATACAATTTCCTGCGGCCTGGCGGCCTGTCGTAAGAGGCGACAAAACAACCCACAGCCAGGTGGTAGGGCATTTGCCCGACTGGATGGCTACCACCCCTGGTCTAGAGTATGTCGCCATAACAACCTTGAGTTGTGTTCCGGCATTAGTGACCAGGTTCCAGGCTCCCTAAAGAGAGCAGCAGCGCATTCGTAGCACCTTTGGTGTTGCAAATGTCCATAGGCGATGATAACAGCTGTCCATCAAGTGGGCCGTCTGCCTGTCTGCTGATCTGCAATAAAAAAAAATAAAAAAAACTTGTCATGTAAGTATGGAAGCTCTCATCACACATTTTTTTTTGAGGCGGAGGAAATGCATTCCGCACACTATCGGGTCCTTTACTAGGGGTTACACCAAAGCGACGAGAGGTTACACCACGAATGGGCACCAGAGTCAAGAGACTCGAATACTACTATACTCCACTAAAACCACCCTCCTCCCATGTGCCTCGCGCTGGCAGGACGAGCGTGAGACTTAGAACGTAGTTACACCCACGCTGAGAAGAATCAAACTAACTTCGTCAACAGAGGTAAAGACTCCTCTGCTCCTTAGATGCTAGAGGGAGCTCTCATCACACCCACACGCATGTCTGTCAGCGTGATGATATGCTTAGCTGTATCGTGGTTGTAACAAGCGCACTCCACAAGCGTATGAAACGCCGTATCGGGCGCGCCACACTGTCGGCAATCCGGAGAAGGCAAGCAGCCCACAATGCGAAACAGATACTGATCGAAACAACCGTGTCCGGTCAGTATCTGTGTCGTCCTGAAGGTCAGGGTTCCGCTGGTGCGGTTGACCCATTTCTCCAGCTGTGGCCTGATTGCATCCACCGTAAAGCCGCCGGCCGCAGGGTGTTCGAGGTCACGAGACCAGTCGACAAGGCAGCAAGCGGTTTCCCGCTTCCTGACCGTCTCTATCTCGACTTGACAGAAGGTCAGTTCTCTAGCTAGGGCATCCTGCTGGGTACGACGAACCCTGGACAGGACGTCTGCCTGGAGAGGCCAGGGCAGCTCGCCTGCCAAGAGTGTCGCCGCCGTCCAAGACACTGTACGATACCCCCGTATGGTTCTCACGGCCAGAACCCGCTGCGCCCGGTGCAGCAGGGTTCGGTTGTGGCGGTGAAGCGCATCGAACCAGATGGGGGCACCGTAAAGGGCCATACTCCTCAGGATGCCAGAATAAAGTTTCCGCGTCGCACCCCCCGGCCCCCCCACGTTGGAAAGAAGCCTTGAGAGTGCGCCCGCGGAATTCACCAGTTTGGGAACTAGCCGCTCAAAGTGCGCTTTGAACAGCCATTTCCCGTCTAAGACTAGCCCAAGATATTTCATCTTGGGCCCTACTCTAATTGCCACCCCCTGAACCGTAACGGACAGGTCCGGGGGGGGATTCCGGAACTTCCTATGGAACATGATGGCCTCCGTTTTCGCGGGGGAGACCCTCAAGCCCAGCCTAGCTATTCGATCTACGACTATCGCCAACCCGTCGTTGGCGACGTCCACGGACTCCGCGAATGACGCGGCGCGTGCCGTGAGTAGGGTGTCGTCCGCAAAGCAGATCAGCCCTACCCCGGGTCGGACCGTCACCCGAAGGATCCAGTCATAGCCTACGTTCCAAAGAATCGGCCCGAGGACCGACCCCTGTGGAACGCCGCACGCGACACGTCGCCGACCTAACTCGTGGTTGACAGACTCACCTTCCAAAGGATGTGTCGATCTCGCAGGTACTCGCCCAACAGCCTCGTGAGGTACGGGGGGACTCCGTGTGCACGGAGCCCCTCCCTGATCGTCTCATGAGGGAGGCTGTTAAAGGCGTTCGCTATGTCTAGCGACACCGCAGGAACGACGTCCTTCGCTTGGACGGCTTCGTCCGTCACCGTTCGCAGCGTCTCGAAGGCGTCCATCGTGGAGCGCCTCCGCCGAAACCCGAACTGCGTATCTGATAGCCCCGGCTCCACAGTGTCTAGATGCTTCACGAGCCGCTCCGCCAAGATCTTTTCGAAGACCTTGGCGACCTCGTTCAGCAGCACTATGGGCCTGTAGGCGGACGGATCGTCGGGAGGTCGACCTCCCTTAGGAAGAAGGCACAAACGCCCCTCTTTCCATTGCGACGGGAACCTACCTGCGCGAATACAGGCTTCGAAGAGGTCCCGCAGCTGGCTGCGTAGATGTTTTGCAGCCAGGAAGAGGAGTCGACCTGGGACCCCGTTGGGTCCCGGTGCCGTCTTCCTGCCCCGGAGCCGGTCCAGGGCAACGTCCAGTTCCCCCTCGGAGATGGAGTGAGGCTCCTCGTCCGTGGGGGTGTCGGGAATGGGTGGACCCATACTGGGGGGAGTGAAGTTTCCCGGATCCGGGAAGAGCCCATCGATCACCGAACGGAGCACCTCGGGTTCGAGCGTTTCCGTGACCGTGGATGTGCAAGGCCGCAACTTGTTGCGGGCCCCACGGTACGGACGCCCCCAAGGGTCCCGATCGAGCGTCTCGAGGAGCTCGGCCCGTGCCCGGGCTTTCGACTGCAATATCGCAATCGAAAGGGCCTTTCTGGCCTCCCTAAACTCGCCCACGAGTCCATTTTCGTCGACATAATCCGGAGGACGGCGCGCCCTGCAGCGTTTGAGCCTACGGCTGATGATGCGCCTGCTACAAGCCTTATATTAGGGGAGGCCAAGCGAGGATTTTGGGATTTACTAGGGCGTGGCAGAATAACATACGGGGAGAAACCTTGCACCCTATTATGTACCCCTACCATATATGAAACCTTCACATAAAATAGCCCCATTTTATATTCTTCAATTTTTTTTTCAAACCGAATTTATTTTAATCTGATTAAGGAATTTTCTCCACATAATTGTCAGATTATGGGTCACCACGACAAGGACATCAAACTGAATCGTCTGTATATTAATCTGACGCTCTTGGATCTCCAGTCTTTTGATTAGTAATTCTTTTAGGGTTTACTTAACATCCCTCTTGAATATCTGACGCGCTTGAGTATTTCTGTGCGACTCTTTTTTTTTAAACCTGTACACACTCTCCCCACAAGGGCATACATCATATAACCTGTTTTTTCTTTTTAGCATCTAATCTTCACAATCCAAAAGGTCCCCGTGACGCTCGAGTAACGCCACGTTTGGCATCTTGGGCTATTATGTGAAGTGTTAGTTCGCTTTTAAGGGCCTTCACCATTCGCACCATAAAAGAGTAGTAGTAAGTAAGTAGTCTGTCATTCCCGATACTTATAACTTGGATATCTTCAAGACTTGTGTGTATAGTTACCTTCCAGGTACGCGAGCTCCATCTTGACCATTATCTTTGCGCAATATTGGGCGAGATCATGGTCAAACGCGAATATAGTGTTATGAGTTAGCGGGACTCGAATTAAAATGCCGTTAGAATTATTATAGAGTTTATTAGAACTATACAAACACGTATAACACAGTTACAAATATAACCGAACACAACAAATCCAAACGTAATGCAGTAGGTCGTAATTCAATAAAACGCGCACAGTCCGTCACTATTAGATTTCCGAATGTACACACGTCATGCCCGTATCGTAGTCGTAGCTCAACTGACCCCCTCTGTCAATCAGGCCATCGCTTTATACTTCACAAATGCAATGTGCCCGCCCGGCATCGTCGACATAATTTCCTAGAATTAGCTTGTACTTGTAATCCGCAACACATGGCTAATGATGCTCCTGAGCGAGTAAAATAGGACAATAGGCTGTTCTCTACAATAACTAGAAACGTATGCCAATAAATAAGTGATCAAAAGAAGACGATTATACAATTAGTTCAAATGCTGACAGGTAATAAAATGTGCTTTTACAGAGCTGTACGTGGAATTTGTCTTTGTCTGGTCCTAGGTTGTAACAATAGTATAAAACAAAGTCGCTTTCTGCGTCTATCTGTCTCCTCTCCTCCCAAACCATTCAACGGATTTAAGCGGTTTCCACCATATGTTAGCTAATTTGTTACTGAGGCTTTATATATATCGCGGGCTTCAAGCCAGAGGGGCGTATAAGCAAAAATCAACTTTTTAGGAGACACAAAAAACTTAATAAGTTTTTTTCAATGTATTCAATGTCTGTCTATGAAAGTACTTCTACTAATATTAACCTACTATTAAGACAAAAAACAGAGGTGGTATATCGATAAAGAAGACGAAGACGAAATAAAAAAAACGCATTTTTTTATACGCCCCTCTGGCTTGAAGCCCGCGATATAATCTTTATGTACGTGCGTATGTAACTGTACTCCTTAACGGCTGGACCGATTTTGATGAAATTTTTTGTGTGTATTCAGAATTTGAGTATAGTTTTTTTCGCCTTCTCCATTGTGTTAAAATGAAGATTTTTATTTTCTTTTAATTTATTTCTTTCAAGAGATAAATAAAGCGGGTAGTCTTTTTAGTTTTCTTTTTTTTCCGAAATGTGATTCTATTACAAGTTTCTTATTACTAATACAATTTTTGGGTCTAAAATAATTTAATGTCTATTTCTTTATATGTTGATGCTTTTTATGATTTTATTACTTTATATTCACTTATCATTACATTACTTTTTTGACTGTCTATACCCACTACATCTAACGTCTATTTATTTATCTACCCACTTTTTATAGCTAACTATGGAGTAATTCTTTTTATAATGTAATTGCTTAAACACTCGAGAATGGTTTTGAATTACAATTGAATTCGGTAGGTGGCGCTGGAATTCGTTTTCAATTTTTTTTAATGTAGGACAACGTCTACCGGGCCCGCTAGTACATATATATATCGACGGTTAAAAGGTAATAGGGTATAAGCGACAAAAACTAAATTGTTCAGGAGAGCAGTTTAAAGTTTAAAATTTCAGAAAAATGGAGATAACTTTTTCATTTCTTGTCATATCGTAAAAATGGAAACAGCTCTAGAATAAAAAAAAATAAAAGCATTAAATGGTAGTTTTATCTATTTGATTCCACGTTGTTTTATGTGGTTTAATGTCGCTTAAATCAATTGATCTTATTTTCTTTATGGAGTAATTCGGCATAAGTGACATCTACATAGAAAAAAAACGAAGGGTAGAGTAGACTTAGCTACATTTGACATCCTTATATCAAGAGGTAATAGGGCATAAGTTACATGACTGCAGAATAACATAAAAGGGTAAAAAGTATAAGTGGTAATTCTTATTATTATACCAAAAGGTAATGGAGCATAAGAAACAGTGTTTAGCAAAGAAATCAGTAGGATGTTTGTAAACTTAAACTTGTAAATGGTAGTAGGGTATAACCGACGCTTAATGTCTTTGACGACAATGATAAAGAGGCATTAGTTCCAGCTTTCAAAACAGGTACTAATGGTAAATAGTAGTATACGCCTGGAGCTTTTACGGCAGTAAAAAGTAAAAATGTATTACCGACTATAACCCAAAAGTGATGCCATTTTTAGAGGTACAAGCGCCTTTAGAGTAAAAAAGGCCCAAAATTCGGTCGGTTAAATGAAATGACACTTAAAAAACGCAGTTTTTTGCTTGGGCATAAACGACACGAAAGTCATCGTAGAGCCATGGGAGTGAGCGCATTCGAAAGAGCGAAAAATTTTAAGTAGGATGGCATTCATAACTCATTTTCGACCAAAATGTCGCTTATGCCCTATTACCTTTTAACCGTCGATATATGTTCTTCCTTTTTCATTTTACTTCTTATTAATTTCATTATACCTAGACATAAGTTTTTAAAAGTATCCTCTCAGTCAGGTGGCCTGGAAGAGATCGCTTCGAGCGATAAGGCCGCCTCTTGTTTTGCCTTTAATTATTGTACGACCGCCGGCACGTAACTTGGCAAGGTTTTGGGGTAGTGGGGGAAGTTCACGCATGTCAAAATGTATGAAATTGTACGTGCTCGAACTTCTCCCACTACGAAAATCGTTGCCAACTTACGTGCCGGTAACTATAATTATTTACTCTGTAATTGTTTATATGGTGAACAATAAAGTGTTTTCTATTCTATTATTTCTATATATATATATATATATACACAAGTTTTTATCTTATACTAATATATAAAGCTGAAGAGTTTCTTTGTTTGCTTGAACGCGCTAATTTCAGGAACTACTGATGTGATTTGTCAAATTCTTTCAGTGTTAGATAGCCCATTTATTGAGGAAGGCTATATATATATATGGTTACGCTGAGACCAATAGGAGCGGGGCACCAATGAAGAATGTTTCAAAATCGGGGGTATTATTAACTTAAGTTTTTTAATATTCCAAGCGGATGAAGTCACGGGCAGAAGCTAGTGTAAGTATAATAGCTACCTTCCACTCTAGTACTTCTATATAAAAAGATCAAATGTAAGGAGTCATAATATTTTCTTTTGTTTTATATACTAAGGAGTCATGTTGGCTCGCCACATACTGGAAGAATTAATAAAAGAAGAATTGCATTGGGATATACATACGGAAGATCTTCAAAATCATAGCCAGCGAGATCACCAGCAATAAGAGTTCAAGAACCATATTGGAGTCGGGATTTTGACCTAGCCTCTCCTTGGCTTTGTCTGTTTTTCCCTATTCAGACATAGCCTGATAGAGGTTACGTTTTGTCCCTTTTTAACAACGTTCTAGAAGAGAAGATACATTGAAGAAGAAAGAAGTTATAGAAGAATAGAGAGAGAATGCTGTTTATTGTTAATACTAACTTTTGTCTGTTTGAAACTCCCGTAACTATTTAATAAAATAGAAAAACTCATTTTCCATATATATTGTTACAAGCCGACAATGTGAATGCACGCCTGTTTTATTACCATTCCCGCATTTGGACTTCTTTTGTTTACTTTCTGTATAAAATTTGCAATTAGACAATAGCCTTTTGTTATTGTATTCGTTTATGGCCGTTCGCAGGAATAATTAAGAAGGTGTCCAGATTAAATTTTCATGGAAAAAACTCAGTCCACGCAGTCGATTGTTGTATTGTACAGTTTACTATAAAAATATTTGCCCGAACTGAGGGGTGGGGCAGTCAAGCGAGGCTTACGATACGAACAAGACGTACATACGATGAGCGATGAATGACGGACTTTGCGCGTGTTATTGAATCGTGCAGTTTCTACTAGTAGTGTCTAGTTATATTTGTACCTATGTTATACGTGTTTGTATAGTTCTAAAAAATTTATAGTAATTCCAACGTAACCAGCCTTCTGGGCGCCTTACCCATAGAAGACAGTGACCTAGTCTCAATATTCTTCTGATTACTTTTGAGGAATTATAAGTAAAATACAATATAAATAAGTCAGTTAAAAAATGTCAACAATAATATTACTGTAGCTTCAGTGAATCTTCAGCCCACCTCTATACATC
Organism: Dendrolimus punctatus; assembly: GCA_012273795.1. Classification (NCBI taxonomy): domain Eukaryota; kingdom Metazoa; phylum Arthropoda; class Insecta; order Lepidoptera; family Lasiocampidae; genus Dendrolimus; species Dendrolimus punctatus. The sequence continues at coordinate 9,285,370 of CM022554.1, read as the reverse complement.
CCTTAGCCACTTACACCCATGTTGCCCCTGTCTTATATGGCATTTTTTGGGACCCATGCAGGGAGCGGTGAGTCAACGTCTGCCCATTTTTCCATGTTCCCTGAACATTGGGACGGGCAGACGCCATAGTCCCTATTATTCCCAGACCCCTAGTACCTCTAGTAGTTCAACCAATAGCCCGGTACTTTTTGTCCTCATTTCCCACAATAATCCTACACTGGCTGGGGCTTGTCCTTGGGTATATTATTCTATGTAGACAGAGATAATCGCCGGTCAGTGTCACGTTACATCTACATTAAATTTGTCAAAGGGCATCTACGTGTTGGCCTTCCCATGGCACCACCTAAGCCCTCCAAATGTCCGAGCCATTTTTATGGCCCGAGGTCTTCAAAGACATACATTAAATATTACTGTCATTCTTGTGCGTATCAAAATTATCGATATCGATAACCTGTTTCGTGACGTCACATCACTAGAAAACTGCCATTGTCATGTCGACCTATCATAAACTACAACTACATTTAAAATTAATAGAATAGAATCGACTATACTTTTTTGCACATAATGTTACAAAATCATAATGATAAGTACATTGGGCGGTCTTATCGCTGGGAGCGATTTCTTCCAGACAAACTTTGGACGGACAGAAACTCGGTAGGTATGCAATAGATATAATATTGTAATATATATGTAAATATACGGAAAAAGTTAGTAAATTATAATATAAACATACATATTAATCTAAATATACAAGTTGTGTGTCTTCAAACAACACCATCCCAAGCACACAAGTAAATAAAATTATTATTCATTTACGATTTTGGGATAGTGTTGTTTGACAAGGTCATTAAACGAATGCAGAGACTTGGTTTGTTTTATGTTTTGAGATAGTGAGTTCCAAAGCCTTACGCTTGCGCAGTGAAAGATTTGTCATAAAATTGTGTAGTATGTGTAGGCATTCTTAGTCGGTAATTCAAAGATGGTCTCAGAATCCTCGAATGACCGTCTTGAAGAAAATGAAAACGTCTTTTAAGATACGGTGGTTATGATACCTATTACCTGGTACGTGACGTGACATTACTATGAAATTGCCATTTCCAATTAATTTTAAATAATAATCCAACAAATGTATTTTTGAAGTGATAACTTCTAATGGGAGGGTAAACCGCTTCGTTACGTAACGCGTTACGGCGTCAGTCTGTCTGTCTTACGTTTCTCTCACGCATACGGAAACGGTAGGCAGGCTCCTCCTCTCTCACTCTAACCCACAGCGCTAGGCGTATTTCGGTAATTAGATTAAATAATGATACTAAGAATGTACAATCACAAAATTCTAATGTACACACATATTCAAAAATTTAAATTAAGAGGAAATAATATTTTATAATCAATAAAAGATTTTTTTAATAAATAACCTTTCCTTATGTTATCATATTAGTATACATAAAATTTAAGTAATAACCTAAGCTTTTCGCAAGTTAAAGAATTTCAATATTAAATAGTTTAACTTAGATTATTTTATGTTATCACTTACGTCGGGCGTTCCAGGACGCACACTGTTTAAAATGTTTACTTCCGATGTTCTTTGGGGCCTATAATATATATATATATATATTAGGGTGGTCGTTAAAAATTAAATTTCTTGCGACGCCCCCTAAAAAGCTTCCTTTTAATGAAAAAACACTGGGATTTTTTTATAATTTTTTCAAGTCAAAACATCACGTGCCTCAAGACGATTCAAGTTAAAACTAAAAATATAAGAAAAGTTGAAAGATAAGCTTGAATCACGAAGAATTTTAAACTTTTTCTGAAACTATAATTTGAAATTCCTCACTGAGAATGATAATACGGAATGTATTTCATTGTTAAAACTTTTCCAATCTTAATATAATTATTACTTCTAAGTATGAAGAAGTTTCCTGAAACAACATGATATTACCCAAAAATTAACTTGAATCGTCTTGAGGCACGTGTCTTGACTTGAAAAAATTATAAAAAAAATCCCAGTGTTTTTTCATTAAAAGGAAGCTTTTTAGGGGTCGTCATTTCGCATGCCATCCGAATTTATTTATTTGAGTGTGCTTCTGTGTATGTGTGTATTATGTTGGACATTATAATCTATTAAACTCAAAATGTACATTTAACTAATTAACCTAATAAATATTATATAACTATGTATATTTGTCTAACTTAACCTAAACAAAAGTGTGAAATAAATATATATTTATTCTATAATATATAGAAGAATAGACGCCATCACTATAAATTTGCAATTATTTAAAAAAAAATATTTATGGCTTGGCAACAACGCCTTTAAGCCAAATTTGCTATTGCCATGTCGACCTACCATAGACTACACCTACATTTGAAATTAATTTTAAATTACAATCCAAAAATGAATTTGTAAAGTTCTCAAGCGCTATACGACTACACCATCTCAATCAAAGCCGCGTTTCCAGTACAAAATGTAAAAGAGCGCATGACGTACCAGTCGCCCTTGGTCTAACCAACTATATACATAAAATATGTACCCGTGTCCGGTCATCTAAAACTTTACCTACTAAAATGTTATTTTAAAGTCAAATAAACATACGTGTGATTTTATTGGCTTATACTCGTCGACTTATAAAATGGACAATCGTTTCGATAGGTTATTAGGAAGGTGACTAAAGATCTGATTTTGAATTGAATTTTTTAAATCTATATATATGTAAATCAACTACTGTTCGTTAGTCACACTAAAACTCGAGAACGGCTGGACTGATTTGGCTAATTTTGGTTTTGAATTATTTAAGTTTAGGGACGGTTTAAAAGGTGAGTAAATAAATATGAAACAAATCCTTGAAATATAGTAAACAACAATTTCGGTTTCCCCTAGAAACTATTCCTACCTGTCCTGTCCCGTCATTTAGAAATCAATTAAATTTAAAAGTCATATTTTTTTATTTTTTTATTCTTAGTATTATTATTTTTTTTTTATTGCAGGAGGTCAGCAGACAGGCAGACGGCCCACTTGATGAAGAGCGGTTACCATCGCCTATGGACATTTGCAACACCAAAGATGCTACAAATGCGCTGCTGTCCTCTTAAAGGAGACTGGAACCTGGTCCACTAATGCCGGAACACAACTCAAGGTTGTTATGGCGACATACTTTAGACCATGGGTGGTAGCCATCCAGTCGGGCAAATGCCCTACCACCTGGCTGTGGGTTGTTTTGTCGCCTCTTACGACAGCCCGCCCGGCCGCAGGAAATTGTATTCTTTCTCCGTTCCTGCACGGAGAAAATATAGTATACTTTGTATAATAATATCGATAATTGGCAGACAAACATATATTGTATATGCCCAAGTTAAGCTAGTTATGTCAGCTAAAGTAATCGATTAAAAGCGAGCCTTGCTTTCGCCTATTATGCCTCTTCTACCAGCTCTTCGATGTGTAATTACTTTAATTTAGTTCAGAGTATAGACGCAAGGTCGCGGGACTGACTGTCTTCTATCGGATACAATTTTTTATTTTTTTTATTGCTGAAGTTCTGCAGACAGGCAGACGGCCCACTTGATGGAAAGCGGTTACAATCGCCTATGGACATTTGCAACACCAAAGGTGCTACAAATGCGCTGCTGCTCTCTTAAGGAAGTCTAGAACCTGGTCACTAATGAACTTAAACCAGAGGTGGTAGCCATCCAGTCGGGCAAATGCCCTACCACCTGGCTGTGGGTTATTTTGTCGCCTCTTACGACTGGCCGCCCTGCCGCAGGTAATTGTATTCTTTCTACGTTCCTGCACGGATTAAACATTTCGGGAGTCTTCCTTAGCACGATGATTCCTCCACCCCCTTCGAACCGGTTTCCGCCACCGTTACATGGTAGAAACACAAGTCAAAACCAAGCGTTTCGCTCCATCTTTTCTGGTGCGTACTGCCTAAGAGGGTAATAATTTTCCGGAGCCTGTTTTACCTGACAAATACTATCTTGAAGTCTTGAGTGAATAGGTATCTTCTAGGTAAGCGTGCTTTATCCTTTTTTTGTCAACACTGGGGGAATGCGTTTGTACATATCCTTAGGCGCCGAGGGATGTCACTAAGGGGTATGTGGGATTCCCGGCTGTTGGTGCATGCACCGACCGCCAGACTACCCACTAAACCTTTCAGCGTCCCTCCGCATCATAATGAGGTGCCACGGGACCGTAACCATGGGTATGACTGCCGTGTCACCGCGATGCCAGCCGACAAGGGGGGGGGGGTGTCCTAGTCACACGGACCACGGCACTGGGTGTGGCTCGTCGGGAGGGTCCCTGACCCCCCCGTCCCACTATGTTATGGGGAGGAGATGAGCAAAGCGCCGCCTGTGAGCCCCTGTTCGCCGTCTGCGACGGGGGTCCGCCTGCTCGTCCTCCTCCCTTGTTCTTTCGGCAGCCTCCTAGAGTATGTCATCGTTCAACATCAGGTGAGACAGTGGTCAAACGCAAACCTATACTTCCATAAAAAAAATCAATTCGAGCATCTCTTATCTTCTTCTTCTTGTACATACATACATAACTTCACGCCAGGTCCCTTGCGGGGTAGACACGAACAACAGAGCGCCATTCGGGCTTATACTTACACACCTCACTTGAAAGAAAGAAAAATATTTTAATAGCGACACACAATACAAAACAGTACTAAGATAACAAAGTATATATAAAATTATATATATACAGAAATTGTTTGCCGCAATTTGAAAATAAGGTTCGCACTCGGCATTTTGCTGTGCCGAACCGTTGTCCGACACAGTGCTGATTTTCAGTGCCCACCCCGCAATCACACAACATATGGCATGCGACCCATATCAAATATGTTTTATTTTAATAAAAAAACGCATACAGAAAAATGTACGTTGTTATTACAACGTAATAAAGATGGAATAATGAATATACTGAACTATTAAAGTCCTAAGAAAAAAAGTAATATATAATCACACTAAATATACTTGCTTCTTTGACATTCTTGTCTTGCAAGCTCGTTTGTTCTGAAGCCTCCTGACATCACCTTCTTTCTGCTAGTACGATCAATTTGATCATGTAAGGTGTGTCGTGGCCTTCCGCGACTTCTGCATCCATCCACTTTTGCATTGTATAACTGTATAGTCATTCTTTCATCATACATTCTTTCCACATGCCCGAACCACCGGAGCATTCCTTTCAGACCAACTCTCTTTCTTACTTCGGTATTACGAACGCGGTTCGCGAAAATCAATCCGCAGATTTTGCGCAGTGCTCGCATCTCGACCGCGTTTACTCTACTTTCATGCTCTCTCTTCCATACCCAACTCTCGCTTCCATACATGAGCGTAGGTACCAGCACCGCTTCTTCTTCTTGTCTTATATATAAAAATTAATGTTTGTCTGTATGTCCGTTATAGAATCGTAAACTATACATTTGATCTTTAGCAAAGTGGTTGTGCATGAGCCAAAGAAGATTTCTGAGTTGGTACACAATTGGACCCGGTAGGTGGCGCTGCTGTCAGCATATCGATTCAAGCTTTTCGACGACGTTTGCCGAGACAGCCAGTTTTTTATATAAACTACCCTTCCTTTAGGCCCCACGACACAACTTGCTACACACTTGATACAGGATTCGTCTAAAGCAAGCTACGCTACTGTCCTTATTGTACAGATGAAAAATTTCTTCTGCCGTCCCCGTTCGTCACAAGTCGTGAACATATGACGATTTATGTAATCTGTGAAAAACCGTCTTTTATTGACTATGTGTGAATGCATATTTCTTAGAACCGACCTCTACTTGTGACGCTAGTTTCAAATGTGAAGGTCCCACATAGACAAGACAACATATATCTTGTAAAGGTATGCACATATATGTATTTATAATCTAGTTATTTCTGTATAAGGATACTAGATAATAATAACTAAGTATCGCCGACGACTGCGTTCCTATTATTAACAAAGAACATATATATTGTTACGACCTAGGTGCCGGCAAAGACAAATCCACCTGCTGCAAAAACACATTTTATTACCTTATCGGCATTTGGACTTCTTTTGTTTACTTTGTGTTTAAAATGTGTGATTAGAAAAACAACCAATTGTGTATTGTAATCTTTACGGTAGTCATTAGCCAGGTGTGATTCTAGGAATTTCGATCTCGCGGTCGAATTCCGAGGTCCACGCGGCCGAGCAGATATATTGCATTTGTTCAGTATAAAGCAATGCCCCAATTGAGAGATTAGGCAGTCAAAGTACATTCGGTAATCTATTTAGTGATGGACTTTGCGCGTCTTATTGAATTGTGCATTACGTTTGGACTGGTTGTGTTCGGTTATATTTGTACTTGTGTTATACGTGTTTGTGTAGTTCTAATAAACTCTATAATAATTCCAACGTCATTTTAAATCGAGTCCTGCAACTCGTAACAATATATACTATTTTATTCGAGTTTATTATATTATATTTATTTATATTTATTTACATGCGAGAGTGGGTACGCACTTAGGATTGGAAGGAAACACCAGCTCTTTTAACTAAACGCTTTTATTGTCTTTAACAGCCGTACATGATTCTTCTCCGGAGGGTTGCCCTTACATGTATAACTGATGGCGCACTGTACCGACGATAAGACGGTACAATTTTTTGCAACGCCTATAAAGAAGTTTCACTTCAAAAAGTAAACTACTTATAGGTTATGAATCTTTGTACGAATTTTGCTAAACTTTGAAATACAGTTATTTTGTAAATAATATGTGATTTTCATTAATCTGGAATACAGAACAGTATGACAGATATTATTTGCATTTAAATGGTATTAAGTACACAATCAGTTGAACAAACAAAAGGGAGTGTATTGTAAAAAGGTACTAGTGAACTGGTAGCGCCACCTGGTTGACCTTGACACAGAAATATAACCTTCAAATGTGTAATAATAAAAAAACTAGTGGTATTTAAGTGTATTATTAATTACACTTGCATTGATATTAATAACAATTCGAATTTGAATATTTTGCGACATGGTGGACCATCCATCAATTATTTTGAGTGTGGGAGTTTTTATATTTCAAAATCTTATATTATATCAAACTGAAGAGTTTCTTTGTTTGCTTGTACGCGTTAATCTCAGGAACTACTGGTCTGATTTAAAAATAATTGATTTTGCTTAAGATACCTGTTTGAGTGAAACAATGCAAATTAAATCATCGCATACATTTAAGAACGCACTCAGAAAACACTACTTTTCCTTAAATAATTATGCCTAATTCTTATATTATAGACTATTTAATATATATGTATGATACGTATGTATGTATTTAATTTATAAAGTAGTTTAAGTATGTTTATTTTATTTATAAGTTATGTAGTTTAAGTATGTTTATTTATGATATTTAATGATTTGCACCACCTACATCGCCAGATTAGATTAAGTTATTCCTTAAGTTAGGTTGCCTGGAAGAGATTGCTTTCAGCGATAAGGCCGCCTTTTGTCTCTACCTTGTCATTATTGTTATTGTATATTTTGAAATTGTATATTTGGTGAGCAATAGTGTTATCTATCTATCTATCTATCTAAATTATGTTTAATTTCGAGTCGAGGATGACGCTGAGCGACAAATTTATATTGTGGATCTCTCCAGGTTCTTCCCCTATGCAGAACAAACATTCTAGAATACCAAGGTAATTAAACGGGTATAAAATTCTTTCTATATTATCAAGCTAAGACCAATAGGAGCGAAGCACCAATGAAGAATGTTTTAAAATTGGGGCATTTTGAAAACAAATCCCACGCGGACGACGCGACGTCCGGGTTGAATTTTGACGTTACTTGTATGGAGCTTATGTGAAATTTTAAAGGATAGAAGTATATAGGAACCGGCAATCAGACATTATATATTATATTTTATCGAATAGTAATAGCAAGAAAAAACGTTTACTTACAAGATATCCACCACGCGTGTCCTTGGCGGCTTGGCGCATTTGACACATCAGTTATCTTGATGGGTAGGTTCATCTCGATGTTAGCACGTGGAAATTATAACAAAAATCACTAATAATATAAATGTGAATGTAAGTTTGTTTGTTACGCTTTCACGCGAAAACTACTGAACCGATCATCATGAAACTTTGTACACATATACTTGGAGGTAATACAAGTATCATAGGATACTTTAATGAAAAAAAACCACGCGGACGAAGTCGCAGGCAGAAGCTAGTAATATATGATGTAAAGTTAAATATAAAAGAAAAATATAAAATTTCCAATAATAAATTGAGATAAATTTATACAAAAAGTTTATTTTGGTGTTATTTCACAATGTTACTTAAAATTTTACTATTAACATAATTAACTAGGAATAAATAAATTCGCTTAATCAAATTAAAATTTAATCTTACCTAGATGTTTTATTTAAATATAAAGGTAATGATTATATACTAGCTAAAACTTATTTATAATGAATAGAGGAGGCTGGGCATATTTCATCTCTCAGGAGTAACACTCAACTGAGTTCATATCTAACTAAGTAAGATATGAAGCGATAGGTAGCCAATAGAAATTTTAAAAACTTAGCCATCCGGCTAGTGGTGGTTGTATATTAGCTAAAAAACCAGTCATGACTATTTGGCTAATGGGTGAAAGATTCGCTAACTGACAACCAACGACTGATGGCTAAGTCGTAAACTTTTCAGTTATCTATCAAAAACCATTAGCTAGCTCGTTGAATAATTTAGCCCGATTTTTTTCTGAACAATCGATATATGTATAAATATCTTGTATACATATATTATACATATAGATACATCAAGGTAATTCATAAAAAATGTCATTTAATTATTTTTCTGGTAGGTAATTATACAGTTTTGTGGTTTATAATATGGTTTACTCGAAGAATAATAAAATTTGCAACTAAAATAGTGGCTTAACTATCCTCGTCTCCCTATTTTAAAACATATTATATATTTAATTTATATACATCTACTATATATTTAACTTATTTACATTAAAGTTGGTTCGAAATGTTAATGTTTATAATTAAATTAAAATACAATAAATTATTACAAACTTTGATCACAGAGTAAATATGAACTTTGTCAAGTTTCTATTATGTTAATAACTTAATAGGAGGGTAAGGGGGGCCAACTTATATATATGCGGCACACTGAAACATTGTCTAGCTAAAAAGAGTAAATAATAGCACATACATGAAACAGACGACCCAATATGACGATTTGATATTGCACTGGAATGAAACTTGCGAGAATGGTCTCTTCACGAAAGCGCCATCTATGTGAGGTAACAAGGATACCGCTTTTCTTTTTACAATACTGATAAAACCTGTATGTTACGTTACACAAATGCTGAACCAAATTTGTTTGCACCATGAGAGTCAATTTTCACGTAATTTCCGTAAGGAGTACTGATAACATTTTGTGGTCCATGTAACGCTGAGCCGGTGTATGGATCCAAAAGGAAGTTGATATTGCCACCCTCTACAGGAGTGGCAGCGCCATCTCTGTTCCAACTAGCTGTAATCAGTAAAATTAATAAACATAAGATTAAAAACATGTAACAGTATTCTTCGTCTGTGGTATTACGGTATTGTTTAAATTTACTCTTAAAATATTTATTGTTGATAGTAAAAGGCTCTATAAAAAAACCTTTATGGCATTCACTATCTACGCACATTATTTAAAGCAAATCAATAACTACTTATAGTCTAGTCGGAGCTTAAAATTAATTTATTTACGTCATAATAATAATATTGTTTTTCCATGGAAAAGTACTGTATATCCATTTTATAACTACAAAACATAGCTAACAAAAATGCTGTTTATATGAAACAGCGCCATCTTGTGTAAATAGCGGAATTTTATGAGGTTTCTAAATTAGTAATTTAGTACTTCTATTAAGCAATAGATGGCAATAGTTGTTCATTAAAAAACCTCTTTCAATAGAAGGAAGAAGTCCTTGTTTATGATTTAAGAATATAAGGGTTTTATTATATTTTAAATTGTAAAATTGCAAAGTGTAGTCTTTTGTTTGTTACATTTTTTGTGTTTGTTTGTTCGGGCTTCACGTAAAAACTACTGCGCCGATTTAGCAGCGGTTTTCGCTGATTGATATTAAATTCTTGGATTTAACATGTGCGGCAATTTTTTGGAGTTTTGTTTGTTGTTTTCTAGTTGGTTTTTCTCGTAGTTTATTTTAAGCTTGCGAAAGAAGTTATTGCAAAAGCTCTTGTACCGGTGGTTTCGTTTTACGGACGATATAATTTGGGTCCTTTTTGTTATCTAAGTGCAGTTTATCGCGGTGTTTCATGCATCTCAACAAGTCCGGGGTAAACCATGGTTTTAAGACAAACTGTGATCTTACACTTTTTTGTTGTGGTGTGTCTCTCAATGAGCATTGTTCACAAAAAATTACTTTCTAATTTTATATTTTTATTGCGTAGAATAGAGTATTTTAAGATACTAATTTGAATATTTTTGTATTTTAAGCGTTAGTTTTTTTATAATTCGAGTTTAAAATTATTGCTCCGATGACGTCATAAGGTACAAGTTTACATTGGTTACTTTGCCTAGAAAACAAAAAAAATAAAAGTAAATTTTATCTATATATAATCATAGTAATCTGTGCTACTATTTAAATGTCACTGTCTCACACTTTCATTACGTATCATTTTAGTGTTTTTTGTCGCTAGGCTTATAATTTTCGTGTAATAATTATTTTCTATAGTTATCGTTAAATTTTTAAATATCTAAAAATCCATGTTACAGAACTTAAATCAAATAATGTACAGCTAGAATGCTCTTTACACTTGAAGCAGGCACACAGGCAGACGGCCCACCTGATTGGATTTAGTAAGGTCAAATAAAGGTCAAACGCATTTCTTACAAAATACAAGAAGACCGTACGTTTTTAGGAATTTTAACTAGACAAAAATGATTAGGGACACTATTCCTCGAAATGAATTTTCAAATAGCTAAATTGAAAAAAAGTGAACAATCCCAATTACAGGAAAAAGTATGTTATAAAAGTCATCAATCGACATATTATAAGACACTTGATTGAGATATCTTTGCTTTCCGTGATCACGGATACTGAAAGTGTTCGAAACGTCGGAATAATAAAAATCAAATAAATTACCGCGCTTAAAACCGTTAAAATGTAGTTTTATTGTATACTAGCTGACCCCGCGAATTTCGCCCGCCTATTTCCTGAATTCCTAAAAGGCTTTATTCCATGACGCAAAAACAAAATCACCAAAATCGGTCCAGGTGATTAGGAGGATTGTAGAACCCGATGTCAGCGGACCTACTGGTTCTAATTGCGAATCTAAACCTTTCGAGAGCCCACTCAAACACACACAAAATTTCATCAAAATTGGATGTATAGTTTATGACCCTATAACGGACATACACAGAAACATTCATTTTTATGTATCAAGACTAATCGCGAAAATGTAACAAACTAATAGGTAACTATCTCACATGTTATAAAGACTGCAACACTACAGAACCCACATCCGTGCGCATATGCGAAGATACAGTCGAGCGCACGGATCAGTTTAATTACTTGGTATTAGTACTTAGCGCGTCCAGAGATATCAACCACGACATCAAGGCCCGTATCACAGCAGCTTGGGCAAATGGTGTAAGGTGACAGGTGTCATTTGTGACCTCAAAATGCCGGTCAAACTAAAACAGGTCTATAAATCCATGATGATGATGAGACCTGTCCTTTTGCATGGTAGTGAAGCGTCGCCTGTACTTGAGCGATGCAAGCAAGAATTGCGTGTCACGGAGATGATTATGACACGAAGGATTTGTGGATTGATACGGAAAGACCGTGTCAGGAACTCCCGCAACCGGGAGTATTCATGTCGGTGACATAGCAAATTGCAAGACTGTCGCTTACGATGGTACGACCACGTTTTACAGAGACCGGCTAATTATGTGAGGAACAAATGTCTAGCCATGCGTCTCCGCAAGGTCCCAGTCGAAGGGGAAGGCGCAAGAAATTGGCTTGACTTTGTGAAGGATGATATGCGTACCAATGGTTTCAAAACGGGGGATACTGAAGACCGCGCGAAGCGGAGTAGAAAAAGTAGGAAAGCGGACCAATGTCAAGAGGTGAGCCGAAGTAGTCATTGACCACAGAGCATTAATTCTCTCTATATCTTGACATTGAAAAAGGCGCGATTTTCAAATCAAGCAATGACATTTGTGTATTTCGTCGTTTATGACATCAACGCCCTATAATCCGTTCCACTAGAGTTTATGACTGTAACGCCCGTAAGCAAGTGGAACGGGAAAAATCGCGTTCGTGAACGTGGTCATTGTAAGTCCCTTCTGGAACGTAACCATGGTGTGCGTTTACTGTGAATTTTTTGGTGACATATGAAATTTACTGTTAAAAAATGCACAAGTTGACGGGAGTGCAAAAGTCAAAGTAAAATAAATTGTTGCACGGGATATAGTTATTGCATGCTACTAATTATCAACGTAAGAATTGAATCATTCTTCACTTTCACTTTAACACATATCCAATTTCAATAACGGTATTTAAAAAGTGAGATTTTAGTATCGTAAGCACTGTAATTAATACATATTTAGATACACAGAGTCGGTTAATGATTCATTAACTTTAATTACAGTAATTAAACTGCTATTTCAGCTCTTATCCATGAATATTTATACTATGTCATTCGTAAATAAAAATTTCAAGCATGTGCGTGACAGGCTGTGAACTATAAAGGATTCCGTAGGCGTCTCAAGTTATTTATTTACATTTCGTTACGGAACCCCATAAGAAGTAGTTAATCTAAATTATCACATGTCTCAAAAGTACAGTTTATTTAAAAGAACTGCGGTCGCCTTGTGGAACTGCAGATGTAGCATTTTGCACGTTGTAAGATACTAAAGGAACGCGTCCAATATGATACATATATTAAGGGCGTAGTGTCATGTTTAAGTGTGTTATATCCATGGTTTTTCTATGGCTACGTTCCATCAGGAACTTATAACGACCACGTTCACTACTGCGATCTTTCCCGTTCCACTTACTTGCCAGCGTTAGAATCGTAAACCCAAGCGGAACGGTTATTCGAACCGCCTCTTGATATAGGTCGTTGTGAGTGTTGTGTGATAAAAAATGATGATGTCATTAGTGACGTTTTCACTACGAGCATAACGACCGCGGTCGCCTTGTGGAACGGCTAACGGAGCATTTAGGTCGTTGTGAGCTACTAATGCAACGCACTGCATGTGTACCTGTCAAGTCTATAAAATAAATACGTCTGCTATCAAGCTGGTTTCCAATAATATCCTACACCATCCAAACCACCAATTAGTTAAAACACCACAAGGAGAAGGGGTTTCTTTTAGTAGTTCTACTGTAGAGTAATACTAAACTTATACTAATGCAGAGTGTATCAGTTACATGCTGGTGTTGTGAGGAAGTGCATGTGCAGTGTGTGCCTTATGTCTATACCTATATATTATCCTATCTAGTGACATGTGTGTTGTTTTTCCTTTCTGTGTCTGGGTTTTTAATTTTTAGGCTCTTTGTTTGTCTTGGTTTGTTTGTGAAGTGTGCGTGTAATGCGATGCGTTGGTAGTGAGCGTTGGTGTGAGTATGTGTGTAAGTTTTGATGTGTGTCTGTCACTTTATGTGGTAATATTATTTATTGTTTAACTAGCTAACCCGGCGAACTTAGTACCGCCATATTTTCTGAATTCCTAAAAGACTTTGTTTCATGACACAAAAACAAAATTACCAAAACCTCTCCTGGTGATTAGGAGGATTGTAGAATCCGATCTCAGCATCACCTACCGGTTCCAATTGTGGATCTAAACCATCCTGGAACCCAGTCAAACATATACACAAAATTTCATCAAAATCGGTAAGTCGTTCTCAAGTTATAAAATTACAACGAAAAGTGGCATTGATTTTTATATATATTGATTGATTGTTATGACATTTAGCGAATGAACTTAGCGATGTAACTCGTGAAGAAATACAGTGACCAACTAGTACAAAGCAATGAAAAATACAGGATGAAGGCGACAATTGTATTCACTGACGAGTCGTATCCACTCATCACACGAGTGTACATGCTCTAAGTTCGCAGGGCTATGTTCACATTGGCCAAGTTACGCCGGCCGTATTATACCATCGCCTATGGACATTTACAACTGGTCACTGATACCGGAACAACTCAGGTTGTTATGGCGGCATACTCTAGACCAGGGTGGTCGCATCCAATCGAGCAAATATTCTACCACTAGCTGTGGTTGTTTTGTCGCCTTTTACGACAGGCCGCCCAACGCAGGAAGTTGTATTCTTTGTCCGTTTCTGCACGGATAGCATGCATGTAGTAAGGTTACGATGGACGTGAGAACTCGAGTATGTAAACGCAACTTTGTGATACTCGCGATTCTCCTTTCTGTCCTACTAGTCTAGGTTCATTAAGCTAAGTTTGATGTTTATTTGGAATTCGAACATTACAAAATCTCGTGTCACGAGCATGTCCAGATAACTCCGAACTACTAAAGCAATTTGATGAATTTTATAACTATATTTTGTCAACTTAAAGTTAGGATACTTTTATTTCGATATTAACCTCAACTATAAATTGTAATGTTACTGTGTAAGTTACTAACTTTCTAAGCCCTGGACGATCTGATAAGTTTTTGTGTATGTTGAGTGGGTTCCGCGATGATTAAATTCACATTGGACCAGTAGTGGTGGTTCTAAATTTTGACAGTTTTTGTCTGACGCTAATATATATATATATGACAATGTGTTGACTGGAATTGTTGTTGAAAACTCTAGCTGTTATGGCGGCTCTGGCCAGTGCAAATACCTTACCTCCTAGCTGTGGGTAGTTTTGTCGCCTCTTATGACAGGTCACCCCATCGCAGGAAATTGTATTCTTTCTCCGTTCCTGCACGGGTAAGTTTATAATTGATACTTACTGGATTCATGGTGTCCTTGACCGTTGTGTATATGAAGATGGATTTCTTTCTGCGGGTGCCCGTGGGGTGGCTCCCAGCCGCTGCTCCCGTGGTCCTTATGTCCAAAAAAGGAACCAAACTGAAACGCAGACATACAAAACATCTTTAAAAAAATTGATATAGTTGTAGTGAAGTATAATTTTTGAAGTGATAACTTCTTATGGGAGGGTAAATCGCTTACTTACGTAACACGTTGCGGGGCCACTCTGACTGGCTTCCCTTTCGATCGCATATGATCAACAGATCCCTGCTTTTTTTACGAATATTTTGATATCCAGTATATTATTAGTATATCATCTCAACTCTATTAGTACAGTAATTAAGTATAGGGTTGAGAATTTCAAAATTTATGTTTACTTTAGCCTTAAATGTATTTTGAATTCCGCTGTAACCGAAAGTTGCCAAAGTCAGTTGACTTTAATTTACAGGTTGAATCCTAGTTATGGGACTTTGATAGCTGATGGACGGCTCAAAAGTATTATTTTTGTTTTTCTCCATTGTTATCTAAAGTGGCTATGAATAAATGAATTTTATTTATTTATTTCTCTCACGCATAACGCAGCGGTAGGCAGGCTTTCCTAACTTATCACTTCTGTCGGGCATCCGTGACGCAAATGTTTTATTATATCTATATTTGCATACAGATAAATAAAATTTTGTAATGTCAAATAACCTTTTTAAAAAGGTTTTTAATTACAAGCTTTTGAGACCCTGGATATCATGTAGCAGCAGTGTTAGCCAAGACAAGTAAAACTAGCCCAAACACGACGGGTCTATCTTGTTAAGTACAGGAGTTCCTATGACCACCTTCCGACTCCATCATCATATCAACTCCATGGTACCATATTCTTACAAAATTTCAGCTCAATGAAAAGCTGAGAAGTTGGTCAAATTTACTTGCAAGATTCAACCGCACTTACATACATACATAGGTTCATACATCCGTGGCAAGTTAAATAAAAGCTTGCAATTAGAGCTTTTTACTAATGCATATGAAAGTATATGCGCTACTTATATCAAAAAATCAATTTTTAATTTTTTTGCCTGTCTGTCTGTTTCGGCTAACTCTGAAACTGGACCGATTTTGACGGGACTTTCACCGGCAGATAGCTGATGATATATCTTTTTGGGCTCCGCGTATAGAAATACAGAGCCAACACTTATCCGACTGACGTAACGAGTGACGAAGTCTCAATAAAAAAAAAGAACAAAAAAGAATCCGTGGACCGATTTTGATGAATTTGTGTGGGATCCCCGTATAGGTTAGATTCACAATAGGCCTGTTTGATCCCTCTTTCCCCCACCTCGATAGACAGACGACCCACCTGATTGAAAGCGGTTACCATCGTCTATGGACAAATGTTACTAAAGGTACTACCAACGTGCCGCTCTCTAAAGGAGACTGGAATCTGGCCACTAATGCCGGAACACAACTCAAGGTGTAACTAGGCAAATAACCTATGACCTGGCTGTGGGATGCTTTCTCTCCTCTTACAAAGCTGCTCAGCACTGATGCGCTAGGATCAGCGTGGGCGTAACTACGTTCTAAGTCTCAAGCTCTTCCTGCCATAAGCGCGGGGCACATGGGAAGACGGTGGTTTTAGTGTGGTATGAATATTCGAGTCTCCACACAAGCCGGCGATTTGACTCTGGTGCCCATTCGTGGTGTCACCTCTCGTCGCTTTGGTCTAATCCCTAGACCCTAGTAAAGGACCCGGTAGCGTGCGAAATGCATTTTAAAAGGCGTCTTAAAAAACGGCTGCTCGGTCGCAGGATATTGGGTTGTTTTGCCGCCTTTTAAAAATCAAGTTGAGAACCTCTTTTTTGGAGTCGGTTAAAAAATACATAAATTTCAACTACCGAGCAGACGATTTCACGGGCATTGCGAGCAACGAATATGTATATAGATTATGGAGCATACTTCATTTTTTTATCGTCACGCTTTGTGAATCCACACGTACTTCAAACATTTTCTTCTTTCCAGTGAAAGTTGCTTCAAACGACACACAAGCCGTGAAAGAAATGATATAATATTTTGCAATAGGACTGGCAACTATAATAATATCAGAAGACAATGCTACTTATCCTAGCAACACCAATATTCCAGGTCTAGGCGGTTTTTTGTACATACGCCTTACGCTGCGGTCAGCGCAATCGACGAATGCTTATTATTTATTTATTTAGGTTTATGGCTTGGCAGCTAGGCCTTTAAGCCAGATCTTAGATTAGTTTTTCCATTTTCTAAGCCTACGTGTAGCACAGCTGAACTGTAGGTAGACAATTCAAAAGGCCACATTTGACTGTGCAGTTCACATTTCTTACAAAAACACATAATTACTACTCAAAAAGTATCAATATCCTAAAACTATTGTGCATTTTAGAGCAATTTTACACATTTTAACACGCTTTTATTACCTTCACCTGTATGTATGTTTGTAACCGACCCATTTGAGCTCGATTTTGTCCTACTTTGAACGATCAGATTTAATTCAAACTTTGCACACCTGTCAAAGGTCGATGACAATGCAATAATATAGTACCATGGAGCTGATCTGATGATGGAGTCGGAAGGTGGCCATAGGAACTCCTGTACTAAACAAGATAGACCCGTCGTGTTTGGGCTTGTTATACTTGTTTTGGCTAGCACTCTGCTGCTACATGATATGCAGGATCTCAAAAGCTTGTATTTAAAAACATTTAAAAAAAGTTCATATAAAAAATAAATAATAGTTTTAAAAAAACACGCTTAAAAAAAATCCAACTAAAAACAGAAAATAAAATTTTATAAATTTGGTTTCTGATGAACGGGGTCTTAAAAAAAAGCGTGGGGTGTATTCAAAGCGCTTTATCTTCTTCTTTAATATCTTAAAAAGCGCTTTGAATACACCCCACGCTTTTTTTTAAGACCCAATTCATCAGAAACCAAATTTTTTAGAAAATAAAACTGCATGTCTGCATAGCACAACATCTCCTTCAGCTCCCGCCAAAAACTCCATGAATGCTTATTTATTTTAATGTTTTAATTCAAATTTATATTTTAATGTTCCATCTAGGACAGGGATTCCCAAAGTGGTCGATATCCAGTGGATAGGAAATCGATTTCCCAGAGGTCGACATATACGAATACAGATTTTAGGGATCGACGAGGTTTGAAACTCGAAGAGCCCTATTTTTGTATTTAATCTTATTTATTAAGTTAGTTTAGCTTTTTTCCGTATCTGTATAATGAATAAATATATTTTATATTTAAAAATAATTATCTGACTATGGGACTACGGACGCTATTTATTTAATTTTTAATTTTGACGTAATTAAGGAGGAGCTTAATCTGCACGCCAATTTGGCAAAAACATGTGTAGCTAAATACCACTATTCTAACACCTTTTGAACCATGTTTTTTGCAGTAAATAAATTTGAATTTGAAAAACTAAATAAAAACTATCCCTATTAATTAACACAATTTCTTATTTGAAACTTTTTAAGATATGTAAGTTGTGTTAACGTGTACAAATGTGTGGTTTTTTTTTCAAAACATAATTACCTACTTACGTAATTTTTTATTATAAATTACATTTGATATTTTTTAATGAATTTTATGTCTATTTTGTTAAATTTTGATGAGAAAATGATGTCAAGTTTACTCACTTAACCAGCAAATATGGCTATGTGAGTTTTGGAAGCGAGGGGGTCTCTTGCCCAAAATAATTTGGGAATCCCTGATCTAGGGTAATATTACAGCACGCAGATGTAGCGATGGTTTGGTTTTAATACGATATTTGTGATGCCATATTTTTATTAATGACCTTAATATGGACAGCTAACGTAAGTCAAAAGTCGATATGCAATCTCTTCCCGAAGTGACTGATTTATCCTGGGGTATTTTTAGTCAATTCTAGAACTACTCGAACCTAACTTTTTAGTCAAATGTCGAAAGAAATGTTATCTGTTTCGAACTTTGCCTAATCGATTCTAGAAGCGACGAAGGCAGACTCGGTCTAAACATCGATTCGTACAGCACTTGTTAAATTGCTAAGATTCGCGAGGGGCAGCATAGATGGCTAAGGGGTGTCGAGAGCTGGGCTGCAGGTTCTTCGAAGCTACTTCCGACGTTACGCTAGAAATCACTTCCAGCTCTGAAGCTTGAGTCTTAGACCTAGCAATCTCCACTCCGCGCCGGCTGGTTAAGGCAAACACGGAGGTGGGGGCCTTGCCTTGGCCCCCGAAGTCAGTTGTGAGGTGTCGCTACTCACCTAACGCTTCGCTACAAAGCCCCCCTGCGGGTACAGTATTATTATTACCTTAGCAGCGCCGGCCAGAAGCAGCACCTTGAGTATCACCAGCGCTATCGCCAGGGTCTTGACTCCCACCAGCGCCGCAATGACAGCCCAGGTTGATGCAGAACCAATTTGGAAGGCGAGGGGTATTAGGCAGCAGCCAGCTTCTTGAATGGACGACCGAATGTTCTACCTGGAATTTTACGAACACTAAATCAGTTTTACAATTTGAAAACCTAGCAACTGACCGACTTCAAAAAAAGTTGGAGGTTCGCAATTCTTCGTGTAAATGTATTCCAAGCATTTCCGCCCCAACGCAGGAAATTGTATTCTTTCTCCGTTCCTACAGGGATAAATTATTCCTGAATGGTAGGCTATTATGATTAATTGTGATTAATGATTTTTTTAATACGCCCAACGAAGTGCGCACGGGTCAGCTACTACATTATATTTCTTATGTATTTTCAACCACAACTTTATTTGTGAATCAATTAGTTGAATTAGGACAGATATATCTCGTAGGAAAATACAAGGTACAAGTCATCATCAGAGCGTTAAATCCTGGTTGCGTTCGGAGCGTTCACTCCGACGCCCAAAGTCTGCTTTCCTACTTTTTCTTCTCCACTTCGCGCGGTCTTCGGCATCCCCCTATTTGAGACCATGTCATTTTCACGACGTAAAGCCAACATTTCTTGGACCTTCCCTTCGACCGGGATCTGGCAGAGGCGGCATGGCTAGACATTTGTTCCCCACATAATTAGCCGGTCTCTGTAAAACGTGGCCGAACCAGCGTATGAGACACTCTTGCAGTTTGTCTGCTATGTCACGGACATGAAGACTGCCTCGGATGCGGGAGTTCCTAAATCCAAAATACAAGGTACACTACAAACTAATTGTGAACCTCGTCTTTTGTTTATAGTCGTTTAAATAAACTACACTCCACGTGTTAATTGAACAATAGATCTTTAAAATTAATTGTTATTGTTATTTTAATTTTTTATGTGAGAAAGTTATTATTATGTAAGAATAGCATAATAACTTTTATAATTGTATAATTTACATTAATATTATGTAACGTACATGAATTTTTATTAAAATTATTTTAATTTAGCGAAATCTTACACTAATATATAAAGCAGAAGAATTTGCTTGCACACGTTAATCTCAGGAACTACTGGTCTGATTTGAAAAATTCTTTCAGTGTTAGATAGCCCATTTAATAAGTTAATAAGCCATCCATAATTTACGTCTCACGTTAAAGGAGACGGGGAGGATGGTCGACAAAGTGTGACATTGTAACAAGGGGTAGTAGGGTCCCAAATTTCGTGACGTCAGATTTCAAAATCTAGTATATATAAAAGCTAATTAGACTAACAAGTGGTCGCCCGTGGTTTGAAATTCGACCATAATAATTAATGTCAAAGACTACTTGTACAATCATAGATTTCGTCAAGCCTACACTGTTAATTCGATTTGAACAATAAACAAAAGATAATGTATGCGTGTGTATCAAATACATGCTAGTTTGTGTAATGATTTTTTAATGACTTAAAAATGACACGATTATCTTTAAATTAAATTTAGTTAATCACATTAAACTGCCTTAATACGTTTTACACAAAACGTATTTAAGATGTCTTGCATAAGGCGGTCTCCCATGTTATTTAGCTAAATGTATTAATTCCGTCGGTAAAACAGATGTGTTCCGTTTCACGTGGCGATCCATTTTATCGAACAAAAACACGAAATTTAGCTTGAATGTTAGTTATTTCTTGCGTAAAAAGGGATTTTAGTTGGCTAATGTCAAATTGACATTTGAAATTTCGTTCGTTTGGTTAAGTTAACTTCGGAATTTTTGGCGGCAACCTGAAAAATGATCTTTTAAGATATATCATTGAGATAAATAATTAAAGCAAATAATATGCGAGTGACAAACTGTAATTGAGTTTTTAATAACTTACAATTTCATAAGAATAATAAATATTAATTTATGAAAGAGTTGTTGCAATGTTGTTTAATGCAGATTTCCCTTCCCATCTCATGTTCAGGGTCCTTTTTATTATCAAAGAATTGTAGACAAAGATCATAAGTTTATCTTCGCTGCTTCCATTATATAGGCGTTCTTGTTCTAGAATCTCATCCGTCATGTTTGTCTTCATCAGAGTTAAAAAGACACAGTCAATTTTAGAAATTGTTGTAAATTTTATCCGTGCAGAACGGAGAAAGAATACAATTTCTGCGCCGGCGCCTGTCGTAAGAGCGACAAACAACCACAGCCAGTGTAGGCATTTGCCCGACTGGATGGCTACACCCTGTCTAGAGTATGTCGCATAACAACATGTGTTGTGTTCCGCATTAGTGACAGTTCCAGCTCCTAAAGAGAGCAGCGCATTCGTAGCACTTTGTTGCAATGTCCATAGGCGATGTAACGCTGTCCATCAAGTGGCGTCTGCCTGTCTGCTGATCTCTGCAATAAAAAAAAAAAATCATATTTGCTTTAGCATCTGCATCATCAGGTGTTGCAGGCTCATTGGGCTTTTGAAGTTTTCCTTGCAAAATTTCTTCAGCGCCGGGTACCTATTGCTCTACGCACTGTCTCAATATGATACCGCTAATGCTTATAGTTTTTACCATCAAGGTGCATTATTTTTACCTTAGAAGCCTCTGCGATCGCCTTATCCATTATGAACGTCAGGCCGATTACAATGCTAGAATATTGTATTTATGCTTTCCTAGTTAAAATATCTTTACTGGATCCAATTCCTAAACTTTATTACTCTGCTACCATGTTAGTTTGTACGCATAATGGGTATTTAGAATTGAGATAAATAATTTAAGCAATTAATATACGAGTGACAATCTGTAATTGCCTTTTAATAAGTTACAATTTCATTTATCTGTCCTTAAACGCGTTTAAGGCAGTTAAATACCCATTTTTGTGTGATTAGCTTTGACAGTTCTTTAAACATGTTTACCGGTAAATTTTGCGTTGTGCAAGACGCTAATCGTATTTAAGGGTTTTAAATGCGTTTTGTGTTTCTTAAATAAATTTAAGGAACGTCATGCAAATGTATTTTTTATGCATAATTTTAAATTCTAGCATTCGTCGCTATATAATATATAGATGAAGTCATTAAACGATGATTAAAATAATAGCGTCTTCGCAGCGGTAACCACTTGTAACTAAACGAAATCGGAGCGGAATGTCGTGACTGGCGTTACTTTCTCATATATTACTTGATGTTAATTCACGATTGTCTAATAAATGATGGAAGAATGACTAAACAGATATACAATGCAAAAGTGGATGGATGCAGAAGTCGCGGAAGGCCACGGCACACCTTCCATGATCAAATTGATCGTGTACTAGCAGAAGGTGATGTCAGGAGCCTTAAGAAAAGACGAGCGCGCATGACAAGAGCTATGAATGTCAAATAAGCAAGTGAGGTGTGTAAGAATAAGCCTGAATGCCGCTTTGTTGTTCGTGCCTACCCCGCAAGGGACCTGGCGTGAAGTTAGTTATGTATGTCTAATGCTCAGTTTCTGTTTTACTACTTATATGAAGCAGTTTAACAAAGCTGCCAAGAATAAGTTCTAGAATTTGTAAAACCTAATAACAGCGGCGTAACGTGGGTGACGGCCGCTTGGGGCGGAAGGCAATATTGCCGTCCTTTTATTTAGGTACTAGCGGCCCCGGCAGACGTTGTCCTGGTATGAAAAAATAAAAATCTAGGACCCGATCCCAATGCCACCTACCGGTTCCAATTGTGGATTTAAACTCAAACACACAAAAACAAAATCACCAAAATCGGTCCAGGTGATTAGGAAGATTCTAGTACCCGATATCAGCGCCACCTACCGTTTCCAACGGGATAAAAAGTATCCTATCCGTCCGTCTCCTGGTATCGCCCCGAAATGAAAGAAATAGGTATAATAATCAACTTTTACATTATAAATTATTATTGGCAATATGAAAAAAATTATATAATGAAAATATGTGTAAATCTCAAATAGAGCATAAGATGGCGCGTTATATCTATGGATGATAAAACATCGTTCTTGAACAATGATCTATCGTCGACGTTTTGGTTTCAATATCGATGCTAAAACATCGATGTTTTGTTTCATCCCTAATCATCATTATTGTGAAGATCGATTTTTATAAGCATCATGTTTTATGCATTAAACTTGAAGGGCAATCTTGAATCATTATTTATGTTTTAATTAATCGGTCAAGGTGATATTGTTGATATTGATTTTAGAGTTTATCGTTAATTTTGTTTTTGTTAACTGCTAGGTGAAGGTGAACTGGTAAACAGAGCTGTTTGAAATGTTTGCAGAAGGAATCCATGACCCTGGAAGAATCGCATATTAAAAAAAATAACATCGTACTAGCTCCTTTGTAGATGGGCTAAAAGTCGATCTTCTCTCGCCTTTTGATGTACACAAACTGGAAAAAAGCGGATATAGGTGATTTTGGTGTGAGTACACACACTGGAATAAAGTGGATATGGGTGTTTTTGGTGTGAGTACACAAACTGGAAAAAGTGGATATGGGTGTTTTTGGTGTGAGTACACGAACTGGAGAAAAGTGGATTTGGGTGTTTTTGATGTAGTACACAAAGGGAAAAAAGTGATATGGGTGTTTTTGGTGTGAGTACACAAACTGGAAAAAACTGGATATGGGTGCAGATAGCTACATGTTTTTATTACCACTGAAGGAAACTGGATTTCATTAGCTGGAATAATTATACTATATTTTAAGATAATTTATATAGCATTTTTTCATAGTTCCAAAGAATAATGTTAAATCGCAATTTTTAATATATATATTTTTTAGCGAGATAAAGTTTGTATACGCATGTAACACTAAGGACCCAATTCTCCAAACGGCACAACTGTAGATCGTACAAATAAAAAAAGCAGAATATTTTTAACCAAAAACTAGCGGCAGCTGAACGTACGTAGGCACATAAAGCACAGCGCGACGCGGAACGCAGACTCCCATATGGATGCGCGGGCGACGATCGACGCCACCCACCCCCGCACCCTGCTCAACCCCCTCTGGTGTCCTACGCACGCCCTCTGCCGCCCGTCTTCGCCATTTATTTGTAATAAATAAATATTATATTAACTAAATATTATAATGCGTCGCTAACAACAACTGTGTGATAATATTTATATTATAATTGAAGTATGTATATATTGTATAGCAGAATTGTTAATGCCGACACATGAATTAGCTGAGTGCAAACCTTGTTTGAGGAAAATGCGGTTTAAAAATACTTCAAATATACTTATATTTTTTTAAGATACATATAGTACGTCGCTACTAATTCAGTTATTTTTCTTTCTTACTGTTTTCCATAATTTCGCCTATGATCTAACTTGATCTAAGCCACGGATTTCCAAACTATTTTGGACAAGAGACCCCTTTTCCAAAATGAACTGATACCTCGGAACCCCGATGTCAAATTAAAAAATCTTTGCGATTTGTCAAGTGAGTAAACTCGACATAATTGTCTTATCAAGATTTAACAAAATAAATAAACATAAAATTCATTCAAATGTAATTAATAATTATTAACGAATTACGTAAAAACACTTAAATAGGTAATTATTAAAAAAACACACAAAACTTTCAAATAAGAAATTGTGTTAATTAATAGGGCTTTTTTAGACCTCTTCGACCCTCAAAACCAGTTTTCATTTATGGCGACTTCTGGGAAATCGATAGCGACCCCAAGGGGTCGATCGATTAATTCGGGAATCCCTCATCTAAGGCATTCTAAGCGAACGTGTATTTAGTTTATCTAAAACATGTTTAATCTTTCATTCTTCTTCTTTGCTAACCGAATCAATACGGCGAAGACGTGTATAGAAACTAGGTTAAAATAGGTCTAGTTTTATGACGCCGTGGAGTAAAAACATTTATAATAATTGTAGTGACGCAGATGTGATGCCCCAGTATTTGTTATATTAATTAATTGTTTTGCCATAAATTAATTTGAAATTTAAAATTTGATATCATTGAAATAACTTATAATATTAGTTGTAAAATATGGAAATACTCAATTGCTGAAATAAATGAATTATTGTATTTATTGAT
Source organism: Dendrolimus punctatus (assembly GCA_012273795.1). Classification (NCBI taxonomy): domain Eukaryota; kingdom Metazoa; phylum Arthropoda; class Insecta; order Lepidoptera; family Lasiocampidae; genus Dendrolimus; species Dendrolimus punctatus. Next base: position 9,259,986 of record CM022554.1, on the reverse strand, counting down.
TTTCAAAAATTTTTGAATTAATAAAAAATATATATGTACGTACCGAATAATAGTCCTAGGCCGTGTCCAAAGATACCTTTACCTGCAATATCAAAACCTACACTATATCAGCTGTTAAATTATTAAAACTTTTTACAGTTTACAATATTTTAATTATGCATATTTATAATATAAATAAATATATATTACGAGTATATTGTGCTAGGTGCATTTTAAAATTAAAATACATTTTCAACATATTTGCGCCAAAAGTGCATTTACGAAGCCTGTATACATCGTTTGAAATCTAAAATTACGCATCATACAGCGGACGTGCGGTAAAATATCTACTCTCATCTAATAAGTACTTATTTTACCGCCGTGCGTATTCTTTACGATATTTTTAAATTTCCATAAAAAATGACCAAGGAGTTTAAATAAGTTGAAAGATAGAATCTCTTTCGAAGCATTTTTGATCAATACATTCGTCTCACTTTAAATACTAGAGAGGAAATGAGACGAAAGATGTAGTTCTAATTTTCAACACGCGCACGTGGCGCCATTTGCATAAATCAGAAACTTAATGACTGTTTAGTAAAAAGTTTGTTTTATTACTTATTGTACCGTTTTGTCGCAAATTTGTTGAAATGCCTTATATAAGACACGTGCGAAATTTGGTTTTTACGGACTCGTGATTATGGTAAGTGGTTACATTCGTCAGCTAGTTTGTAAAAACCACTTAAACCGCACTTGTATAATAAACAACTATTATTAATATTAATTTAAATTTAGAATATTATACTTATACATAATTATACCAATATTATAAAATAAATATATTAAAAATAATATAAAAGTGTACTTACACGATTTTGCAGATTGATATGATAAAAATATTTTCACCATTCCATAAATACGCATAATAAAATAAAACTTTTAAAATAATATATTAGCATAATATATTAACAAGTACATGTATATAACAGTATTTTGTACATGGTATATGGTGATCTTTTACATAATTCACAATAAAAATCTTATCATTTTAAAAAATATATTTATTATTCCAAAAATAATAATGAAAAAATATGAAATAGAAGGGTACTTACATGATTTTACACATTTATATATAGATATTTATTACAAAAACAATAAAATGTGATGTATTATAACATATAAATATGTAAATAATATTTTATGAGGTGATTTATGGTGTCGTTTTTACATATATTTTATTTATATCTATATAGTTATTAGAGTCGCGTAAAAAATCTTAAAACGACTTTTTTGAGTCTCGAGTGAAAAATGTCAGTTTTTGATGATTTAAGAAGTCCCACCAAAGGACAGCCCAAAAAAAATTTAAGAGGTCGCTCCAAATTTTTTAAGATTTCAAAAATCGCCAAAAACTGTTTTCTCGTTATGGTATAAGTAATGCACTAGTTTATTTTTTAAATGAGCGTCCTTTTAAAATACCAATTTTAACTGAAACTTACGTATTATTTTTGAGTCTATAAAATTACACCGTAACGAGAAAATAAATCTGTTTTTGTAGGTTTTCAAAATCTTAAAAAATTTGGAGCGACCTCTAAAATTGTTTTTGAGCTGTCCCTTGTCTCTTAAAACTTCAAAAACTAACATATTTTACTCGAGCTAAAAAAACGGTATTTTGCGCCTCCTTAATAGTTATGTATTTTATTTATTTGTATATATTTTATGAAATACTTTTTTTACATTATTTAGCATTCGAAAAATATTAAATATATAAGGATTTTCAATTCGGCTACCCTTGCGGAATGTTCCGACTCTTCTGCGAACACTATCCAATTTTCCGGGATAAAATATGTTCTGAGGGGTTAGCCCGGGATGTAATCTAGGTATATCCTTCGAAGCGGCCTCCCTACTAGCCGGGACTCTGCCGTGGGACCTGGAGGCTAGAACACTGACCTCCTTGTACGTTTGGCGTAAGGAGAAGGAGGCCAGTATGGGCCGACCTGCGCCCCGTGAGATGGAGGGGCGCAGGGACGAGTTGCGCCAGGTCCAGGTGGCAGAGTGGGCGGACCGCCTACAAAACCCCAGCGCCGGCCTCGCCGTCATCCAAGCGGTGAGGCCGATTATGTCAGAATGGCTGCAGAGGCGTCACGGCACCCTAACGTTCCGCCTGACGCAGGTCCTCTCGGGGCACGGATGCTTCGGGAGGTACCTGTGTCAAATAAGGCGCGAACAATCGTCAGGGTGCCACCACTGCGTCGGCGGCGACGAAGACACGGCGCCATCCAGGGTCCAGCTGGCGGCCGGATCTCGGCAGCATCGGGCGGATTTGTCCCTCCCGGCCGTGGTGAGGGCCATGGTCGGGAGCGCCGACGCGTGGAACGCAGCAGCCTCCTTCTGCGAGACCGTCATGTCAGCGAAGGAGGCGGCGGAGCGGGAGAGGGAGCAAACCACCACGCTCCCCTCCCGCCAGAGCGGCGGCGGCGTCGGAGGGTCGTGCACGACGATCTCCAGCCGCCGTAGGCTACGGCCGTGCGGGCGACCGGCGGGGAAACCGGATCCACCCGCACATTAAGGTCGGAGAGGAGGGACGTGCGCCGATCCGCGCGCCCCCTCTCACCTCGTCTCGGTGAGGAAGAGAAGCCGGAGAGACCCAGATCTCCGGCCACAAAATGGTGAGGCCAGCCCGCAAAGGGGCCGGCCGCCGTCCGTCCGGGCTGGTGGTGAATGCGCGAGCGAGCCCACAGCCCGGACAAAGGACGCTCGGGATCGGACAGGGGTTTTAGTGGGTATCCCTAACCGTGGTGTGGCAATAGCTCTCTACATCCCATCGTGGGGCGCTAGTGCGACCCCGACCTGGCGAATCCCACACACGGGCCGCGACCTTTCCCCCCTCGCGCGGCCTATGGTCATCAAACGGATTTCCCCTGTATAAAAAAAAGGGATGTAATCTAGGTATGTGTAGAGTTTTTATTTACTCGTAAATCAGTTCGATTATTTTTCACGTGATACTCCAAAACAATGTTTTGAATCTCTAGGTCGCGACCCCTAGGGGGTTCGCAGACCCATTCTCGGGAGATCGTCGGGAAAGGCAATTTAAATTACTAACCTTTTGTCTGTCTGACCCAGGGGGGGCCGCCAAAATTTTTCAACTTGTAAAGGGGACGCGTATTCAAAAATATTGAAAAGCACTGCTCCAAGAGATGCATTTTCGGCATATGTTGGTCCGGATTGGCCCTATGATTGATGATGATGATTGATGGTGTAGATTATGTTAAACATATATATGTAGATGATATATTTAGTCTGCCCGTCACGTTAATTAAAATCAAGCAATAAACATTTCGAAAGTGTGTTATATCGTGCTTCTAGATAAAAAAACATTCAACACACTAAGTAGAAAATTACTGTAAAAGTAGGCCAAACGTGTGGCTAAAAAGCTTAAGAAGCCATCAAGAGCGATGCGCTTTAATACTCTGTTAATCGTTCTGGTGTCAGTGAGGATATTGTTACAACTTAAGCCCCAACAAAGACTGTCGGCATTTGAACTACTTGCAATCCTTTTATGATCGTCTTCTTTTGTTCACTTATTTATTGACATAAGTTTCTAAGTTATTGTGGAGATTGTTTTATTGTACTCGTTTACAGCTTGCAGGCTGCATTATTAGCCAGCTGCTGCGGATAACAATTACAAACTAATTGTGTTGACGTTGCCAGGCAGGCACATTTGCATTTGTGAAGTATAAAAGGACGGCCTGATTGAGAGGGAGTTCAGTTGAGCTATAACTACGATACGGGCGTGACGTGTGTACATTCGGGAATCTAATAGTGACGGACTTTGGGTGTTTCATTGAATTACGACCGTCTGCATTACGTTTGGATTTGTTGTGTTCGGTTATATTTGTACCTGTGTTATACGTGTTTGTATAGTTCTAATAAACTCTATATAATAATATCATACTTTTAATTATCTTAATAGGTTCAAGAGGAATTTCATCCTGTAGGAACGGAGAAAGAATACAATTTCCTTCCTGACCACAGAGGCTGGCAAAAGTGTTAGAATTTACTGTAACACAATAAACTCTCTACTGTAACACAGCGTTTTCATTTACATACTAACTTTTGCCCGTGACGTCGTCCGCGTGGAATAGTAAAAAAAAGTAAGTTAAAGAACCTGCCGATTTTATCCTTGTTTTATTTATTTTGAAACATTCTTCGTTGGTGCTCCGCTCCTATTGGTCTTAGCGTGATGATATATAGCCTATAGGCTTCTCGATAAATGGGCTATCAAACATTGAAAGAATTTTTCAAATCAGACCAGTGGTTCCTGGGATTAGCGCGTTCAAGCAAACAAACAAACTCTTCAGCTTTATATCTATACATACAAATAAAATTGGAGTGTCTGTCTGTAATATTTAAATAACCGCTTTTTACTACATGCATATGAATGTATACATGGTGCATACACCAAAATAACGTTTTTTACAATTTTTGTCTGTCTGTTTGTTCCGGCTAATCTCTGAAATAGCTGGACCGATTTTGATGGGACTTTTATTGGCTGATAACTGATGTAATAAGGTGTAACTTAAGCTACTTTTATTTTAAAAAAAATATTTTATTTGGGAATGATGACGATTTTCACTCACCACGCGGGAGAGACCGCGGGACGTAGCTAGTATTAGTATAATATTAATATTTCTATCCTTTGGTATTATATACAATTTACTACAAACTTAAATAATAGAGCAGTTAAAAAAATACATTGAACTAACTATTATCGTTAATTACTTTTATTGTAACATCATCACCACATAACCATGCGAAGTTTATATTTCGTGCTGAAATCGCAGCGACTTTTTACTGATAGTTAATTCTTAATACGATATTATGTAAAAACGAAAGTGTGATAAAAACACATTAAAAACTCAATAAAGCCGTGACGAGAAATTCAAAATTCATATCATTTATGATAATGAATAATGGCTTGCCCGCGATTTCATAGATAGGTATCACTTATCACTTTACCAATGCATCACTTATCAAAGGCTACATGGAAGTATGCAATTACATGCTTTTATTTCTTAACAGACAAGGTTAAATTATGTACAGTCGCGGTATGAAAAGGTTCGTCACCTTAAAGTCGACTCTGGCTTGCACGAGTACAAGAAACATTACTCCTAATATTTTAATAAATGACACGTTCATAAAACTTATATAAACGTAAAAAAAAGAAAATTGCAATATTGATAATCACAGAAACAATAGTTTCATCATCAGAAACAAAGAGGATATAATCACTACAGACGTGTTTATTTAGTATCTCATAACGCCCAAAATGCTCCGTCTGCCGTTCCACTAGGCGACCGCGGTCGTTTCGTCGTGGCGCAAACGTCATGATTTTCGCTCACGCAACGCTCACAACGACCCATGTCAAAAGGTGGGTCGAATAACAGTTCCATTTGACGTAGACTCAAATGGAACTGTTATTATTGTGAGAACGGCAAGCAAGTGGTTTGGAAAAAATCGCGATCGTCAACGTGGTCATTGCGTCTCTAATGGACCGTAGCTTACGCCTATGATAAATGTTTCAACCAATAAAAAGGTTTTACATCACTAAACAATCTCCTTAGACAACATAGAAATTCAAACAACTTTCATCTTAGTAATTTAAACTTTATTCTCAAACATAAAATAAATATCTGTGGAAAAGCCTGTTCTATGACCTAGTTTGAAAAGTAACATGTGTTCGGAGAACGTTAAATGAATCAATTAGATACATGGCGAACCTTTTTATACCACGACTGTACAATTTCCTAATAAAAATTACAAACACAAAGTCCGAAATCCCTGTCTGTTGTTTAACATTTTTATTTATATATGCTTTGTATATGTATATGATATTTAGGTACATAAAAAAATATCTGAGCTAGACAATTGTTGTGACAATATCTTCTATATATATAAAAATCAATTGCTGTTCGTTAGTCTCGCTAAAACTCGCGAACGACTGGACTGATGTGGCTAATTTTGGTTTTCAATTATTTCTGGAAGTCCAGGGAAGGTTTAAAAGGTGAGTGAATAGGAAAAAAATGCTTGGAATATAGTAAAAACAACAATACCTGTCAAACATTTGATATTCGTCCCGTCGTTTAGAAATCAATTAAAAAGAGTCGTTCAGAAATCAAATTAAATTTAAAAGTGAAGTTCTTTTTTCTTCTTCATATTTTTGGTTTTGAATGCAAACGTTAGACGTTCGTCCCGTCGTTCAGAAATCAAATTATATTTAAAAGAATACTTTTATATAACATACACACGTTTTACTAAAGTTGAAACATTCTGCAATTATTATTCAGTTTTTTATCCTGAGGCGGTACGACGTTTGCCGGGTCAGTTAAATGTTAATATTATTATATCTTTTGTTATTTTATTTATAATATTTTTTTTAATTTGTGGAGACTTCGTCACTAGTGACGATCACTCTCATAGGTGATGTCAAATTGAGATTTTTTAATATATTAAGTAAACTTATAATTTTATACTTAACTATAACTAGAGATAGTTGTAGTTAAGTATAAAATTATAGATACGTTTTTTATAATTTTATACTTAACTTTTATTTTTAAGTATTTTATTTAAGAAATTGATAATCTTATAAATGTTTTTATGTGGATAATTGGACATTGGCTTCGATATTATCCTGATCTTGTTGTAATTTTTTATTTTGTACTTATGTTGTTTGTGGTTTTTGTTGTTCCTTTACATAAAAAAAAATAAGAATTAAAAAGCATTTTAAAAAAACACGTGAAACGCAAATTCAGACTTAATTGTTTAACTTAGGTATTCGTAACGTATCTTCGAAAAATGTTCTCCGATGAAACTTAATTTGAAAAAATACTTTCAACGTAAAATTAGCCTAGACTTGTTGAGTAGTTTTAGACATTGGAATATTCACGAAGTTTGTTTAAAACTAGCATGTGCCATTGAACTTAGTTACAAAATAAGGTATAATGTCTATGTAATGGAAGCCATTTATCGGGATACAAACTATCCTAAGTGTTGTTATGTAAACTAAAAGATATATAGATAATAAATTACATACTACATGCTTATCTATATATAGGAAAAAAAGCGCGGGAAACTTCCGAAATTGGCGGTCGTGTTTTTTGTAGAGAAAATTTAATTAATTGATATCGTGAGAATTCAGTGGAGATATTTATTATTATTGCTTAAGTAGTTTATCTAGTAGTCATTTATTGTATATATTAATATATTAGTGTCTCTTTTAGTGCGGTAAGTTAGTTTTCTTTTTTATTATGGGGGTTGATCCCCCTGACGACCCCGGCGGAGGCCGGGATCGTTTTCAAGTGCCTCAAGTAGGGATGGAAGTGATAATTGATGATACATCGTCCATGGACACAGACGGATCTTTCCAGCAACTTTCTGCTCAGCAGAAATCGGATAGGAAACGTGTGAGAGCCTTGCGTAAAGTATGCAAACAGTGCAATAAAAAGCGTAAGAAGAAGGACGGGAAAAACATTTCTATTGTTGGCGGTTGTAATTGTGTTGATTCTGACGACAGCAAACGACCCCTTTTATCAACTATACCTGATACTCTTCCTCCACCAACCATCACTACCACCGAACCTACAACCCACCAACGTCAATTTGCTAGAAAATATGTATCTACAGATCTTGCTCCATATGCAGTGTATGTACAAAAAGAAGAATCTTCTCCTGCTGATCCTGTCACACTTCATCCAATACAGTTTGGCAGTTTTCTAAAGAAAAATAATTTTAAAAATATTGTAAATGGAAGTTTAAAGAGGATCGGTAGGAATAGATTGTCGTTAGCTTTTTCTTCCTATATTGATGCTAACACATTTATAGATAGCCAATGCCTCTCTTCCCACAAGTTCACAGCTTACATTCCAACATTTAATGTTACAAGAATGGGTGTCGTAAGAGGTGTACCTACGGACTGGTCTGAACAGGAGATTATGGAAAATATCTGCGTTCCTATAGGGTGTGGAAAAGTAATTAAAACTAGACGAATAAGGAGCAAAAAGTTTATTAATGGTTCTTCTCAATTTACTGACACTGAAACAGTGATTTTAACTTTTGACGGACAAATTTTGCCCAAACGAGTATTTATGTGTTACACTCCATTGGCTGTTGATCTATACATTTATCCGACTATACAGTGTTACAACTGTTGCCGATTTGGGCACACTAAACTTCAGTGTCGTTCAAAACCTCGGTGTTATAAATGTGGACAAGGTCATACTGGTGACTCTTGTACAATAGAGCCAGAAGAAGGGTCATGCTGTCTGTGTTCTGGATATCATTTTGCTACCAATAAGGTATGTCCTGAATTCTCTAGACAAAAGAATATAAAGGTGTCAATGGCCCAAAACAGTATTTCTTATTTAGAGGCTTCCAAGCTTCATCCAGCTGTTAATAGATCTTTTGCTGATGTTCTTAGAACTTCTCAACATAAACAGTCCTTAGAACAGAGTGTTAAACCTTCAACCTCTATTTCTCCATCATCCAGCTCATATAAGAAAACTGTTTTCCTCAAGCCTCGCGTTCCACCTAAGTTATCAGCTGGGTATGATCGCACTACACATGCATCTCTGATAAAGGAGTATGACATTCCTCTTTCTTCCCCAAATGGTACTGCCCTCAAAAAGATAATGCACCAAATGAAAAAACAAATCAATCCATAACAGATTTAATTCTGTATCTTATTGAGCTTTTATCAAAATCCAATTTAATTCCTTTCAATTCTATACCGTCCCACGTTGCACAACAAATTGAAAATACTGTTTCCCCTAACACCAATAATGGATCAAGTACTCCTACAGTGGAATTGTAGAAGTGCTATTGACAAAAAATCTGAAATTATTTTTTTAGTAAACAAATACAATCCTTCCATAGTTTGTCTCTCAGAAACATGGTTGGTACCTGCATATTCTTTTAGAATATCAGGTTTTAATACTGTTAGAAGGGATAGAGCCTCTGATAGGCATGGCGGTGTTGCTATCCTTATCAATAACTCTGTCCCCTACAAACTTTTTTCTCTTCCCCCATTAAGTGATGGTATTGAAGCCATTGCTATTACTGTAAATAATATTTGTATAGTTTCTGTATATATCCCTCACCCTTCTGTATCTTTGTATAGTGAACTAAGTGATATGTTACAATCATTACCAAAACCTTTTCTAGTTCTAGGCGATTTTAACTGCCAACACCAGGCATGGGGAGGTTCATCTAGAAATAATTTTTATGGTGAAGAAATGTTAAATATTCTAGATTCACTTAACTTATGCCTTTTAAATGACAGAACTCCAACACGACGTACTCGACCTGATGAAGAGCCCAGTGCACCAGATTTGTCAATATGTTCTCCAAATTTAGCTAGTATACTTTCTTGGTTTGTTCACCCTTCTACATGCGGCAGTGACCATTTTCCTATTACTATTACTTTTCCTTCTTTACACCCAAATATAACTCAGAAACCTAAACCCCGTATGAAATATATATTGCCAAATAACTGGTCAATATTTAGTCAGGAAGTTGAAAATAGAATTTCTAATCTCCCTTCTATCTGTCCTGGCAATGAAGCAATTTGTTCTGATGCTTTAACTAAACTTATGACTGAGGTTGCGGATGCATTATTCCCAATTAAAAAAGGTGGATCCAGTAGAATACCATCCCCGCCTTGGTGGGATAGAGAATGCACAGAGGCCATTAAAAAAAGAAAAGAAGCTGAAAAAGTTTATTCACGTTCAATGACATCTGACAACTTTGAGCTGTATAACCAAGTAGCATGTGATACTCGTAAACTTTTAAAAAGGAAGAAGTTTGAAGGATGGAGAAATTTCTGTTCTAATATCTGCCCAGATGTTAATGCTTCAATTGTTTGGCAAAATATTAAAAGATTTAGAATGGGTATTATTAACTCATCGTCTAAAGGTAGCTTGTCACCTAAACTGGCTGAACAATTTCTTGACAATTTAGCTCCTTCCTCAGTTCCTGAGTTGCAAATGCAATGCTCATTCCCTATTTCAGTTCCCAATAATGCCTCAGCACTCAATGCCCCATTCTCCATGCCTGAATTGAAAGGCATTTTCACAAGTTTAAAAGATACCTCACCCGGTCAAGATGGGATTCCCTATTCTTTCTTCTGTAATAGCAGTGACATAACCTTAAGTTATTTTTTAAATGTTATAAATTCCGTTATGTCTTCTGGTTGCATTCCAGAGTCATGGAAGTCTCAAATAGTTATACCCATATTAAAACCAAAGAAATCACCTTCTGATGCATCTTCTTACCGGCCTATTGCCCTGTCTTCTGTGCTGGCTAAGTTAGCAGAACACCTAGTCAAGAATAGATTAGAATGGTTTCTAGAAAGCAATGGACTTCTTTCTGAAAGCCAGTTTGGCTTCAGAAAAGGTAAAAGTACTTCTGACAGTTTGAGTATCCTTGTCACTGATATTAGAGTGGCCTTTTCAAATAATAAATCGGTCCTTTCTGCTTTTCTGGACATCAAAGGTGCCTATGATAATGTTATAATTTCTATTCTTCACAAAAAATTAAATTATCTTAATGTTCCAGAAATGCTTACTTCCTTTATAATTGGAATGTTGTCAGAGAGATATATTAACATTAATATACAAGATGGTTCTCAGTTATCTAGATGTATTTGGAAGGGTTTACCTCAAGGCTCAGTGCTAAGTCCCATACTTTATAACATATACACATTTGACTTAGAAATAGCTTTAAACCATTCAGTTCACATTTTACAATATGCAGATGATCTACTACTGTATAGTTCAGATCAATCTTTTTCTAAATTATGTAATTCTCTTACCATATCTCTTGAGTTACTGAAGGGCTGGCTTGATGACAATGGCTTAGAACTATCTGTTCCTAAAAGCACTTTAGTTCTTTTTTCTCGTAAACGCACTTCTCCTGAAGTTAATATTATTTATGATAATATTCCTATGCCTGTTAGCACTCAATGTAAATTTTTGGGAGTTGTATTAGATACTAAGCTAACTGGTATTCCACATTGTGAATATGTTGCAACCAAGTGTGAAAATAACATCAATATCTTGAAATGTCTCACGGGTGTATGGTGGGGTGCTCATCCCTTCTCTTTGAGACTAATATACAATGCCTTAATAAGAAGTGTAATCGATTATGGCTCCTTCTTGTTAGAACCCTGCAGTACTGCTGCTTTGAATAAATTAGACAAAATTCAATCTAAATGTTTAAGAATTGTCTTGGGAGCAATGAAAACTAGTCCAATTAATTCTATGCAAGTGGAATGTGTTGATCCCCCTCTGCATCTTAGAAGGCAGTTTCTCTCAGATAATTATTTATTCCGCTGCATACAATCTGGTAACCATCCATTATTATCCAAATTGAGATCCCTTTCCAATGAGATTACCTCATCTAGTTATTGGTCCCAAAAGTCCTCTCCTTGCTTAATTAAAAGCTTTCATAAAGTGTTATCTATTGAAGCCCCTATTCACAACTCGAAACGTTTTCCTCTCTACACTTCTGAATATGAAGCTCTGATTGTTAAGCCTGATGTTCGTCTGAATTTGGGCATAAGTAAAAGAACTTTTGAATCTTGTCATGCTTTCAACTCTGTTTTGAATTCTGAATTCAACAGTGCTAGTGACAACTGGCATCATATTTTTAGTGATGCGTCCAAACGTTCCACAGATGGTATGGTGGGGGTTGGGATGTATCACTCACAGTATGATATAGTTCAAAAGGTTAAATTACCTCCAGAAACCTCAGTTTTTACTGGTGAATGTTTGGGTTTGTATATAGCAGTAGAATATATCCTTCTTTTAAAATTAAAAAAGACAGTTATCTTTTCGGATTCAATGAGTGCTCTTCAATCTTTAAGTAAATATCTATTTAAAACTAAACTTGTTAGCCCGTTAATTGTAGAAACTCGAAATTTGATTGTAAAATGTATACAAAGCGGTTATTCTGTTATTTTTGCGTGGATACCAGGTCACACTGGCATACGAGGAAATGAGAGAGCTGATAGGCTTGCTAATGATGCTACCGCCTGTGGCGATAAGGCTTATTACAAAATATACGCTCATGACCTCGCAGCCCTACCCAAAATGTACCTACATAGTTCATGGAGCAAGGTGTGGTCTAATCTCTCTAATAATAAAGGCAGATTTTATAAATCAGTTCAATCTGAAATTCCTTTAAAACCTTGGTTCTCCAAATTGACGTTGGGCAAAAGGGTGTCCAGTATCTTAACTCGAATGAGAATAGGTCATGTTTGTACATCTGCCCATCTAGCTAAGTTTGGTTTAGTTAACAGTGAATTATGCGAATGTGGTGAAGTGGAGGATGTGAATCATATTTTCCTGAACTGTGCGAAATACGACCATTCACAGCTCTTCCAAGGTCTCACACAGCTCCTCATCCCTTTACCCACTTCTATCCAAATCCTTTTATCATCAAATAATAATTTCATTTATCGTTTATTAGGTATGTTTATTGTAAATAATGATATTAAGATTTAATTTTTTTTTCTTATTTAACTATTTATTTATTTTCATTAATAATACATTTGTACATAAATATATAATATTTAACTATATTCTTTCCATTCTATTCCTTCTCTGAACCTCTCCTTTTCCAAATTCCGTTGTTTATGCGGTTTTTTTTGTATTTTAATAAAAGTTTCCTCGTTTTAATTCTACAGTAAAAGTAAAAACTCTGTCCTATATATATGACACTGAATACGTTGAATAAGTTCGTAAAGTTTATCAAGATTTGTTGTTGGCTCAACGCTAACCGCGGAAGCCATTAAAGAAGAAAAAAAAAAAAAAAAAAAAAAATCTATATATAGGTATATGTGTAGTGGAACACTTACAAATGAATAGGTGGCGCTGTGCAATGACAGGTCGCAAACGTTTCCCGAGACGTACGAAGTGTATATACAATCTTTCAACAATACCAGATAGGCCTAGCCCTGCAAGGAACAACAATAGCTCCTAGTCGGGTCACTCCCTCATCTAATATATATAAAATTCTCGTGTCACAGTTCAGCAGACCGCGTTCGTAATACCGAAGTAAGGAAGAGAGTTGGTCTGAAAAAGTGTCGGGGTGAAGGCAAGGAAAGGAATGCTCCGGTGGTTCGGGAATGTGGAAAGAATATATGATGGAAAAATGACTAAACAGATATACAATGCAAAAGTGGATGGATGCAGAAGTCGCGGAAGGCCACGGCACACCTTCCATGATCAAATTGATCGTGTACTAGCAGAAGGTGATGTCAGGAGCCTTAAGAACAGACGAGCGTGCACGACAAGAGCTATGAATGTCAAAGAAGCAAGTGAGGTGTGTAAGAATAAGCCTGAATGGCGCTCTGTTGTTCGTGCCTACCCCGCAAGGGACCTGGCGTGAAGTTATGTATATGTGTACTTATTTAAAGTATATACAATATTTTTTTTATCTACTGACCATCGACGCGTGACGTAAAGATACTGTCGTCAAACCTTCTGCGCAAGGTAGTAAGATACAAATTCTAAAAATTGCATTTTCAGAATCTACTTGTCCGATTTGGTAACGCTGATTTTTTTTCTTTTTTAAACGCAATGTACAAACTTGAAAGCTTTACAGATTTCTAATTCTTTATTGTACACAAAATAGTTAATAATAAAACCATAAAATAATGGTGACGTAGAAAGGGGAGCTTTAGCCCTAAAAAGAGTTGTCTTCCAGCAAACCTATGGATCTAGAGAAAGTGGGAAGACTAAAGGCAGATTTATTATAGGTATTACAGATTTCGTAGCTAATTTACACACTTTACATATAAAAAAACAATTAATTGAGGGCGCTTGCCATAAGTAACGTGCCGCCGGCTTTGTTGGAGACGAACGGTATTGCACGTGACGATGGTACGCGTCCTGACGGAATGACTATTCCCTGGCAGCGTGGCAAGCCTTTGTATAAACACGTTGGCCGCATCCCATTTACCAAACACGTCTAGATCAGCCGGGTCGGCGGCGGAAACAGGTGAATCACTCAAGCTGCGCAAATATACAACCCTCAGTGAGAGTTATATGTTTGTGCCGTTTGCTGTCGAGACGCTTGGACCGTGGGGTCCTGAATCCATGAGCCTCTACCAAAATTGATCAAAACGACTCACTGACTCTTCAGGATCAGTATGGCGATCTAGCAAAGAAACGTAGCCAGCCTTCTGGGCACCTAACTCAAAAGACGGTGATCGAGGCTCAGTGTTCTACTTATAGTCTTGAGGGACTATGGGTTGAATACAATATAAATACGTTACGTTTTGTTTTATTTTATTAGATTATTTATGGTATTTTAAACAAAATAAAGCTGCCCATCTTTGAAATACTTAAGTGCAAGTAAAAGAAACTCACTTTGCTGATATTGTTTATACAGGGAAGCAAAAGTAGGTTAGTAAGTACAAATCAACTCACCACTTCTCACCGGTAAAGATTTCTCCGTCGTATAATCCAAACTAAGTACATCTGTGTTATATTTATTATAATTAAAGTTATCATAATCGTCGTGGTCTTCGTCTTCTAAATCTTTCTCGTCATAATCTTTATCATTAAAATTAATAAATTTGGTGTCATTAACATCATTAAAATCGTTAACTTCATTAACATCATTAAATTCATTAACTTCATTAAAGTCATTAACTTCGTTAACATCGTCCGCGTATTCGTAATTATTATATTTACTTATATCTAATTTAGCACTAGAAACGGAACGTAAATTTAAAAATAAAAATAGAAAAAATAAAACTGTCATATGAACTGGCATTCTCGCACGCTTCACTCGTAATATGTGGAAACACGGTATAAACCATTTTATTATTTCTTTTAAATCCATCATTTTGTTATTTAATAATTGTCTGTGATTTTTTAAATGTTTATTTTGTTATTTAACGTTCTTACGATGCGGTTGACCATCTCGATGCGGTGTTAGAGGAAAACTGAGAGTTGTTAGGCTACTGGCCTCATTTCTTCTTTCACTTCACCGTTAGGCTCTGTTCACGGCGAACGACCGAATGCGGTTTGCGGATATTAACTGCTGTTTACCTTGCGGCTTAGATGACACAAAATTATTACCACTATACACCAAGGCCTATAATGTGTCTATAATGGCTGGATGCAATCAAATAAAAATTGCCATTACTTATATAATAATGCTAGCTGCGCCTCGCGGTTTCACCTGCGCGGTGATGGAAAATCACTATATTTTGGATAGTTCACACTATATCTTTATAAATTATAGCCTATGTATTATTCTGATGTATAAGCTATATTATTGTAAAGTTTCATCAAAATCCATTCAGTAGTTTTTGCATAAAATCGTAACAAACTTTATAAAATTAGTAGGAAGTAGGAAGGATAAGTAATTCCGAATTTTATAATACCCACCATCGGGCTTATCCAAGGTGGATTGGCGGGTTGGACACAGGTTATCTCGATGTGCAAGTTTGATTACGATATTTCTTTCACCATAAACACGTGATAATTTTAGCAATATGCTCATTAAATAACAAAACTGCGTTAAAGGCATTTTCCTGCCAGTATTCGAACATTTGATTTCGGAATGCAAGAGAGCTACTCACTAAGAATATTACAAAACATAAACTGTTTTTAGGTTTTTAAGTAATTATGGAGAATTTGGAGGCTTTTGACTTTTTAGGAGTTGGTAACCCTACGCGTCAGGTTATTGTCAACGCACAGTATCTCCATATCACAGAGTACTTTATATAGAGTACTTTATATATACTGGTATAGAGTCAACAGTCATAATATATATATACTAACGCACTCTATCGGTATACGGCATTATTCAACGGCAAAAACCATCCAGGGGGTCTAGTGTTATTTTGATTTTTATATTAGACTTTTGGAAATTGCGGGAGTTATAATTTAACTCCTGCAATTCCCAAAAGCCTTTCCAAAAAATGTTTATTTGTTAGTAAATAAAACAACAATTTAGCAGTAGCGTGATTTATTATGTTTTCTTTTATTAAAATATTCAAAGGCATACATTTTCATAACATCATTTGTATCCACATCTAATCTGGTGCCGTTAAGATGATGTACTTACAAGTTTTACCATATCTGAGCATACAACAACTCTTTCAGAAGAAGCCATAATCCAAGTCATCAGAAAACAAATCGTTAGGCAAATTGGTATTCAGGGTACTTGCGTAAGTCCAACGTGATCACAGAACACTAGTAAACGTGATAAGCGAAGTCTTTGGAGTCCAGGAATCAAACAAAGTTATCGAAAAATAATCAAAACACAAACAAAGTACATACGTTCACGAATGTAATTTGTATCAGTCGGAATGTCATTTTGGTTTTGACATAATTGACATAAGTTTTTGGTAAATCGACAATTCATCAAAAATCTATTAATTAAAATTAAAAAGAGCTTTATAATTTGAAAAAGGTGAGGACTAGAATTTACACACTTTGAAATATATTTAATAGCTGATATGGCTTGCAAAAACATAAAAACATATCAAATATTTCTTAAACAAGTATTAAAACAACTGCGTATAAAGAAACATTCATTCATTTGGTGATTAATTTGAGAACAGTGACATCTACTGCAATACCTACCTACTAATAGAACGCAAAAAAATCTCTAAGAAAAAATAATTGTACTGACTGTTAGGACACTGCTCCATATATTCAATATACTCTTTGGAACAGAATGTCTTACTATTTTTTATAAACCATTGGTAAAAAATTGATATTACTTATATTGAGCTTAGTACTATAGCAAGTAAGGCTAGTAGTAAAATGTATAGTGAAATATGGAAACCCGCCATAACTGTTGATTTTGGTTACGTAGATTTTTTTAATTGATGATTTAAATACACGGTTCGATGTTGGGTAGATTAAATTTCGTAAAGAGTAAAGATTAAAGTTCCTTGTCATTTTGGTATTTTTTTGATCTGGATGTGACTGGAATAAGTCTCAAAAATTAACCATTGTGTAACAACTTTTCGATCTGCTTTAGTAGCAATCAAATAACGGTTCCTAATAGTTCATCGTTCATGATCTATAAAAAACTAATTCCTAACATTATCCTTCCATAAAAACAGACGGTGTGCGTCTCGGGACGACAGAAGTGATAACTCAAACTAATCTAACGTGAGAGCAAGGGAAGCCAGACTGGTGCCGTAACGAAGTGGTTAACACTCCCATAAGATGTTAATAATTGTGTAAAAATTTTACTGAATGAGCTTGCGAAAAAACGCTTATTAATACAACTGCCTTGTGGAAACAGCTTTACTTAAAAGAATGGCCAAACTACGTCGGCAACCACACGTGGCGTGTAACTTTCGCTCCTATTGACATGGACGGACGTCCTGACCTGTCCTTTCTTATATTTACATAACACAAATAAAGCGTAAGACAAGAAAATTATGGTCAAAGTTAACGGAAGTTGCTTTTCAAAAAGTGTCAGTTACAGGGTTGTTAAGGTGTGTGGAAATTTTAACATAGAAAAATATAGAATTTTTGAACTGAAACTTCTTTAGAATCATTGTGATATGAAACTCGATGAACGGAGAAAGAATACAATTTCCTGCGGCCGGGCGGCCTGTCGTAAAAGGCGACAAAACAACCCACAGCTAGGTGGTAGGGTATTTGCTCGACTGGATGGCTACCACGCCTGGTCTGGAGTATTCCGCTACAACCTTGAGTTGTGTTCCGGCATTAGTGACCAGGTTCCAGCCTCCCTTAAGAGAGCAGCAGCGCATTTGTAGTACCCTTGGTGTTGCAAATGTCCATAGGCGATGGTAACCGCTTTCCATCAAGTGGGCCTTTTGCCTGTCTGCTGAACTCTTGCTATAAAAAAAAAACTAAAAACTAAGCTTGACAGACTAGAGAGTCAATAACATCAATGATTAAACATAGGCCCAATTTGGACCGAAATAAAACTGATAATAATATTTTTTACACTAAAACAGTGAAAAATTGAAAGTGATACTTAAGAAGCTTATTTTGAATTATATATAAATATATAGTCCTCTTTACCGATTTCGGTAACGGCCTAATGTGTCTGGCCAGACTGAATTTGTTTTGAAATTCCAGAACAGTTCGCACTATATACCAGCGGCGTTGTGCGTATAGTTTGGAGGGTAGAGGTAAGGAGAACCATCTCAGTATATTAAAAAGTGTCCACTAAATTAAGATGGCGCCATAATAGCAAGTGGAAAGTTTTTAAAAATAGCGCCACAAATAATTAGAGTAGGATACTAGATTAAAGAAGGAAAGATAGACTTCCTCTTTGTCACCGCGCATTTTACGAAAATGTAACTATTGCATGTCCCCTCATGGTGGAATTTTCAGATAATTTAGTTAGTTATCTTAATTAGTGAAATAGGTTTCAAAAATTTATATACATACATCCCATTACGAGAAAGTCTTAATACTTTTACAAATTATAATTTTTAAATTTTTAAACCCAGCACACTTCCCTTTGTTTATAACTGCTAAATTCATATCATTTCCTTTTCCTAAACTAGCGCTATTTTGAAGACTTTTCAAACACACAGGTGGACACTTTTTCAACTGATCCCCCATACTAGATGGTCTTCCTTGCCTCTAGCCTCCATAACGTATAGCTATAAGACGGCTTGGGTCGCTCTTTGCCAGTTTGACATTTAATATCCATATCTTCAAAGTTCAAAGAGTGTCGGGGTGAAGGTAAGGAAAGGAATGCTCCGGTGGTTCGGGCATGTGGAAAGAATGTATGATGAAAGAATGACTAAACAGATATACAATGCAAAAGTGGATGGATGCAGAAGTCGCGGAAGGCCACGACACACCTTCCATGATCAAATTGATCGTGTACTAGCAGAAGGTGATGTCAGGAGCCTTAAGAACAGACGAGCGTGCATGACAAGAACTATGAATGTCAAAGAAGCAAGTGAGGTGTGTAAGAATGGGCCTGTGTGGCGCTCTGTTGTTCGTGCCTACCCCGCAAGGGACCTGGCGTGAAGTTATGTATGTATGTATCTTTAAAGCGCTTCTTTTCGAAAGCCTTGACTATTTCAAAGATTCTAGATCGCCAAGAAGTCCTTTCTATAGCAAGCTCCTCCCATTTTGTCAATCTTATGTTGCATGAAGTTAGATGACGCTTGAGCACGTTCTTGTAACGCAAGTGCGGACCACCTTGTGGTTGTATAGACACCATTTCTCTGCACTATACAAAAGGATAGGTATGATAAGCGCCCTGTAAACACAAATTTTTGTTTCAAGTATGAGGTCATGAGATGAAAGACGGAGATAGACCGATGTTTAGAAAGGGATAGGTAGTATATAAAAGAATAACGAAAAGAAGATCGAAATTATGGGTTCCAGAAGACTCTCCCGGTATGAAAGCAGCGTAAGGCGCGCCTACCGGATAATTGAGTTCTGTTCAAGGCAACAAAGCGGCAAGTCCGATACAAAAGAGTTGTGAGAGAAGTTTAATAGAAGATAGTGACGAGTTTAGTGGTGAATTTAGTGAAGAAGGAGGAGGTGGTCTACGCAATATCGGCGACGGTATTATGAATGAGACATCTTATCGTCGGGACAGTCCGTCAATTGTTGCAACTCTGCGGAGTAAAACCCTTTACGGCTGTGTTAAGTTAACAAAAGCGTTTATTTAAAAACTAGTGTTTTCTTCCAATCCTAAGTGCTTACCCCCAACTCGCACGTAACACTATAAAGAAGACAGCCCTAAATTTGACTAAAAATATAAAAGGAAATTAGAAAGCGTTTTCAAAAGACGATGCTTAAACTTCTAAAACATATTTATTCAAATGTAAATATTTTTTCCTTTTAACGGTTTCGAACAATATAATTTCGGAACAGAAACAAAATTATGGTAATTTTGAAATTTTAAAACATGTTTCATTGTTTTTTGACAAGTCTTAAAGTTTCTTTGCATAGTCGTTTTGAATGCTTTGCTTTATTTGCGTTAGTGTTCGAGATTAAAATAAGATTCTTAAAGAAGCCTACAGTTTAACTCAATACGAATAAGGCAGGGAGGCTGTCTTCTTTAAGGCGTTTTTTTATTGCTGGAGTATCGAAGACAGACTGACGACCCAACTGTGATGGAAAGTGGTGACCGTTGTAGATAGACACAACCCACAGCCAGGTGGTAGGGTATTTGCCCGACTGGATGGCTACCACCCCTGGTCTAAATTATGTCGCCATAACAGCCTTGAGTTGTGTTCCGGCATTAGTGACCAGGTTCCAGCACCTAGCACCATTAGTGTTGCAATTGTATTTAGGCGATGGTAACCGCTTTCCACCATGTGGGTCATCTGCCTGTCTGCTGAACTCCTGCAATAAAAAAAAGAAAATTGACTGACAGGCTTTTACTCAAAAACTTACATGAAAAAAATGGACGTATGCAACAGCGCGGGTGTTACTAACGTGTTGTCGGCCTGTAAGAAATTTTATAACGCCCTTCTTAAACGACCCCATGACGTAGCGCAGAGACAAAAACCTCGGCTGGAAGTTCTCTTTATCGTACAAGGAATAAACTTACTAAAGAACCGATGCGTAGTTGAGCGTGGGAGCTTATGGAAATCTTATGGCGGCGAATATCTCGTCGATGGCGAGGGTGCGGTTGTAACGATGAGACGTTGGTACCAGATTAAACAGTTCTCAAGTAAAAGTAGAATAACCAAAGAAAAGCAAAGTTTCTCCTCAAGAATAAGAGATTCTAAACCGCCTGTTAGTATGGGATTGTCGACGATACGAACAGCGTAACGCTGGATGGAGTCGAGGGGGCCAGTCTGGTAAGCGGGCGCCCCGACCCAAACCGTGCCGGAAAGTATTTTAAAATTCACTTTCTATCATTTACTCCTTTTTTTTAATGAATAAATATAGCTTTATCTGTAGCGTAATCGTATACAGTATAAAATAAGTATTTAATATATATCATATTACATTAATATGACAAATAAATTGTTTTAACTAAAATATTAAATATTAATTGATATTTTTGAGAAATATAATTGTTATATTGCAGCCATTAGCCACGTGACAATGTACGCCGATCAGAGCGCGTGACGTCATAGTGTGCAAAACACAAGACGTTATCAATGATTTCACAGATAATACTTCAATGAAACAGATGTTTGTTTTGCACACTGTAACGTCATGCGAGACGCCATGACAGCTTGACGCGTTTTTGTGACGAAATGTCAAAATATTTATAAAATTACTAAATTAAATATGTTAATGTTTTTTTTGCTGAAATATTCATATTTTGGCTAAAATAGACCTGTTTCTCAAAAATTGACAACTACCGAATTGCCAGCGCACGGGTCGTAAACTCAAAGGGCGCGGTTTTGAATCCTGGCCGGAACGCATGCACCACTTAGGCAGTTTTCTGACCTAATGTGCATATTGTTACAATTACCACCTGCTAACAATTGTGAAGGAAACCATCGTGATGCAACCTGCACATGGAGATAACCGATATGTCAAACCCGCCAAGCCGCCTTGGACAAGCGTGGCGGGTTTACTGTCCGTTCCCAATAGTGCGAGGCCCGAGCCCAGCAGTGGGAGATTTATGGCCTGTTATTTTAATTTGTTTACCATCTCCAAATTCTTCACCAGCTTGCAGGAAACCTACATAGACACTGGCTGTATGGAAGCCTAATTATTATATAAGAAAACCATGTGTGTAATAATATAGTCGGTTGCTATTTAGCTGTTGATGTGAAATATTATATTAATATTAATTAGTACAAAATACAGTCCATGTGAAGTGCAGTTTTCATTTTATATAAATTTACGCGCATACACCAGCTAATCAAGTTACAATCTGCTGAAATGTACTTTTAAACACAGCTCTTGAACTGTATAGGGTACTTTTAGTTAAATACTTTTTAGGAATCCGTAGCCCAAGTGACATAGACACTGGATAATCGTTTCCACGGAACCCTTTCACTATATACACGCTCACGCACTTAGCCGACTTTAAGTAAATTCAAACAAGACTACAAGTAAGATTTACACCTTTTTTAAAATAAATATATCAGTGAAAAGTGTAAACTAATTCTTCATTAAAAGTCAAATTTGAATAAAAACAACATTTTATTACACCCAGCGATATTAACACGGACTGATTGTTGCGGGAAATGAAGACACTTGTACATACATAAATCAACTTTTTATTTCTTTATCAACGAACCATACACGTCTGATAATATATGGAGAACTTGATTAAACTCATAAATATCAGATTAAAAATGTATTAAAATAGCTGTAACATACAGAGAAGAGAAAGAGAGTGTCGGGATGAAGTTAAGGAAAGGAATGCTCCGGTGGTTCGGGCATGGGGAAAGAATGTATGATGAAAGAACGACTAAACAGATATACAATGTAAAAGTGGATGGATGCAGAAGTCGCAGAAGGCCACGACACAGCTTCCATGATCAAATTGATCGTGTTCTAGCAGAAGGTGATGTAAAGAGCCTCAAGAACAGACGAGCGTGCATGACAAGAGCTATGAATGTCAAAGAAGCAAGTGAGGTGTGTAAGAATAAGCCTGAATGGCGCTCTGTTGTTCGTGCCTGCCCCGTAAGGGACCTGGCGTGAAGTTATGTATGTATTTAACATACAGGTGACCAAATAGAGTGGAAAATAATAACTTTCGCTTTGTCTAAACTCTAGCAACACCAATATTATGCCAAAAGTAATCAAAATTTTTCATATACTAGCTGTCCCGGCAGACGTCGTCATGCCCGGAAAAGCTTTAGTCGATTTGCCGACAGCAGCGCCACCTCCGGGTCCAATTGTAAACCTACTCAAACCTTCTTTCGCTTATGCACAACAACTTTGCTAAAGATCATCACATGATCTACGTATAGTTTACCATTCTATAAAGGACATACAGACAAACATTCATTGTTATATATTAAGACAAGAAAATAGGTGAATTTCTTAAGGGACACCTTAGGATAACTAGCTATACATAACGGCTAGAGCTGTGGGTTAGAGTGAGAGGAGCCTGCCTATAGCTACCGTATGGGTAAGAGAAAGGGAAGCCAGACGGAATGGCATCGTAACGCGTTACGTAACGAAGCGGTTTACCTTCCCATAAGAAGTTATCAATTTTACGCCCAGCGAAGAGGGCATGAAAACGCCTGTCAGATATATTACAGCAATAAAATTCCATACAAGAATCTTGCTCATCATCGTACAAGGCACTGTTAGAAACCCAGCGAAGTGGACTGTGTCATCCAATCCAAAAGAAAGAAAGATATATTTTATTTAGGACAAATACAACATAGAGTAATATCAAACAGTAAACTAATATAAACAGAATAAGTCCTAAAATTGGACCCAGTCTCAGCATATGCTGACCAATTAGGGCCAGCGTTGTTCTTCCGCCTGGGACCAGCAAGTGAAGTCACGAAGGACAATACAAAACATATAATAAATAATACATAATGTACAATGCAATAAAATAATAATGGTAAAAAACTATAACATATTAAAAGACAACATTAGAAGAATGATAATAGAATAGAAACTAATGTATAAAACTAATGTAAATTCAAATTCAAATAGCACTTGTGTCCTGCCTTAGATTAGCCTGTGCAATTTGGTGTACATTCAAAAATTTCTTAAGTTTGACCCTGAAAAGTGAAACTGAACGTACGTTTCAAAAAAAAAGTCGCTGCAAAAATCGCCCGTTACGCACGCATACTAACTCAAAAAGGTTTACTCAAAATCTTTAAATAAGTATTCAAAATTAATCCACCATACATACGTTCCATGGCTAGTCTTTATTCCGGAAAAATATACGATTCCAGGTGACAGCATTAACGAGAGCAAAGCCACGGACAAACGCTAGTGGATTATATATTTACTGACAACACTTTCTATTCGAAGCCCAAAAG
Source organism: Dendrolimus punctatus (assembly GCA_012273795.1). Lineage (NCBI taxonomy): Eukaryota > Metazoa > Arthropoda > Insecta > Lepidoptera > Lasiocampidae > Dendrolimus > Dendrolimus punctatus. The sequence continues at coordinate 9,236,051 of CM022554.1, read as the reverse complement.
CGAGGAGAAAACGAGGTCAATAATAATAGGTACGAAAAAAATTAAACAATTATATTCATGTAATTTTAAATTAATTTAATTCGAATAATATTATAGTACATAACCTCAAAAATTCAAGATGGCCGAGTTACAAATGTCAAAAATGTCAACAAATTAAAACTATATTTTTACATTTATTATTATGATAATATTAAATCACCTTTTTATAAAAAAAAATATATATTTCACATTTTTTTACACTTCTTATCCAATAGTATTGACAATAATATTGATACTGACCTTTATTGAGATATTTTATTGTAATTATCAATTGTGGCTATGGAGGGTAAAGGTAAGAAGAACTATAGTTATTATTTTATTAAATAATAGTTCAAAATCCCTCCGAATTGGCGCTAGTGTAGGAAAATGGTGTGGTATGAATTTAGCAGTTGTTAACAGAATGAAGTATGCCGTGTTAGAAAATTTAATATTTTTATTGGCTAGAGTAGTTTATGATGTGAAAACGTTAATAAAACTGTCAACAATTCACGTAGCACAAAATAACTTAGTAAATATTATATAACCTCAAAGAGTTATTGTAATGTGAAAACGTGATTTAATTTTGTGAACTTTGAATTATAGGCTTAGTGATTTTTTTAATGTTTAATTTTATAATACTCTATAACACTACTCAAATACTACCTTTTAGCTTTCTTAAAAATTCACCCTGATGCTAAATTGGCGGCACCCTAATTTAATGTATTTCGATGGACACTTCTTCATATACAGAGATTGCTCTCCTCTACCCTTATTAAAACACGTGCAATAATCAAATTATTTTATTTTATTTCATAGGTATTTTTTAAGATTTTAGCATGTATTTAGAAACGAAAAATTAAAACCAAAAGTATACACTTCCAAAAGTTCAATATTATTGACAATAATATTGATAACTTTTATGATTACAATATTGGGCTATGAAAGTAGAATACTAGAAATGACACTCGCTTCATCGAAAACGTTACTCACTTTCCTTACGCTTTTTTACACTTTATTATTGAAAAAATATTTTTTAGAACTACCTACAGCGCCATCTAGTGGTATAGGGTTTAGGAGCTTGTCATTCCTAGGATTCTGCTTTCACGATATAGAGCTTCTATTTTTATCATATAAAAAAACTTTATAAATATAGAATCTATTTTTCAAGATGGCGGCCAAATATAAATCGTCGCTGTCAAACCAGTAGCAATAATTTTTTTTAAAGCGGACTTCAATAAATTTATTTGAATTATTTTTTTGGGAATTGATACAAGTTATATGGGTCCAAATGTTGGGTCTCTAGATGATAGACCAATAACTTCACCGCTCAGCTGAGATGGATGTGTGGTGTTACGAGAATAGATAATGCGAGAAATGATTATTTGCGAGGTTCTTTGAAAGTTGCATCCATGACTGAAAAGTCGAAAACAGGACGACTAAGGTGGTATGGCATTGTGTGAAGGATGATATGATGATTTGTGGTGTGACAGAGGACGTATGCCAGAATAGAGGAGCACGGAACATAAAGACATATTGTACCGACTCCAAATGATTAGGCGAAAATGGAAGAAAAGAAAGAGAGTGGTCACATTTAAACAGAGAACGTCAGGTCTTGTGGGTATCATGTGCAATAGTAGCACATAAAAAAAATAAGTTCTCTAGTGAAATAATCACAAATATAAACATGTCAACATATTAAAACGGCAGCAAAATCTAATTCAACAAAGAAACTATCCTTTTCATCGTTTAATAAAATTCAAGTTACCGTTCTTCAAAATTGACAGTCGTCAAACGCCTCTAAATTTTAAGTGTCAGCTGTCACTGTCACACTGACAAGCGTCTCTACTTTGACGTTTGACGCATTTCAAACTCCACAAGTCACTCGGGCGGTTGCAGCTTCTGTGGTTATCATCGTTTGAGGTTCCATCTTCATCCTAGCGCTGTATGTCCGTCCCCCCCCCCCCCCGTCTACAGCGGATAGAAGTCGCGTCCCAGAGATGTACTGTATACTGGAAAGGCGCTACTAACAAATGTTGTGAATAGAAAATGACAGCAAAAATTGGTTTAACAACGACGATACCCCCTTAATTCACGGTTGACACCTATCAGAATTACCATTCTCCAGACCCGACAGCCGTCAAACGTCTTAGATCTGCAACTGACAGCTGTCAATGTCTCTAACTTGACGTTTGACGGGTGTCAAACTGCTCCCGTCACTCGGACGACTACATCTGCTGCGTGGAGTTTCCGTTCCACGTGTTGTTATCGTCGTCTGGGCTTCCGTCACCTCCGAGGCGGTGGATGTTCCCCCTGCGGCGGACGGGAGGGGGGGCGTTCCGGGGCGCTGGGGAGGGGGAGGGTGAACGGCGGGCAGGTGGAGGGGGGAATAAGCGAGATCGGATCCAAGTGTAGATATACTGGAAGGGCTCTACAAACAGTGTGGTGAATATTTGAGTGAAGAGCGCTGAAACAAATACGTTTTCTTTAAAAAAATCGATTATATAGGTATACTAATTTTAGACGGATCAATCAAATCGAATCAATGTGATGAAAGACACACAACTTATAATTCGAGTTGATGTGATTCAGTCAGATATGAACCATCTAATAGGATTTAGGGTCAACCAAGGTAATAATACTAAACAGACATTTTGAAAATTGTTGTAACCCTTTTGAGGGTACAAAGTTAATGTTATTTTGGTCCAAAGCTCCCATCAAAATTGTCACGTCAAAACCAAGAGAATTATATCGTCTCTTTTACTCCAATACAAATTCTATGTAGTTAGAGGGAGAAAGCATCAGTTCAACGTTCATTTCAATAATCTCTATTTGACCACACATTTGTGGTGCTACCCAAATTAGCCGTGTGTGACTTTCGAGAACAAATTTGTGGTAGTTCCGTCTTATTAGGTTAATTAACCAATCCTCAATTGCATAAAAATATTGACACAATACCATAAAGAGTTCTGATATTATTTTTAGCAAATAAACAAAAACAATCAAGCGTTTACAATTATCCCTGGTTGACGTTTGCAACACTGGGAGCGAAGTCAAAACGATGCCAGCGTTTATGATTAGATAGAGGGGATAGACCAGGAGAGATGAGACAGGATAATTGGATAGAAGACTTGGGATAGGGAAGATGGAATAAGGGAAGGGTAGGTGTACCATCGGAATTCTCACTCATCGAAAGAAACATGATTTGCTCAAGGCCATTACCCATTTCACAGTGATATTCTGTGAGAGTATCAAACTGATTGAAACGACCTTAAAAGCAGTAATCAAGATAATGATTCCAGCATAACTCTATCAGTTGGTAATAAATAGTATCAATAAGATTCCGAATGAAATGTTAGATCTGCCTTTTACTAAATCTAAACCAAATTAAAAAGTATCTTGCTCAAAAAGGGATATTACACTATTGAAGAATACTTAAATAGCAACTTCATTTACATAGTAACTATCATCAACCTCTTATACTATATTTTGTATAACGTTTTTATTTGCACGCATGTAACGAATTTATGGAGATATATTGCAGTATAAAATTTAAGTAGTTATGACATATTATAACTACAATAATATTTCTTTCCTTTTATTGTGTCTTTGTCTTACTGAGTGAGTACTGTTTGCTACAACTCCATTAATTCTTCGAAAAATGTTCGTGTAACACGTTTCTGTACAAGATTTATTACAAAATAAGTTTGAGTTCATAAATTTTTCTGAGTTTCTTGCCGCTTCTTCTCCTTAATAGCAATAACATTTAATTTTATTTATTTAGATTTATGGCTTGGCAGCTAGGCCTTTAAGACAGATCTTAGTTTATATAATATAGTGACTTCATTTTCTTAAGCCTACATGTAGCAGAGCTGAACTGTAGGTAATCAGCTAGTGCCATTTTACGGAGTTCTTGTGACAACTCAAAAGGCCACATTTGACTGTACAGTTCACATTTCTCACAAAACTCATAATTACTACTCAAAAACTACCAATATCCTACAACTATTGTTCATTTGAGAGTAATTTTACACATTTTTAGAAAATAAAACTGCACAGCACAACATCTCCTTTCAGTTCCCACCAAAAATTCCGCAATAACATGTTGCAAAACGGTGTACATAGAATAGAAAATAAAATAAATTTTAACTTATATTGGTAATCTTTAAAGTGTTTTCCATTGGAACTTATTTTGAATAAAAACTTTTGAATTTGAATATCACATTCTATTATATTCGTTACAAAAGACATATGCTAAAATAGAGGAGTCTGGAAACGAAGGACATTGAGACGACCCTAAATGATTGGTGAAAAGTGAAAGAGAAGAGAAAGAAAGAGTGTACTTACTGGTGAGAAAGGCGACCTGCGAAGGCCGGGGTGGCACGGCAGCCTGTCGTGTTGGCAACACCAGCAACGCGGCAGAAGGCGCTAGTTGAAGTCCGCGAAGAGTGTCAGACGGCTCTGACAACTCGCGACGAGGGAACGCCAGCCAGAGAGAGAACGAGGACCTCGTCATCTATAAACCGGGATTGGGGGGTTGTATGATAGAAGAAACTTTTATGGTGACCATGGTGGCAGAATGCATTAATGACAATGGTAATAGTAGATTGTTCCGACAATTCGGTAGTTGTCAATTTTTGAGAAACAGGTTTATTTTGAGCCTTATGGTCTATTTTAGCCAAAATATTAATATTTCAGCAAAAAAACAACATTAACATATTATTTAGCGATTTTATAAATATTTTGACATTTCGCCACAAAAACGCGTCAAGCTGTCATAGCGTCTCGCATGACGTCACAGTGTGCAAAACAACCATCTGTTTCGTTGAAGTGTCATCTGAGAAGTAATTGATAACTTGTTGTGTTTTGCACACTATGACGTCACGCGCTCTGATCGGCGTTCATTGCACGTGGCTAATGGCTGAGATAACAATTTTATTTCTCAAAAATATCAATTCATATTTAATATTTTAGTTAAAACAATTTATTTTTGTCATATTTAGATCGTAATCTACGATATATATTAAAACCAGCCTATATTTTTCATACTGTCAACTACCGAATTGTAATCGATTTTTACACGAGAGGTGAAAGTGACGTATTAGGCACAAGATGATTTGGCGCAAGATCGTAGAGAAGGCGGTAATAGTTCGAGTACCGAAATAGGCCTTTGAACCAAGGTTAACACTGCTTTTTATTTCGACCATGAAAATGATTAAATTCATTTGTTGAACTCATTTAATATGTCACGTATGAAACGTAAAGTATTTTTTTTTTATTTTAGTCTTGTCCTTTTGTGCATGAAAGTACACCGGTCCACAGAACAGATTGAATAATACTTATCTTATATTATTCATTTACCTACCTACACCTATTCTGTGGCTAAGGAGGTAGACCTGAGGATTCCCCCCACGTCACAACGTTTTTGTTTAATGTAAATACATACATACATAACTTCACTTCAATGCAAATAAATATTAGATATCCTTTCTTAAATAGATCCATCTAGTGGCGAGTTTTGGTACCAGTTGTAGGTTAACAGTTAACCTAAGTTTATCTATTACATAACTTTATGGAATTGATTGTCATTGAACTAATAACGGTAACGTCAGAATCCGGGCAATAGCCAAGTTGTAATTCACAATTTCTTTATGGCATCGGATACCTGTAAATTGTCGGTGACGTATCTGTGCAGGTCCTCGAGCGTGTCGTCTGCGTCGAAGTGCGCCGTGTGCGAAGTGCCGTCCGGGAGTTTGAACTGTATGCGCGCCCTATTGCTACCGTCGCCTGAAGCTGACGACATTTGTATAATAAGGTTATAAACCAATAGACAATAAGATATATAAAATTACAATTTTTTTTTTTTTTTTTTTTTTTTTTTTTTTTTTTTTTTTTTTTTTTTTTTTTTTAGAATAATAAAAAAAAAAAAAAAAAAAAAAAAAAAAAAAAAAAAAAAAAAAAAAAAAAAAAAAAAAAAAAAAAAAAAAAAAAAAAAAAAAAAATAAAAAACAATAGAATAAAACATCTGTCGGAGGTGTCTAGTTTGTGCAATAAATTTAAAAATGAAAAAAGTCGTGGTCCAATTTAGCCCCAAAATACTACTTTTAGAATTTTTGTATGTCTGACTGTTATAGCATCACATGAAAAAATAACTATGCTTAGCTTATGAGCTAATCAAAATCCGGAGTCAACACTTAGGATATTTTTTATCCAGTAAATGATGTCGTTTTAGCAGGTTAGACAAATATATCCAAAAATGTGATGCTGGAGTCTCATTCTTTGTTTGATGATGGTGTTATAATTCTCTAACAAACACATGCTAGTTGTAAATAAAATATTAAAACTTGAAGTAACATAAATAAATCAGCACTTACTCGCTGGCACTGTTACTGAAGGCTGGGCCTGAGTCTGTGCAGGCGTGGGGGCGTCCCTGGCTCTCCTCTCCGCCCTGTCCTGGGCGATCTGTTCCAATATCCTCTGCCTAGCCAGATTATTCTCCATCTTCTCACGTTTACGTTCTTCCTTTGATTTACAGACAAAGTTTTCATTGAAAACGCCTAATTATATGATAGCCGCTAAGATATAGACATCTCAACCACAGAGACCGTCATTACAATATACAATGATATTGAAATTGTGACTAAGAAAAATATCCAGTAGTTATTTTAAATTTGAGTAAAGCTTTAGATTTCGTTGATAATATAATTGATTTGAAGTTGATAATATACCAATTAATGTAAATGTGAGCACTGCTTCATGAAGGTCATGTTTTAAAAAGGAAAACAACAATATGTAAATTAACTTCATGACTGTAGGTCTGTAGTTCTGACAAATAAGTACGGAGAACCGCAAGGCATTATACTTGGTCCTTCACTACTTTCACTATACATTAGCTATTTAAGCTGCGGTTACGAATTAAATTGTTTCCTAATATAATATGCTATTTCTATCATAGCTACAGTCCAAGTCCCGTCTTGTCTGTTATTTTGATACATAAAATTAACGCCCGTCTTCGATTTTAATTGTATATACAATGACTTCGGAAGTATGCATGGTGCAAAAATATTAGGAATGACAATCGTTGAGTAAAAAAGCCTGGCATGAAAAAGCCTATATTTATAGAAGGTGCCACAAGTTTTTCTTTTCTTGTAAACAATATAGCAAAACACCACTAGACCTTTAACCGACGTTGTATTATTCAAAACATGTTTAAGACCATACAAGTAAAAATAGTATTTTTTGTTTCCACATAATTTAAATCAAGTTTTGACCGATTTGGTCTAAAAATATGTATCAAATAAAGTCTAGTGCGTTTTTTGTAGACCATAATGCATGAATAGAACTAGTTGCGTCGTCTTTTAAACGTATATCCTAGATTTCTAGAGGGAGGTACAATCATGGACAATCGATGGTTAACCCTACAGTTTGAATATAAACTTTCGAATCAAGTTTTAAAAAAACATACTTGTATATTTTTAAGTTCCTGGTCAGCCTGCCACTTCTTCAACTCTACAACCCCCTGACCTTGGGCTCTTCGTTCTAACTCCTTCTGTTTCTCCAACTGACAAACAAGACAATTCCTAATTTATTTATGTAGATAAAAATAGGTTTATAAGAATTTATACATTAATATGTGAAGGGAATTCTGTGCATCTTATTTTAAACATATTACATTCATAGAGGAGTCTGAGAAAAGAATTGTAGGAAGCTAATGTTTTTATGCTACCAACACATTAAATTAATTTAAACATTCATTGTCACGTGAATTCGTAAAATAACAATTGTCCATGGATTAGTGTACAATAATTCTAGTAAAAAACTGTTATTTTTTGTATTTGAGCTTCTACATCATCTCACCTCCTTCTCTTTCTCCGCTTTCTCCCTTCGTCTGGCTTCTATTAACTCCTTCGCCCGTTCTAACTTCTCTTCGATATTTCCCTCGCTCTCTGTTTCAGGTTGCTGGTTTTCTGGTTCCTAAATAATTAATTCCTAATAATAATCCTTAACAACATTAAAAAGTACTATGCTTAAAAAGGGATCCTATACTATTGAAGAATATTTCAATGACAAAACTGCATTTAAATACTATCTTCTGTATATATTTTTTTATTTTATCAAACATGTTAGGTATTTTTGGCGATGTGTGTCACTGACAATTTTTAATATGTCTTATCATTATTATTATGATATTTTTCTATTGTTGTTTACTGTTAGCTAAAATAACATTAATTCTTCGAAATGTAATTGAATACTTCTGTAATTTCCAAAGGGAAAAGCCTGAGTTACACAAATACAGTGTAAATTCTATATAACGACACTAAAGGGACTGTGCATTTTGTGGCGTTAAAGAGAGCTGTCGTTAAATGGAGAGAAGTCTGTTATTTTTGTCTGCCGTCTTTTGCTGCACTAGTAATTTTGTTGTATTTCTTTTACTTATTTTATTTATATTGAGGCATCTTCGTGATAAAGGACGTACTTAGACATTTCGGTATGCTTACTGTCGACAGTAGAGTTTATTACGGGCTAGTGTAATAAAGCGGTAAAAGAACGTAAACAGCTATGCAGTTTTTACTTATTGTGGCAACTTAAAAGGTACTTATTATTACTTAATTGTTCTCGTATTGAGAGTGGGTGTAATGCTATATAGAGTGTATCATTGTATGGAAGATAAGCTTTTTTTTAAGGCGGGGAAATTCTATTTACGCACATAATGGGCATTCCATTACAGGTAATCCAAGTAATTGATTAGCTTGTGTGGAGACTCGAAGCATTGGACGTATAATGGTTGTTTCGTATTAATTGAATCTATAATTGCATGTATGCTATCTGTTGTCATCTTTGTCAAACTTGTGTGAAGTCAGTAAAAAAATATACCTTCTACAAACAACACGTATTTCATTGAACAAACCGTTTAAAGTGCGCAAAGAAAAGACTTAATCACGTTCAACAATGGTTAATACCCACTAAAACCACCCTCCTCCGATGCCCCGGGCTTAAGGCAGGAAAGGTATGAGACTTAGAACGTAGTTACGCCCACATCGTATGGAAGATAAGCTAAACCAACCAAAGCCAAATGATTTCGACGCTAAAGGGAGTTTCTCATTAAATCGAGTGACGTTACATGGAGTTCACTGTGTGAAGTAAAACACTTTTTTAGCTAGATTTGTTGTAGAGTTTCTTGCAGGAATCGCAAGTAAATTTTAATTTATATGTATAACTTTCAAAAAATATTCTCTGGTGCAGCTTAGTTTGAAAATAAACTTAGAATTCAGGCTGTTAAAATTATTTTTTATACCGGCTCCTTGACTTCTTTCTTTTCTTCGACAACAGGCGTTGTTTTGATCTGACTTGGTCCAGGCTCGTCCCTCGTCTTTGGTCTCCGCACACAGACATCACCATCGCAGACCACTTCGAAATCCTCCGATTGGGTTGCCTCCGTCTTCTGGATCTTGGCTGCTGGGCCCGATGACGTTCTGAAAAATCAGGCTCAAAAGCTTTTACTCAAACTATAAGTGTCACTGGAGAACAGCCTTTGAAGCTCAAACATATAAGGTTAAAATGAAGTCTACTTCCAATTCTATTTAAGTATTGGTATGAAAATGTTGGCCAGTTTTCGAATTGATTCATTTAATGTTCCCTAAGCACATGTTACCTTTTCAAATTAAGTTTCAGAACGGACTGTTCTACAGAAAATTATGTTTTGACTATTTGACACAAAGTTGTTTGACTTTCATCTTGTATAAGAAGAGACATGTAAAACCTTTTTATTGATTTTAATATTTATGTTGTTTCTTCTGATTATTAGTCTCAGCATCTGTCATTGCAACATTGCAATTTTCTTTTCTCACCATTACTGTTACTGTATTTTACAAATGTAAAATTTATTAAAACGTTAGCATATTGTTTCTTGTACTCGTGCAAGCAAATCAACTTTGAGGTGACGGAAATTTTCGTTCCAAGACTGCACACTGCTTCGCAACACGTTATAGCTATTTAAGGAGGAGCGGCGGCAAATACCCACTAACACAACTAGGCAAATTTATTTTGCTTATATTTATTTACCTCAGACTCCTGTTTTTACAAGTACAAAAGTCTATCTAATATATAAAATTCTCGTGTCACAGTTTTCGTTGCCATACTCCTCCGAAACGGCTTGACCGATTTTGATGAAATTTTTTGTGCTTATCCGGTATCTATGAGAATCGGCCAAAATCTATTTTTCATCCCCCTAAATGTTAGGGGTAGTCCACCCCTAAATTTTTAATTTTATTTTTTAGAAAATTTTTTTAATTGCTATTTTTTTATGATACAACATATAAAAATACATACAACCCTAGATTTTCAACCCTCTACGATCAACCCCTATTTTTTACCGGGCAGGACGACGTCTGCCGGGACAGCTAGTAACATTCTAAAATTCTAAAAATAAGCATGTAGGCGTCGAAAAGAAGAATAAGAAGATCACCTGGTTCATTGTCAACTGGTTTCTCCCGTTTACCGCTGTCCTGGGTTTCACTCGCTTGCGCTTCTGACTGTAGAAGGTTCACAGTTTGCGCTTTAACATCCTGAGCCGATGTCGAAGGCTGGACTGTTGATTGCTTTTCTTTGCCTGAAAAATTATTTCTATTTTTATATTATAAACGAGACATTTTATGGTGCGGATGGATATGCTTATTGTGAGGTAATATGTACATTGGATTCGTTACTCTTTTATGCAAAAAACTATTGTACTGATTTTGATGAAACTTCAGAAATAGGTATATTAGGTACATCAGAATAACAAAATAGCTATTGTTTAGATTGGCCAAAATATATTAATAAAAAAATATAATATAAAAGTATCATGTTCTGGCGTCCAAGAGAACGCGGAGCGAGGTGAGGTGACACGTGTCATTGCCTTACCTAGACGTCGTTGACAATTGTGTACAGTTTGTGAATTTTCATAAATATGTTTATATTTATTCGATTCGATCCCAAAATTACAGACGGCTTAGAGTCTCTCAGCTACAGAAAAGACGTTGGCGCTCTAAGCGTGTTCTACCGTCTGTACAACGGGAGTGCTCTGATGAGCTGTTTGATTTGTGCCTACGTCGCCATTCTACATCGCACGTCGCCGATTGGATTCATCCACACTTCCTGACTTGGAAGTCCTCACGTACGTGCGACGTTCTACATGCATATGTGTCGATTATGAATGACTCCTCCCGGTTTCCAAGCCTACAATATCTTCAAAAAGGCGTGAACAGATACTAAGTCTCACGATAGCAACGCTCCTTGGTGCAGATGTCATCGACTACCACTATCAAGTTCCTATAAAACATAAAAAAAAATATATATATTATGTGACCACAATTTTTGGCTTAAGAATTAATCAAAATCATAATTAAACATACTATTAATTAAAATTATAATTAAACATACAATTAATAAACATAATAATTACACATACAATTAGGTAAAATGATAATTAAATAAATAATTAATCAAAATCATAATTAAATAAAAATATTTCGCCTGCAAAATCTTAATGCCTGTAATAATATTGTATTTTTTTTAAATTATGAAATTGTTGTCCATATTGAGTTAGAGAAAGTTTGCAGGCTTTTTTATGGTTCAAGTATACTCCGAAATTGCTCAATGTATATGAATAAGACCATAATTCTAAAGAAGATACAGCTCTTGAGTTCATGGACAAGAAAAAACTGAATTGCACTATACTAGAAGTGTAAGAGGTAAAAAAAACCCACTTACGATGTTCTTCCAATATCCTGTCTATCCTGGTAGCCAGATTATTGGCCTCCACTCCCGCGCATACAACCTCCAAGGGCGTTCCATTCCTGCCTATGAAGAAGAGAGATGGCACCGGAACGAACTGATCTGGTGTTTACTGGAGTTGAAAACTTTATCATAATGATTTAGCTTTAAAAGAATAGACACGAAAGGGGATAATGGAATCATCTTTGTTACAACTCTTAGGATGGGCTCATTCGGATAACAAGTTTATGAGCCAATATTGTTTGTACAGCATATTTTTCATATAAATACACAACAATATAAATATACTAAAACACACATATTAACATCATCCAAAGTTCTTGAGATACTTATGCGAATCGACCATCAAAAATGAGGCTGGACAGGACATGTTACGGTGCAGAGTGAACAAAAGGAGCCTACAGGTCTCATTATGGTATCCAAGGGATGGTGCAAGACTACGGAACCATCCACTAAGAAGCTAGGAAGATGATCTTTGCCTGGCCTTGAGACTGTATCAGACAAGAGTTCCGGCAGACAGAGCAATCGAAGCAGTTGTAGGAGGCCTATGTCAAGTGACACACCGAGACATTTTATAAAGCATGAGACTAAACAAAGGGGAACTTGCTCAGAACAAAAGGCTACATAATCATCATGTGCAGCACTTGTGCATCTCAGGTCACCAAACAACCTTAGTAAACAACATATAATAACTCAACATGGTTTGGCTTGGCAACACTTCAAACTGGGGTCCAACGAGACAATAAAACCCAGCATCTTTGGAAGAGTAAAAACTGTACACCAAGCAAACACAGAATACTGGTGTGTATTTTAGACTTGACCTAATCGCAATTTGTATGGAGAGTGAGAATTCCAAAGGCCCACTTCCACTATTACATTCCAGCTATCCCATTCTATGGTAACGCTGGCTTCTTTAGTGATGTATATATAGACAAAGGTAACCATTTTCTTTTTCTCTCTCTCTTGGATGGGCCTAGACATGTGCGTTGTGTCGGTGCTTAACTGTTAGTAATATTATTGTTAATATGATATAGAACAGGCAGATGAATGTAAAAAGAACAGACGTAATATTCACATCTCTGAATTCTGCCTATTTAGTTTCAGTTTGCATCTCATACTTTTGGGTGCACAAATTTTGGGTGCGACTATGCAGTCTTGTTTTCGAGTTGGCAGAAGGCAAACAAAATCAAGGTGGTTCCCACTTGCGTTACAAGGATGTGCTCAAGCCTTATCCAAATGCATGCACCATCAAACCTCAAAGGCCCTCTTAGCAATACATACTCTTTAAAAATATCAATGCTTTTGAAGAGAAAGATTTGAATACAAATCTGCAAGACAACCCAAGTCTATCTAGAGAGATATATACAAAGTGTAAGTGGTTGGGAATTTAAAAACAAATTCCAACTTACCAGTCACATTAGGGGTAGGTGCAATAGTGACATTTGAGGGGTTATTCTTCCTAGAACGGTTAAGGACTGTATATATAATATTATCTGTAACCATGTACAATAAGGAATTTAAAGGATACAAATCTGTGCGAAATGCATGTAGTTTGTCGAGCCGCTCTTTAGTTTGACAGCCAGGAAGGTCGTCTGGTCGGCGAGACGCGACACTACCGCTGCGTCGTCGATTGTCGCCGCCATTTCTGCTGACAAATCATTCTCACCTGGAAGCAATTAAAACATAAACATCAACAGAACCACTAGGTGTATAGCCTGTTTATTATCTAATATTTAATCAAGACTTTATTCCTGCAGAAGTTTGATTTTATAGGCAAATTTTATGAACACTAAATAGACACATGAGCACATGCAAACAAACATTTTAAATAATGTTTATTGATTGTCTTTAGAGTCTTGAGCATAGACACAAGTTGCTAGACTGTCAGTATTATATCATATACACTCTGGGGAGAGTTTCTCAGAACTGCATAAGCTGGTTCCATCATCCTCAATTTACCATCGGGTAACCAGATGCAGAGGTTTACACCACCGATACATGGTGGAAACACCACTAGTCAGGTAAAAGAGCTTCACTTTATCTTATCTGTTGTACACCATATCTGTGCAGGAACAGTTAAAGAATACAATTACCTGTAGCCATTTGCCTGACTGGATGGCTACCACCTGATCTAGAATATGCCGCCATAACAACCTTGATTTGTGTTCCAGCATTAAGGACCAGGTTCCAGTATCCCTTTAGAGAGCAGCTACACTTTTGTACCACCTTTGGTGTTGCAAATGTCCATAGACAATGGTAACTGCTTTCCAAAAAGTGGGCCGTCTGCCTGTCTGCCGAAGTTATGCAATAAAAAATTAAAAAACACTGCCAAAGAATGGAATGATTTGGCAGAGCTTCTCTTTCCTGACAAATCTAGGAATCTATAAGTTACCTATGAACATGTAAAAACGTGTACAAATCACTTTTCCTGTTTTAATCTCTAAAATTTGTATAACGAGCCTAATTGAAGCAAATTATCAAGCAGACTGACAGAAAAGTCTCTAAAAAGGCTCATTTATGACTAAGCATTGTATAAATAGAATCTCAGTGTGTATATAGTATTTATTTTAAAAAGACCACCTTCAGTTTGTAATGTACAAATACGTATTTACATAATTTTGTGGCCCGCAATTCGTTTTTAAATTCTAAAACATTCTGCAAATCGATGATTTTTACTATCAAACTATATCAAGACTATAGAAATTATAATAATATATCAAATTGACAGTGTAATAATTCAATTTGAATATATATTGCAAGGAATTTTAGACACCTATTGTTAACTACTAACGTTTTTAGGTCAAGTTATGCAATGAAAATTCATTTTTTAACCTGTAAAATATGTTGTAAAGATGACACATAACTGTAGGTAAAAATTAGTGAAATTAAATGAGCTCTAGAACAGTATTATTACAAGTAAGCGGTTAAATAGTCTTAATTTATATTAAAATGCGCTAAGTCGACATACCTTCCACAAAAACGACGAAAATAGCATTTTTTTGTTTTGATAAAGTAACTGCCTCCGCAATACTCCCGCCGAACCAATGCATTGTTATATACTTTTATTAAGATTTTTAACTCGGTATCAATATTTTTAATGTTAAATCTAGGCTATTGAGAACAATTTCACAGTGTTTGGTTTTTAACAAAAATATTATGCCGACATGACACAACAGATTTTGACAGCTGACGTGTTTATTTTCTTTTTTTTCATCGTCAGCACATTTTTCGGATGATTATCTGTGGCTAGCTATGTGCGTTCATAAACTTATTAAAGGAAATTATATATAGAAACCAGCTTATGCCCGCGACTTCGCCTATATTAATTGAAAGATTCCAGGAACAAAAAAACCACAGCATTTAAAAAAGAAAGTATGCTGTCTTGAAAACTGTGTCGGAATAAATAATTTTTTTGCACCTGAATAATTATTACAAACCGATGTCGGCCAAATTCTCGCGGGGTTCCCGAAGTAAAAAAATATCGCACATTTTAATCAATGAGAATTAGCTGATGATCAGTGAAAATTGCATTGAAATCAGCCTAGTCGTTTTTACGTAAATCCCGAACAAACCGACATAGAGTTAACAGACAGGATATCTAAAGAAATTGCATATAACCGGAATTCATCTTCCGTTTGTCAAGTGGCAAATACAGTTTTCCTTAGAAAATATTTTTTGGTAAATCGCACACGATTTTAGCAATGAATTACATTACATAATTAATTTACAATTTAAGGAACATTAACAATTAAATATTAAAATAGAAATAGTTTAATATAAGAATGCTAGTTATATTGCAAAACACACATGTTGCACAATTTTTTCTAATCTATGCTAAAGTTGTCTGGAAGAAATTGCTTTTACTGATAAGACCGCCTATTGTCTTGTGTACTTAAACTTCTTGAATTGTACTTAACGCAATGCAGTAAAGTATATTCTATTATATTTTATTCTATTCTATAGAAAATGTTTCATAATAACCAACTGTTAAAATGAAATTTTCTTGAAGATTTCTCGCCAGAATAAACATGTCATACTTATGTCTTTATGATTTATATGATACATATGACTTATTTGTATGA
Organism: Dendrolimus punctatus; assembly: GCA_012273795.1. Taxonomy (NCBI): domain Eukaryota; kingdom Metazoa; phylum Arthropoda; class Insecta; order Lepidoptera; family Lasiocampidae; genus Dendrolimus; species Dendrolimus punctatus. The sequence continues at coordinate 9,220,179 of CM022554.1, read as the reverse complement.
TAAATAAAATCAAACTAAGTTTTCTAACCTTTCAAGCCTCGATTAGATATAAAACAAAAGATTGTTTTATCCTCATTATCAAAATAATTTATTTTACTAGAGCTTAATTTCTACGAATGTGTGTACGTTGATTTTAACGAAAAATATTTATTTAAAATTGAAATATTGGATTGTATTATCAATGCTTCAGAACGCCCTGTGCAAATGTCAAACATTAAACGACCGAGTAACATTGACCTTGAATTATTAGAATTTTAAAACAAATTCTTTACACTTCATATTTAGTCGTATAATAGAAGAATGATTTATACAGTTCTCTATGGTTACCTTCATGTGACCTTGTAAATAGCTATTAGACGCTAGGTGGCGCTACAGTATTACTATAAATAAACATAGTATTTCTACTCAACAGCAGATGGCGCTACTTTGAAATTAAAAAATACGCATTACTGAAACGTAACTATGAAAAACAACAATGATTATAATTATGGCGCTACATATTATTAGTGTCCTAATTATTAATTATAAAATATACTTTTTGATTAAATCAATGAAAAATTAAGAATGTTTCATTAGTTTAATTTTAATTTCTAATTGCAGAAGGCTACTTGTTGAAGGCATAATTAATAGTTGTTACAAGATCTAGAACATTTACAGAAATCTTAAATATATATACAATACTTCGAAAATAATCTTTTTAGGTCTAAACCAAGAAGCCTTATAAAATCAGATCCATCCATATGACGAAAATTTGTTTGAACAAGACACGTTTAGTAGTTTTTCTTAGATGAAATAAATTTGAAGAAGTTTTAAATTAAATTTATGTAACCTGTACCCAGTTGACAAAAACATGTGAAGTTTTTGGCTGGAACTAAAAGGAAGTGTTGTGCTGTGCAGTTTTATTTCTAAAAATGTATAAAATTACTCTAAAATGAACAATAGGATATTGATAGTTTTTAAGTAGTAATTATGTGTTTTTGTGAGAATGTGAGCTGTATAGTCAAATGTGGCCTTTTGAGTTGTCACAAGAGCTCCATTGAATGGTACCAGCTGATAACCTACATAAATAATAATAATAAATAATAAATCTTTATTGCACAAAAAAAATGTTATAATAACTTTTAGTAGTTTAGGGACTACTCCCGAGCTAGGCATGAAACCTGTGTTTCGGGAATCAGTGCCCTCTCACAATAGTATGGAGATAACCTACAGTTGGGCTGTGCTACACATAGGCTTAAGAAAATGGAGTAACTAAATATATTGTAAGTAGTATTTTCTAAGATCTGGCTTAAAGGCCTAGCTGCCAAGCCATAAACCTAAATAAATAATAAGCAGTAGAAGTTCGTCTTTACGAAACCCTTCAATGTGCGTGGATGAACCCTATACAACAATTACAACCATTTTTATCACAAAAGTAAACAGGCCCACAAAAGTGGACAGTGTTCACCGTCGTCTATTGATAATTTAATCTGGTGCTAATATACTGCTAGCCTCGAAGCAGTATTTTTATTACTGGAGTAGGTACAACAGACAGGCTGACGACCTGTGACGGAAAGTAGTTACAGTCGCCTATGAACATTTCAACACTAAAGAATAAAGATACCTACGAGTTTTTGGCGGGAACTGAAAGGAGACTTTGTGCTGTGCAGTTTTATTTTCTAAAAATGTGTATAATTACTCTAAAATGAACAATAGTTCCAGGATATTGATAGTTTTTGAGTAGAAATTATGTGTTTTTGTGAGAAATGTGAACTGTATAGTCAGATGTGAACTTTCGAGTTTTCACAAGAACTCCATTGAATGGCGTCAGTTGTAGACTGCAATACAACTGCGCTACTATACGAAGACCTATTAATTAACATGTTTCCAACTGAAAGACTGATTCTATGGTCATAAATAAATTTAAAAAAAAATACCTACCAATATGTCTGGTCAAATGTACAGACCACTTCTTTGTGTGCTGGTGTAATTTCTCACTAAAGGTTTCTAGGTAGGTACATACTTAAATTATGTTATTTAGTACCTTAGATAAAACCCAAAAATTTATGCGTAGATGCCTATTCATTACTATTTTATTAAGATAACTTATATACCTGAGTGACTACGGAAAGTCTTAGCCCATCAAAAGGTATTTTATAGAGAAGTGGGGAATTGTCTGCGCCTTACTACCTGTTATTTCTTTGCATTTTCTGAGAACATTCATCATACTAATATTTTATATATTTTTTACATCATCAGAAAATAGAGATTTCAACGAACAAAAAGCCAACCGACTTTTTTAAAATGGCTAATATTTTGCGCGAGAATTTTCGATTGAAAATTAGGATGTTTTTTCCATATTAAGTCAAAATAAGGTGAAAAATAAATATTTAAATAAAAAAAATCAGTGTGTTTGGGACATAAAAAGGTAAGTTTTCACCAAATTTCGTGAAAAAAGAGTTTTTTGTATAAAATAATACTTAAATCAAAAACCTGATTATTTGAATTTTTCACTTATACTTTGAGGTTATGTGAAAAAAGTGTAAGTACAAAAGGTAAAGATTTTTTATTACCTACATGCTATTTAACTTTTTCCATAGGTCTTGTAATTTTGCCGGAAATCGAGATAAACCGCGTTTTACCCTTAAAACTCAACCCCTTCCACTTCCCGAGCTCAGATCACCCGTAAATTCTTGTCCCTTTTATTTTTGTTATATCCTCTTCTTTTTCCAATGAGTTTCATCATATTTTTTTATTTTGTTTAAAAAATTTCGACCCTGGTCTATTAACAGCAAATATGCTTGCTTAGCTCAGGCATGTTTGCTGAAGAGTTTCTTGCGCCGCTTCTTTTCTTCAAGCCACAACATGTTACGAAGCGGTGGTAAATTAGATTAGGCTCCCATAGAGTAAATAATAACCATAAACAAAATTAAAACTAAACAATTAACATTTAAAGTTGGCGGTAGGCTAAATAATACTTTAACAATACTCATTGACACTTGACATCTTTGTCTTCCGTGAACCAGGCTACTGAAAAGTGGCCAAAACTTCACAATAATAAAAAATCGTTGAAACGACTTGATGCGGTCATGTCGTGTGTAAGCACTACAAGATTTTAAGGCTAAATAAATCTTAAAAAGTTGCCCATTGCTCCGTTTCTACATAGGGTGGTCCAATTTAGGCTGGCCGCCTAATGGACGTCGTTTGAGGGCATTAGGCGAGCGACGCACCAACCACGCCCCCTTCCGGCTTGATGGCGCGTGCCAAATTGTGTGTGCACCACAAAACTATACAAGAACCTAATGTGATTTTTTCTAAAGGTACTGACACACATGCTTATAGATAGATAGATAACACTTTATTACTCACCAAATATACAATTTAAAAAATACACAATTATAATTTTTCATGGTAGAAACAATAGGCGGCCTTATCGCTTTTTTTTTTTGAGGCGAGGGATAATGACTAACCGATTTACGCACACTCTGGGCCGCACTAGGAACGGCACGAATCCACGGGGGGGTAACGCTAGCAATTGTATGCTTTTTTGTGCTCCGTCCACGATGGATACACAGAGGAGTGTGGAGACTCCGAGTGATGCGCACGGGCGAGCAACCTCAATACCCACTAAAAACCCCTCCTCCCTTCGCGCCCTGCGCTTTTGTGTGTTGGAAGGACTGAGATATAGAACATAGTTACGCAACAGTCGATCCAGCGCAATAAAGTGCTTGAAGTGTGCCCTGGGAGAACACACTCCACTACGGAACGGGGGTAGTTGTTAAATCCCTTGCTTTACCTAGTAGCTAAAGGCCCCCTCGTTCCGGAACCTAACTCAGGGAGGGAAGTAATGCGCGTACCTGCCTCTCCGGATGCCAGCTGAAGGCCGGCGACCTCGAGAAGAGACCGCAGTACGCGCCGAAGGACTTCGCTCCCTATCCCTTTCTGCGGCCTCTTTGAGAGACATTACTGCCTCGCAAAAAGTAACCGCAGCATCCCAGCGGTCGTCGCTCTGCAATATGGCCGTTACCAAGTCGCCGAGCGATCCGACGGCTCCTACGTGCGCCTCGAGATCGAAACGCTGCGGCGTCCATGCAGCGCACTCGACAAGCGTATGAAACGCCGTATCGGGTGCGGGGGTGGCCTTATCGCTTAAAGCAATCTCAGGCAACCTAACTTAAGGAATAGCTTCACCTAATCTGACGATGTAGGTGGTGTAGATCATTAGGTACCTATATCATAAATAAACATACTTAAACTACATATTTTATAAATTAAATACATACAAATAAGTATATATTATATAGTTTATAGCAGGGAACGGAGAAATAATACAATTTCCTGCGGCCGGGTGGCCTGTCGTAAGATGCGACAAAACAACCCCCAGCCAGGAGGTAGGGCATTTGCCCGACTGCATGGCTACCACCCCTGGTCTAAAGACAGTCTAACCACAGACAGACAAATTTTCGTTTTTAAAAGTATGTCGCCATGACAACTTTGAGTGGTGTTCCGGCATTAGTCTCCCTTAAGAGACTGCAGCGCCTTTGGTGTTGCAAATATTCATAGGATGCTCCTGCAATAAATAAATAAAAATACTATACTTTAATGTAATCACAGTATGTTTTAAATAGACATGCTAATGTATTACTTCTCTGAGTGTGTGTAATTTATTTGATTATTTTAACACATTAAAAAGGGAAAGTCTTTCTGTCGTGCATATAGTAGTGATAACCTAACGGTCAGATTGGTGACCTTAGATACGAAAATACAAGATTCATTATTTAATCAGTTATTTATTTAATGTTAATGTGTTTCAACTCTGACATTTGATAAAGTTTGCATTGTTTATGGTCTTACGTGGAGACGGTTAATAGAAAGTTATTTTGTAGAATACTAGCTGACACAGCGAAATTCGTGCCGCCATATTTTCTGAATTCCCAAAAGACTTTGTTTCAAGACACAAAAACAAAATCACCATAATCGGTCCAGGTGATTAGGAGGATCTTAGAACGATTCAGCCACCCGGATGCATCTAAATCGAACGAACTAAAACAAAAAAAAATCACCATAATCGCTCCGTGATTCGGAGGATTCTAGAACCCGATCTCAGCGCCACCTACCGGTTCTAATTGCAATCTAAACCATCCGTGAACCCACTTAAACACACATTCATTAATTGGTGCTCCGCTCCTATTGCTCTTAGCGTGATGGTATATAGCCTATAACCTTCCTTGATAAATGGGCTATCGAATACAGAAAAAAAATCAAATCAGACCAGTAGTTCCTGAGGTTAACGCGTCCAAGCAAACAAACAAAAAAACAAACATATCAGCTTTATATATTATATATATATATTTTTTTTTTTTTTTTTTTTTTTTTTTTTTATATGATTAAAATATATAAAAAAAAAAAAAAATAATATAATATAATATAAGATAAAACTCTCTCACCGACCCCACACCCTGTCAAAATCTCTACTTCGAATATGTTACGTTGCAGAGAAATTACATTCAGTCTGTTATAAGCTGTTTAAGAAATTAAAGGTTTTTAATTATCCCACGGGAATTCTTTAAATTTTCGGGATCAAAATTATCCTACATGTTAACCAGGGATATAAGCTATCACCATACAAAATTTCATGTAAATCGGTCCAGTCGTTTCGGAGATTAGCCAGTACAAACAGACAGTCAAACAGACAAATAGAGAAACAAAAAATTTGAAAAAAATCTAAATTAGTTCTATTTCACTTCTTACATCCCCCTGAGTCGGTTTTTATATTTTTTTTATTGTACAGAAATTTGACCTCTACAATTTTATATATGAATAGATTATGGGGACTGATGGTGAAAACCATCTAGTTAGTTTAAGAACTTTAAGAATAAAGTAGAAAATTCTCGAAGGGAAAGACAAGGGGGATATATTTTAGAAAAGGATAGACGATGAACGAAAGTTAGAAAGTTCGAGAACAAAAGACAGATAGATAGATGTTTAGAAAGGGACAGATAGTAAATAAAAGAATAAAATAAGTACACATAAAGTAAATTGTATTATTTGTATGTGGTGAACATAAAGTGTTTTCTATTATATTGTTACGTTCGAGCGGGGTTACGCACTTATGGATTGGAAGAAAACACCAGTTTTTGATTTAAAAACTTTTATTGACTTTCACAGCCGCACGTAGTACCTCTCAGCCGGGTCGCCCTATACACACAACCAACGATGCACAGTCCCGACGATAAGTTAACACACACTCAATACCGTCGCCGATATTGCGTAGGCCACCTCCGATATTATCGCGTGTAGCTCGCCTCTGGTTCCTCCTCGAACTACTCTACACACCTACTTCACGTATCCGTTCACCAAACTTGTCACTAAATTCACCACTTAATTCGTCTTTGTCTTCTATTAACCTTCTCTTCCAACTCCTTAGTATCGCACTTATCGCTTCACCTTCTTGGACTGAACTCAACTTTAAACTGCCCGGTAGGCGCGCCTTACGCTGTTTATATACCCGGAAGAATTTTCTAGAACCCATCTATCTATCTCTGTCTTTTCTTTCCCGAACCTTTTGTTCGGGAACTTTCGTTTATACATCTATCCCTTTCTAACATCTATCTACCCCTTTCTTTCGTTTATCGTCTATCCTTTTCTAAATATATCCGTCCTTGTCTTTTCGTTCCACATTGTTCTAGATTTTTCCAAAAGTTCTAAAACTAACTAGATGGTTCCACCATCATTCGCCACAATATTTTATTCTCTTCAGTCGCTTGACGCCTTTTGTCGCCACACGCCTCTAACCTGTCTCCCAACCGAGCTGAACCCTAAAACAGCTATTGGTTTTACCACCAACCCCACCTTATGAAATATTGATTCGATAATCCTTAGCAAATTACGATAGAACACAAATTGTACGCTTCTTTAAAAACAACACTATGTTTAGGGAAATTATCGACGTGCGCATTTAATTTATTCATTCGGTATGCGATTATGAATAACCCTTCTTGAACCTTATTTAGGAGCCTATAAACCTCGTATAATTTATATGAATAAGGGGGTGGGAATTATGGAAGAAGCAAATGTACTTGAAATGACAGACTCCCAGCAACAAAACATAACTGGAAAGGCCTTAATTTCTTCGTGACTAGATATGGAGGGCTTCATAACATATGGGCGTATACGCAAAAATGCCATTTTTTGTTTTTTATTAAAATATGCATGTTACAATTTAGAAAGTCTTACCAGTATGCAAGTGTACCTAAATAGAAGGGTATTCCAAATATCAGCCTTATACAATCAACTAATTTAGATTTATTCTCACTTTTGTCCCTTATGTAAAACTGCATTTTGGTTTGTACGCCCATTTGTTATTGTTCTGTGGTTATATGAAATTGAAAAATCTGCTTCGAATTTATATATATATTTGTGGTTTTACAAGTTTTATATCTAGTTTTAGATTTTATAGCAATTAATATTTGTTGATGTTTAGACGTATGTAAGGCGAGTGACATGAGTGATTTATAACAATATTATGTAGTAATGAAATGAGGTTTTAATGAATGAGGAGGTTCTGTTCATTGCAGTCAGTTATGAAGCCCTCGATATGTATCGTTTCTCCTCGTTGGGCCCTAAGGAGACGACAAGGAGAGACAATGGCAGCTGGAGGGTTCGAACCAACGTCAAAATTGATAATCTCCTGCCGAGCCTAAAATAATAAGGGAGATAAAATCTCACCGCCTCCAATGACTCGGTCACGTGGAAACTGATGGGAGAGGATCGAAGCGTGAAGAAGGCCTATTTGGGACGATCGGATGGGCGACGTCCGGTCGGTCGCCCCAAGTACCGGTGGAGGGACAGAGTGGAGGCTGACCTGTGTGAGCTTCAAGCCCTTAACTGGTAAGAAATCGCACAAGACAGGAACAGGTGGCGTGTTCTCATTTCGGAGGCCAAAACACATTTTGGGTCGCTGAGCCAATTAGTTCCTTTTCTATAATAAAACTAACAGTTAGTTTAAAATAAACTAAACTATACGATAAATAAAGCAAAATAACATATCTATAAGCAAAAAGTTAACTAGAATTCGCTGTCGGCGGGGAGCGTGCTAAAATTTTGCCTAGGTGCAAAAGCCAGCCTTTTGGTCACGCGAGACCTAATTAGACGCGTTGAGAGGTCTCGATAGAGGTGTTGAGCTCCAGGCCCCCATAGCCCCAGGGTCTTAACCCCGAAAGCCACAAATACGTATCCACTACCAATTGAATACTGAAATGTCGCATTTTTTTATTGCAGGAGTTCAGAAGACAGGCAGACGGCCTACTTCATGGATTGCAGGTACAATTGTCTCTTAAGGGAGAATGGAACCTGGTCACTAATGCCGGAACACAACACAAGGTTGTTATAGCAACACACTCTTGACTAGAGATGGTCGCCATCTAGTCGAGCAATTACCCTACCACCTGGCTGTGGGCTGTTCTGTCACCTCTTACGACAGGCCGCTCGGCCGCAGGAAATTGCATTCTTTCTCCGTTCCTGCACGGATGATATGTGTATTTAATATTATATATATTTGCGATATTTCAGGACCCTCTGGTGTGCAGCAGAAAATTATTTAAATTATCCTAAAATATAGATGCTTTAAGTTAAACATCCCTAATTAACGAACTGTTTAGGCATGGTGGTGAAAATGGGCAGTAGTATTAATTCTCCATTACTTAGATTCTATAGTCAAATAGAGCGGAGATCCAGAAAGTAGATAGGCAACGACCAGCTATTTAATAACAAATTACAAAGTCTCGAACATCGACGCAGTGTTGCCAGCTTACTTTCTAACGGATACATTTTGGAGAGTGTGCATTGGAGCTTTTCAATCTCATACCGCCGTCTCCCTTCCATCATCGGACAACCAGATGCACTGGCATGCGGCGCCGCTATGGTGGACATACCACTTATACGAACAAAGCGCTTTGAGTCCACCTTCATTATGCGCAACGCAAAGGAGTGGAAGTCACTGCCGGAGTCTGTTTTTCCCGAAACCTGCAACCTAGTTGTTGTGGAAGAAATACTTATTTGTGTAAATATTGTAACACTGGCCGTTCGGTTTTTATATTATTATAAGTAATTAAAAGAAATCGAGTTGGTTGCGATTCGAACGTAAAGAAAAAATGGTGTTTCATATTATTTAGTCCTATTTATATATAAATATACAAAGTTTTGCCTCGTTCGGGTCCATTACACTGGGTGTCTTCAAGTCTCGTGTGAATAGGTACCTTCTAGGTAAGCGTGCTCGATCTTAGACCATATCTGCGTATTAATCGAGCGAGATAATGGGCAAATGCAAAATTATGTGATTTAAAAAATAATAGACTGTGCGTCTCGGGACGCCCGATAGAAGTGACTATCTAAACTAATTAAATATCAACTATTCCACTAAAGTTGAAGTATTTTTGAAATTGTTTAACTTGAGAAAAGCTTAGGTTATTAGTAAAAAAAAATTTACGAGTATATTAATATGATACCTAATGTAAGGAAAGGTTATTTGTTAATAAAATCTTTTATTAATTATAAAATATATTTTATCGTGCATGACAAGAGCTATGAATGTCAAAGAAGCAAGTGAGGTGTGTAAGAATGGGCCTGTGTGGCGCTCTGTTGTTCGTGCCTACCCCGCAAGGGACCTGGCGTGAAGTTATGTATGTATGTATGTATATTTTATTTGTAATAACAATTCTTGAATATGTACATTAGAATGTTGTGTTGTTATTATACATTATTAGTATTATTATTTAATCTTATTACCAACATACGGCTAGCGTTGTGGTTTGGAGTGAGAGAGGAGGAGCCTATCTACCGCTGCCGTATGCGTGAGAGAAAGGGAAGCCAACAGGCTGGCGCCGTAGCGCGTTACGTAACGAAGCGCTTTACCCTCCCATAAGAAGTTATCACTTCAAAAGTCGAACTTCGAATACGTGCATCCACTTGTTAATTTTTTCAAGAACCGGTATATGACCAACGTGGACTTACACAACGATTAGTTAAATTTCAAACCAATATACAAACAATTAGCAATTAAACGAGTTGAACTAATAACGGGTTTTTATTCCAAAGGCAGTTATTTAGTAAATTTTGTATGTATTACAAATTATAGCTTCGTAGGCTAATTTGTTTGTTCTTTTATGTAGAAATAGGAATGTACAGAAAGGCTTTTCATATGCCAAAATAACTGGTTTTTTAAAAAGGTATTTAAATCTATCCGTGCAGGAACGTAGAAAGAATACAACTTCCTGCGGCCGGGCGGCCTGTCGTAAGAGGCGACAAAAGAACCCACAGCCAGGTGGTAGCTTATTTGCCCGACTGGATGGCTACCACCCTTGGTCTATCTCTAGAGTATGCCGCCTTGTGTTGTCTTCGGTCATTAGTGATCAGGTACAAGGTCTCTTTTAAGAGGGCAGCAGCGTATTTTTAGCATCTTTGGTGTTGCAAATGTCCATAGGCAATGATAACCTCTTTCCATCAAGTGGAACGTCAGCCTGTCTGCTCAACTCCAGCTATAAAAAATACAAGCTTTTGAGATCCTGGACATCATGTAGCAGCAGAGTGCTAGTCAAGACAAGTAAAATGAGCCCAAACACGGGTCTATCTTGTTTAGTACAGGAGTTTCTATTGCCACCTTCCGACTCCATAGTAGGTAGGTAGGTTACTCTTCCCTTGCTTCTTCTTCCACGTCCCTTTACCTTCTCCCGGCCATCACATCGCACCCGCAGGTTGCTAGCGATTTCTCTGCGATCCACTTATCAAATCCTGACTTAGTGACCACCTCAAGATATGTCTCTTTCAAATAAAAAAATGAAAATTGTTACAAAGTATACATTAAATACATTAAGGTGATATTCTCATACACTTAATAGTAGGTATAATTAGCACTATGGCCATATTATATTCTTTGTCTGTGGTTCCGGCGTTCATATTGCTTCTTCCTTCGAATAAAGTGCGTAATGGCTGACAATCAAATACTACTGCATTTTATTTATAATTATAAAAATGCTACAAGTAACAGACAAAGCACGTAATGTTGACATGAAAACCTCCTTGTTTTAGAAGTGGGTAACAAAATTAACACAGGCTTTATCTTATGCAGAAAATTTAATAAATTCATGTCTATTGAATTCCTAACACTTTAATCGATGCTTATTGAATTTGGAGCCGCTGTATAATTTGTCGATGCTCACTTCCGTCGCTTAGGGGTGACATTGCTTGGGGTGACTACCCCCAAATGATACAAATATAATTTATTTGTCACATTATTGTGATATATTTTCATTTCGAGTGGTTGTTTTATTGATTTTTTTAAATTTTAATACAAAGAGATTTAACCAGTTGTATGCGAAATGAACAGATTTTCTTTTTGTGTTTTTGTAAATTGCTCTTTTCGTATATATATATATATATACGAAATAACGAATAAAGATGTCGTTCTCACGACATCTTTAGTTATTGCAGGTTTAGTGGGCGTCATCAGGATAAAATGCGAGATATAAAACACAATAGCCACAGTTTATACACTTTTAATTTAGATTTGGTCAATATTATGACATAGTTTAGACCGAGCAGCGGGTTCAGGGCACCCGCTCATACTTCTAACTACAATACTTTCTTTAAAATACTCCATGGTCCAACTCGACCTATTGCCATCAACCAAATGCGCCACAAAAACTCCTCAGTCTACCCAAGTAGATATTACTCAAAGTACAGAGGGCGCTGACCCGCTCTAGACATGCCTGCTCTCATGGTCGTTATTAAATTACAATATTCATAACTTTTATTAGGTTAGAACGATCTTTAAGTTATAGAAACATTTAACAAATCTAATTAAATTAAATTAAGTATTTTAGAAGTAAGTTGATATTGTGCGTTATACATCCAGTCAATAATACATCCAATTATAACTTCCCTCCGACATATATATATATATATATATTATATACACAAACATATACTATACATTATGATATTTTACTACTTATGTAATTAACTGACCCGTGCCCACTTCGTTGGTCATCAGAAAAATATATTAATCACAATCAAATATACCTAATATCACTCAGGAATGTATGTAAATGTAGCTTTCCACTGATGAAAGAATTTTCAAAATCGGTTTAGTAGATCCAGAGATGTACCTCCTATAAAGTCACAAACTCACAAACATTACTCTTTATAATATTAGTATAGATATACACTACTAATATACACATAATACATTTCTAAGTGGCACTTGTCTAGCTATTACTATTTAATGAATAGATATTAAGATGACAGAGGTGACTAAACTTATTTAAAGAAATACAATTAAGTAGTAAATTGGTTGAAAATTAAGCTAGGTAAATAAGAAAAAAAACAATTTTTAGCTAAACGTGTTGCTGGGAATCATACCGATGAAGCCCTAAGAGCTGTAATGAAGATAATGATTCCAACATGGCTCAACCGCGTTAAAAACCATTGTGCAAGCTCTTTAAATATCCTACCCATCCATGTCAAACAGCTGTCAAAGTCGGCCATATTTATCTTGTGAAAAGGCGCGAAACCGTCAAACGCGTTCCGTTCCATTGAAGTTTCAAAACGCAATTTTCAGTTCCATTTTCAAAGCAACACTAAAATGTTGCCAGGGCTATAAAACACGTTTACCGAAGCGTCATTTTTGTGTTAAGAGGAAGTATACAGTTTTACAATTATAATTTTGATCGGCAGTTTTCTTTCATGATGAAAAGTGCAAACTGATTTCCGAGATATCAAAAATCTATATCAAACTGTATTCGCAAGCGAAAATTGCTGTGTTGCTTGCTATACATTGTTAGTTCTGTTCCGTTTACAAGATTCGTACACTGTCACGCGCTACTAAAATAATTATTATTGGTCTAGTGCGCAGGTAAATTGGGACAAAATATTAGTCGTGTAAAACTGTACCAAAATCTGTGAAAGTTACACTTCGAAAATAACATGGTAGCCTTTAACAGTTAATTATGAGCGACCTTTTTTAAATTCGAATTTTGAAGTGAAATTTTCAGAAACGTATTATTTTTTGCTCTATAAAGTTATATATATTATACCAGAACGAGAAAAAATTTTTTATGAGCAGTCCTTTGGAAGGAGTTCTTAAAACATCAAAAATATTTTTTTTTCACTCGAGATTCAAAAATCAATTTAAGTAACGGTTTTAGAAAACCCAGTCATTTTTAAATACTTAAACTTCCTATTAAAATATTTTTTTTTATTGCAGGAGTTCAGCTGACAGGCAAACGGCCCACTTGATGGAAAGCGGTTACCATCGCCTATAGACATTTGCAACAACAAAGTTGCTACAAATGCGCTGCTGCTCTCTTAAAGGTGACTGGAGCCTGGTCACTAATGCCGGAACTCAACTCAAGGTTGTTATGGCGACATACTGTAGACCAGGGGTGGTAGTCATCCAGTCGGGCAAATGCCCTACCACCTGGCTGTGGGTTGTTTTGTCACCTCTTACGACAGGCCGCCCGGCTGCTGAAAAAAGCTGGATTTGTATGTAGTACTTTAATCAAATTTCTAATGGGGCTTCATCTGTATTAGTGTTAAAGAATTATCCTGTGTCCCTATGCGTCTTATTTAAATCGTTAAAAAACGTAGTTAACGCTTAGCCATATTAGTACTTATTCATACGTTATCTTGTAATCCTACTAATAATATAAACGCGTAAGTTTGTAAGAATATATGGATGTACGAATGTATGTATGTTTATTACTCTTTCAGACAAAAACTATCGAATGGATTTTGATGAAGCTTTACTTACTTTACTTATAGCTTACACACCAGAATAACACATAGGCTATAATTTATATAATATAAATATATAAATATAAAACCATGTTTTATAATTTTAGATAGTTCACACGAACTATCCAAAATTCACAATGAATTCACACGATTTCCATTACGACGCGGGTGAGACCACGGGGAGCAGCTCATCTTGCAATATTTGACGTTATTAGCAATGTCGCATCTCAAATAATGCATTAAACCCTTTGCCATATCTACGTGAAACGGCCTAAATCTTTAACACTAACGCATATTGTAGGGGGTTGTCCTACATAGAATGCTAATGATAGAGGTTTTCTTGATGTAATTGTTTATTAATAAAATTATAATAATGGAATGATGGTGATTATGCTTAGATCAATGGCTGTTTTGCCGACTGACCGAGTACGGTGCTAAATGAGTACTGCCTTAATTATATTAAGTTAAAATGCACGCACCGGCGTAAACCGCTGACACGGCAATGTACGGCTGTTGCTAGCCCGTACACATATAAAGCCCCAGTTTTAGGTTTAATTGTCATTTTAATGTTGTATCGTTAAGATGCTTCATTCAATTTAAATAAGTTTTTCAAATACGAGCTTTTGGGATCCTGCATATCATGTAGCAGCAGAGTGCTAGCCAAGACAAGTAAAACGAGCCCAAACACGACGGGTCTATCTTGTGTAGTACAGGAGTTCCTATGGCCACCTTCCGACTCCATCAGATCAGCTCCATGGTACCATATTATTGCATTGTCACGCGATATACATATGCGTGCAAAATTTCAGCTCAATTGGAAACCGGGAAGTTGATCAAAATTTAACTTGCAAGATTCCACCCGAACTTACATACATACATATCTACCAATACATAGGTTACATCCATTGCAAGTAAAATAAAAGCTTGTAAAAAAATATCTGCTTGTACTAGTGTACACACGTAAGAAGTGAAACTTCTTTATGACTTTATTTTTCGAAAAATGATCTACTATATGCAAGTTTACAGAAATTGGTTCAATAAAGTTAAATTATGATTTTGCTAATACTCAAAAATCAATCAAACAATACTCGTCTCAAAATCCATCTATCAACAACTCGTTGATGGAAATGTGACGTGACGCGTAACCGAAAAATGTAACGGTCATTTTTACCAACGCCGACAAAGAAGTTTCACTTCAGAAATTGCATGTGTTCTTCCATAATTCCGAGCGAATATCTATAAACCAGCCCCTTAAGAAAAGCTCAGTGTTGACTTAAAACAAATTGTTTAATTGGTTCGCCGCTCGTTCGGTTTAAAATTAGAACGAGGATGCGGGGTAATTACGTGTGGTGACAGTGTTGCCATAAATAAAGCCCGCGTTGCGTTGACGGATATCTCTAACGAGAATAAAGAGATGTGTTCAACGACATTATAGTCATCGCCTGTCTTAAAGTGTAATAATAAAGCAGTCTGTGATGTGCTGTTTTAGGTTAATAATGTAACGAGCTGCGGGACTCGAATTAAAATGCCGTTGAAATTATAATAGAGTTTATTAGAACTATACAAACACGTGTAACACAGGTACAAATCCAAACTTAATTCAGAAGGTTGTAATGTAATAAAACGAGCAGAATCCGTCACTAAAAGATTCCCGATTGTAGTACACACCTGTCGCTTTGTTCGTGGTTCTCACTTGACTAGCTCCTCCCTCAATCGAGCCATTGTTTTATACTGCACAAATGCAATATGTCCGCTCGGCAACGTGGACCGAAATTCCTAGAATCAGTTTTTACTTTAAATCCGTAACACCTGGCTAATGATTACATTACAACAATAGGCCGTATGCCTTAAGTAAACAAAAGAAGACGACCATAAAAGAATTTCAATGTTATTAGTTCAAATGCCGACGGGTAATAAAAGTGCTTTGTTACAGATGAGCAGGTGGATTCTGTTTCTGTCGGGACCTGAGTTGTAACTATAATATCGAAACGTCTCCAGTGTACAGGGGCATGTGTGTAAGCAAACTTCTTAATATTGTTACGAGTAGCAGGACTCGAATTAAAATGCCGTTAGAATTACTATAGAATTTATTAGACTATGCAAACACGTATAACACAGGAACAAACATAACTGAACACAACGAGTGCAAACGTAATGCACGATTCAGTAACACGCCCAAAGTCCGTCACGTCTTGCCTCGCTTGTGGTTATCGCTTGACTGCCGATCTCTCCATTGGGGCATTGCTTTATATTGCACAAATACAATAATTCTCTCGGGCGCTTGGAATGAATTCCTTAGAATCTCATCTGGCATTAGCCAATAGGTCCTTCCAGCGATATTTGATCAGCCGA
The DNA here is from genome assembly GCA_012273795.1 of Dendrolimus punctatus. NCBI lineage: Eukaryota > Metazoa > Arthropoda > Insecta > Lepidoptera > Lasiocampidae > Dendrolimus > Dendrolimus punctatus. The sequence goes on along the minus strand of CM022554.1, from coordinate 9,204,057 downwards.
CTAGTCATCTTGAATATGATTTTATTATGTTTCGATTTCCTCCCATCAGGTTTATGTGTCCGAGTGATCTATGGTAGTCATTAGACTACTACCATAAAAGATCACAATACACAATGGGCTGTTATTAATAAAATAACAAATATAAACAAAGAAGTCCAAATGCCGAACCGAAATGCAGGTGTGAATTGTTCCTTGTCGATCGTAAAAATATGTTATCTACAATCTTTTATTTAATTTTAATAACATTTTTAGGTATAACTGCTGGACTAACAGAAACGGCTAACAGACTTGTCATTATTGTCTATAGAGGCAGAAAATCTAGACAAACTGAAATCGTCTTCAGCTATGGTTGATTTGACAAATAGCTTTTCCAAAAAATCGAGAAATGTGTATGCAAATAAATGGAATTGAATTAAGAAAGCATAAAAGCAAAAAAAAGAAAAGCAAAGAAAAAAGAAATAATAATACCTATATGAGTGTTTTTTTTAATTATGGCAACATCTTCAACATTGATTTTACCAATTTCAAAGTTAGAAAAGATAGATGCTAAGATGAATACAATTTTAGCCATAGAGTTTTGTTCGGCGATTTAAATGCGTTTTTGCGAATATGTAGACAACACAAACATAAAGTTACTAGAGTTTTTGGCGGGAACTGAAAGTAGATGACGTGCTTTGCAGTTTTATTTTCTAAAAATGTGTAAAATTACTCTAAAATGAACAATAGTTGTAGGATATTAATAGTTTTTGAGTAGTAATTATGTGTTTTGTGAGAAATGTGAACTGTATAGTCAAATGTGGCCTTTTGAGTTGTCACAAGTACTCCGTTGAATGGCACTAGCTGATTACCTATAGTTCAGCTGTACTATACATAGGGTTAACATAATGAAGAAACTATATTGTAAACTAAGATCTGGCCTAAAGGCCTAGCTACCAAGCCATAAATCTAAATATATAAATAAAGTTACTAACTACATTACACATAAATATATTATTAAGCATTAAAAATTTACAAAGGACATTCACAAATTCACTAAATACTAATGTTCGTTTGAAATTTAAAATAAATACCATGAAAAAGAAATAAAATGCCCTGATCAACTTGTCTGCCAGGCGCGAGAGCGAATTTAAAAAAAAACTCGTTAGTTACAGATAGAAATAAATCAGGCGAAAGCAACAAAGAGCGTCCAACCATGCGTGCCTAACTCAATGAGAATTCAAATTAAAATACCACAGCAGCGTTCGCAATCAATCGAAACGCTACAGATTTAAATGTTAGCCAAATAACAAATTAACAAAGTCATCAAAGCCTAACGAGCGTCCCGTTTTGGATGTCATGCGAGGTATACCGGGGCTGCCACATACGTTTTCGAGAGCTGGTCTAGCGCTTTTTTGGGTACGTTCCACAAAGGCAGCGTTCCAGTTCAAGGTTGCTTACGATAGTTACCAATATAGACTGAAGTGGAACGCATTAGGGAGCCTTTTCATGTAAACATTACAAATGGCGACTTTGAAAATAAATAATAAAACGTGGGCGTCTCGGGACACCTGGCAGAAGTGATGAACTTAAACTAAAGTTGATCTATCTAATATTGAAATTGTTTAACTCGACAATAGCTTATGTTATTACTAACTTTATGTGTATTAATATGATAATGTATGCCTTGCCCTATGGCGGAGACACACCGGGTCTACAAAAAAAAAAAAAAATATATGATAATGTAAAGATACGAGTATTTATTAAAGGTTATTTATTAATAAAAACTTTAATTGATTATAAAATATATTTTTTATTCTTAGTTACAATTCTTGAATATGTATATTAGAATTTTGTGTTTGTACATTATTGGTATCATTATTTAATCTAATCACCGAAATACTACTAGCGCCGTGGGTTAGAGTGAGAGAGGAGGAGCCTGCCTACCGCTGCCGTATGCGTGAGAGAATGGGAAGCCATGAAAACTGGCACCGTAACGCGTTACGCAACGAAGCGGTTTTCCATGAGAAGTAATCACTTCAAAATGTTTCAAATACTTATTTTATCTTTGCTATTGTTATCACTGTTACAATTTCTTGCAAACTGATAAAACTAATAAAAAAATCCTTTTAGCAGTAATCTGAATAGCTCTCTAGGACCTGAAATCGTCAAAATTTGATCAAATTTGATTTGCGTATATGAATCGGTTTGAATTGCGAATTCCAAATATCTCAACGCCCTCTTCGACCCAGTTGTTAAGATGGGTTGTTGTGAGCTCGCCGTGAGTAAAAATTATGACGTGATCAATGACATTTTCTCCGCGCCGTAACGACCGTGGTTGAATAGCTGCTTAAGGATTTGGATCGGTTTTTATTGCATGAGTTCAACATACAGGCAGACGGCTATCCTAATGGAAAGTGGTTACCATCGCTTATGGACAAGTGAAAAATCTTCAACTGACAAGTGACAAAATGAATCGCAACCAAATTTTAACTTGAAGTGTTACGGGCAGATTGTTAATGTGCTTGTCTAATTTGAAAACCTGCCCGTAAAACTTCAAGTAAAAATTTTCTTGCGATTCATTTTGTCACTTGTCAGTTGAAGATTTTCCACTTGTCCGTTGCGATTCGTTTTTCCTCTTGTCCGTTGAAGTTTCACTTGTAACAGCAAAAGTACAGGAACACAACACAAGGTTGTTATGGTGGCATACTTTAGACCAAGGGTGGTAATCATCCGGATGGACAAATACCTTGCCATAGGGCCGTGGGTTGTTTTATCGCCTCTTACGACAGGTTACCCGGCCGCAGGTCATTGTATTCTTTCTCCATTCCTGTACGGATAGATAGGTTGTGAGCGTCAAGTGGAACGCGGCCTAAGCTATCATAATAATAACGCTTATGACCGCAAGTTTTTCCGTTATAGCTTGCGAGCGTTACATTCATAAACTCAAATGGAATTGGTTATGGGGCGTTGATGTCATTAATGAAATACACAATTGAAGACGTGAGTGGATGAAGGTGATATGTCGCATATTCGGTTTTTTAGATGATTTCGTAGATGAATGTTATAAGTCGATACCAAATGACTACAGACCTTAGAACATAGATATAAGGTATATTTAAGGAATAAAACGTTGCTAAAGGTGTTAAGTTCAGCTCAGTTTCAAATAAAAGTAAAACTTTTATCTCGATTTACTCAGAATTGGAATTATGCGACTTATCACCTTCATCCACTCATGTCTTCAATTATCATTGGTTGACTTAAAAATCGCTCCTTTGTCCATGTCTCGATAGAGAGTATTAATTGTCTGTGGTCAATGTGCAATTCGACCCACCTCTTCAGAATAAGTGATGTGTGTGCTACGTGTTTTGGTCATCTAGCGCTTCTTCCCAGCTCATAAAGCGCTTCAAAGTGACACACAGGTGGAGTGGCAGCCCTACGCGAGATGGAATACCGTGTGCTTTATGGCGACGATTTTGACAGCTACTTTGGCGCGGAAATTTATTATATAATATAACAGCCGGCTTTTTGCAGTCTTTAAATAACATTTATATTTTCGGCAATAATGAAATTTGTAAAATATTATCTATTTTTTATTTTTTGTTTCTTATATTTTTGTGTCTCTCTATTTGTTCAGGATTCACGTGAAAACTATTGGACCGATTTCAATGCGGTTTACGCGGATCGAAAGTAAATTCCTGGACATGAAATCTGCGGTATATTATATCCCGAGAATCCTACAGGAATTTTCTTGGAAGAGGGTTATAGTGGCTACTTCGAAAAAATTGATTCCGATGCAAAATTTTCACTCATCGATAAAATCTTTAGTAAAACCATTGTACTTGTGTATTTTTATTTTTTCTTAAGTTTTTGCAACTAGTACCTATACGAATTAGTAAACAAACTACGTTTTAATGGTTTTAATCGCGGTAATTTATTTTATTTTTATTATTCCAACGTTTCGGCAACTATGCAGTAGCCGTAATCATGCAAGACACAGATGTCAAATGTCAATGAGTATTGTTAAAGTTTTATTTAGCCCACCGCCAACTTGTTTTTTAATTATTTAGTTTTAATTTTGTTTATGGTTATTATTTACTCTGTGGGAGCCTTATTTAATTTTTACCACAGCTTCATAACATATTGTGGCTTGAAGAGAAGAAGCGGCGCAATAAACTCTTCAGCAAAAAGGCCTAACTCTTTAAAAAATATTTTTTTAATAATATTAAAATGTGATGATTAAAAGTGGAAGGAAAAATAAAAGAAATTATCAGTCAAGTTGGTTTGTGTTCCGTTGCACGCAGAAAGAGCTCACAGTGTCTTGAGGTCTGGCAGTTAGTTTTTGCTGGGTTTGGGTCTTAATAGTTTTGATGATCAAACAAATTACTGTTTTTTACGAAAACGAAAAACTCGCTTGGAATTAAAAATTTTATAGAACTGTACACTAATGTAAATATTAATAGGTAGCCTATGAACAGTCGAGTTATGAAGAGGTTCTTCACCTCAAAGTCGACTTTCCTTGCACGAGTACAAGAAACAGTACTGCTGACATATTGTACAGTTTGTACACTTGCTCTTGTAGTCGAAACGTCACTAACAACCGTGGGGAGCGAGTGCACCAAATTAAGTGCACTTTTTTTGGGCCATTTTTGTGCAATTAATGCGTTATTTACAGGTTTATTTGATCTAAGTTCATATCATACCTTTTGTCTGCATCAGCGCCGTTGTGGACGGGTTTTGAACTGTTATTAACATTTTACAACTGGAAACTTCTTCAACTATTTTCCTATATGAGATGATTTCCTGCGGCCGGGCGGTCTGTCGTAAGAGGCGACAAAACAACCCACAGTCAGATGGTAGGGCATTAGCTCGACTGGATGGCTACCACCCCTGGTCTAGAGTATGTCACCATAACAACCTTCAGTCGTGTTCCGGCATTAGTGACAGGGTTCCAGTTTCCCTTACGAGAATAGCAGCGCATTTGTAGTACCTTTGGTATTTCAAATGTAGTCGATGTGTAACGTCCACCCGACCCTCAAAGAGCCAAGGAATGACAAACTCAAGCCGAAGCATAGAGTGAGAAATAAAAGAAGTTATAAAGTGAAAATTAATAACATTTATTAAGTAAATAAACTTATTTTGGCCATAAATCGTGATCATCTAGTAATAAGAACCCTCGTCATAATACCGTTAACCCTATGTTCACAAGGTAGGTTATATAGGAGTGTTGATCAAGGAACAGGAAGACTCAAGGATCGGTGTATAATATATATCTATATAAATAATAGTTTTGTAGTATAAGTTGTAAGTGTAAAATGTCATGCGTTTTATGAATAATGACAAATGTATCGACTCATGACATAAGCTCATCACCTGAGTACGCCGTGCCTTTATTAGCCAAAAGGAATTTTAATGCACATCTCATAACAAATTATATAATTTTGTGTAGGCACCCCTCCTAACCACCTCTCTGATATTATGCCACCGCATTCTTTAGCTATCAGTAAAAGAGCTCATATCAGAATAAAAGAAGAACCTCCAATCTTTTAATTAGAACTTATTGAATTGATCATAAACATTATCTAAAACTAGCGTCGGTTCACAACGTACTATCACTGGCGAGAAGAGCCGACAAGAAACTCTCCAGTAGTACGCCTAACAATTTAGAAAACCCCTTTGGAGTGCCTTATGTGTAAAATGAGTTGGAAAAGCCATAAGACTTGAGTGAACGTATCATACCAGAGCCACTCGTCCAAAATATCAAATAAATTTGTAAATATGAGGAATAATACCTCAGCGACCTCCCCTGATGCAAGATAAGAATATCACAGTAAATTAAAGATAAAGTTTAAATGAAGTTTAAATAGTGATACTCTCTACATCTCATAAAATTCCCATTAAGTTATTAGTGTAAGAGTTTCAGGATGTTCCTCCGTGAATATGAAGTAAAGATAAAGATAAAATTGGGTGGAGGACACCTTCACTCATATTATTTGTTTCCCTATGTCAAAGACAGATTTCAGTGTAAGAGTTTCAGGGAAAATTCTCCGTAAAGTAAAAGTGAAATTAAATTGGTATTGAACTGGAGTATTCCCTTACGCTCGTATTGCTTGTTATCTATTTGTTAAAGACAAGATTCAGGTTCCACCGTGAAATTTAAAATGAAAGTTAAAGTTAAAGTAAAGTGGCGGAACCCTACATCCGATTAAAGACCCTAAAACCCAAGAGATGAGAGCATAGCACCGTAAAGTAAAGTTTAAATTGAAATAGTCATGAAGTGGTGGTACTCTACATCAAGGGTGTCAACATCGGTAACACTGCTCATATATAATCTATTACTCCTTTCCAATTCAGTCATGCTTGCCTGGCCTAACTACATCAAAGGCTCTCATGGAATCACATATCTTGAAAAGAAGTAAATTTTGATACGAATGATCCGCTTGCATTTGGCCAGTAGCTGACCTCCGAGCGCCCACTTCGCCTCCAAGCTGATCCGCGGCGTAACAGGTTCCAAACCTCTCAGTTACCAAATCAGTTAAAACTCAATATGTGAAATCATCCTCGCCTCATGAATGCACATATTATAAACAAGTTGGATTTGCTTAAAATCAGCACGCGAGAAATACCTGGATAATTGTCGTAACCATCCAAAGGTAAATTGTCCCAATAAGCGAGTGGGTCGTGAATCCCTTCGCCCAAGGTTACAGGGTCTATTAATCCCGGCTCTAACCTGAATCTTCATGAAAATATTCAATATGTGCTTTCACATCTAACTAGTTGTTGTTTCATTACAATTATACTACTGTTTAGCAAATATCCAGTATCAACAGAGTTACTTGCATGTAGCTATATAATTTAAAGAAATAAAATATTCATGAACAATAAATTTAAAATAAGTAACTGCATTGCACAACAGAGTACCATTCCGGCTTATTCTTACACACCTCAGTTGCTTCTTTGACATTCATAGCTCTTGTCATGCAATTACAGACTTGTCCAAATAAATATATATTCTAAAGGGTAAATCACGTTAACAAAATGAAAGTTAAAATAAAACTCTATTGCACAAGACCATGCCAAATGCCGAAGGCAAACCTTCTTAAACAAGAAAGTATTTAAATCATTAAAATCAGTAAAACCCAAAAAATAAACGTTAAATTTCTTAAAGTCTGTCAAGCTTTCCCAAACAAGTCGCATGATTGTTGTAGAGTGTGGTGTAATTATGTAGTGTTATAAAATATACTTAAATATATACACATATATGAATAGACTAAATAATAGATAATAAATCAAGACCATGACCTCACAGACCTAGGTCAATAATAACCCTGCCTATATTCAAAACGATCAAGACTCAATACGACGTCTGACTTTAAGCTCACTGCGACAAGAGCAGATAGACATTAACAATCAACACCCCTATTAAGTAAGTGACCGCAGCCAGGTACAACAACATGTATGCAACAACAAGACAAGAACTCCTAGAAGTAACTCCCCATTGACATATAATTAATCTCCCTTAACAAATTAATAAATAATTATATTGCCTAAAAGAATCATTAGAACCCCTTAGTAGCTTCCGACTATGAAGTAGTAATATTATTTAATTCAGTTTCTAAAACCAAAGTTATATTTCAGAACCCTTTAAATTAAATTCAATAAATTAGTATTTTTATCCGCAAGGCTATGTGTCAGACTTCCTAAATAATATATTAGCACACTCAGGCTTTACAATTACCCCTTATTAATTTAGTTAACTATGAAATTATAACAATGTATAAACAATTCTTATCTTATAATAACGCACAAGTCAATCAAGACTTATATCAAAATTAATTTAATATTGTATAGCTCATTCTCCATATAATATACAAATCAAGGACAATAATTAGTTAAGTTCTAAAACAAGAAGGTCAGTAATAGATAGTATACAAGTCTGTCTTTTATTACATATGATCATGTAGGTCTCCACAGTAAATAGTTATGTATGTTAGCATATATGCCCATATAAGTCATAAGAACGTCTCTATTGAATTAAAAGTCTGTATAGGTGGATCCACGGGTCCTAATATGTCTAAAGACTAACACCAAAGTATACCATAGTCAATGCTAACTAATTAATATATGCTGCTGTAACTAACTACTATGAAGTAGTAATGTTTTTGAAGATAATCCCAGGTTTATACATACAGACACGCATTAAATGCAAATATTCCATAATTCCTAAAATTTAAATTATTAATACAATATTATTAGTAACATCTCTGCAAGAAAAGAACATTAGATTTGTCTGCAAAATAATGTAATTAGTACACAAGGAAAATATCAACAACACATAATTAGTTATAGAATACATGTTCAATAAACAGATTAGGTTAAAACACATAATTAGATATATCATTAATAACATACAAACATAAAACAGCCTCTGGGTCATCTGTGAACAGAAATAAAAGCAACAAACACAGAATAGATTAATGTTAGTAAATTATTAGTATATAGGTATTAGTAGATATATATTACAACAGTCCAAGAGAGCATCTGAAACATAGATAAACACAACAAGCAAGATATCGGACAAATCTACATGATTAGTAAAATTATTAATGTATTAATTGTTGACTTGAAGATGTGAACTAGCCCTTTGGTGAAATCCATAACACCGAAGTCTGTAGCGCATATATCGAAGATATAGTTATTTATTGTTAGTATTGAACATTTTGTCCACAAATAGCTTTTCTCCATCTGTAATAATATAAAACACAATTTTTTCCGAGAATAATTTTTTCATGTCTTGTTATGTCAAAATTCAATATTCAAGTCCCTTCTCTTCTCTGTCAAATTTTCAAACAAAGAAAAATTCAATTATATCATACAAAGAGATTAATAATAAATACACATATTATGCGAAATAAAGGAGGGAATACATTATATGGAGAACAGCCATTCCTTTATAAATAAATAAACATTAATAAGAAAAAAAAAAATTAAATTCATGATGATGCGTACCGTCACACCACCCCGAATTTAATTTCGTAGCTTGCGGATAAATTAAATTCTAACCTAAGGTACGATCATGAAATAATAAATTGATAACACCCTTTATATAGTCCTATTAGTAAATAACATCCTGTACATAAACTTAATCTAAGTTAATAACACCCTGTATATAACCTTAATCTAAGTTAATAACAACCTGTATATAACCTTAATCTAAGTTAATAACATCCTGTATATAACCTTAACATAAGTATTGTCCATCCCATACACCCCACCAACTATATGTCTCATATCCAAAACAAATTTTAAAATTAGATAAAATCACCCCTTAAAATCTGAAATTCATAGGCGTAATTTAAACACCCCATAGAACATGAAAGCCACAAATGTTTAATATACATAAGTCATAATTCAAAGAAACCTAAAACTTCTTCATTAAAGAAAATTTCAATAACTGTTCTCCTTAAAATCTCGAGAGTCCTTCTCCTTAATATACTTTATCTGGTAGCTAGATTGCTCTAACTATAAAATCCATCAAGCTAACTGATTATTGCATAATTCCCAAATCCTTACAAAATCAAAGTTTTATGATCAATTCTAATTACTAGCCTAATAATTATATGACCCGAAAAAGACCCTTAAATGCTCTACCTATCGATCTATCTATCTATCTTGGGTATAGGGAGTTTCCGTACGACCCTAATGTTTCCTGATCAACCCTAATACCTGAAGTCGACATGATATACCCTAGTATCTTAACTTCTTATATATGAAATTACACCTTCTAGTATTACATGTAAGACTAGCATCTTGCAATAAGCAATCTACAAGTTAAAATTGCCAGATCGTCCAAATAATTTACATAACCTGCCTAACCTCTGGGCCCAATATAATGTCTATAGCCCGACTAAAACTGCCACTGAAATCCTTAACCCTTGTGAGAGTACATTATACATATATGACTTTCCGTTAAAAGTAAACCCAGTGTATTTCCTACCGTCCTCAGATATAGGTATCTGAAAGTAGGCATCATTCAAATAAACCACACTAATATATGACACCCCATGAAAGGCGTTAAGTACATCAATTTGCATAGGCGGTGCTTCAGACTCTGCTACCATGAACTTATTGATCTCCCGCACATCCAACAGTACACGCAAGGACCCGTCGGGTTTGATCGCAAACGTTAACGGACTACTATATGGAGTGGAACCCCGCGAAATAATGCCCATCTCAACCATCTCCGCCAGTTTCCCCTCCATCTCTTGATGGTAAGCATAAGGCACAGGATATGACCATCTTATAAATGGTGTACTATCTGACATCTTAATCTCATGTTCATAACAATTTGCACGACCCAAAACATTAGAAAATATACTACGAAACCTACTCAAAACTTGTTTTAACTGTTCTAACTGTACATCCGAAAGCTCTATCCCCGTTTTAATTTCCTTTAGCTTTTCTTGGAAATCTGAATCATCAACATCTCGAGTAGATATCTCTGATATTCCACTCTCAAAGATTATCTTCCTAAAAGGCAAAACTACATCTTGTTCATGAATTTTCAAACATAACCCCATTTCCGAACCTTGTAATTTAATCGTGGCTTCAACTAATGATAGCCAATCAAAGCCTAAAATCATAGATTGCAACAAATTTGGTACAATTAAAACCTAATATCAATAATGCTATCTCCCAATTAAACTGGTAACAATACCATTTGTTGAATTTTAGTACTTTTCTGATCTACTGGACCCCTAATTTGGATTAGCCTGATGGGCAATAAATCAATTTTACTACATTCTTTTGATATTAACTCCCAAAAGGTGCTGGAAATACATGTAATGTCACTCCCCGTGTCTACCAAACAATTCACTTCTTTCCCATAGATTTTAACAGTAATTATAGATTTCACTAACTCAAATTTATCTGGCAAATAAGCATCTTCCTCCTCAAACAAGGAAGATACACATCCGTTTGTCATAACTGAATTAGGATCTACATCCTTCAAATGTAATTTTAAAATATTAATAAATGCTCCCCCACCAAGGCTTCATCAATATAACCTAGCCCTGACTTATCTAATGAGGACTGACTCTTAGCTATAATAGGTGTAAGTATACCAGAATTAGTAGTGCCTAAAGACTGTCCAGGTTTCCACCCACTCAACGACATAATTCTTAACCCTATCCACAATTTATCATCCCCTCCTATAGCAGTGAACTAGCACTGTTACATCTCTTGGTTCATCCTGAAATATTAGAATTCTATCCTTCAATTACTTCATTCAAATATTTACTCAACGCTAGCAAACTATAAGTAGTCATAAACTATCTAAGTTATGTATATAATATAATTTAAATTATTAAATATTATTCCTAAGTTCATGCTTCATAACAACATCTGACTCCACCATAGTAAAGAATTATTAGCCTAACTCCCATTTATAACACAAGACTGACTAACAGTTAATAAACTTCCTCAACTCTGTTATGAAAAATAAAATTAATAAAGTCCTCATTAAAATGTCATAAAATAATGATTAATATTTCATTTAATTGAAAATATACACCCCATTAAATTAAATTTGCCTGGCTGTGTAATTAATCAACAAGACTAAAGAATATCAACAAGGTCATTGTGGTGCCCCCCTAACGGTAAAGTGTTGAACTAATTCGAAAGCGAGGAATAAAAATTTCTAAGTCACTTGCAACACCCGTAGTAACAAAAGGATGAACTAATTTGAACGCTAAAATTAAAAATTCAAAGTCACTGCAACGCCCTCTAACGGCAAGATGACGAATTAATTTGACACATAATTAAAATTTGCAATACCACTGTGGCGCCCCTAGCGACAACCTGACGAACTTATCTGGTCACTAGATTAAATTTTTTTTCCACAATTTCTAAATCATTTACCTATAAAATCAGACTGTTAATTATTACACCAACCACCGATCACCAACCCGTCAACCCCGAAATAAACAACAACCCTCTATAACCTTTGAAACCTTGCTCCGCCTCACAAGCAACAAATTGTGTATCTTTCAGATACACAAGAATAAAATAGCTCAGCCTGACAGCAGAACTTGTTCACTAACATCAATCCAGACACCTTGGATGCAACACCTAATGTAATTTTGGACTCGCGCGCCGAAACTGCGAGATCCAGGATAAGATCCAACTGTCCTAGACCCACTCCACATCATGCCGCAGCAGCCGATTCCCGAATCCTGGGAACGCGCACCGAATTGTAACGTCCACCCGACCCTCAAAGAGCCAAGGAATGACAAACTCAAGCCGAAGCATAGAGTGAGAAATAAAAGAAGTTATAAAGTGAAAATTAATAACATTTATTAAGTAAATAAACTTATTTTGGCCATAAATCGTGATCATCTAGTAATAAGAACCCTCGTCATAATACCGTTAACCCTATGTTCACAAGGTAGGTTATATAGGAGTGTTGATCAAGGAACAGGAAGACTCAAGGATCGGTGTATAATATATATCTATATAAATAATAGTTTTGTAGTATAAGTTGTAAGTGTAAAATGTCATGCGTTTTATGAATAATGACAAATGTATCGACTCATGACATAAGCTCATCACCTGAGTACGCCGTGCCTTTATTAGCCAAAAGGAATTTTAATGCACATCTCATAACAAATTATATAATTTTGTGTAGGCACCCCTCCTAACCACCTCTCTGATATTATGCCACCGCATTCTTTAGCTATCAGTAAAAGAGCTCATATCAGAATAAAAGAAGAACCTCCAATCTTTTAATTAGAACTTATTGAATTGATCATAAACATTATCTAAAACTAGCGTCGGTTCACAACGTACTATCACTGGCGAGAAGAGCCGACAAGAAACTCTCCAGTAGTACGCCTAACAATTTAGAAAACCCCTTTGGAGTGCCTTATGTGTAAAATGAGTTGGAAAAGCCATAAGACTTGAGTGAACGTATCATACCAGAGCCACTCGTCCAAAATATCAAATAAATTTGTAAATATGAGGAATAATACCTCAGCGACCTCCCCTGATGCAAGATAAGAATATCACAGTAAATTAAAGATAAAGTTTAAATGAAGTTTAAATAGTGATACTCTCTACATCTCATAAAATTCCCATTAAGTTATTAGTGTAAGAGTTTCAGGATGTTCCTCCGTGAATATGAAGTAAAGATAAAGATAAAATTGGGTGGAGGACACCTTCACTCATATTATTTGTTTCCCTATGTCAAAGACAGATTTCAGTGTAAGAGTTTCAGGGAAAATTCTCCGTAAAGTAAAAGTGAAATTAAATTGGTATTGAACTGGAGTATTCCCTTACGCTCGTATTGCTTGTTATCTATTTGTTAAAGACAAGATTCAGGTTCCACCGTGAAATTTAAAATGAAAGTTAAAGTTAAAGTAAAGTGGCGGAACCCTACATCCGATTAAAGACCCTAAAACCCAAGAGATGAGAGCATAGCACCGTAAAGTAAAGTTTAAATTGAAATAGTCATGAAGTGGTGGTACTCTACATCAAGGGTGTCAACATCGGTAACACTGCTCATATATAATCTATTACTCCTTTCCAATTCAGTCATGCTTGCCTGGCCTAACTACATCAAAGGCTCTCATGGAATCACATATCTTGAAAAGAAGTAAATTTTGATACGAATGATCCGCTTGCATTTGGCCAGTAGCTGACCTCCGAGCGCCCACTTCGCCTCCAAGCTGATCCGCGGCGTAACAGGTTCCAAACCTCTCAGTTACCAAATCAGTTAAAACTCAATATGTGAAATCATCCTCGCCTCATGAATGCACATATTATAAACAAGTTGGATTTGCTTAAAATCAGCACGCGAGAAATACCTGGATAATTGTCGTAACCATCCAAAGGTAAATTGTCCCAATAAGCGAGTGGGTCGTGAATCCCTTCGCCCAAGGTTACAGGGTCTATTAATCCCGGCTCTAACCTGAATCTTCATGAAAATATTCAATATGTGCTTTCACATCTAACTAGTTGTTGTTTCATTACAATTATACTACTGTTTAGCAAATATCCAGTATCAACAGAGTTACTTGCATGTAGCTATATAATTTAAAGAAATAAAATATTCATGAACAATAAATTTAAAATAAGTAACTGCATTGCACAACAGAGTACCATTCCGGCTTATTCTTACACACCTCAGTTGCTTCTTTGACATTCATAGCTCTTGTCATGCAATTACAGACTTGTCCAAATAAATATATATTCTAAAGGGTAAATCACGTTAACAAAATGAAAGTTAAAATAAAACTCTATTGCACAAGACCATGCCAAATGCCGAAGGCAAACCTTCTTAAACAAGAAAGTATTTAAATCATTAAAATCAGTAAAACCCAAAAAATAAACGTTAAATTTCTTAAAGTCTGTCAAGCTTTCCCAAACAAGTCGCATGATTGTTGTAGAGTGTGGTGTAATTATGTAGTGTTATAAAATATACTTAAATATATACACATATATGAATAGACTAAATAATAGATAATAAATCAAGACCATGACCTCACAGACCTAGGTCAATAATAACCCTGCCTATATTCAAAACGATCAAGACTCAATACGACGTCTGACTTTAAGCTCACTGCGACAAGAGCAGATAGACATTAACAATCAACACCCCTATTAAGTAAGTGACCGCAGCCAGGTACAACAACATGTATGCAACAACAAGACAAGAACTCCTAGAAGTAACTCCCCATTGACATATAATTAATCTCCCTTAACAAATTAATAAATAATTATATTGCCTAAAAGAATCATTAGAACCCCTTAGTAGCTTCCGACTATGAAGTAGTAATATTATTTAATTCAGTTTCTAAAACCAAAGTTATATTTCAGAACCCTTTAAATTAAATTCAATAAATTAGTATTTTTATCCGCAAGGCTATGTGTCAGACTTCCTAAATAATATATTAGCACACTCAGGCTTTACAATTACCCCTTATTAATTTAGTTAACTATGAAATTATAACAATGTATAAACAATTCTTATCTTATAATAACGCACAAGTCAATCAAGACTTATATCAAAATTAATTTAATATTGTATAGCTCATTCTCCATATAATATACAAATCAAGGACAATAATTAGTTAAGTTCTAAAACAAGAAGGTCAGTAATAGATAGTATACAAGTCTGTCTTTTATTACATATGATCATGTAGGTCTCCACAGTAAATAGTTATGTATGTTAGCATATATGCCCATATAAGTCATAAGAACGTCTCTATTGAATTAAAAGTCTGTATAGGTGGATCCACGGGTCCTAATATGTCTAAAGACTAACACCAAAGTATACCATAGTCAATGCTAACTAATTAATATATGCTGCTGTAACTAACTACTATGAAGTAGTAATGTTTTTGAAGATAATCCCAGGTTTATACATACAGACACGCATTAAATGCAAATATTCCATAATTCCTAAAATTTAAATTATTAATACAATATTATTAGTAACATCTCTGCAAGAAAAGAACATTAGATTTGTCTGCAAAATAATGTAATTAGTACACAAGGAAAATATCAACAACACATAATTAGTTATAGAATACATGTTCAATAAACAGATTAGGTTAAAACACATAATTAGATATATCATTAATAACATACAAACATAAAACAGCCTCTGGGTCATCTGTGAACAGAAATAAAAGCAACAAACACAGAATAGATTAATGTTAGTAAATTATTAGTATATAGGTATTAGTAGATATATATTACAACAGTCCAAGAGAGCATCTGAAACATAGATAAACACAACAAGCAAGATATCGGACAAATCTACATGATTAGTAAAATTATTAATGTATTAATTGTTGACTTGAAGATGTGAACTAGCCCTTTGGTGAAATCCATAACACCGAAGTCTGTAGCGCATATATCGAAGATATAGTTATTTATTGTTAGTATTGAACATTTTGTCCACAAATAGCTTTTCTCCATCTGTAATAATATAAAACACAATTTTTTCCGAGAATAATTTTTTCATGTCTTGTTATGTCAAAATTCAATATTCAAGTCCCTTCTCTTCTCTGTCAAATTTTCAAACAAAGAAAAATTCAATTATATCATACAAAGAGATTAATAATAAATACACATATTATGCGAAATAAAGGAGGGAATACATTATATGGAGAACAGCCATTCCTTTATAAATAAATAAACATTAATAAGAAAAAAAAAAATTAAATTCATGATGATGCGTACCGTCACAGATGGTAACCGCTTTCCATCATGTATGCCGTCTGCCTTTCAGCTGAACTTCTGCAATAAAAAAAACTTCCGAACTACATAGTTAGAACAAAGAGGTATTTTAAAAATCGTAGTAGATCAAATTTTGAATTCAAATTTTGAGCTTCAAACGCTGTTACTCTTTTCAGGTGAATTTCATAATCGAAAAATCACATACAAAAACATTGTAGGTAACTATATCGTAGTGATTAATAAAAAAATCAACTTTCAGTGCGACCGTTTGGTTTTTAATTTACAAGGAAATAAATAAATTAAGAAAACCACATTATATGAATAATTAATAAGCTTTATTCATTTATAAACATCTTTTAATTGGACAAGTTTTTATTTCGCATTTAAAATATAAATGGGGGAAGTTATTCTATGTAATATATGTATAAATTATATATTTTACTTTTAATGCCTTTCCGTTGAAATATTACCCATAATATACATAATTATATCCGTAACATATAAACTGATATTATATAGGTATAGTGTTTGGGGTAAATTTGGTACATAAGACCCTTTACCACGTTTAGAGTGGCATGGACTTATTTGTACTTCCCACTCTTGGTGTACGGGGCGTTTTAGACCTCGTATATTAAACTACCGTTGTTGCGACACGAGGCCTATTGAGCCCCGTAACGTACTTACTAACGTAACCTTTTTTTTATTGCAGGAGGTCAGCAGACAGGCAGACGGCCCACTTGATGGAGAGCGGTTACCATCGCCTATGGGCATTTGCAACACCAAATGTGCTACAAATTCGCTGCTGCCCTCTTAAGGGAAACTGGAACCTAGTCACTAATGCCGGAACACAACTCAAGGTTGTTATGGCGACATACATTAGACCAGGGGTGGTAGTCATCCAGTCGGGCATATGCCCTGCCACCAGGCTGTGGGTTGTTTTGTCGCCTCTTACGACAGGCCGCCCGGCCGCAGGAAATTGTATTCTTTCTCCGTTCCTGCACGTTCCTTTGGCGTAACTACATATAATAATTTATGGATTTGTGTTTTGTGTTGCGCTGTACTACGCCATATATATACATATGTGTATGTAAGTATTTATTAATTTATGTATTTTTCCTCTTTATTTTGAAGGGACTTTCATTTACAAAAAATATGTCAGTCCCGTTGTACCTTATAGTTTAAAAAATCAAATTATTTCACTTAAATCTAACAACTATTAACATTTGTTTGAATGCACTCGATTTGATGTCTGCTGATTAAACATTCCTATGGTATTCCTGCATAAATTAGCGCTCTTCATTAACTTACTCCTCATTTGTTTAGACCTGACACATTCTGCTAATAAGTGCGGCACATCCTCGTCAAGGTCGCAAACTTCACAATTTGGCGTTATACTTCTGCACATAAGGTATTTGAACTTATTAATCTGGCTTAAAGGCCTAGCTGCCAAGCCATAAACGTAAACAAATAAATAACTTATTAAGCGGAATGTGTCCGGATCTTATATACGTTTTATTTTATTTTTTAATTTTGTCTTATTTCCATGTCTATTTATACTTGCCATTTCAAAATCTTTTATATATATATATATATATATATATATATATATATACTTTTAGACAAAATATAGTGATTTTACTGAAATATAAACTAACTGAAATAAAACTAATTATAAATAAATATTAACTAAAATATAAATAAAATAAAAAAATACCAACTATAAGTATATAAAAAATAGACTCCAGGTCGCTCTCGGCGGAGAGAGTGCCCAAAATGCTGGCCGCATTTCCGCGTTGGATGGCAGCCTTTTGGTCACGCGAGACCTCAATTAGTCGCTTTGAGAGGTCTCGATAGAGGTGATGGGCTTATTTTTCATATTGCAAAACTCACATGTTACACAATTTTCTCTAATCCATCCTAAGGTTGTCTGAAAGAAATCGCTTTAAGTGATGAGACCGCCTATTGTCTCATCTTAAACTTCTTGAATTGTATCTCAATGTGGAATAAAGCATATTCTATTTTATTCTATGTTACATATACCACCATCGCCATTATCATCTCAATTAATTCCTGGGGTTGTCTGGAAGAGATCGCTTTTTAGCGAAAAGACCGCCCTTTCTACATAATTAGTAGTTCATTTTTGTATTGGTCTGTAATAAAATGTTATGTATAGTATCTACTTTATTAATACGCTTTTATAAGCATCATACGTATGTTAATATGTAACGGAATCTTTAAAGTTAAATTTGATCGACTTCCCGGTTCGCGATTGAGCTGAAATTTTGCACGTAGGACTGACTTTCTCAGATATGTTCGTCGCAAGTTGACGCTCGCACTCTGTAAAAGTTGAAAAAATAATAACTAATTAACAAGAGAAATAAAACAAATTCCCAAAATACCTACATATAAATTGATCGGGGTGAGACCGGATAGCCGAAATCACCCCGTCCACTTGTACCTGTAATAACTAACAGTTCTTCTTTACACTCATAGCAACAATTAATTCCGTTTCAGAAGGTTAAATATGTATTACTTCTTGAAAAATAAAATTGTATATGATATCACACCGCTAAAACTGACGATAACACTTTAAAAAATTCAAAATTTTAGATAACTTACCTATGTTTTTAATTTTCGTTCATAGACGCACGCGCTGAGATGTTACCGTCGCCGTCTTTTGCACACTCTGAGTGCAAGCGTTCGCGCATATTTCTGTGCTAGTTAGAACAAGACATCTATACGGGGTGTAATGAAATAGCAACTATCTGGTTTTACCCCCTATCCGGTTTCCCCCCACCTTCCCCTATGTGTATATCGCGTGACAATGCAATAATATGGTACCATGGAGCTGATCTGATGATGGAGTCGGAAGGTGGCCATAGGAACTCCTGTACTAAATAAACAAGATGGACCCGTCGTGTTTGGGCTCGTTTTACTTGTTTTGGCTAGGACTCTGCTGCTACATGATATGCAGGATCTCAAAAGCTTGTTTTTAAAAAGCTTATTTTTACATAACGTTCCATTTTATCACAAGAGCTTCAGCACGCTTTTTTTACAATAAAATCATTTTTTCTTACACTATTTATATTTCAAATTTATTTTCTATTTTTTAGTTGGATTTTCTATAAAAGCGTACTTTTTAGTTTTTAAAACTATTATTTATTTATTTTAATACAATTCTCATATATAATTATGATTTGTGTACATTAGTTACAAAAAATTCAAGTAATTTACATTAACAATTTAAATATATAAATTTAAAAAATCCTCTGTGGAATGGAACGTCTGGTCGTTAAGATAAGTTTCTAATCTGTTATGTAAAGACCCGACGCTTACAGATTATTTTATTTTATTTTCCAGTTTATCATAGACTAACAAGGCACAAGGCTGGGTCGAGACCGTAGGCCCAGTAGGTAACTGCCTACAGTGTCAAAATTTATGGGCAGCAAAATACTTACAAAAATATTTGCAAAAATGCCTATAAATGTCCCACTGCTGGGCTCGGACCTCCCATTATAGGGGAAAAGGACAGTAAACCCGCCACGCTTGTCCAAGGCGGCTTGGCAGGTTTGACACATCGGTTATCTCGATGTGCAGGTTGCATCACGATGTTTTCCTTCACTGTTGTTAGCACGTGGTAATATGCACATTAGGTCAGAAAACTGACTAAGTGGTGCATGCGTTCCGGCCAGGATCGAACCCGCGCCCTTTGACTTAGACGCGTGCGCTAGCCATCACGCTACCAAGACTTGCAAGACCGCACTGCGTAAGACGAACCCTTAAGAAAATCCTTCCTAGATACTTGGAAGTGCTCCACGGTACGTGGCGGACGCTCCTTCATACCTGTGTCCAAGTTATGGAATGAACTCCCGCGGTTTTCCCAGAGCGCTACAATATGGGGCTCTTCAAAAAGGGCGTGAACAAATCTATACATATAATAAAATTGTAGAAGTCGAATTTCTGTACAATGAAAAAAAATGCTAAAAACCGAGTCATGGAAGTAAGAAGTGAAATAGAACTAATTTCGATTTTTTTCGATTTTTTTTTGTTTCTCTGTTTGTACCGGCTAATCTCCGAAACGACTGGACCGATTTACATGAAATTTTGTATGGTGGTAGCTTATGTCCCTGGTCAACTTAAAGGATACTTTCGATCTTAAAAACTATAATTACTTAAACAGCTTATACATACATACATAACTTCACGCCAGGTCCCTTGCGGGGTAGGCATGAACAACAGAGCGCCACACAGGCCCATTCTTACACACCTCACTTGCTTCTTTGACATTCATAGCTCTTGTCATGCACGCTCGTCTGTTCTTAAGGCTCCTAACATCACCTTCTGCTAATACATGATCAATTTGATCATGGAAGGTGTGTCGTGGCCTTCCGCGACTTCTGCATCCATCCACTTTTGCATTGTATATCTGTTTAGTCATTCTTTCATCATACATTCTTTCCACATGCCCGAACCACCGGAGCATTCCTTTCCTTACTTTCACCCCGACACTCTCTTTCAGACCAACTCTCTTTCTTACTTCGGTATTACGAACGCGGTCCGCGAGCGTCACTCCGCAGATTTTGCGCAGTTCTCGCATCTCGACAGCGTTTACTCTACTTTCATGCTCTCTATTCCATACCCAACTCTCGCTTCCATACGTGAGCGTAGGTACCAGAACCGCGTTGTGTATGGTAAGCTGGGCCTTCTGGCTGAGGTTCTTAGCGCCTAGAAGTTTACCTAACGCGCCATTCAAACAGCTTATAACAGACTGAAAGTAATTTATCTGCAACGTATCATAATAGAAGCGGAGATTTTGACAGGATGTGTTGTCGGTGAGAGAGTTTTATCTTATATATATTATATAGATATCTAATAAGTTTGTTTCTTTGTTTGTTGCTTGAACGTGCTAATCTCAGGAACTACTGGTCTGATTTGAAGAAAAATTTCAGTGGTAGATAGCCCATTTATCGAGGAAGGTTATAGGCTATAAAACATGTTGCTAAGAGCAAAAGGAGCGGAGCATCAATTAAGAATATTTCAAAATCGCGGGTTTTTTAACTATTCCACGCGAACGAAGTCGCGGGCAGAAGCTAGTATATACCTAAAGTTTCAAGAAGGTAGGCAACGCATCGGCTCCTTTAGTGATGCAGATGTCCATGGGCAACGGTAGCCACCTATCACGAGGTGGTCCGTTTGCTGTTGTATTAATCCATGCCACTGCTATATATTTAATTTGCGGTCAATTTCTGCGGTACAAGGACGTACTCAAGCGCCACCTGTCGGCATTTGACATCCCAAGTGACGGCTGGGTAGATCTTGCTTTGCAGAGGAGTGGCGTAATTCTATTGATAAGGCTGTTGCTGTCTTCGAAACGCAGCGAGTAGAACACTCCAACGAGCAACGCCTTATCAAATACAGGGTGGCGCAATAGAACGTGCATATTTAAAATATTGATTAAAAAATAAATACAAAAGGTATAGTTAAAATAAAACTGAGGTATTATTAAGAAATAATTGAAGTTTATTTTTTAAAAATAACATCGTCTAAATGATGACCCTCTCTACGACGACACTCCTCTAATCGCAAACGGAAGTTATTGAAAACTTTCTTCAGTAATGCTGGTGTAATTGCTGCCATTTCACCACGGATATTCTCCTTGAGCTGATCGATGTTTTTCGGATTATTGCTGTAGACTTTGTTCTTGAGGTATCCCCACAAAAAAAAGTCAGGAGGCGTCACGTCTGGACTACGTGGAGGCCATGGGATATCACTTCTTTTCGAAATCAGTCTGCCAGGGAACATCTGTTTCACAACCGCCATGGAGTCATTTGATGTCCAAACCAAGTCCTAGAATTCACTATTCTTGAATTTTCAAGCTCTGGAGCCAAAAAACCTTCCAACATCGCAACATAGCGTTCGGTATTAACAGTGACGTTTTGCCCCCGCGCATTTTCAAAGAAAAACGGTCCAATTATTCCTCTACCAGAGATTGCTGCCCATACTGTCACTTTAGGACTATGCAGTGGTTTCTGGTGCTTGAGTTTGGGATTCTCACTGTTCCAGTAACGACAATTTTGACGGTTTACGAACCCATTGATATGGAAGTGGGCCTCATCTGAGAAAAGGATATTGTCAAACTTGGAAAATCGATTAAGCATTTCATTAGCAAATGCGAGCCTTGCTCCGAAGTCAGACTCTTTCAATTCTTGTGTTAACTGCAGCTTGTAAGGATGCAGTTTAAGATCCAAGTTTAAAATTCGTTGTACACTTCGTCGCGATAAGTGTAAGACAGACGATCTCTTGCGAGTAGACATTTGTGGATCTCCTCGTACAGACCGCATAACTCTCTCAATATTGTCGTCGGTCCTAGATGTTCTTGGACGACCTTTTGCTTGTGGTTTAAACGTTGAACCAGTCTCTTCAAAACGCTGTACCCATATTTTAATTAAATTAGCACTCGGAGCTTCACTAATTTGCCGTAGTCCATATTCAGAACAATATAAACGCCTAGTAACGATGTATGAACGAGAGTTCTCGTAAAATGCGCGCACGCAAAATGCGCGACGCTTCCCGTCGAAGTGACTCATAGTGACTAAAACTCCATGAGCCCGCCTACCCAACGATGCAGGCTCCCCCCGGCCGCGCACTTTCTACCCCGCGAAAAAAGATGCACGTTCTATTGCCCCACCCTGTAGAACCACCCTAAATCACTTAAATCTCAACAGGATGGCTGTATTGCGCTCCTTGCAGAAGAACTTTTAAAACCAAATTTGGTTTCTCTAGCCACCTGCGCTCGCACAGCCGGACTTGACAAGGTTCGCAATTGACGGATAAGTCAAGGAGCACTATATATATGTATATTTAATTAATTAAAAACTTATTTAAAAAGGCATATCCGTTGCTTCTATTGGTGATTATAATGATGAAAATATTCAAATATATTTCTTAGGACATAATTAAACATGATTTATACCTATCATAAAATTATGCGTAAATACATTTAAATGTATAATTGCGCGAAATAATCTTTATTTTCCATTGAATTATTTTAATGTTCTCCCATTATTTATATTTAAATTACTCGCTTAAAATGTTATTATCTACTTATTATAATAATTACCTATAGTTAGTGTTAAGTTGGAATCAGGAAATGGGAGGGCTGGCCACCCTATAGCTGGCAATGGAAACATGAATAAACAATTAGTTTAGAAAAACAAAAATATTTTCCCAGAGACATAACTTAGTTCTGAGTACTTTAATAATAAAAAAAGGGTGTATTTATGTACACCCTTTAGAAGTTATACTTCTTTAAAATGGGTAAATAAGTAAAGTCCTATTTATATGAGAAGCTTTCTTGGTCATCTAGCAGAAGACAAATTGAAGCCCGTCAATGTGCAATTCAGCTTACTATGGAACGCCACAAAACAACCGCATTCAGAGGAAGCTTCCGCTATGCAGCTTCAAGGTGTTGGAATAATATTCCTCCAGCGATTACAAACGTATGTTCAGGTTCACTTTCAGGGTAAAACTTAAGAAATTTTTGAATGTACACCAAATTGCACAGGCTAATCTAAGACAGGACACAAGTGCTATTTGAATTTGAATTTACATTAGTTTTATATTTTTTTAATGTTGTCTTTTAATATGTTATAGTTTTTTATCATTATTATTTTATTGCATTGTACATTATGTATTATTTATTATATGTGTTGTATTGTCCTTCGTGACTTCACTTGTTGGTCCCAGGCGGAAGAACAGCGCTTGCCTTAATTGGTCAGCATATGCTGAGACTGGGTCCAATTTTAGGACTTATTCTGTTTATATTAGTTTACTGTTTGATATTACTCTATGTTGTATTTGTCCTAAATAAAAGATGTCTTTCTTTCTTTCTTTGCTTTCTAAAGCCCCTACCACGGTCGGTCGGTGGTAGGGGCTTTATTTATTTAAAGAACCGTATTGAAAAATACAATCAAAAACTGAGGTTAACTCTAAATAACTTAGAAAAATAAATACCACAAATTTCAGGGTGTCGGTTGACTATAGCTAACTTCATGGTGTAGGTTTTTCGTGTGACGGTGTGCGTACGCATCGCAAAAATTTACTCTCATATTTTTTCCCTAACGCGCCTAAAGAAGTATAACTTCAAAAATATGAAAAAGAAAGGAAAGAAAGAGAATATGGAGAAAGACCTTATTTAAAATGAAATATAGGAGTTATATCATTTTTTTTATTCGCGCTGGCTGAGCAAGAGCCTTTTTAGGACACCACAATTAATAATTGTTAAATCTATTATCTTGTATGAATTTTGTATCTTGTCCTAATTAATGTTTCTCTTCCTTTCTTTCTTTCCGCGACAGTTACCGCTTTCCATAACATTGACCGTCAATATTGTTACAACCTAGGCGCCGACAAAGACAAATTCCACGTACAGATTTGTAGAAGCACATTTATTACCCGTCGGCATTTGAACTACTTACTTGTAATTCTTTCATTGTCTTTTGTTTACTTATTTATTGGCATACGTTTCTAGAGAGCAGCCGCAGTTTTATTGCACTCATTTGTGGCCGTTAGCGACCGACTCATTAGCCAGGTATTTCGGATTATGTTGACTATGTACGATACGGGCACATTGCATTTGTGCAGTATAAAACGATGGCCTTATTGAGGGAGGGGGCAGTCGAGCGAGGACCACGATCAAACTGACTGACGGACTGTACGCGTTTTATTGAATTACGACCTTCTGCATTACGTTTGGATTTTTTGAGTTCGGTTTTATTTTTACTTGTGTTATACATGTTTGTATAATTCTAATAAACTCTATAATAGTTTTAACGGCATTTTAATTCAAGTCTCGCCGAACTCGTAACAATATGTCCTTTCGCAATATTTTTTTTCAGTTATTGTTGAGATATTGGGTATATTCAAATGAATGTATTTTACGGTTTCGTAGCGAAATAACGAAAACACTGAACCTCCTTATCTCTATGAAACCCTTTAGGTAGTATAGTTCGTGAATTGCGATACATTTGGCAAATTTATTTAATAATCATTTTTAATGTAAAAGTTGTATGGAATTAAATAAAAGATGTAACTTAAAAACTTCTTTTTTTATTTAGGTTTATGGCTTGGCAACTAGGCCTTTAAGCCAGATCTTAGTTTAGGTACAATATAGTTTCTTCATATTCTTAAGCCTATGTGTAGCACGACTGAACTGTAGGTAATCACTGGTGCCATTCAAAGGAGTTCTTGTGACAACTCAAAAGGCCACATTGGACTATACAGTTCACATTTCTCACAAAACATATAATTACTACCCAAAAACTATCAACATCCTACAACTATTGTTCATTTTAGAGTAATTTTTCACATTTTTAGAAAATAAAACTACACAGCATAAGATCTCCTTTCAGTTCCCGCTAAAAACTTAAAAACTTCTATTTCCTACAATTTAAAAGCTATGCACACTTTGTGACATAGTATTCTAAATTTGAATTATTGCTGATTCCTATAAGCCTTAAGTTCTCCTAATATATGAATCAATTTGAGTCTTATGTTCACAATATAAAGTTGATATTTGAATATAGAACACAGAAAGTATCATTTAGTTCCGCATACAAAATGCACTTTAGTGATGTGACATGACAGCCATTTGGCATTAGGGTGAAATATGAATGTTGATTTCTTAACAGAGTGTGACGAAATGTCGAGGGGTGCGAATCCTGTGAGGATAAGGGTGAAATGACACTTGGAGAGCGTATCGATGTTCAGTTTTGCACTGATTAATGGCGGATTACCATCGGTTAAATTTTGGAAATGAACCAGCCTAAAAGGTTTATTAGTCATTCTTTGTTAGTTAACGACTTGGCATTTTCGTGACACACATATACAGTTAATTTCGCATGCAATTGTCTTTGATACGATAAACATACCTACGATAAATGAAAGTTTTGTTGGTCCATTCCCTACCACTATCCCATTTTTCCTATCCCATTCTTCCAGTCTGATACCTCTATCCCATCTCATTTAATCCATTCCTTGGCCGAATGGGTCTTATTTAAAGAGTTGAAAAATAACGTACGAACATACGTTATTTGCCAATATGTCATTGAAAATGTCTCATCACAAATAAGGCATTAAACCAATCGCTATATCTGCTTGAAATGCGCTTTATCAGAAACATTACCGCAGATGAAGCACCACCATAACCACATCCTATCCTATTCATATTATAAACGCGAAAGTTTGTAAGTGTTACAGACTCATTATATTAAAATTTATTTTTTTCGTAGAATAGAAGTTTGTAATACCGAAGTAAGAAAGAGAGTTGGTCTGGAAAAGACTGTCGGGGTGAAGGTAAGAAAAGGAATGCTCCGGTAGTTCGGGCATGGGGAAAGAATGACTAAACAGATATACAATGCAAAAGTGGATGGATGCAGAAGTCGCGGAAGGCCACGACACACCTTCCATGATCAAATCGATCGTGTACCAGCAGAAGGTGATGTCAGGAGCCTTAAGAACAGACGAGCGTGCATGACAAGAGCTATGAATGTCAAACCTGAATGGCACTCTGTTGTTCGTGCCTATCCCGTTTTGCAGCATTTTGAATGTGATTTTTATTTTTTATGTCAAACAGTTTTTAGCGAGTGAAAATTATTGAGAGATACACACTTATAAGTATCTTTTGTAGTGTTTACTTAGTTTATATATTTAAAATATAACACAAAGCACGATATTTCTATTAATATCACGATATCTCTTCAACGACCACAAGAGAATGGCGACCGTGACAGGACAGGAACCTGCAATCTTCGAATCGTATGGCTGTATGTATGTACTTTACTTTCACGCAAAAACTATCAAATAAATTTTGATGAAACTTTCTAATAATACAAATTATACATCAAATCAAATTACAAAATACACATAGTCTTTAATTTATAAAGATACAGTGTGAATAATTATGCAAAATATAACGATTTTCCATCACTACGCGGGTGAAACGGCGGGCGCAGCTAGTCATTAATATAATAAGATAAATTTGTGACACAGATAGAGAGACACTCTCACTCTGATTCTTATGATCTTACACAAGTCTTGTTTTTTTACAATTATTGAATTGTTAAATATACTTTGATATTGAAATAGTCGGTAATAATTGTACCTACTTATCTAGTGAGCAAAAACTTCAAACGAATTGGCGCTCCCTACCAAACTTCCACTGAAATGACTCTTTAATTTCTAAGAATTTCTTATTTTTCAAAAATCTTACTTCACAATGGTTTTTATTTATGACTTAAAATTATATTAAACGTTGCTGAAGGTTTCGTGAGTCCATGAAATTAAAAAGTAATGAGCATCGTACTAAATTCAAAAAATTGTTTATTCTCTTGAGTTTGGAACGATGCTTTGTTTTTGGTACACTGATTTTTACATATTTTAACATAATATAATTGGAATTTTCTTAATAGTAGACGATTAAATACTTATAATTATGTGTAATAATAGTCTTCAAAGCTTATATAATCGCCGCCACAAGATCTTGCGAGCAGTACAATAAAATATATCGTAAAGATACGCTCCATAATTTTCATTAAACATGGCAACCAACCCTTGCGTAACATATTTAAAACTAGCTGTGGACACGTCTTCGTCCGTGTGGATTTTATTTCAATATCAACTATCAGCCAGTAAAAGTTCTGCCAAAATTAGTTCGCCGTTTCAAAGATTAATATCCGGAATATCCAAACAGATAGATTTTACAAATTGATTTTTTATATAAGTAGTATATGTATACTTTTAAATGCATTTAGTAAAAAGATCCTATTTTGACATTATAAACAGACACTTCAACTTTATTTATCTGTATAGAACAAAAAAACCGGTATAAACTAAATTTTCGTCTACAAAAACGTAGCAAAAAATTACAGCCTTAATCAACACTCATTTAGCATCACTAATGAAATTACAGTTTCTAAAAAAAACAAACAATTTCAAATTTCGAACGCCATACCCACCAATGAGGTTACACATCGTTGATTGCGGGGCGTGTTGAAACTCATTACTTACGAATCGTACTATGAGTTATATGCTCGTCTCTTTCTAATATATTAAAGTGGGACAGAGATGAAAGATAATTTGATTATGGAAGCAATTTGAACGGTTAAACGATTTTATTCACAGCGCGCTTGTTGGTATTTAACGGTTTCGAATTTAGGGTTGTTACAGATTATTTATTTGAGAGCATGGCTACGCATTTTAAAATCATTGAACGTGTGTAGTTTACTTATTTTATTGTGCAAACAGACATAATCATTGAGGTTAAACCACTAATATAGCACTCAAGTGACGTAATTATGAAACCCTCAGTACATGTTACTTGTTTGTGCCGTTAGGATCCTAAGACCTGCATGAGCGTTTCTTAGAATTTCTTACCATAATAATTTTATTAATCGATAGCCCATTTCTCATTCTTTCTCGCATTCTTCGCATTCTTTAGGCGCATGAGGGAAAAATTTTTACCCTCATGCGCCTAAAGAAATTTCACATCAACAAACGAGCGGTGTATGAACTGACCCCATTAACGGACTCCGCCACCGTGACTGTCTTTTTGTTCTTTTCTTTCACCATATCCAAATTAATTGGGGTCGGCACAATATGTCTTTTCCTTCCACACTCCTCTATTCTGACATACATCTTCTGTTACACCACAAATCATCATACACCCCTCACGCAATTCATCCATCTTTTTTATCTACTTTTACATCTGTACCCATCCATCTTGTAGTTTAACATTCTTTAACTTAACTTAGTTTAACTTTGCCACCTTGACTAAGTATATATCCTTAATGTTAGGTAAGTATAAAGAGGTGTGACTTTGACTAAAGGTGGGAATTGCATTTCTTAGAGGCAACACCAGGGGTGTCGCTTCTAAGAAATGTTATTAATAATAATAATAAGGCTTCAAGGCCCCCGCCTCCGTGCTTGCCTTAGCCAGCCGGCACGGAGTGGAGATCGCTAGAGCTAAGACTCAAGCTCCAGGGGTGGAAGTGATAAATGGCCTAACGTCGGAAGTAGCTTCGGTGAACCTGCAGCCCACCTCTCTACACCCCTTAGCCACTCACACCCATGTTGCCCCTGCCTTTTAAGGCATGTTTAGGGGCCCATGCAGGGAGTGGCGATTCACCGTCTGCCCATTTTTCCATGTTCCCTGAACATTGCGACGGGCAGACGCCATAGTCCCCATATTCCCAGACCGCTAGTGCCACTAACAGTTCACCCCAATAGCCCCGTACTTTTTGTCCTCATTTCCCACAATAGTCCTACACTGGCCGGGGCTTGTCCTTGGGTGCATTATTATATGGTGTAGGCAGGGATAATCGCCGGTCAGAGTCACGCCACATATTTACATTAAATTTGTCAAGGGGCCTCTACGTGTTGGCCTCCCCATGGCCCCACGCAAGCCCTCCAAAATACCGGGCCATTTTTAAGGCCCGTGGTCTTGAAAAATTCATTTATTTCAGAAATTATTTCCATATTATACAGTTTTATATTAATAATAATTTAATTTAACAATTTTAAAAACATCAAATTAGTTTACAATGGTTATTACTAATTTCTATTAATTAATGAAATAAATACTAGGGCATTACACCCGCGTCACAATAAAAATTACAAAAGTTCCTACTCCACGGCACGAAGGGACATGTACACCAAATGATTCCAATTATGGTCTATTATGGACTCCACCACTGGGCCGCGAGGCGGCAGACAAACAAACAAACTCACTCACACATTTAACTGGGTGTGCAGTTGCACCCATTTACGTAGCAGTGGCGAGTCCCATCGATCTACAAAAAGGCTGAGTGTGCTGTTGGGGCTGCCGCGGACGCGGGCCAGTAGGGATGCGCACCTCTTTCTAATGATGGCCGCAAAGCCATCGATTCGCGCTTCTGCGAACATCCCCGTTATTACCGACCCCTAAGAAACTTTTTAAAGAACCTATGTCATACTGCAGAGGGAAAACCGCAGCGGGAAGTTCCCTCCAGATCATTGTTGTACGCGGTATAAATGTTCTAGAGAACCGTTGCGTAGTTGAGCGTGGGAGCTCAAGGAAATGGAGGTGAATATCCCGTCACTGGCGAGCAGTGCGATTGTAAAAGTGAGGCGTTGGCACCAGATCAAATAGTTCCTCGGATCCCTCCCCGGTATACAGGCGGTAAAAAACGCACAGAGACGCAGTCTCTTCGAAAGCTAAGCGATTCTAAACCGCCTATTAGTATGGGATCGTCGACGATACGAACGGCGCGATGCTGATGGAGTCGAGAGAGTCAGTCTGGTAAGAAGGTGCTCCGGCCCATGTGATGTGAGCAGTACTCCATATGTGGTCTGATTTGCGCTTTGTACAGCGCAAGTCTTTGCCGCGGAGTGAAGTACGGCGGGGACCGGTTTAGCATACCAAGCTTTTTTGTAAGCAAGTTTAGCCTTGCCTTTTTTATTGCAGTAGTTCAGCAGACAGGCCGACGGCCTACTTGATGGAAAGTGGTTACCATGATTTATGGATATTTGCAACACCAATGGTGCTACAAATGCGCTGCTGCTCTCGTATGGGAGACAACCTGGTCACTAATGCCGGAACACAACTCAAGGTTGTTATGGCGGCATACTCAAGACCAGGGGTGGTAGCCATTCAGACGGGCAAACACCCTACCACCTGACTGTGGGTAGTTTTGACGCCTCTTACAACAGCCCGCCCGGCCGCAAGAAATTCTATTCGACCTTCGTTCCTGCACGAATGAACCAGATGCCTCCAACTACACGTCGTTCGTTATGTCGAAGCCAAGGATCTCGATACTAGGGATGCCCGGGACAAATGGGTTATTTTCGGAAGAAAAATAATATTTTTTTTATGCCAGTCTGTTACTTTTAAATAATAATTAAAAACTTCGTTGAAAAACCGACTTCAAAAACTAAAAAGTATAAAATAACTTGTTTCTAAAGCTATTATTATTAATATATATTATCTAAAACATCTTGAAGTCAAAGTGGATGGATGCAGAAGTCGCGGAAGGCCACGACACGCCTTCCATGATCAAATTGATCGTGTACTAGCAGAAGGTGATGTCAGGAGCCTTTAGAACAGACGAGCGTGCATGACAAGAACTATGAATGTCAAAGAAGCAAGTGAGGTGTGTAAGAATAGGCCTAAATGGCGCTCTGTTGTTCGTGCCTACCCCGCAAGGGACCTGGCGTGAAGTTATGTATGTATGTATGTATCTTGAAGTCGGTGCTTAGTAATTTTCAAAATACCTAGTAATTTTTATGTTTTACTTTGCACCGACTTCAAGATGTTTTAGATAATATATATTAATAATAATAGCTTTGGAAATAAGTTATTTTATACATTTTAGTTTTTGAAGTCGGTTTTTTTATTTGTTACTTTTTAGTGTTTAGCTATGTATGGGTAGACCTACGAAAGGTGCCGCGCTCCTTAAAAAATATAGGTCCAAGAAACGGGAACAAAAAATGTTCGTAAAATGAAAACTACTGGGCCAAACTATGTTAAATTTTTTAGGGACCAAATGGCAGCTATTCTACATCAAACTAAAAAATAATCATCTAAATTGGATCATAAATCTCAGCGTAATCGGTGTACATATAGAACGGAGTGAATTTTTTTTTTCATAAAAAATGTTCATATAATCAAAACTAGTAGTCCAAAGTATATAAATTTTTTAGGGGATCAAATGACAGCTATTATGCATCGAACAAAAAAAGAATCACGTAAATCCGATCATAAATCTCTGAGTAATCGGTGTACCTACATACATAAAAAAAACATAGCGATCAAATTGAGAACCTCCTCCTTTTTGAAGTCGGTTAAAAACTGCAAACATTACCTACTGTCAAAGTTACCGCTAACAAATTAGGTATTAAATATCTACGTTATAAAATACTTAATTTGAAAAAAAAAAAACAATCTTTGCATGTAATTTTATTCCCGCCCTTTTTAAATGGCCGCCCGCCGCTGAATTAATAATAATTCCGTTATGAATAATTTAATATCATAAACAAATTCAAGAGGGCGCCGTAATGACGGCACGCTCGGTTTAATTTAACGTGGTATTATGTTTAGTTTATTTAATCATTTGAAAAATCAAATTTGGTTTTTTATTGTCTGATTATGTACTGGGAATAATATTTTATAGCAACACTGGCAGTGACAAGTTCGCGTTGCATCTATGGAGGGTAGAGGTAAGGAGAACCATCTCTGTATATGGAGAAGTGTCCATCGAAATGCATTAAATTAGGGTGGCGCCACTTTAGCATCAGGGTGAATTTTAAAGAAAGCGCCAAACGTTATTAGAGTAGTATTATAGTGTTTAGTTTTATAAAATTAAATATAACAAAACCACTAAGCGTATTATTCAAAATTCACGAAATAAAATCACTGTTCACGTTTTCACATAACAATTCTTTGAGGTTATATTTCGTAAATTACTACGCACTACGTAAATAGTTGACGTTTTATAACAGTGTACTGTCACCAACTACTCTAGTCGCCAAAGATATATTTTTTTAACACGGCATACTTCGCTTCGTCTACAATAGCTACATTCATACCATAGCCTTTGTCTACAATCTACATCATCGCCATTGTGGACGGTTTTTGAACTGTTATTTACAGTTGTAGGACACTACTTCAACTATTTTCCTATATGAGTTGATTCTCCTTACCTCTACCCTCCATAGTTGCAACAAGTGTTAAAAAAGTAAATATAAGTAAAAACTCTTTTACAGTGCAGTCTGTGAAACTCTGGAATGCGTTGCCCTTAGATCATAATAACTCAATGGCTTACTGTCAGAGACCAAAACATTATCTACTTTTAGCGTTGCCAGATGGGGAGGATTCCCTGCAAATTCGGGGATTTTTTTCACGTCTGGGGGGAGATTCGGGGGTAAAGATTCTTTGGGGGACTTTCGGGGGGAAATATTTTGTTGTGAGAAATTTTGGAGAGATATTTTAAGTATCAATAATTCATCTACAAACACAATTCTCATCACTACAATTATTATATCTAAGTCACAATACGGTATTATTACTTTATCTTAGAATTATACTCTACTAGTGAATCATACTTCAATTCAATAGTTCATTTTAATAATCCAATTCATTCGTTCGTTAATTTACGTTATTTATTTATTATGCCGTCTCTACTCGTATGCGTCGTCTCCATAGGCTACTTTCCGTTAGACACTGACAATGATCACGTTCACAACTGCGGTTTTTCTCGTTTCACTTATTTGCTGGTGTCACAATCATAAACTCAAGTGGAATGGTTATTTATCGCACCTATTGATTGACACGGGTCGTTGTGAGCGCCCCGTGAGGGAAAATGATGACGTCATTAGTGACGTTTTCGCTACGACGGTGGTTTTGCTTTTTTCTTTCTCCTTTAAAATAAGTAAAAACTATTTTGGGGATTTTTTTTCTCAAAAAGCCTATTTTCGGGGATTTTTGAAAAAAATTTGGGGGTTAATTGACATGGTCATTTGGCAACGCTGTCTACTTTTTGGAACTCAGGAGTTATTGGCGGGAACTGAAAGGAGACGTTGTGCTGTGCAGTTTTATTTTCTAAAAATGTGTATAATTACTCTAAAATGAACAATAGTTGCAGGATATTGATAGATTTTGAGTAGAAATTATGTGTTTTTGTGAGAAATGTGAACTGTATAATCAGATGTGATCTTTCGAGTTTTCACAAGAACTCCATTGAATGGCGTCGGTTGTAGACTGCAATACAACTGCGCTACTATACGAAGACCTATTAATTAACATGTTTCCGACTGAAAGACTTTGATTCTAGGGTCATGCATAAATTAATTTGGAACTCAGAAATTACTATCTGTAATTCTGTATCATTACACGAGTAAAATATTATGTAAAACAAAAACTTTGTGCCGCTTTTTACGAAAATTGCGCTGACGGAGGGGTATGAAATTTCGCACACATATAGTTTATATAGAGAAGACAAGCGACGAATGCTAATATTTTATAAATTATGCATAAAAAACATTCAATAAATAAATATGTCGGAGGGAAGCTATATTGGATGGATTATTGTTTGATATATAACGCACAATATTATTTGTTTACATTTTAATTACTTCTAAAATTGTTAATTTAATTTAATTTGATGTCTTAAATACTTATATAACTTAAAGATCGTTCTAACCTAATAAAAGTTATGAATATTGTAATTTAATAAACGACCAATCAGAGCAGAGCATATGGCGGAGCGGGGTCAGCGCCCTCTATACTTTGGTAGTATCTACTTCGGTAGACGGAGGAGTTTTTGTGGCACATTTGGTTGATGGCAATAGGTCGAGTTGGACCATGGAGTATTTTAAAGAAAGTGTTAAGTTAAGAAGTATGAGCGGGTGCCCTGAACCCGCTGCTCGGTCTAAACTATGTTAAAATGTCTTTTAAATCTAAATTAAAAGTGTATAAACTGTGGCCGTTGTGTTTTGTGCTCGCATTTTATCCTGATGACGCCCACTAAACCTGCAATAACTAAAGGAGATGTCGTGAGAACGAGGCCGTTCTGCGACAAATAAAACATTACACACTACCATGTATTTGATACACATACGCATATATACTCTTTTGTTTATTGTTCAAGTAAAATTATCAGTGTAGCTTTGGCGAAATCTGTGATTATAGTAGTGTTGGACTTTAATTATTATGGTCGAATTTCGACCACGGGCTTCCACGTGTAATACGTGATGGTGCATGTACGCGGTGAGATATAGTACTATCATCAAGGAATCAATGCAAACGTTTTAAACGATTTTACAAGAGATTTGGTGTATATGTACTTTGGTTATTAAAGCAAGATCAAAAAATGGTTTATGCAATAATTTCAATGAACTTATGCAATAATTTACATTTTTTTAAAATTTATACATACATACATACATAACTTCCGGGTAGGCCACGAACAACAGAGCGCCACACAGCCCATAACCGCCCATTCTTACACACCTCACTTGCTTCTTTGACATTCATAGCTCTTGTCATGCACGCTCGTCTGTTCTTAAGGCTCCTAACATCACCTTCTGCTAACACATGATCAATTTGATCATGGAAGGTGTGTCGTGGCCTTCCGCGACTTCTGCATCAATTTTTTAAATTTACTTCAGTATATAAAACAGAAGTTATAAGGTGTAGTTTAATGCATTCCACGAGAATGCAATGGAATTGTTTGTATTATCTTGTAACTTTTTATTAAAAAAAAACTAGTAGATACAAACTATATATCTAATACTAGCTAATCAAAGCTAATACTAACTATTACTACTTAATGAAAACTGGTATCGCCAAGTAACCTCTTTTCGGCACATATAAACTTTTATTCTTTTAATTTAAATTTTTCCTTTAAATCTGACGGCGCGTTCCCCTTTTCGCACGTCACGTCAATTCATTCATGTCATATCATAAAATTAAATACATCGCTCCGCTCTGTAAATAAATAAAATATCATAAATAAAATAAATCTCCCCGCATACATAAATATATTATAAATAACCCACTCCGCGCCGCCATTATAATATATAATAAATTAATATTAAAATACATAAAATAAATAAATATATAATACTACTATAAAATAAATATACCAAGTACAATAAAGTGTGTGTGATAGTGGATAGTAGAGAAGAGGAGCCGCGTTTCATTCCCATTAACCAGGTAAGTGCGTGCACGTTCCCATTTCCATTCCAAATTGTCCACACTTCTTTTCCCGCAAAGTTGACATAGTTCGCTTAACGCTAAATCCAGCGCCGCCGCAACAAAAACTAATATTAACAAATTATTACCACAGGGCAAAAGTTGATTGCAATTTAAGTCTCGTCCGCGTTTCTCACACAATATGTCAAATTAGCTTCCCAAATTGCGGTCGCGTACTGAATCGATATTAATGGTGTATCAATAAACAATAGGTCATTCATTGCCAATCGATTCATCTAGTCTAGACATTTGAACGGTTTTTATGCTAATAATTGAACCACGTTGGAACGAATTTCCTCGTTTTTTTTGCTGTCACCTCAGGTAAACAATCCTCAGCAAGAAGAAACGGGAAATTTATAAAATACGCGATTACAATAGACAAAAGGGTAATATAACGAAAAGGTCAACAAATAACACTGGTATATAATTGTACCTACTAGCTGACACGGTGAACTTCGTATCGTTTAACCTATTAACGATAAATTAAGATGTAAGCTATCCTATCTTTCAAGTTGGACCAAACTGCACACGGTGTGCAAATTTGATTAAAATCGGTTAAAAGTTTAGGAGTCCATCGCGGAAAACAACGTAACACTAATTTATATACAGCGTGTTTCATTTCAAATGACAATAATTCATAATTTTAGCGGTCGTACTCCATACAAATTTTTTGGTACTATTAAATCAACCGTAATGTCAAAATTAAAAAAAGCCATTTCGGAACAAATTAATTACAATAAAAAGGGAATAAAAACAGAACATCTTGTAAATATTGGTTCGCGAGCGAAAGCGTAAGAATGAACAACTTCCGCGTTTAATGATGAAGAGACGAGCTGGCAACATGATACATTGGTCACTAACCTACCGATTTAGACACAATAACTGATACATGTTGTTGTAATATTCTGAAATGAAAAATGAGGTCCTGTGGCTAAACCAAAGAAGTTACCCTGATTCGTTTTTGTATTTGGGCAGAGTACGTCATGAAGATAACGTGGTCTGATTTATTGTCGTAAGGTCTGAAACACGCTGTATATTAAGAGAAGATATAGGTGGTGTAGGGCATTCGCCCGACTGGATTGCTACCACCCCTGGTCTAAAGTATGTCGCCAAATAACCTTGTGTTGTGTTCCGGCATTAGTGACCTGGTTCCAGTCTCCCTAAAGAGAGCAGCAGTATATTTGTAGCACCTTTGGTGTTGCAAATGTCCATAGGCGATGGTAACCGCTTTCCATCACCAACATATTGTATATTTATTTGTTAAATTAATTTGAATCGGTATTTATGTGTCCATTGCCTTTTTCCTGCACCACCTACATCGTCTGTTTCAAATTTGTTTTTATTTAGGTTGCCTGGAAGAGATCGATAAGCGATGAGGTCAGCTATTGTATTGTCTAGAAAATATTGTAAATATGGTCTGTTTTTTGTAATTGTTTTGGTGTGCAATAAAGAGCTATCTCTCTCTTTCTACAAATCCACTATAATTTTATAGATCAAACCAACAATCTTCCTTCGTGATGACGGGGCCCTAATTCTATTAACATTGATCGTAGAAACGGCGACCGCAAGTTAAATGTATCCCCCATAAATAATAAACAACAATGACAACACATTAGCGGTGAATTTGCGGACTGCAATCAATATTAGGGAGGCAAAGTGCCCACTAATGACGCTGTGCTGCGTTTGAACTCGGCAATGTCATTTGTGTCTAGGGATGCCAGTTTTTTTTTCAGCTTATAAGGGGCAAACGCTTAAATAGGCAAAAAAATACGGTAATTTAGTTTTTCCCCGGGACAAATAAAAAAAATTACATAGTGACATTCTTCATTTTTTTTGATAAAATGTTCATTACTACAATTGAAAGTAGTGTAAAAATTTTGAAAATATGTTATCGAACATTTTTAAAAAAAATTGTCAGTTAAAGTATAAAATTAAACCATAAATTCTCTCGAACTTCATAACACAGCACACAATCGCTTAATCCGATGATGTATATGTGAAGTTGCGAACGTTACGTGCGTGAGTATTTTTGTGTAGCGTAGATCGATCGATTTAATAATAAAAAACGAAGCACGGTTAGAAAACGGGACAGAGTCAGTCCCGTCGGGACATTTTAAACTAAGCCTAAAATACGGGACGTCCCGGGAAATACGGGACGTCTGGCAACCCTATTTGTGTCATTACTGGTGCCAGTTCTACATTCACGAGTATAGAAAAAGTGCAAAA
This sequence comes from Dendrolimus punctatus, assembly GCA_012273795.1. Taxonomy (NCBI): domain Eukaryota; kingdom Metazoa; phylum Arthropoda; class Insecta; order Lepidoptera; family Lasiocampidae; genus Dendrolimus; species Dendrolimus punctatus. Next base: position 9,165,827 of record CM022554.1, on the reverse strand, counting down.
ATTACCAGATTTTTAACCGACTTTAAAAAACATTGAAAGAAAAGAAATAATTATTTAAGTAATAATAACATAATTAAAATAAACTATAAAATTAAGTACTACTATAAACATATTTACAAGTAAAAGATGTAGTCCAAATCGCTGTCGGTGGGGAGCGTTCCCAAAATGCTGGCCGCATTCCCTCGTTGTATGGCAACGCTTATTCGTTGCCCTAAATATAGGCCAGCCCTTTGGTCACGCGAGACTTCTTTCAATCGTCTTGAAAGGTCTCGATAAAGTTGATAAGCCTCACGTCCCATGCCCCAAAGTCTCAACCCCAAAAGCAGCGTTTCAGGGTCTCTTGAAGTGCGGCAGCTCCCCGGCAGTGACGGCTGTATTTGGAAGATGGGAAGCCGCCAACGTATCGACACACGTTGCGTCCCATACTAAGGGGCGTCGCCTTCCATCCGGTCGCTTGCCATCGTCGCGGCACAGTCCGTTCGGTACAAGAACAGCTGGAACCCCAACGGTGACAAGAGACCCGGATGATGTCGTTGATAGTCGCATGTCATGAAGTTCTACCAGCACTCCTCAAACAAGATAAGCCATGGTGACCCAGTTTATCAACTTTATCTCCACACCGACAACGATGTGGGACCACGATGTCTGCCCCCACGCGAAATTTATACATACATACATAACTTCACGCCAGGTCCCTTGCGGGGTAGGCACGAACAAAAGAGCGCCATTCAGGCTTATTCTTACACACCTCACTTGCTTCTTTGGCATTCATAGTTCTTGTCATGCACGCTCGTCTGCTCTTAAGGCTCCTGACATCACCTTCTGCTAATACACGATCAATTTGATCATGGAAGGTGTGTCGTGGCCTTCCGCGACTTCTGCATTCATCCACTTTTGCATTGTATATCTGTTTAGTCATTCTTCGATCATTCATTCAGCAACAACTGCATCAGCTATAATTTATAGGAATATAGTGTGACTTATCGAAAATATATCGATTTTCCATCACCACGCGGGTGAATCTGTATGTTATCTGTGCCGGATTAAAACCTATGTCATAAATAAGTACTATTTATCTTTGCAGGAATGGAAAACGAATACAATTTCCTGCAGACGCATGGCCTGTAGTAAGAGGCGACAAAACAATCCACGGCCAGGTAGTAGGGTATTTACCCATCTGGATAGCTACCACCTCTGGTCTAGAGTACGCCACCATAACATCCTTGAGTTGTTTTCTTACACATACAAATTCACAATATCACAAGTCACACATAACTCGCACACACACACCACACACACACACACGCACACGCACGCGCACGCACACACGCACGCACGCACTCTTACATATTTATTTATTTATTTAATTTGTTTGGGAAACATACAATAATTAATATTCTTAAATATAAAACACAACATTAATACATATATCAATCAAGTTTCCACTATAAAATAATTTATATAATGAAAATAAAAAAATAAAAATTGGCTCAAATAAAGAAACAAAAAAAATACAATTATACGAAAATTACAAAAAATGTTTATTTAATTTACATTATGTCAAAATTGAATTGAAATTGAAATTGAAATTTCATTCTATTTTTTCTTTTAGATGAATGTAACTACAATAATTTCACAATCAGAATTGTACCATTAGGAAGGAGGTTTCCGAGATACAGGTCGAGCTAGTTTGGGAACCAATGAGATTCAGAAATTTGTGAATTATGTTTTTACTCAATAAATGTTTTTTTTTTGAGTTGTATACCGACATTAGTGACCAGGTTCCAGTAACCGCTATCCATCAAGTGGACCTGTCTACTGAACCCAAGCAATAAAAATAAATACAAGATGGGTGTTAAAACAATTCAGCTTATTCAGATAACAGGACTTATAGCAAGAACCTGTCAGTTCACGATTCCACAGACAATGAAGGGCCCCATAAATATCATGAACGATAACCGCCATTTTATCTTGTTAATACGCTGTTATTAGCTTCATACGTAAGTTAAAATGTAACGGCCCCCTTCAAAACGTCGGATTAACTCGAAATTTGGCATACCTATTAAGGACCGATGACAATTCAATATTTTAAGCAGTTTGATTCGTTATCCTTACTAGGATAATCAGGATTAGCGATAATTGCAGAGACCGTCAAGGTGTAACACCGCTCTTCTATGCAATAGCTAATAGAGATGTAAATATCATAAAGCTATTGCTGAATAATCACAAATAAAATGAAAAATAAATAATAGTATAAAAAAACTAAAAAATACGCTTTTATAGAAAATAGAACTAAAAAATGAAAAATACAATAGTATGAGAAAACATTATTTTATTGTAAAAAAAGTGTGAAGGAAGGGGTGCTTTTCAGGATATTATCAAAATAACCCTCATATCTGTTCATAAAATAGTTATAACTATTGATACCACTGCACCCCACGCTTTTTTTACAATATTTTTTTTCTTGTACTATTTATAATTCAAATTTATTTTCTATTTTTTGGTTGGATTTTCTATAAAAGCGTATTTTTTTAGTTTTTTTTAAACTATTATTAAATTTAATTGACCATTTGTATATGCGTTGCTGTATATATATAACTACTTAAGATTCGAGTCAAGCAGCATTTAAATATACAAACAACTAATTATCTCAAAAGGTGTATAAATATTTGTATATCCTCGAACCTCCAATTTTAGCATATTTTTGAAGTAGATTGCATAACAATTTTAATTTCATGGACGCCTTGATTAACATGTTGTTAACAAGATTTAGTTACGCCATAATGGACTGGTTTCTTTGTGTTAGGCACCCACCTGTAAACCAGTAACCCTGACTAAACAACCGACGTATATAATTAATGATATTATACTCATCGAACATTTCTTGGGTAATCTGAATTCCGCGAAGTTACCACAAACAGTAGGACTAATAATTGTTCTTCAATGACATGTCTTCATGTCATTGAAGAACATTAAGTCATGTCATTAAGTCTTCTTCTTTCTCCCTCTTAGGAGAAAGAAGAAGACTAAGGAGGTATGGGAATGCATTGACGAGGGAAGAAAATCACATGACGAAAAGAATGTTAAACTACAAGATTGCCAAAGAGTTATCCTCAGGGTCGCACCGCGGCTGTGGCAGAGAATGACCGAAACGGGGATGGTACGAGTGGACTTGCAGACTCTGCATGTGACGGATAGATCCCCGCTCGTACAGTGCTCTCAATGCCTTGGCTACGGTCACGGAGGAAGGCACTGTACTGAACCACAGCCAAAGTGCGCCCACTGTGGCGATTCGCACAAAAAGTTTGAGTGTCCGAGCTATCGGGAAGGATTGCCGCCAACCTGCTGCAACTGCATAAAAGCCAAAAGACCGCAGGCTGAGCATAATGCGTTTGATAGCATATGCCCAATACGCAGTAGGTGGGAAGAAGTGGCGCGAGCCTCGGTGGCGTATTGCTAAGGGCACCTCGGGCGACCAAGAAAGCACTAAGGAGCGTAAGCCACACAAAGCTATGCAAATAAATCTGCAGAGGAAAGAGATCGCTACGGACGAATTGTTCCATTACGCAAGCGAGAAAGGTGTGGCTTTCGCTCTGCTCCAAGAGCCATATATAGGCAACAAGCGGGAGGTGAAGGACTACCGGGGAGCCAGAGTGTTCCAGAGCAAGAAAACGGAGACCTCGAAGGTAAAAGCGGCTATAGCCGTCTTTGACCAGAAGATCTTGGTCACTTGTTTGCCACAGTACACCACTGACAATCTGGTGGTGGTAAGCATGGGGAAAGGGTCTTGCTCTCTAGTGGTCGTTTCACTATATTTTGAACCGGACAAAGATCTTAAGTCCTACCTGGAGCAACTCAGTAAGATCGTAAAAGAAGTCGGGACCCGTAGACTGATAATAGGCGGGGACTTCAACGCTAAGAGCCAATGGTGGGGTAGCCCTCGTGAGGACGATCGCGGACAGGAGATATCAGGACTCTTTAATGAACTTAACCTGCAGGTACTCAATGAAGGGGACACGCCTACTTTCGAAACGGTGCGTGGAGGTAATTTACTTCAGAGCTACATTGACATCACGGTTTGCTCATTGGATCTTCTCGACTTCGTTGACGAATGGGAGGTAGACAGAGGCACAGTGAGTTCTGATCACAACTTAATTAAATTTAACATCCAGACCAGTAAACTTGAGGGAGTTTGCATGTCTCGAACTACGAGAATTTTTAATACCCGGAAAGCCAAATGGGACCACTTTCGTCAGAAAGTGGACCATCTGATGCAAGAAAATGAACTTACCACTGACGAACTGGAGAGACTGACTGACACGACAGACCTGGAACATAAAATTCACACCTTTAATAATATAATAGTAGAGGCATGCAAGCATAGTATCCCGTTAATTAAACAAAAGAATAGAGTAAACTTACCTTGGTGGTCAGAAGAGCTCGCTGAGCTGAAGCGTGGCGTCGTCACGAAGAGGAGAAGAATCCGATGTGCTGCTCCAGCCTGTAGGAAAGTCGTAGTCGATGAGTACCTGCAGGCAAAAGAACATTATGAAAATGAGATCCGAGCAGCCAAAACGAATAGCTGGAAGGAGTTCTGTGGGAAACAGGACCGCGAGGGCATGTGGGAAGGGATATACAGGGTCATCGGAAGAACAAGGAAGAGGGACAAGGAAGAGCCTTTAGCCGATAATGGACGACTGTTAGGAACCAAGGAGACAGCGGAACTCCTTGTAACTACGTTCTACCCGGAGGATAGTGCCGAGGGGGAAAACATTGAACATGCGCGTATAAGAGAGGAAGCGGTACGACTGGATAGGATGGCCGATAGCTCTGAAGGTGGTGATGATCCGTCCTTCACAGCATTTGAGCTGAAGGAAGCCGCATGGATGTTTAACCCCAAGAAGGCACCCGGTGATGATGGCCTAACAGCAGATATATGCGCGCAAGTGATCTCGCACAAAACGGAGTTTTGCCTATCGCTGGTAAATAAGTGCCTTAAAACTGGATACTTCCCAAAGGTTTGGAAGAGAGCGACAGTGGTGGTTCTTCGCAAACCTGGAAGAGACGATTATACGCACGTCAAATCTTATAGGCCCATTGGCCTTTTGCCAGTGATGGGCAAAATCCTGGAACGAATGATCGTCAATCGACTAAAGTGGCACCTCGTACCTAGGCTGAGCACCCGCCAGTACGGATTCCTGCCCCAAAAAAGCACGGAGGACTCCCTCTATGATCTAGTGAACACCATACGCGACAAGCTGAAACATAAGAAGATTATAACCATCGTTTCACTAGACATAGAGGGAGCGTTCGACAGCGCGTGGTGGCCTATGATAAGGGTCCGACTGGCGGAAGAAAACTGCCCGAAGAACATCCGGAAGATTTTGGGCAGTTACCTCGAAGATAGAAGTGTCACGCTTAGGTACCTTGGAGAAGAGGTGAAGAGAAATACCACTAAAGGCTGTGTACAAGGTTCCATTGGAGGACCAATCCTGTGGGACCTATTATTGGATCCCCTCTTAAAACAGCTGGAGTTGCGCGGTGTACATGTGCAAGCGTTTGCGGATGATGTTGTTCTACTCTTTGACGGAGACTCCGGTTGCAGCATAGAGAGCAGAGCGAATGCGACGCTCTCCTATGTTCAGGCTTGGGGTGCACGTAATAAACTAAGATTCGCTCCCAATAAGACGAAAGCTGTTACTTTCACGCGCAAGCTTAAGTATGACACACCAAGACTGAGCATGGGAGGTGTCAGCATTGAGATGGCACCGGAGATGAAGATCCTGGGGCTGACCATTGATCGCGGATTAACTTTTAACACGCATGTGCAAAATGTGTGCATAAAAGCCGTTAAGTTTTACCAACAGCTTTCACGCGCCGCGAAGGTCACCTGGGGCCTTGATCCCGGTGTCATCCGGATAATGTATACAGCGGTGCTGGAGCCAGTGGTCCTGTACGCAGCGAGCGTCTGGGCGCCTTCGGCTACAAAGTTGGGAGTGCGCAAGCGACTAAACACCGTCCAACGCGGATTTGCACAGAAAATGTGTCGTGCGTATAAAACCGTCTCTCTAAACTCCGCAATGGCGCTGGCGGGTATACTCCCCCTTGATCTTCGTGTTAGGGAAGTTGCTTCCTTATACGAGGCCAAGAGGGGGGTATACCACCCAATGCTAGAGGATAGAGAGATGGAAACGCGAGTCGCTTACGCACAAACAACTCACCCGGCCTCGCGAGTCGAGCTACAGTTTACCTGCCTGATGGACCAGGAGCAGGTGAATGCGCAACGCAACACGGCGGTGCGCATTTTCACGGATGGTAGCTTAATCGACGGGCACGTCGGAGCCTCATTATCCGTATGGAATAATGAGGCCGAGACCAAGTGCCGGAAGATTAAGCTAGCGTCCTACTGCACGGTATATCAGGCAGAGATGCTGGCGATACGCGAGGCAACGGCTTTAGTCCGGAGGCGCTCGGAAAGAAGCTTTGGCATCTACAGTGACTCCAGATCGGCATTGCAGGCGCTGTGCAACTGGAGCTCTGTCAATCCGCTTGCACACGAAATCAGGAACAACATACTTCAGTCCACCGCGCAAGGTAAGAAAATTGAGCTCTATTGGGTGAAAGCCCACGTCGACATACAGGAGAATGAGCGGGCGGACGAGTTGGCGAAAGCGGCGGCACTTTCTTCGAAGGTGAGGCCGCTTTACGACAAGTGTCCGGTTTCATTCGTTAAACGGCAGTTCCGTATGGGAACGGTTGACGAATGGAACCGGAGATACTGTCAAGAGTCAACTGCGTCCGTTACGAAAATCTTTTTCCCGGATGTCACGCGGGCTTACAAAATTATTAGGCAGGTTGGCCTCACCGGCCTGCACACTCAGCTCCTCACAGGGCACGGGGGATTCTCCGAGTACCTGAATCGCTTCGGGCGCAAGGAGAGTCCCTCGTGCATCTGTGACGACGAGGAGATAGAGAGCATACCACATTTAATCTTCTGGTGCCCCGTGTATTCTAAAGAGAGACAGGACATAGAGTCAAAATTAGGTACGAAAGTTAGTTTTAGAAATATGCATGACCTTATGTCAAAAAGGAACTACGAAGACTTTCTTAAATACTGCACTCAAATAGCCGCAAAAGTAATAAATAGGAATAAGTCTCGCGTGTAATATGTATTGTTACATATATTAATTAGAATATATAAGAATTAATGCATATAAACCACCGAGCAAAACCTAGCTTTTAGCATGTATAGTATTTAAATATAAGATAGACGCAATGACGTTGATGTACTAGAATAGATACCTGTATAAGTTAACATTCAATGTATAAGACCCCTTTTTATAATAAAGAAAATACATAAAAAAGAAAAATCAAAATCAAAATAGTGAACAGCCCGGAATATCTCGTTCATCCGGAGAGAGGAGAATAAAAAAAAAAAAAAAAAAAAAAAACTACAAGATTGATGCATACAAATGTTAAAGTAGACCAAAAGAAATGAATAGATTGTGTGAAGGTGAATGATGATTTGTGATGTGATAGAGAACGTATGTAAGAAGAGAGAGAGTATACAAAGAAAAGACCTATTTTGCCGACACCAAATAATTGGGAAAAAGTGATTAAAAAGAGAGAAATGACATGAAGCGCAAATCTAAGGTTCTTCTTTCGAAGCCCGAGGGGATTTGTGAACGTATTCCCCATCTTCAACAAGATTCTACATAGAAGAAAAGATTATATATCTCTCATTCTACTTGATTCCATATGAGTAATGCCAACTATTACCAATAGTACAGTTGTTCGGTCCTTGCCTAGTATAAGGTAGGTAAAACATTGCTCCATGAATTTTGCTGTCTACCCTCTTTCTGTGTGAGGCGACGGCCAATACACAGCAGGGTATGGGCAGCCATTTTGGACTCTCTAATTCAAGTTTTGACAAGAACTATACCGCGCCGTGCGCTGTTAAATTTTCTAAAACTACAACTTGTGACCATACTGGCCGTGCCAACAAGACCTTTCGCTATCCTTAAGGTTTTGCACAAGTGTTAGCTTTAAAGTGGAATATAGTGCCGTGTGCTGTTCCTGTGTGCAACCTGAACCGAGCCAGAAGGGGGCGGATCTCAAGGTTGGTGGAGCTTCTGCTTTTCTAGTGCAAGGATCTAGGGCATATCTTCACTATACAGTCCATAGAAATCGAACCATTTTATCCGTGGGCTACAGCGCCCCACAACAGTGGTGGCCAGTTCCTATATCCTACCCATCATTCATTTGCCATAATCGGTTAAATTTGACATAAGCTACATACTTGTAATGTCTAGATTCAACTGATGGTATTACAAGTGAATGAATAGTATGATATGGGAGTCCATCAGAGTGTGATGCTTTTGTTAACTTTTAGATCGTAAGCCAATGAATGGTTGGTAAGATTATAGAAATGGACCATAAAATAATGGATTGTAGAGTATAGAAACCCAATAGTTACATACACATGAGATCACATTATGTAAATATTTTGTTATTATTGTTTCACTGTCAGCACCTGGTGATTGTAGCAATATTCACTTCAGTGGCGGATTTGCAGTCTTGGTCGCCCTAGGCCCATATAGTAAGTACCAGCCACCTCTTTCTCAGCACCCATCATATTGAGTACATGATCAATTTAATTTTTTGCCAACTTTTATCGAAATCGATTCAGAAATTTAGTTAACTATAATATCTGCTAGTTTGTGAAAAAAATCCGAGGTTTTAGGGATAATTGCAGTGCGGCCCACCATAATATGCGCGAACTTTAGAACATTTACGTACTTTGAGTTATTTTTTTTATCATCAATTAATTTTGTGTCTTGGCCGCCCCTAATATCTGGCCGCCCTAGGCCCGGGCCTCCTGGGCCTTAGGGCAAATCCGCCACACATTCACTTCAAGTCAAGAAATAATGGGTTGACAGTGCCAGAAGGTGCGCCATATTGTGAAATCAAGTCATTGCGATAATTTACGAGAATCATGTTATTGCAATATGAAAATTGCATAATCAGTTGTCTTTAATGTAGTCCAAATTTATTTACACCCGGAACTGGTTTTTTTGTAATACACACCTGTGAGAAGGCGTCCCTGACCAAAACGACAGATGGATGAAATTATCCGGAAATTCTATACTTGTAATATAATCTGTATGAATGTATCTGCATGACGCCTGGCTTAGGTTGCGTCATATAGCGTTTGGTATATTCATGATTTATGATTACACATTCTATAAATAGTCTATTTTTATTGCAGGAGTTCAGCAGACAGGCAGACGGCCCACATGATGGAAAGCGGTTACCATCGCCTATGGACATTTGCAACACCAAAGGTGCTAGAAATGCGCTGCTGCTCTATAAAGGGAGACTGGAACCCGGTCACCAATGCCGGAACACAACTCAAGGTTGTTATAGCGACATACTTTAGACCAGGGGTGGTAGCCATCCCGTCGGGCAAATGCCCTACCACCTGGCTGCGGGTGGTTTTCTCGCCTCTTATGACAGGTCGCCCGGCCGCAGGAAATTGTATTATTTCTCCGTTACTGCACGGATAAAAAGCTTCTGTAGCACTTCCAGTGTCACGTCAAAGAATTGAATCTCTGTGCAGTAGTATCAAAGATAGATATAAGGGAACGCGTTTAGCGATGCCTTTGGGGTTTTCATATTAAATTAATTTTACAACAAGTACTGTGTTAAGCAAAGGTGGTAAAACTTTAATTGCCTGTTGCTTGCTTATTTTTTTAAAAATTTGACATCGTAGAAGTCTCACCCCGGACGTCGGTAATGTTAAAACCAACTCTGTCTTTGTGTATTTCTCTGTGTGTGTATAGCATCAGCTAAACAGGTAAAGTATAGCATCATAGCAACGTGTATAGGATCAGCTAAACAGATAAGATGTAGCATCATAGCAACGAGTATAGCATCAGCTAAACAGATAAGATATAGCATCATAGCAACGTGTAAAGGATCAGCTAAACAGGTAAGATATAGCATCATAGCAACGAGTATAGCATCAGCTAAACAGATAAGATATAGCATCATAGCAACGTGTAAAGGATCAGCTAAACAGATAAGATATAGCATCATAGCAACGTGTATAGCATCAGCCAAACAGATAAGATATAGCATCATAGCAACGTATAAAGGATCAGCTAAACAGATAAGATATAGCATCATAGCAACGTGTAAAGGATCAGCTAAACAGGTAAGATATAGCATCATAGCAACGAGTATAGCATCAGCTAAACAGATAAGATATAGCATCATAGCAACGTGTAAAGGATCAGCTAAACAGATAAGATATAGCATCATAGCAACGTGTATAGCATCAGCCAAACAGATAAGATATAGCATCATAGCAACGTATAAAGGATCAGCTAAACAGATAAGATATAGCATCATAGCAACGAGTATAGCATCAGCTAAACAGATAAGATATAGCATCATAGCAACGTGTAAAGGATCAGCTAAACAGATAAGATATAGCATCATAGCAACGAGTATAGCATCAGCTAAACAGATAAGATATATCATCATTCCAACGTGTAAATGATCAGCTAAACAGATAAGATATAGCATCATAGCAACGTGTATAGCATCAGCTAAACAGATAAGATATAGCATCATAGCAACGTGTATAGCATCAGCTAAACAGATAAGATATAGCATCATAGCAACGTGTAAAGGATCAGCTAAACAGATAAGATATAGCATCATAGCAACGTGTAAATGATCAGCTAAACAGATAAGATATAGCATCATAGCAACGTGTAAAGGATCAGCTAAACAGATAAGATATAGCATCATAGCAACGTGTATAGCATCAGCTAAACAGATAAGATATAGCATCATAGTAACGAGTATAGCATCAGCTAAACAGATAAGATATAGCATCATAGCAACGTGTATAGCATCAGCTAAACAGATAAGATATAGCATCATAGCAACGTGTACAGGATCAGCTAAACAGATAAGATATAGCATCATAGCAACGTGTATAGCATCAGCTAAACAGATAAGATATAGCATCATAGCAACGTGTAAAGGATCAGCTAAACAGATAAGATATAGCATCATAGCAACGTGTAAAGGATCAGCTAAACAGATAAGATATATCATCATAGTAACGAGTATAGCATCAGCTAAACAGATAAGATATAGCATCATAGCAACGTACATAAAGGCTATCACAAGTGATTTAAAAAATAACTAATCTAATGTAATGACCTCTAATATGGAGACACAGTTCGTATGCACCGTTAAATACCTATGCAAACCAAAGGGGTAAAAGTGATCACATAAAACCGCGAACCAAATATCATTGTCCTTAACCAATCGCCGTCCACTATTCAACGTAGTCCTCGCCCAATATATCATACCCCGGTTCTTCGCCTTCCTTATCCAGAGACAGAATGTAAATTATAATCACCCATACTGAGAAACTATGATACTTTCAGATTTGGCATAGTAATTTCAATTTCTTTCTAGATGTGTGTGTGTGTGTGTGATCTATCATAAAAATATTATTTTACACACGTTTAAAAAAATAGAAGATATTTTTATTTATTTATTAGAATTTTGTTGTATTTCTAACGAAATCTGTCGAAAATTATAAAACCTATAAGACGTGTGTAACATCAACTGGACTGTTACTACTAGCGCCATCTGTTCGAAAACTAAAGGACTAATATCGATTAAGCATGTAAACAGAATGTTGTTTCGTTAAAAAAACACCGGATTTTTTTGGTTAAATACAAGTAAATAATCGGAAGTTAATTAATTATTGCCATGTAGAAGACTTCGCGAGCCCTCCTAAAGAACCGCTTTTTGCTCGTTATGAAAATCTAGATTTGTAAACTAATAATACTGTTCAGCAACTTTTGTATACAAGTACGCTTGCCAATTCCAATGAAGCATAAAATGTCGACAAAAGCGCTGACTGCGGCTAAACATTATGATCACCAATTACTTGGGTCCTCTACAAGATCTACTATCTCTTTCTAACAGAAATAAAATGTATCTCTCTGTCTCTCTCTGTTAGAAGTTTTCCTTAATAATTTTCGTGCCGGGAACAGAATTTTATCAAGTGAAAGTTTCAGGGAATATGAATTTTATCGCATAAGAAAGAAAGTGCATTATTGAGTTGAGAAATATTAAAATAATAAATATTAATTATAATAGACAACGGCGCACTCAGATACTTAAAGGAACTATTAAGTTAATGAACAATTAATATCGATAATATTATAAAATTCTAAACATGCCGTGTTTGTACATTGAAGCAATTAAAAAAAACAACTGGAATAGACTATCCTACTTAGATCATGTTCTCCATCGTTTATGATGGAGAACATGATCTAATTTTTCTAGATTTCTTGTTTTTTTGTTCGGGATTCACGTAAAACTTACTGGGTCGATTTCGGTGCGGTTTTCGGTGTTTGGTAGCGAATTCCTAGACTCAAAATTTGTGCTACTTTTTATACCGGGAATCCTGCGGGAATTTTTCTGGGAATAATTTAAAACGGCCAGATTGAAAATAAATCATTTTCAAATGTCTTTTTTTCACTAATCGATAGCAAATTATATGTAATAAAAAAGCATCTAAAAAGAAAAGAAGAAAGGGAGACCTCACCAGAACGGAGAGCCGTAATAGATAAGTATATAAATTTCTGATAGCTGTTATTTGTCATAACGTGAAGGATGAAATCTCCTGATACAGGTGTTTCATACTTACAAGAAAATTTCACCACCAATATAATTATAAAGTTAAGACAGAAACTTCAATAAAATCTGTTATCGATATTATAAATTAAGTCCTAATATTACGTGGTTTCGAGGTTGGGAAATCCCAGGAAATATAAAATAAGAAAGTGTCAATAGACACTTTCTTACTATGAATAATTTATTTAATTTAGGTTATATTTCAATTACTTATTAGGCGTTTTAAATTAGGTGGTAATATTAATTAGGTATTTCTTCTTGAACACTTCATATATAAAATGCATGACATTAATACCATTTATGAATATTTTAATTTTAAACAGACCAGTAATAAGAAAGTAATATGATGAATTGACTAAAAAAAATGCAAATGACATTATCTTTATTTTAATTGTTTTATAAATAATATACTAGCGGAAAGAGACAATTGTATATTAAATAGTTGTTGTAGTTCTAATGCAACCCATGATATAATCATAAAATCTATATGTAGTCATAAGGACAACAAAGGGCTTGTAGCCAAAACTACAAAAAAATTGTATGCCTGTCAAAGCGAAACATGTAAATTGACACTTAGCATAACATCTGCAAAAATGTCCATGTTTCAAACAAATAAATTACTTTGACTTTGATTATAAAAAAAATAAAAAAGTATAAATTAAGTTCTAATATTACGTGGTTTTGAAGTTAGAAAATCCCAGGAAATATAAAATAAGAAAAATCTCAATGGACACTTTCTTAGCATGGGTACTTTTAGTTAATTTATGTTGTATTTAAATTACTTATTAGGCTTTTTAGATTAGATGGTAATATTAACGAGGTATTTCTTCTTTATTACTTAATTAAAAATTAAGTCCTAATATCACGTGGTTTCGAATTCAGGAAATCCCAGGAAATATAAAAATAAGGTTTGCAATGTTTGGAAAACTATTTTCTAGCAAAAGGAACCGACTTAGCAAAAATAAAAAACATTATCTACATCGTGTTTGGTACTCAATAACTATAAAACTTATATAAAGAAAGAAATAATTTATTGATAGGACTTCTACCCAATATGTACGGCAATATATAGTGGTAGCGCACGGATCCCTTACTCAAAGAGCGCGGGTTTGATCCTGGCTGGAACGCTTGCACCAATTAGGCAGTTTTCTGGCGTAATGTGTTACTCAGTAGACGAGTATATGCATGATATATTGTAAAGATTATAATATAAGGGCCAAAAATACATAAATAAATTATTATTATTGACAAACTATTCTATAGGCAAAAAAAGTATTGTATTGATAATAGGCTAAGATCCCGCCATACATCGACCTTCACCGAGTGCTAATTTGATGAAACCTATTTTATATATAATTAAAGGTGTCAATAAATATATTGCATATGGGTTGCCTAAAAAAATTCAGTCCAGTATATGATTAATTAATAATTAAAAAAAATATTTATAATATTTCAGCGGTTTGTTTATTAAACAAATTCTATACCAATCCAAAGTATGAAACTCATAGAACATGCAAATGTTAGGTTGCCTATTCTTTTTCGGTCACAACTCTCGCTATTTTGATCTTGAACATGAAAAGGATTATACCTGGCTACACAAGAGTTGTGACCAGTAAAGAATATGCAACCTAACATTTGCATATTCTATGGGCTACATACTTTCGATTGGTATAGAATTTGTTTAATGAACAAACCGGTGAAATGTTAAAAAATATATTTTTTTATACTGTATTTATATAATTTGGACCTACTTATGCGAAATGGAACCAACCCACATACTGACAGTATTGAGAAAAAGCCGTTTTTATTAAAAAATTGCATACAAATAATGTGTCTATATTTTGGAAAAAAATCTAATATTATACATTAGAATATACAGTATTCGAAATATATTTTTTTAGCAAAATTTTAATAAAAACGGCTTTTTCTCAAAACTGTCAGTATGTGGGTTGGTTCTATTTTGGATAAATAGGTCCATTTGTCCTAAATAAAATTATTTTCTTTCTATTTTTTGAAGTAGTTTTAAGGATATATGTATATACAATTTGCATGCCTGACCGGCAAAAACATGTGAACCCTAAAAGTAACATAATAGTACATCTAAATATACGAGTATAACGTTTTTATCTTGCCGTACTTGTAAGGAATATGGAGATATGTTGCAAAAAAATAAAAAATTACGTTACGTCTTTATATTTATAACTATAATAAAAATTTATATCCTTTTATTGCGCTTTTGTCTTATTGAATATGCACTGTTTGCTACAACTCCATCAATTCTTCAAAAGTCATTTTGTTACATATTTCTGTACAAAACTTTAAAAAAACTTGAAATATAAATGGAACAACAAATATAAAGAAAATCAATTTTTAGCTAGACGTGTTGCTGGGGAGTTCTTGCCGCTTCTTCTCCTTAACAGCAATAACACGTTGCGAAGCGGTGTACTACATAGACTAGGAAGTAAAATTAAATTTTAACCTATATGTATGTATGACCTTCAAAAAGTGTTCTCCAGTGGAACTTATTTTGAATAAAAACTTTTGAATTTGAATTTGAATTTGAATATATATACACCTACAAATAAATGATTGGTATTTACTATTACCACATGCTAACAACGGTGAAGGAAAACATCGTGATGCAACCTGCACATCAAGATAACCTACCAAGCCGCCTTAGACAAGCGTGTTGGGTATACTATCCGTTCCCCCATCCTATAATAGGAGGCCCGAGCCCAGCAGTGGGACATTTATGGGCTGTTATCTTATGCTGTACTAATATATTAAAGCTGAAGAGTTTGTTTGCTTGAACACGCTAATCTCAGGAACTACTGTTCCGATTTGAAAAATTCAGTGTTATATAGCCATCGAGGAAGACTATATATATATCATCACGCTAAAACTAATATGAGCAGAGCACCAATGAAGAATGTTTCAAAATCGGGGGATTTTTTAACCATTCCACGCGGACGAAGTCGCTGGCAGAAGCTAGATATATTATATAGGTACGGAAAGAACTTTAGGTATAATACGCAAATAAATACCTACATATTTAATAATAACCTTGTGATGTATAAGAGTAGGCGGGCTTTCTTTAGGTACCTATTATAAAAAAAATAATTAAACCCTCGTCAGCCATTATTCTTTTAACCTATTTAAATATGTACGTTGTGATTATCAGATAAGAATAAATAACTAAAAAGTTACAGTAAATTTCGAATTACGGTAACTAAGTGCGGTCGTAAAGATAAAATAATTTTTATAAGTTTTATTTGTATGTGTATGACCTTAGAACCGATGACGTTTGTGTTTACAAATACGGTTAACCGCGTACTTTAATGGTGCATTAAAGTAAGGTAATTGCCTGATATTCACTAGTTCACGCAGTAGGCTGTATCATTGTTATGTATCATTTCAATCAGCATTTTTTTTCGCATAGTAAAATATATTTACAAAACAAAACCATTAGGAACTAATAGAAAGATAGAGTTTATTTATTACATTTCTTATACATCATTCAGAGCATCTTTTGAGAATTTGTACTCAGCAATTTTGTTGTGTAATATTATAATTTCTCAAGACTACTAGTAGAACTAAACCTAGTTCACTGTCTTCTTTGGATAGGCTAGCTACGTTTCCTCGTTGGATTGTCATTTGCCATAATGATTCATTGTCCGCGAAAAAAGGAAAAAAATAGTTTTTGATTTGCAGGTAAACACATTGGTAAATCAAATTCAAATGTTTTTATTTAAAATAACTTCTACTGGAGAACACTTTTTAAAGGTCATGCATAAAGGTTAATTTTTTTCTTCCTAGTCTATATACACCGCTTCGCGACGTGTTATTGCTGTTAAGGAGAAGAAGCGGCAAGAAACTCAGAAAAAAAATCTTTATATTTCTCTTATTCTATTTATATCTAAAGTTCATTTTTTTATAAGTTTTATACAGAAGTATGTTACAGAATGACTTTTGAAGAATTAATGGAAATGTAGTAAACAGTGCATATTCAATAAGCCACAATAAGACACAAAGAAAAATATTGCTATAGTAAAGTAGTAATAAACATATGACGTACTACATTTTTAAATTTGTTTTGCTGCAATATATCTCCATAAATTAAGTAGTCAGTACCCAAGACGGTGAGCGGTTACCATGGACTACACTACGGACATTTGTAACACCCAAAGAGCTGATACGTTGTCTACCTTGACGAGACTGTATCCAGGCGTGGTATTTTAAAGACCTCCCTTCTCCCCTGAACGACTCACGTAGATTACGTTCCCTTATCAAATTGTTAAAACAATAGTAAGGTAAATAAAGGGTCTTTATAATATAGAATCCAGCCATCAAGTAGATTTAATTTCAAGTTAATATATTTTTTCTTAAATACATATATGGACTCTCTGTATTTTATTTTAAAGAATGTTGAAACTGTTATGAGTTAGAATTACTATAGAGTTTATTAGAACTATACAAACACGTATAACATAGGTAAAAATATAACCGAACACAACAAATCCGACACACAAAATTTTATCCCTGCAGGAACGGAGAAAGAATACAATTTCCTGCGGCCGGGTGGCCTGTCGTAAGAGGCGACTAAACAACCCGCAGCCAGGTGGTAGGGTATTTGCCCGACTGGATGGCTACCACCCCTGGTCTAAAGTATGTCGCCATAACAGCCTTGAGTTGTGTTCCGGCATTAGTGACCGGGTTCCAGTCTCCCTTAAGAGAGCAGCAGCGCATTTGTAGCAGGTGTTGCAAATGTATATAGGCGATGGTAGCCGCTTTCCATCAAGTGGGCCGTCTGCCTGTCTGCTGAACTCCTACAATAAAAAATTTAAAAAAACCAAATGTAATGCAGAAGATCATAATTCAATAAAAACGCGCACAGTACGTCATTAAAACATTCCCAATTGTAGTACACACGTTTTGCTTCGCTCGTGGTTATCCCTCGACTGCCCCCAATACCTTTACAAACTTTTTGAATTATTCAATTCCCACATTTCATTCGAAAGATATCACGAATTTAAAAATGTAAGAACACACGGCCGTGAGGCTTTTTCGTGACAGAAAAATCGTAAAACCCCGTCTATATAGAAGTTTCACTTCAAAAGGTGTTTTTTGCAGTTATCTGCATAACTGCATGGATTTGTTTTTATCGGCACCTTGGATATAACAAACATATGACGCATCTAAGAGGCATAAAACATCATTGTATAAAACATTATATCGGTACATAGGGCGTTATTTAAATTTTAACTTAGGGAAAAAGAGTAAGTAATTGACCCCTTTGTAAAATGAGAGGTTTTTGAAATTTTAATATATTTAATGGTCTTTACATGAAGACGGTTGGTGTATTGGTTTTGATAGTCGCCTTAGGTCGACGGGTTCGATCTCATTTATCTAATATATTTATAAAATTCTCCGTTTAAACGGTTTTAAGCGCGGTTAGTTATTTGATTTTGGTTATTTAGGCGTTTCGGCCGCTTTTCAGTTGCTGTGATCACGGACAAAGATGATAATTGTCGACAAGTATTGTTAAAGTTATATTTAGCCTACCGCCAACTTGTTCATTCTAATTATTTCGTTTTAATTTTGTTTAGGTATGGTTATTATTTACTCTATGGGAGCCTAATCTAATTTACCACCGCTTCACAACATGTTGTGGCTAGAAGAGTAGAAGCGGCGCAAGAAACTCTTCAGCAAACATGTCTAGTTCTAAAAAAAAATATAATATTAGAATGGGTAGAAGGAAAAATAAAAGAAATTATCAGTCAAGTTGGCTTGTGGTCCGCTGCACGGAGAAAGAGTTCACAGTGTCTTGAGGTCTGGCAGTTGGTTTTTGCTGGGTTTGGGACTAATCTAATTTTGTTGATGCGTTTTTAAACACCCAAGCCGTCGACTGGCTATTCGTTATGGATAGTATTGTTAAATCTAAGACTGACTTACTTTCACCTGTAATGATGATGACACCGAGACGAACCTGCATCAAATTTGTTTATCACATCACGGCTTTATTCCACCCGGGGCTGCTTCTGAGCATCGGTGAGGTTGTGCGGTACCCAGCGTGAAACTATCCTCCTCACGCGAAGATGCAGTTCTAGAATCTCGTGAACGCTTCCCGATCCAATCTGCAGTACGTGCTGAATCTCTTGATACGTAACTCGCCTATTGTCTTGAATTAAGTTTTTCACTGCTAGCATGTTTTCTTCCGTAATAGTAGTGGAGGCGAAGTGGGTCTTTTGGGATTTACTGAAGCGTGGCAGAATAACATAAGGGGAGAAACCTTGCTCCGGTGGTTCGGGCATGTGGAAAGAATGTATGCAGAACGCAGTAGTCGCGAAAGGCCACGACACACCTTCCATGATTAAATTGATCGTGTACTAGCAAAAGGTGATGTCAGGAGCCTTAAGAACAGACGAGCGTGCATGACAAGAGCTATGAATGTCAAAGAATCAAGTAAGGTGTGTAAAAATGAGCCTGAATGGCGCTCTGTTATTCGTGCCTGCCCCGCAAGTGACCTGGCGTGAAGTTATGTATGTATGTATGTATGAGAAACCTTGCAATCTATTACGTCTCCCTACCGTATATGAACCCTTCACATAGAGTGGGGGTATTTCTTATTCTTAATTTTTTTTTAGTATATAATTTTTTATATAATATGAATTTTATAATAGTTACATTTTTATTGCATTTTCAAAAATCAGCCATGACTCTTTGTCGCGTCCATTTGGAGGCATCCACAATCTTTAATATAGTGCGATGATGAACTGATTGCAATGCAATAGTGTCACATATATTGTAATAATATAATAATAATAATCTTTATATAGTCCCATAGTCCCAATATTCCCAGACCCCTAATACCACTAGCAGTTCACCCACATAGCCCGGTACTTTTTGTCCTCATTTTCCACAATAGTCCTATACTGGCCGGGGCTTGTCCTTGGGTACATTAATATATAGACAGGGACAATAGCCGGTCAGTGTCACGCCACATTTACATTAAATTTGTCAAGGAGCCTCTGCGTGTTGGCCTTCCCAAAAGCCCTCCAAAAGTCCGGGCCATTTTTATGGCCCGTGGTCTTGAAAGACATACAATATCTTTATTTATTTATATAAGTAAATGAAGTATATTCATCTTGCTCACGAGGTTACTGCCATGTGGAACTTGGACTCTACAATTATATCTAGTACCGATATCGGTGTCAGTGTAAGGACTAATAGCGAAGAGCCTTGACCGCCACCTTGAAAGGCTCTCGCTTGGTATCTGGGTGAAGACCCAGATACCCTGTTGGACACGGCCCGTACTGTGAGAAGGTTGCTATCGCTGGAGTCTTAGCCATCGATAGCTTGGACCCTAGGACCCACTACCGGCGGACACCGGAATTTTATATTTTTTATTACATTTATAAGAAAAATGTTTAAAATTTAAATGTAAAATAAACATGTGATAGCAATCTTTATTTTATTTTAATAATATATTTAGGGGCCATGCAGTGAGTGGAGAATCACCGTCTGCCCATTTTTTATATCCAAAGCGAATCCGAAGCTACCAAACCGAGCCCCGATTACCTCCTCGCCGTGTCGCCTCATACGACAGGCCGCCTGGCCTGTCGTAAGAGACGACAAAACAACCCACAGCCAGGTGGTAGGACATTCTCACGTCCACCATACCTGGTCTAGAATATGTCACTATAACAACCTTGAGTTGTGTTTTGGCATGAGTGGCCAAGTTCTAGACCCCCTGGCCGGCACGTTGCTAGCACCTTTTATGTTGCGAATGGCTGATGATACCCAAACAATACTTTTGAGATCCTGGATATCATGTAGCAGCAGAGTGCTAGCCAAGACAAGTAAAACGAGCCCAAACACGATGGGTCTATCTTGTTTAGTACAAGAGTTCCTATGGCCTCCTTCCGACTCCATCATCAGATTGCATTGCATTGTTACGCCAAATACATATGCTTGCGAAATTTCAACAGAACTTACATACATACATCCAATGCAAGTTAAATAAAAGAATTTGTAAAAACAACAAGACCGCAACTACTAAGTACACATTATAATAACCAAATCTATCGGTTTAAAGGTCAGCATTAGTAGAAATAAAAACAAATATTTTATTCTTCTTCTTCCGTGATCATGGCTACTGAACAGTAGCCGAAAGGTCGAAATGAAAATCAAATAAAATGCCTCGTTTAAAACCGTTAAAACGTACTTTTATTTAGTAAGACCGCATCGACGGCCATCGCTGTATTATCATGGCGTGGACTATGTATTTCAAAATATGTAGTTAACTAACATAAAGTAACTTTACATACTACTCAGACAGATTAAAAGATAACACAAGTCTAGAAAAATTAACCTATGGTATCAAGTCTTGATTTAATATAATTAAAAAAAAAACTTGCGTGTTGATCTTAGATTTAAGAAATTTAAATTAGAAGTATTATAAATATTACGACCTTAATTAAACACAATAGAACGATGATAAGTATCGTGATTACTGACTGATATTATCTTATATTTCGTGTTCAAATACAAAGTATCTGAACTTCAAACGAAAATAGGTTTTATTCTTAAGGTTGTAACACTAAAATTCTAACTACACTTAAGATTACATAAGCTGTTTCGATTTTGAACAATATACGTAATCCCTATCAATACCACACAAAGCAGTTTTAATCTAATGTCTATAATCAGAAGGTTGCATTTAAAATGTAGTCAGTTTATTTTTAAATTTCTCGTTCGAATATCGTCTTTGACTGCAACTCCTTTAAGCCAAAGCAGCTAAAGCTTATTATTCACTAACACAATGCACAGATATGAATCTAATATGAAAAGAAACACCCCTTTAGAGGCGTGGCGGAATGATTATGAGTTTGTACCGCGTATGTCGTCGTTGACGGACGTATTTTAAGTAACGGACGCGAGAATTTCATTTATAATTAAATTGGTGCTCAATAAGAGATTAGTGGATAATTTGGTCATTTAAATAGCGAAACGGCAAGTGTATTCGATTATTGTGAATATGAATGTTGTTGTAGTGAGTTGTTTTAGTAAAATTTGTGCAATAATATTTACTGTATAAATAACTTAAACTTAAACATCTTTAAAAACTGTTATAATTCAGTGACAGTAACAGAATTTAAAAACAAATTTAATTGGTATCAAATTTTTAGTGTACATTTTATTTTAATAATTTTACACTATAGGCCTACATAAAACCGGTAAATAGGAATAATGGTATTCAAAATGCACCTGTTCGTTCGGATACATACATATAACACAACGAACTATTATTGCCTTATAAGTAACTAGTACTGATTAATAATATTTTTAAAAAAAATATTATTTTAGAAATTCATTGCAATTGTGGACCTATTAGTGAATGAATTATATTTTAGATGAACAATATTTGAAAGGACTAGGTATATGTTGTTTTAAAAAGATTGGCTTAGAGAATTTAACACAAAATAAATACTATAATATTTAATCCGTAAGTTCAAATAAAACACTAAAATAATTTTTATTTGATTAAGTAATAATCAAAGTGCACAATTAAATAAAAGTGATATTACTTTGTATAAGGTAAAATAACATGTAATCAATAATCAAAAAATTGAAAAAGAAAAACAAATAGAACAACAACAAACAAAAAAAGCTGTTACATTTGTAACAGCTGCTAATTTAAGAAAAAAACTTATCATCGAGAACTTACGAACGCGATAGATTTCGATATTTAAAAAATAATCTTTAAAGTGAAGCAGTTCGAAATTCAAAATTTAAAAATGGAGTCAGAAATCACTGAAACCCAAACTCAAAGGAAACCAAAGCCATTCTCGATTGAATCATTAATCGGCAACACAGATAGGAAATCACCAGAAATAGACATAGAAAATAATATTTCGGAGAGTCCTAGAAACTCTGAAGAAGATGAAAGCGAAAGATTGGAGGGTTTGAATCGGATGAAATATTACTTCAACGCGCCAATTTTACAAAATGGCGGATTCCCTTTCTTACTTACTTACCCTGAGCCTTGGCTATCCAGGGTTTTGAATGTGCCTGGGCAGAGTTCTGAAGACAAGAGAGATAGCCCTGTTAGTGTTGGAAGCGAGGAAAGCGACGGTGGTGAAGATAATACGCAAGGTTTGTTTCATTTTGTTCCGTTTTTACTTATAAAGAAATAAAATTACTTATCAATGAAATACATACATTCTTTTAAGCAAAATGTAAGGTGCATACTGACATAAGTTGTCAAACAACTATCGTCCAAATGTCCATACCTATAGTCTATTTTAAGTAAACAAGACGATAAGGGTGTCACCTGACAGGTGACATCGATTTTGGTAAGTGTAAAGATGTGACGCTCTGCATAAAATATAATGAGTCGATATGCGATTGACGATTATTTTCTATTAACAATAATCTATGGCATAAAAGTGTCTATGGTTGTACGAACTGTATAGTATTAAAATTTAACAAAAATTAAATGAAAACTCTTTATTGTTCACCATAACTTAAACCTAGACAATTTAATATTAATACACTTCCATTAGAACAATCGGCGGCGTTATCACTTATAGCGATCTCTTCCAGGCAACCCGGTGTCCAGGAAGACATTAAAAGAAAAATTAAATAATATTTTGTGTTATAAATAAATTAAATGAAATAGAATATCATAATATAAATTATATATGCCTACATGCGAACAATATTATAATTCTATTTACTGCAACAAATTTTATTTAATGGACAAATCATGGTCAGTGTTCAAGTGTTGGAATGCAGAAATGGATGTAACTTGTCTGATTTCAAAGGGAGGGAGTTCCACAGGCGAACAGTCTATACGGAAAAAGAATTTCCTGCGAAGGACGAAATGTGTTTAGGTATCCTATTCGTCAGCAGAAGATTTTCATTTGAGTGCTAATTACAGGAATGAGATTGATAGAGAAAACTAAAAAGTTCCTTTATTTTATAAAAAGTATATACTCGAAATCAATGCAAGATTGCGGCAGTAAGTATACCTAGTTGCTATTTCTGCCATTTCACAGATAACTTAACCATAATAATTAATTTAAATTATAAGTTTGAACAATAATACCAAAGAGTACATTGAATATATGGAGAGTCAATACGCTCTGTTGTCAAAGACTATACTTCTATAATCACCAGTGTGATCAGATTTTATTTGACGAATCTACTGCTTGTGGAGGTTAAAAACTACTGAATTCTACCAAAAGAGAACCAGAAAATACTAAAAATCTATTATGTTTTTTTTGCTGTCATGTTACAACGTAAAAACATGAATGTTTTCTTGATTAAACGATAAAATAATAAAATCAACAAAAAAACCACCAATAATTAAAGAAACCAATGTTTGTTTTAGAATTAAATTTATAAAAACATTGGTTTCTTTAATTATTTAGATAAAAATATAATTAAATATTAAATTACATTCCACATATAATTACGATACAATGTAAGTAACTTGCATACCTGAGAAATGCCGGAATATCCTTTTATATTTTTTGTATGCTTTGATGTAGCCATGTGTTCCTTCAAAGACGCCAGTCTAATTAGTACTTCACAGTTGCGTACTTTATAATGAGCACTCGTAGTGTTTACCTTAGATTTAAATAACCAACTTTTAAATGAGGGTTCTTGTTCCCATTCATCGCTATATCCTTGTGTATATTTACGTTTTATTTTAAACTCAATTATAAAAATTCTCAATAAAGGAATCAACCAAACCAAAATCAAAGAAAACCAGTCTACCACACTTTATGCTCACGGCACGACTGGTAACGAAAAGAATGATCAATGAAAATTAAATAGTTACAATCCATTCGATGATGGGGGAATATCCTGCATTTATTCGATATGTATGCTAAAAAAGTACTAGAATACTGAAAAGCGTGAATTCTACTAAAATATACCATATAATTTTTACATACTAAATTCTGTTGCCAATACCTCAAAATCTACGAAAAAAGTAGAAATCTACTAAATCTGGTCGCGCTGATAATCACAGGTTTCGCCAAGGCTACACTGTTAATTTGACTTTAACAAAAAAGTATATATGCGTGTGTGTCAAATAGATGGTATTTTATATAATGTTTTTTTAATTGATTTAATGTATTTGTATGAATGATTTTAAAATAATATCAGCATTCTGCACTCCTTCTGTATATAAACTATAAGTGTGCGAAATTTCATACTCCTCCGTCCGCACAATTTTCGTAAAAAGGGGTATAAAGTTTTTGCTGTGTTTTTGCTTCACGTATTAATATCTAGATTATACATACATACATACATAACTTCACGCCAGGTCCCTTGCGGGGTAGGCACGAACAACAGAGCGCCATACAGGCTTATTCTTACACACCTCACTTGCTTCTTTGACATTCATAGCTCTTGTCATGTACGCTCGTCTATTCTTAAGGCTCCTGACATCACCTTCTGCTAATACACGATCACTTTGATCATGGAAGGTGTGTCGTGGCCTTCCGCGACTTCTGCATCCATCCACTTTTGCATTGTATATCTGTTTAGTCATTCTTTCCACATGCCCGAACCACCGGAGCATTCCTTTCCTTACCTTTACCCCGACACTCTCTTTCAGACCAACTCTCTTTCTTACTTCGGTATTACGAACGCGGTCCGCGAGCGTCGCTCCGCAGATTTTGCGCAGTGCTCGCATCTCGACCGCGTTTACTCTACTTTCGTGCTCTCTGTTCCATACCCAACTCTCGCTTCCATACGTGAGCGTAGGTACCAGCACCGCGTTGTGTATGGTAAGCTGGACCTTCTGGCTGAGGTTCTTAGCGCCTAGAAGTTTACCTAACGCTCCATTCACACTATTCCCCAAATTTACTCTTCTTTCTATGTCAGCGGCGTGCCTTCCATCCCTGCTAAAAACACATCCAAGATATACAAACTCATTCACTTGTTCCAGCATAACATCATCGACCATTATCCTTGCATTCGTTCTGGTTGTTTCTCTTTCAAACACCATAACCTTTGTTTTCTTCGCATTCAAATGTAAGCCTCTCGCCTGACAGTCATCTTTCATCGTTGTGTCTAGTGTTTGCAGTTCCGATGGCGATTCGGCTAAAAGCACGGCATCACCTGCATAAAGCAAAGTGCTAACAACTAGATCACCCATCCGATCATCCCATATCTAGATTAAAAGGCTCTTATCACTAATTACAATGACCTAAGTGCGTAGCATTAAATCGACATGTAAATTATGTAAATGTTACAGGAAAATTACGAAAATAAAGATAAAAATATCATGTTTTGAATAAATAAATAACACTGTATTGCACACCAAAATACACATGCACCAAAAAAAAAACAATTTACAATTCTTCTAGGCAATATACAATAGGCGGCCTTATCACTTAAGGCGATCGCTTCCAGGCAACCTAAGTGTAATAGTTGCAACAACTCAGAATGGTGTATGGTAGTAAAAGAACAGCAACTGGTCACATATTTATAATCAGAGAACCTTACGGTTTTTGACATATTACACTAACTTTGCACCCTTTACAATCATTTTTAGAACACCTCGCCATCCCTCCAACAATTTAATAGTCTATCAAACTTAGCGAATTGGCACAACCGATAGCGGAATAAGTCATTGAAAAACTATTTTAATGAAAGAGTTATAAATGAAAAGAATTCAATACATCACTTGTTTGGCAAATTTAGATAATATTTTATGTAACATATTAAAATATTGTATGTACGGCCACATTTTACGGAGACCGG
Organism: Dendrolimus punctatus; assembly: GCA_012273795.1. NCBI lineage: Eukaryota > Metazoa > Arthropoda > Insecta > Lepidoptera > Lasiocampidae > Dendrolimus > Dendrolimus punctatus. The sequence continues at coordinate 9,139,313 of CM022554.1, read as the reverse complement.
CTAATTATGTGGGGAACAAATGTCTAGCCATGCCACCTCCGCCAGTTCCCGGTCGAAGTGGAAGGCCCAAGAAATGCTGGCTTGATGTCGTGTAGGATGACATGCGTTCCAATGGTCTCAAAACGGGGGATGCTGAAGACCGCGCGAAGTGGAGTAGAAAAAGTAGGAAAGCGGACCCTGGGCGTCAGAGTGAAAGTGAATGATGATGATGATGATGATTAAAATATTGTATGTACTTAAAGTTTTAAATGTAATAAAATAAACTGAACACAGCATAAATCCATCGCGTCTACCTTTATGAAAATAAAATGTAATATACAATTGAGACATTTTGAATTCTAATCTACTCATTTATCACATCATACAAAAGATACATTGTAACGAAATTATTGTAAGTAAATCATAGACAACTACTCTATACAAAACAGGGGCTAATCAAAGAATAAATAAATATAAATACGGAAAAATAACGGAGAAAATACGTTTCCAAAATTTACTATACCGGGAATCGAACCCGGAAACTATGGGTTGCAGTGAGGTAGGCCGTCAAAGGCTTAGCCCGCTCATCCAGAGTCCACATTGTAAATGGCACTATGAGGATTTTATGGCTTATTGTACTAAAATAGTTAGGAACGTAATAAATAGAAATAAAGATACATAACTTACGGTTTGATTATATACTTACTAGCGACCCGCCCCGGCTTCGCCCGGGTGCAATATAAAAACATAGCGGCCCGCTCCGACTTTGCACGGGCATCACTACATAGAAACCTCTAAAATTGCAATGTTGCCTTAGTATATGATGCATGTATTATACATATAAACCTTCCTCTTGAATCACTCTATCTATTGGAAAAAACCACATCAAAATTCGTTGGGTAGTTTTAAAGATTTAAGCGCACATAGGGATATAGGGACAGAAAAGGCGACTTTGTTTTATACTATGTAGTGATAGTGATGATGATGATGATAAACCTTCCTCTTGAATCACTCTATCTATTGGAAAAAACCACATCAAAATTCGTTGGGTAGTTTTAAAGATTTAAGCGCACATAGGGATATAGAGACAGAAAAGGCGACTTTGTTTTATACTATGTAGTGATAGTGATGATGATGATGATAAACCTTCCTCTTGAATCACTCTATCTATTGGAAAAAACCACATCAAAATTCGTTGGGTAGTTTTAAAGATTTAAGCGTACATAGGGATATAGGGACAGAAAAGGCGACTTTGTTTTATACTATGTAGTGATAGTGATGATGATGATGATAAACCTTCCTCTTGAATCACTCTATCTATTGGAAAAAACCACATCAAAATTCGTTGGGTAGTTTTAAAGATTTAAGCGCACATAGGGATATAGAGACAGAAAAGGCGACTTTGTTTTATACTATGTAGTGATAGTGATGATGATGATGATAAACCTTCCTCTTGAATCACTCTATCTATTGGAAAAAACCACATCAAAATTCGTTGGGTAGTTTTAAAGATTTAAGCGCACATAGGGATATAGAGACAGAAAAGGCGACTTTGTTTTATACTATGTAGTGATAGTGATGATGATGATGATAAACCTTCCTCTTGAATCACTCTATCTATTGGAAAAAACCACATCAAAATTCGTTGGGTAGTTTTAAAGATTTAAGCGCACATAGGGATATAGGGACAGAAAAGGCGACTTTGTTTTATACTATGTAGTGATAGTGATGATGATGATGATAAACCTTCCTCTTGAATCACTCTATCTATTGGAAAAAACCACATCAAAATTCGTTGGGTAGTTTTAAAGATTTAAGCGCACATAGGGATATAGGGACAGAAAAGGCGACTTTGTTTTATACTATGTAGTGATAGTGATGATGATGATGATAAACCTTCCTCTTGAATCACTCTATCTATTGGAAAAAACCACATCAAAATTCGTTGGGTAGTTTTAAAGATTTAAGCGCACATAGGGATATAGAGACAGAAAAGGCGACTTTGTTTTATACTATGTAGTGATAGTGATGATGATGATGATAAACCTTCCTCTTGAATCACTCTATCTATTGGAAAAAACCACATCAAAATTCGTTGGGTAGTTTTAAAGATTTAAGCGCACATAGGGATATAGAGACAGAAAAGGCGACTTTGTTTTATACTATGTAGTGATAGTGATGATGATGATGATAAACCTTCCTCTTGAATCACTCTATCTATTGGAAAAAACCACATCAAAATTCGTTGGGTAGTTTTAAAGATTTAAGCGTACATAGGGATATAGGGACAGAAAAGGCGACTTTGTTTTATACTATGTAGTGATAGTGATGATGATGATGATAAACCTTCCTCTTGAATCACTCTATCTATTGGAAAAAACCACATCAAAATTCGTTGGGTAGTTTTAAAGATTTAAGCGCACATAGGGATATAGAGACAGAAAAGGCGACTTTGTTTTATACTATGTAGTGATAGTGATGATAGTGAAGTTTATATATATAAGACAAACGTAAAATAAAATGGCATAGAATAAATAAAGCAAGACTAGTGTGGAGAAATAAATATATGTAAATAGAGCACAAGAGGTATTACCAAAAGTACCACTGTTCCTTAAGTAAATTAATATATAAATAGTAAATATATATAAAGCTGTTTTAATAAGATAAATAAGTAAAACATAAGCTATAAAGAATGAAATAGTGATAAATAGTTAGAACAGTAACAGTTAAATGTAATAGAATAATAAAATAGCATTATATAAAGTAGATATAATGGACGGGGCATTAACATCAACGGCGAGCGCATCTCTCACCTCCGTTTCGCCGACGATATCGTTGTCTTTGCAGAGACTTTGGAGGAACTTGCCGAAATGCTGGGCAGCTTAAATGAATCTTCCCGACGGGTCGGTCTCGGTATGAATTTGGACAAGACGAAAGTCATGTTCAATGAACACGTCATGCCGAGACCGGTAAACGTCGATGGCGTCCCTCTGGAATTTGTGCAGGAATATGTCTATCTTGGACAAAAAATACAGGTAGGCAGACACAACTTCGAGGGGGAAGCCAATAGGAGGATTCAGTTGGGCTGGGCGGCATTCGGCAAGCTTCGTCAAGTGTTCTCGTCGACCATTCCGCAATGCTTGAAGACAAAAGTCTTCGAGCAGTGCGTCCTCCCCGTCCTGACTTACGGGGCCGAGACGTGGACACTGACGGCAGGATTGGTCCACAAGTTCCAAGTCACTCAACGGGCTATGGAGCGAGCTATGTTGGGTGTTTCTCTTATGGATAAAATTAGAAATGACGATATCCGTAAGAGAACCAAAGTAACTGACATAGCTCGCAAAATTAGCTAGTTGAAGTGGCAGTGGGCCGGTCACGTCTGTCGCAGGACCGATGGCCGTTGGAGCAGACGAGTCCTGGAGTGGAGACCGCGTCTCGGTAAACGTAGTGTCGGACGCCCTCCAGCCCGATGGACCGACGACCTACGCAAGGTCGCCGGTAGGCGCTGGATGAGAAAGGCAGCAGATAGGTATGAGTGGCGCCGTCTTGGGGAGGCCTACGTCCAGCAATGGACTGTGAATGGCTGACGACGACGACGATAAAGTAGATAATAAGGAAGTGAATGTGTTAGAACTTAAAAATTGTTACTCAAGAAAATGTATTTAAAATAAGTAAATTTGGCAAATAATACCCTGACAAGCGTGTGCGTCAGGAGGAGATTTAATAAAAAAATTAAAAAAACCAGAGTCCACCTTTCGCGCGCCTTCGACCGCGAAAGGGAAAATTGTAGAGTTTCTTATTTGACATTCTTTACTGAGCAACTGTCATTATTTTTCTGTACATTGGTTGTGGTAGCTCTGTTGAACCAGGAACAAATCTCGACGTTCAATAACTGTATTTACTATCAAGAAATATAACATTATTATTCAATTAAGGAAATAGTAGACTGTATACTTTAGAAATAACAGAGTACGTAACAAAATTAATTATTAACTTTGAAAAGAAACATGACAAGGACAACCATACTGCTAAATAACTGTAACAGGTATTTCTTAACTAGCCTGGCAATGTAAGTGAAGCCAAAAAATAGACACATAAATACTTAAGCTAATTCAATAAACATATACACACATAGTCATATACTTATATACAAATTAAACTTACTTACTTTAAAGAACTTGAAATATGAATAGAATAAGAAATATACAGAAAAACAATTATTAGCTAGGATGGGGAGTTGCTTGCCGCTTCTTCTCCTTAACATATTGCTGTTGCGAAGAATAGTTCAAACAAACAAGTATTTTTGCCATGGGTATATTAATTTTTAATAAATTATCAAATAATTTAAAAATAATAATTCATTTAAAAATAAACTGCGAGAAGTACTGATCCAAAAAGCATATTACACAGTAGACGAATATATGCATGACATATTGTAAATAATATATATTTAAAAAAAGTGTTGCGGTGCTTTATATCCTGAGAATGCCTGTTTTTTTGTCGTTATTTATCAGAATTTTATGGGAATCTTCATAACATGTATATTATACTTTATATGTATATATTAAAAATAGTTGCTTTGCTGAAAATGCGTTTTCAACAACTCCTAGTACATCACATTGGGTAAATATTTGCTAAGACTCACTGCAATATATATGTACAAAAAAAATGATGTATCTCATATCAGGTGCTAGGATAAATACATATCAAAATTATTATATTAAATATATGTATATTAAAGTATACGAGTAATTTGTCCACATAATTTATTGATTCACGTGGAGATTCATTCATTATTAAAGCAATTTTTTATGTTTGTTGTTAGGGTTGCCAGATGTGTTCGAAAAAAGTGCTTGATGTTATTATCTATACGGAAAAGCTAAGTGATCTTTTGTTATTATTTCTCTTGACATTAGTTACTTGTATTTTATCGATAATTGACTTTTTTAATTAGAATATTTATGTTAATTTAATTTTAAACTTGATTTCATTAATTTTGTACACCTTTATGTGGTAGGATGTACTGTGCATCTACAATCCAGCTCCGTGCAGGAACTGAGAAAGAATACAATTTCCTGCGGCCGGGCGGCCTGTCGTAAGAGGCGACAAAACAACCCACAGCCAGGTGGTAGGGCATTTGCCCGACTGGATGGCTACCACCCCTGGTCTAAAGTATGTCGCCATAACAACCTTGAGTTGTGTTCCGGCATTAGCGGACCAGGTTCCAGCCTCCTTTAAGAGGGCAGCAGCGCATTTGTAGCATCTTTGGTGTTGCAAATGTCCATAGGCGATGGTAACCGCTCTCCATCAAGTGGGTCGTCTGCCTGTCTGCTGACCTCCTGCAATAAAAAAAATCTACATTCTTACATATTAAGATTGAAACTTTTTGGCTTATGCCAAACACTTGATTTCTTGTAGCGGTTCAAAAAATAAAACCTAACTCAATAAATAGTTAAAGTATATATATCTAAGCTCATCATCATCATCATCCGAGCGTTAAATCCCGGCTGCGTTCGGAGATTTCACTCCGACGCCCATGGACCGCTTGCCTACTTTTCCTACTGCACTTCGCGCGGTCTTCGGAATCCCCTGTTTTGAGACCATTGATACGCATGTAATCCTTCACAACGTCAAGCCAACCTTTCATGGGCGTTCCCCTTCGACCGGGACCTGGCGGGGGCGGCATGGCTAGACATTTGTTACCCACATAATTAGCTGGTCGCGGTAAAACGTGGCCGTACCAGCGTAAGAGACACTCTTGCAGTTTGTCTGCTATATCACGGATATGAAGACTGCCGCGGATGCGGGAGTTTCTGACCCGGTCTTACCGCGGCACTCTACATATATATTTATCTAAGCTATTTACTATTTAATTCTCTGCAACACTTAGATCGCCAGATTAGTTTAAAATATTCTCTAAGCTAAGTTGTCTGGAAGAGATTGTTTTGAACGATAAGGCCTATTGTTTTTACCACATTGTAACTGTTATTTGGTAACCAATAAAGTGTCATCTACTATATTCTAAATATTTCACATTTTCCAAATAAAAACACGACTGCTTAAACACAAGCAATATCATACAACTATTACATATTATTAAGCGAATCAGATATTAAACAATTTATTTGCCTTGTACTTTTGCTGACTTGACTTGACTTTTGTTGGTTTTGGCTCCAACGCCTTTGGCATTGATTTTGCCAATGTCGCCGTAGGTATGTAAAATATACGAAAAATGTCAGGTGAATTAATAATGTAGCAAATTCAGCTCTATAAAATAAATTTTGACCGGTATTGAACAATAAGGTTTTCTGTATACCTATAAACAGAACAAAACACATATAGGTTAGACTAACTACACTATAAATAAATGTTGTACTTTTGTCGATTTTGGCTTCAACGCCATTGGCATTGATTTTGACAATGTTGCCGTAAACACGAAAAATGACAGGTGAACTAGTGTAGCAAATTAAACTCTATAAACCGGTACATAACACATCAGGTTTTCTGTATACCTGTAGACAAAACATTCGTTTGACTTTTCTTTTTTTTAAATTATGGCTTCAACGCCTTCGGCATTGATTTTGACAATTTCAAAGTTAGAAAGGACTGGTGCTTATTATAAATGGAATTTGCCCACTGAAATTTGGTCGGTGATTTCGGTCGCATTTTGAGAATCTGTGTTCAACACAAACATAAAGTTATTAAGAGTTTTTAGTGGGAACTGGAAGGAGATGGAGAAGGAGATGATGTTGAGCTGTGCAGTTTTATTTTCTAAAAATGTATAAAATTACTCTAAAATGAACAATAGTTCTAGGATATTGAGAGTTTTTGAGTAGTAATTATGTGTTTTTGTGAAAAATGTTAACTGTACAGTCAAATGTGGCCTTTTGAGTTGTCACAAGAACTCCGTTGAATGGCACCAGCTGATAACCTACAGTTCAGTTGTGCTATAGATAGACTTAATAAAATGAAGAAACTATATTGTCAACTAAGATCTGGCTTAAAGGCTTAAGTGCCAAGCCATAAACCTACATAAAAAATAAAATAAAGTAACTGACTGCATTACACATATATATTACCTATTAAGCATTAAAAAAATACAAAGGACATTCACAAAATCGCTATGTAATGTTAGTGGGAAATTCACATTGATAGGACGGGGACATTCTACACGAAGGATATCATATAGGGAGACAGTAGAAATTAGAAAATAGAATTCGCCAGATCGGGGGTGGCACTAGCATGCCCAGCCAGAACTGGTGCCATGCTATTGCCACTCTCCGTTTAGGAATTCCAAATAAAGGCCCTGGGTGTTCTGTCCTTCGCCTTAGGCAAGGGCTACGGGTATATGACCTAGCCTCTCCGCAACCCTGGCAGGCGTGGGCCCCGCGAGGCGTCTTCCACTGTCGGGGGTTGCAACGAACCCTCGTCCAAGCCACACTCACATTCGTTTGTCTTACTATCATGTTTTTTTTTATTTGACTTAAATTCCATATAAGTGATGTAAAAATTAACAGGTGGTAAAGAGCGCGTTCCTTCTGTAGCTCACAACGCTCAAAACGCTCCGTCTGCCGTTTCACATGACGACCGCGGTAGTTATGGTCGTGGCTAAAACGTCACTAATGAAGTCATGATTTTCGCTCACGCAGCGCTACAGTGACCCATGTCAAGAGGTGGGTCGAATAACCGTTCCACTTGAGGTTACGATCCTGGATATTATGTAGCAGCAGAGTGCTAGCCAAGACAAGTAAAACGAGCCCAAACACGACCGGTCTATCTTTTTTAGTACAGGAGTTCCTATGGCCACCTTCCGACTCCATCATCAGATCAGCTCCATGGTACCATATTATTGAATTGTCATGCGATATACACATGCGTGCAAAATTTGAGCTCAATCGGTAATCGGGAAGTTGGTCAAATTTAACTTGCAAGATTCCACCCGAACTTACATACATACATACATAGGTACATCCATTGCAAGTTAAGTAAAAGCTTGTAAAAATCGTGATCGTTGTGAGTCTCTTGTGCGGCCTACCTGAAGGAAAGCAGTTGCCATCTCCTATGGACATTTGCCAAAGCAACCAATGTGCTAAAGGGAGACTGGAAGCTGGTCACTAATGCCGGAACACAACTCAAGATTTTTATGACGGCATACTCTAAACCAGGCGTGGTAGCCACCCAGACGGGCAAATGCCCTACCATCTTCTATCACAGCCCTTTTGTCTGATCCTCCTATTCAATCCTAAAGGCTAACAACGCGTTAGCTTCGGTCCTGGCGTTGCTAACGTTTATAGGCAACGGTAACCATTTTCCATTCGAACTCAAATCATTGTATTACAAGCGCCTTTTTAACCGACTTACAAAAGGAGGAGGTTCTCAACTTGGTCGGTTTTTTTTTGTTTTTTTTAATGTATGTACATCGATAACTCTGAGATGTATGATCCGATTTACGTCTTTTTTAGTTCGATGCGGAATAGTTGCCATTTGGTCCCCTAAAAATTTAATATAATTTGACCCAGTAGTTTCATTTTATGTTTTTTTTTATAGGCATAATTGTATTTAATTAATTTATTTTGTTCGTAACGTACCTATTATTAATATTTTCTTAAGTTTTCGCGACTTGTACACATAATAAAACTACGTTTTAACGGTTTTAATCGCGGTAATGTATTTTATTTAAAAGCGGCCGAAACGTCGGATAAACCTAAATAAAATAAATTACCGCGATTAAAACCGTTAAAACGTAGTTTTATTATGTACCTATTATTATTTGTCATAATCATTATTTTCAAATTTCAATAATTATTTCATAACATATTATGTAGGTACTTATATTAAATTATTCAAAATGTGTCTATTCTTCGTTTCATGTTTATTCTAATCTATGTATATATATGTTATAAATGAAAGTCGTGTTAGTTAGGTACACTATTCATAACTCAAGAACGGCTGTACCGATTTGGCTGAAAATTGGTGGGAGATAGCTTAGCACCAGGAGACGGACATAGAATACTTTATGCCCTGGAAGCGGTAGGTGGCGCTGAGATCGGATTCTAGAATCCTTCTAATCACCTGGAGCGATTTTGGTGATTTTATGTGGTTTGTGTGGGTTCCCAGATGGTTTAGATTCACAATAAGAACCGGTAGGTGGCGCTGAGATCGGGTTCTAGAATCCTCCTAATCACCTGGAGCGATTTTGGTGATTTTGTTTTTGTGTGTTTGAGTGGGTCTCTGCCCCGGATGATTTAAATCCACAATTGGAACCGATAGGTGTCGCTGGGATCGGGTCCTAATTTTTATTTTTTCAGAGCAGTTATAAATAATATTGTAATATTAAATGTTCATTAGTTTTTTTTTGTTCTGTGAAGGTGACGTCACTGCTTGGCACTAACGAACGGAAGACCAGCGGTAGTGTTATTAACCAGCATTTGCTGAGTTAGGGCCTGTTTAGAGTTAGTCAACTAATTAAGGCTTTTACCAAACTGCTTATGTATACTTTTATAATTTTAAATAACTCTAAATAAACATATATTTTTTCTTTCTTTCATAAAACGCGTCTCCTAATAACTCACCACGAATGGCCAATTAAATTTTAATTAATTATAATATTTTTATTAAAACCGCAATGTAGTTAGAAATATTTAGTACCTACGTAATGGTTTCATTTGTTTTAATTAATTCCAGCTGTGCTTAAAAAACGGCCAAGTGCGTGTTCATCAACACACTTTGAAGGGTTCGTGCTGGTGACGAAAGGTCACTGTTTATGTTATTTGACTACGAAACTCTTCAATTAAGCACTAGTGGACGACCAGTGGTCGAAAGTCGACCATAATTCATTAAATTAATTTGAACATTATTAAGTTTCTGTTGTCAAAGACTATACTTACTCCTATAATCACAGATTTCGCCAAGGCTACACTGTTAATTTGACTTTAATAATAAACAAAAGAGTACATATGCTTGTGTTTGTTTGTGTTTTTTATTGATTTAATGTATTAAAAAAATATTAGCATTCTGCAGTCTAAAAACTATAAGTGTATTTCATACTCCTCCATCCGTGCAATTTTCGTTAAAAGGCATACAAAGTGTTTGCTTCACGTATTAATATATATATATATATATGTGTCATCTGACATCTTCTTTAGTTATTGCAGGTTTAGTGGGCGTCATCAGGATAAAATGCAAGCATAAAACCCAATAGCCACGGTTTATATACTTTTAATTTAGATTTGATAAACATTATGACATAGTTTAGACCGAGCAGCGGGTTCAGGGCACCCGCTCATTCTTTTAACTTAAAACACTTTCTTTAAAAATCCTCTAAGGTCCTGCTGCCATCAACCCAATGTGCCACAAAAACTCCTCAGTCTACCCAAGTAGATATTACTCAAAGTATAGAGGGCGTCTGACCCCGCTCCGAGCCATATGCACTGCTCTGATTGGTCGTTTATTAAATTACAATATTCATAACTTTTATTAGGTTAGAACGATCTTTAAGTTATAGAAACATTTAACAAATCAAATTAAATTAAGAATTTTAGAAGTAATTAAAATGTAAACAAATGATATTGTGCGTTATACATCCAGTCAATAATACATCCAATTATAACTTCCCTCCGACATATATATATATATATATATTATTGCGGGAGTTCAGTAAACATGCAGACGGCCCACTTGATGGAAAGCGGTTGCCATCGCCTATGGACATTTGCAACACCAAAGGTGCTCCAAGAGAGACTGGAACCTGGTCACTAATGCCGGAACAGAACACAAGGTTGTTATGGTGGCGTACTCTAGACCAGGAGTGGTCGCCATCCAGACGAACAAATACCTTACCACCTGGGTGTGGGTGTCCGGGTGTTTTGTCGCCTCTTACGACAGGCAGCCCGGCCGCAGGAAATTGTATTCTTTTATATTTAACTCTTTTGTTTATTGTTAAAGTCAAATAAAAAGTGTAGCCTTGGTGAAATCTGTGATTATAGAAGTATAGTCTTTGACAACAGAACCTTATTATGGTCGAATTTAGACCACGGGCGACAACTAGTTCAAATTTAATACATACAAAAAGTTTGTGTGTTCATCATAGGTGCAATAACCTATACATATCATTTGCTAAAAATACTATCTGGAGTAAAAAATAAGTCAATTAATCTAAATATTTATACTTAAAAATAAAAGGAATGAAAAATTACATTTTAAATCTTAATATAAATCTGGTGTAATTTTCATTTAGTTAAAACGTTTTCGTTTCAAAACGATTAATTACGATAAAATTTAAAAATAATGATGACGTTAATTTATAGTATATGCATTAGACTCACAATACTGCACTTTGAACAACAAGTCAACAAAGTATGTTGGAATCTCCAAAAAATGGTTTTTCTTCTTTGTTCAATAATGGCTTGGCACGGTTTGTGCATTCAGTCAGAGTCATGTGTGTCAAATGGCTTTTCAAATATTTATAAATTTGTCCAAAAAATAGTTCCTATTAATTTGGTGCGGCATAGTACTGGCCACCAAATATACTAAATATTTAAATTTAGAACACACATGTTCTTTTGTTCAGACCAGTTCGACAGACGTCAAAGAGTATATTGAATATATGGAGAACAGACGTCTTCAATGCGGGCACACGAAATTCGTGGTCATGTCATTTCTCGCGCTGCGAGAGCAAGCAGTGCTCTCACCTACACAAAAAATATTTCCGATTTGTAAATAACATATAAAGTGTGTGTGCATTAAACTGAGAAAGAATATAATTTCCTGCGGCCGGGCGGCCTGTCGTAAGGTGATAAAACAACCCACAGCAGGGTAATTGTTGGATGGCTACCACCACTGGCTTAGTGTATGCCGTCATAAAAACCATGAGCTGTTTTTCGGCTCATACATCGAGTCTATAGCCCAAACTGCAGCCAAAAAGCTGGGCATACTATCGAAGGTGAGGCGGTACTTCACTCCAGAACAGTTGCTGATGCTGTATAAAGCACAAATAGGGCATGGAGTACTGTTCTCATCTTTGGGATGGCTCAGCTAAATACCAACTCAAGGCACTAGAATCGATTGAGCGGAGAGCCAGGAAGCTGATAGGCAACGACCAGCTATTTAGGACAAATTACAAAGTCTTGAACATCGACGCAGGGTTGCCAGATTGTCGGTTTTCTATCGGATACATTTTGGAGAGTGTGCATCGGAGCTCTTCAATCTTATCCCGCCGTCTCCCTCCATCATCGGACAACCAGACGCACTGGCATGCGGTACCGCTATATGGTGGACATACCTCCTATTCGGACTAAGCGCTTTGAGTCCACCTTCATTATACGCACCGCAAAGGAGTGGAATACACTGCCGGAGTCTGTTTTTCCCGAAACCTACAACCTGGGTGTCTTCAAGTCTCGTGTGAATAGGTACCTTCTAGGTAAGCGTGCTCGATCTTAGACAATATCTTCGCTCAAATCGTGCGAGATAATGGTCAAACGCGAAACTATACGTGTTAAAAAAATTTAAAAAATTAGCGACCAGGTTCCAGTCTCCCTTAGGACAGCAGTAGCGCATTTGTAGCACCTTTTTGTATTGCAAAGGTCCATAGGCGATGGTAACCGCTTTCCATCGAGTGGGCCGTCTGCATGTTTACAGAACTCCTGCAATAATTTCTTTAAAAAAAGTTGGGACTAGAACTGGCTATCATGTCGGAACACAACTCAAGGTTGTTATGGCGGAATACTCTACTCTAGGAGAGGTAGCTATCCAGACGGGCAAATATCCTACTACCTAGCGTAAAAAAATCGTAAATATATATAATTCTCGTGTCGCAGTATTTGTTGCCAAACTTCTCCGAAATAGCTGAACCAATTTGTATAAAATTTTGAATCTGCCACCATCTATTTTTCATACCCCTAAATGATAAGGTTGACCCCTAAATATTTTTATTTTTTTTGACAAACTTTCATATTTATATTTTACTATGATTTAGCATTGAAAAATACATACAACCCTAGATTTTCATCCTTCTACCACCAACCTCTATTTTTTAATAGCCTATATAAGTACTTTAATAATTTTCAACTTTGTTCAAGTTGATTGGAGTTTAGATTAATTAACATTTGCTCCTGATAGATGACACTGTAATCAGGTTCTAAATTATTATTTTTTAAAGGCAGGACAACGGGTACAACTAGTCAAAATATATTAATAATAATAAGAATTTATAAATTAGTCACTCCTCAATTTTATAATAGCACTTCAAAATAAAAAAATCTGTGCTAAAAAAAACATTGTATATATTCGTGTTTAGTATCTTTAATGAGATCTTAAAGAGTTACAATGATGTTATTTAACACTTTTTAATTTATATGGAAAAAATAATATTAAAACAAAACAGACATCTGGCTAATACTCAAAATGGATGTAGACCTGGGTCCCGCGGTACTAAAGAACTCCTCCTCATAGATATGACCATTAATCAACAAGTCCGCCGAAATAGGAAAAACCTCTGCACCGCCTGGGTAGATTATAAAAAGGCATATGACTCAGTGCCGCATACATGGCTAATGAGGGTACTGGAGCTATATAAAATTGATATAACTCTACGTACCTTCCTTGGCGCGTGTATGGGACAATGAGTCACTAGACTCTGCGTGCCTAGCGGTGGTTGCTTACCTATTTCGGACGGACTTATAAAGACGGAGCGAGGGTTCTTCCAGGGAGATAGCCTGAGTCCATTGTGGTTTTTCCTAGCCTTGAATCCTTTAAGCTCTTTGCTGGAGGATTCAAAGGTAGGCTTTCATCTCCGTAGACGGAGTGAAGCCATATCTCACCTGCTGTACATGGATGAGGTCATTGTTCGCATCAACTGTTCGCATCGAAAAAACATGACCTACTAGAGTTGCTAAATCTAACTGAAACGTTTAGCAGGAATGGAATTTGGTGTGGACAAGTGTGCGGTTATGTATGTGCAACGGGGGAAAGTTGTAAATTCTAACGGATTGCAGCTCTCCGAGGGTGTGTGTTTCAAAACACTCTCCGAAGGTGAGACCTACAAATACCTTGGTATATCACAGTCATTGGGTATAGTTGATGAGGATGTGAAACAGCTGGTAAAGGAGCGATTCTTTAACCGTTTGAAGAAGGTATTAAATTGCCTCCTCTCAGGTGGTAACAAGATTCGTGCTTTTAACAGTTGGGTCATGCCCTCTTTAGTTTACTCCTTTGGTATACTAAGGTGGACTCAAACAGAGCTAGACGCCCTGGATCGTAGGGTCCGTTGTATGCTGACAACATATAGGATGCACCATCCACGAGCATCGGTGATGAGATTGTACATCCTACGGAAGTTTGGTGGCCGGGGATTTCTAAATGCCAAAGACTTACACAACCGTGAGGTGTATAATCTACGAGAATACTTCCTTAAAAGTAACGCAAGTATGCATCGAGATATGGAGTCAGTAGACAATGATTCACCCCGCTCTCTCTTGCAAAAGAGAACTGGCTCAGACCTGCGGTATTGAGTACCTCCGAGCGGATGAACGTATGGAAGAGCAAGGAGCTGCACGGCAGGTTTTACCAGGCGTTATATGGGCCCAACATAGACTTGCCGGCGTCGGTCAACTGGCTACGTTTCGGTGACTTCTTTAGGGAAACCGAAGCGTTTGTCTGTGCAATTATGGACGAGGTTCTCAAGGTTATCAAGACGAACAACTATAGTAAGTACATCCTGAAGGGCGGCACGCTCGACATATGCCGGGCGTGTTATCGCCCGGGCGAATCCATCAGACATGTTACTTCCTGTTGTTCTCGTCTTCTAACTCCGAGTACTTGCACAGGCATAACCTAGTAGCCAGGATCATCCACAAACAACTTGCTCTTCGATACGGTCTGATAGCGACTGAGGTACCTTATTATAAATATACCCTGAGAGACAGGTCTATTGTTGCCAATAAGCCTGACATTGTGATAATAGATCGATCTGCGAGACGTACGATGCTTGTTAATATAAGTATCCCGCATTACTGTAATCTCGTAAAAGCTGAAACTGACAAATTAACAAAATACCATGACCTCGCGCACGAGATTACGGCCATGTGGCATATGGAGTCAACGATCATCGTACCGATAGTGGTATCCGTTAATGGTCTAATAGCGAAGAGCCTCGACCGACACCTAGAGAGGCTCTCGCTTGGTAAATGTGTAAAGGGCCAGATACAGAAGGCTGTTCTCCTGAGCACGGCACGCATTGTGAGGAAGTTCCTTTTTTTTACATGAGGAAATGCGTTGTCGCATCGTCAGCCGCGCGGGGGATCATGCGCGGCCGGTATGTGGGGCTCCCCGACGCCGAATCAATACGACCGGCGCCGGTACCCACTAAAACCTCATGGGAGCCTTCTTCCGCCTAGCGCCGGGGTCACGGTACATGCGCGAGCTTAACCCGCAACCCCGGCAGCGGCTGGCCGCCTCGTAAACAGAGGCGGCCTCTCCTGTGTGCGGGCCGGGGAGTGACGTTTCCCCGGCCCTGAGAGGGACGCGCGGCTGCCTCTCGCGCCCTCTCGCGGCATTAGTGCGGGCGGAGGTCTTTCTGATCCCCCAGACTTCGACGCCCGCTGCCGCCCGCCTGTGGCTGCCAGGAGTCATAGGCGCTATCCTCCTTCGGTGGGGGAGGGGGAGGCTGCGAGGATTGCTCCTGCGCCTTCACCCCTCCCTCTCCTTCCTCTCCCCCTCGCCGCCTCGCGCTCTCAGCAGCGTCAGCGGTGGGGGGGCTTCGCGATAGGGGAGAGGGGGAGGCTGCGAGGATTGCTCCTAGGCCATCACCCCTCCCTCTCCTTCCTCCCCTTTTCCCCGCCGCCTCGCGCTTACAGCAGCGTTAGTGGTTGGAGTCGGGGGAGGCCACCTAACTTCGGAAGGGAAGAGTGTTTTGGGAGGAGGTTTGGAAAGAAGGGAAGGCTTTTAGGATGAGGAGGCGGAAAGGTGGGACACCACTGTCACGGAGTGAAGGGGGGAATGTGACAGTGGCCGCTCGGGGCCCCGGGTACGCATCCCCTTGTACCGCTTCCTGAACGGAGGGGAGTCCAGGGCGGCACCCCCTGGGGGAGTGAGGAAGTTCCTGTCCCTGGAACCTTAACCACCGGTAGCTTGGACCCTAGGCCCCGCTGCCGACGGACGGCATCTTTTTATATTTTTTAATATGTGTCTATTTTTTATATATACAGTGGTGGTCGTCTAATTAGAAACACTACCAACGGTCCTTGACATTATGTAAGATACTTCACCGCAATCGTTTTTATTTTCAAATTAAACAATAAATAGGACAACAGTATGTTCAACGGTTTATCATTTATTAGAAAAACATTATAAATCCCATTACACAAGTGCAGTTTTAATATTACATTACGGAAAAACATTTAAATCAGTTTTAAGGTATGAACAATAATGGTCAACTAATTAGAAACAACAACAAAAAAGTATAAAAAACAATATTTTTTTAAAGTATTAGTAATTAGTATTGTTATTTACGAAATAGCTTCTATCCACAGCCTACCAATAGTTGTAATTAATATTTAGTGGCGTATCCCTTATTTTGAATAACAGCACTGCAACGACGTCGCATTGATTCAATCAATTTCATACATTTTTCTAGGGGGATTGAATTCCATGCTTCAATAAATGCTTCATATAGTTCGTTATGACTGGTGTTACGTTTGTTTGAGACTTTCTTTTTAACAATACACCAGAGATTTTCTATCGGGTTTAAATCCGGACTATTTGCTGGCCAGTCTAAAACGGATATACGCTGTTCGCTAAGGAAATATTTAACGCTATTGGCCGTGTGTTTAGGATCATTGTCATGCTGAAAGATCCAGGTTACAGGCAAATGATCGTCCGAGTAGGGAATCATTGTGTGCTCTAAGATATTTTTGTATTGCCATTGATCCATTGTACCTTCAATCTTCCGAACGGGTCCAACGCCACATCCGGAAAAACACCCCCAAACTTTAATGTTACCGCCACCGTGCTTGACTATACTCCTTGTGTATTTATAATTAAATGCACTGTTTACAGGACGTCTAACATAGCGCTTTCCATCGGAATTTACCATATTTATTTTTGTTTCATCTGAAAATAACACTTTTTTCCATTCTTGTACCGTCCAATTAACATATTTTTTAGCGAATAATAATCGCTTCTTTCGGTGTTGCTTGGTAAGAAGCGGTACCTTTCGAGAGATTCTTCCAAACAATTTAGCTTCCACTAATCTTCGGCGTATCAGTCTTGACGAGATGTTTCTCGGGTCATCAGACGAAAAAACTTCATTTTTAATCTGGTTGGAGCTTTTACTAGGGTCTTTTTTAGCAACACGAACGATTAGCGTATCTTCTCTGGGAGAACTTTTTCTTGGCCGAGCCTTTCTAAGAACATTTTCAACAGTTCCATGTGTTTTATAATGATCAATTGCATTAAAAACTTTCTTAACAGAACAATTTAAATGCTCAGCTATTCTTCTGTACGCCCACTTATGGTCCATATGTAAATTAACAATTATTTGCCTAGTTGACGCGTCACAACTTTTATTTTTGCCCATTTTGAACAAAATAAAATTCAGATTAAATTTTTATTGCCGCCAAAATAATATAAAAAGCCAAGAAAGAAATGTTATTCTCCAATTTCAAAAAAAGAACGAGCTATGGATGCTTTTTGAAAATGTTTCTAATTAGGCGTCCAAGCGGCCAGTAACAGAAAATAAACTCTTACTTGTGTAAAACTCGTTTTGTAATTAAAAGTAAGATATGTTTTATATTTTATGCATTTAATGAGTTTTTTATTTGAGTGGCTATATTATTGCAAGATTATTAATTATTGAATGTGTATATTTTTACGAACATTTGTACATTGAAGTTATACTTTCTTTATTCAAAAGAAGTGTTTCTAATTAGATGTCCACCACTGTATATATATGTATTTAAAAAAAACATTTAAAAAATATATATGTGAAATAATAATAACATAACCGACTTCTTTCTACAGCTTCTTGAAGTCGGTGCCATGAATACCAATGTTATCCGCTAGAGTTAACTTAAGCCCTCAGCGGAATGCGCACTCCCCTCCCGACCTCCGCCTTCTTACCGCTCTCACCATCGGCACGTCAGTAACTCGCGCTTACGTCATCCAATCGAAGTCTCAAGTTTACGCTTAAGTTTACGCGGGTTGTAAAACAAAAAACTATATCAAATGTATAAAACATAGTAATTTTATAACCATATTACTTTTTGTTTAAACAAAAATTAATAAGCTATTATAATAAATGCAATTAAAAACTTAAAATAAACTAAGTTACATATAGTACAAGCGATTATAGACTTTGTAACAAATCGCTGCCAGATGGGAGCGTGCCGATAAGGCTGGCTGTATTGCCGCGCTGTATGGCGATGCTTATTTGTTGGGAGAAATACGAGTATGAGCCAGCCTTTTGATCACGGGTCGTATCAAACAGTTTCTTGCAAATCTCTTTGCCGATGGACCCCACGGACGTGTTTCATGTTTTTATATATTTTTTATGTTTCACTTCATACTGACTTCAAGATGTTGTACAAAGAAAATAGGTATCTATTATTTGCTTTTTCGGAATCTCCTGGTCGGAATTACCCCTGATTTTTTCATATTCTTAAACACAATGCATAACGGCTGCGCTGCTTGAAAATTAGAAGGTCTACATTACTATATTACATAAAAACTACATACATACATAACTTCACGCCAGGTCTCTTGCGGGGTAGGCACGAACAACAGAGCGCCATTTAGGCTTATTCTTACACACCTCACTTGCTTCTTTGACATTCATAGCTCTTATCATGCACGCTCGTCTGTTCTTAAGGCTCCTGACGTCACCTTCTGCTAGTACACGATCAATTTGATCATGGAAGGTGTGTCGTGGCCTTCCGCGACTTCTGCATCCATCCACTTTTGCATTGTATATCTGTTTAGTCATTCTTTCATCATAAATTCTTTTCACATGCCCGAACCACCGGAGCATTCCTCTCCTTACCTTCACCCTGACACTCTTTCAGACCAACTCCATTTCTTACTTCGGTATTACGAACGCGGTCCGCGAGTGTCACTCCGCAGATTTTGCGTAGTGCTCGCATCTCGACGGCGTTTACTCTACTTTCGTGCTCTCTGTTCCATACCCAACTCTCGCTTCCATACGTGAGCGTAGGTACCAGCACCGCGTTGTGTATGGCAAGCTGGGCTTCTGGCTGAGGTTCTTAGCGCCTAGAAGTTTACCTAAAGCTCCATTCACACTATTCTCCAAATTTACTCTTCTATGTCAGCGGCGTGCCTTCCATCCCTGCTAAAAGCACATCCAAGATATACAAACTCATTCACTTGTTCCAGCATAACATCATCGACCATTATCCTTGCATTCGTTCTGGTTTCTTCTCTTTCAAACACCATAACCTTTGTTTTCTTTGCATTCAAATGTAAGCCTCTCACCTGACCGTCATCTTTCATCATTGTGACTAGTGTTTGCAGTTCTGATGGTGATTCGGCTAAAAGCACGGCATCATCCGCATAAAGCAAAGTGCTAACAACTAGATCACCCATCCGCACCCCACCATCCATCAATCTTAATCTCTGGAGAAACTAAACTACTTTTTTAAAATAAATATATTAAACCTAAAACTCGTAAAATACCAACCAAATTTTTGCGATTGCATAAAAAGCACTGTCTTTTTACTGAAACAAAACAATGCAAAGCGTGCAAAAAAAAAAAAAAAAAAAACTAAATAAAAACAAATTAAGCTGGTTTAAACAACTGCCAATCAACACATAGAGATGAGTCGTAACCAACCTGATTTGAAGTAATACAATGGCTACGCTCCATTAGGGAGTCGCGACGACCACGTTCACGAATGCGGTTTCTCCCGTTCCACTTGCTTGTGGTGCAGTAAGCTTCTGTGTGAGGTGATCGCCAATGCACAGCAGGGTAGGGGCAGCTATTTTGGACACTCTCAGAAAAAGTTTGACGAGAACTACACCGCACCAGGCCCTGTTACTTTTTCTAAAATTTGAACTTGTGATTACTGGCCGTGCTTAGAACATTTGCTATCCCTAAAGCTTTGCACGATTGTTAGCTCCAAAGTGGAACTTAGTGCCGTGTGCTGCTCCTGTGTGCAACCTGAACCGAGCCAAGAGACTCCGGATCTCAAGGTTGGTGGAGCTTCGGCTTTTCTAGTATAAGAATCTAGGTCATATCTCCGCTATACAGTCCATAGATATCGTTTTATCCGTGGGCTACAGCACCCCACAAAATTGTTGTTTATTTTCTATCTATGTGTGTCATGTTGTTTATGACAATGTAGGTATTTGTTAGTGAACTGAAAAACGGTGAACTCAGATCCGATCATATTATTTTATGTCTTTGATGTCAGAAAACAAATCAATATCGAAAATAACTGTATCAAGAATCACGTAAATAACAAATTAGTTGCGCCTCCTTGCGGCAACAAAACGATTTCACGCCACTAGAATCGCATACGCAGCGTAAAATTGACAATGTGTACTAAATAACGAGTTTTGACGCTAATTGGCATGACAGTTGACATCTGCCCTGTTCGTGAATAGTATGTTGTGTATGCCAATAAATAAAATTTAACAAGTTGTCACTTTATTTTTTATGGCTTCAACGTAAATGGCATTGATTTTACCAATATCAAAGTTGAATAATAACTGTACAAAACTTTACGATCCCTTAAACGACATACCTACTGCTTATAACTGCCCCCGCCCCGTCAATGCTTTTTTTCATAGTAATTTGTGTATATCCTGTGTAATTTTACATTGCTTAATAACATCTGTGTTCACATACTGAGTTTAACTTTATGATTGTATTATCTACTGATTTGAAAAAACTCGATAAATTACTGATCAAAATTTAATTTGCTGTTTTGCGTTGAACTAAGCATTTGTCCTTTCTTACTTTGAAATTGGCAAAATCGTAGCCATAATTTAAAACAAAAATAGTGATAAAAGGTAGGGGGAAAAGAAAAGCAATTACAAACCTTAACACTTGAGGAATATTTTATACATATTATAATTTATATATATATATATATATATATATCAATTGCATAACTGTTCGTTATCTCGCTAAAGCTCCAGAACGGGTGGACTGTTTTGGCTAATTTTGATTTATTTTTGGAAGTCCAGGGAAGGTTTAAAAAGTGATTAAATATGAAATATATATATATATATATATAGTAAAAACAACAATTCGCTTTCCCCTAGAAACTATTCCTACCTGTCAAATATTTGATGTTCGTCCCGTCGTTCAGAAATCAATTAAATTTAAAAGTCATTCGAAAATCAAATAATATTTGAAAGTGATTTTATTCTTTTTTTTGGTTTCCAGTGTAAAACGTTTGATGTTCGTCCCGTGGTTTAAAATCAACGTTTTTTTATTTATTGATTCTGAGGCGGTACGAAATTTGCGAGGTCAGCTAGTTATATATACGAACAATCTACGTACGAATCATTCTGTTGTCACTGTAAGTTGTAACATTGGCAATCAATAGGGGCACCTTTTATTTCAGTCGAGATTGAGTAGTTTCTCTGTATTTTTGATCACACACTTTTTTGAGCGTTTCTTAAATAATAAAAAACAAAAAGTTCCAACATGCCCTTGGTTATTTTTTCTACGTCATTTACTCATAAAACTCGCACAATAAACGCTACGTCATCATCATTCGTTTGGAGTGAAATTTACTGGGGACAACTTAGTAGGATCTCCGACGACAATCAAACTTGAAGCGGTTTACCACTGTCCCTCCCACATATGACCGATAAATAAGTCGGAGCCTAGAAGCAAATTCCCCTGACACACTGAGCGACCCGAGTTCAGTAGTGGAGCATTCATGGGCTATTATTATTATGTAGAAAGATAATATTATAACGAACAGACAAACACAATGCATATCCCTGTGCTAAGCAAAGCACACTTATAAATATAATAATTTCAGTCCATAAATGCCCCACTTTGGGCTTGGGCCGCCCGTTATAGGGGGAACAGACAGTATACCCGCCACGCTTGTCCAAAGCGGCTTGGCATGTTTGACACATTGTTTATCTCAATGTGCAGGTTGCATCACGATGTTTTCCTTCACCGTTATTAGCACGTGGTAATTGTAACAATATGCACATTAGGTCAGAAAATTGACTAAGTGGCGCATGCATTCCGCCAGGATCGAACCAGCGCGCTTTGAGTTTGGGACGCGTGCGCTAGCCATTACGCTACGACGGCTTAAATATACTTATGTTATGGGTTATATGAAAGAAGAAAGAAAAAAAATATATTTCTAATAGCGACACACAACACAAATTTCTACTAACATAACTTATAGACATTGTATGCCGCAATTTGGAAATGAGGTCTGCACACAGCATTTTCCTGTCGAAACGTAGTCTGACATAGCGCTGATTTTCAGTGCCCACCCAGATCATATATAACTTACCCCTGTATTAAGTCGAAAAAAATAATTAAATTGGTCTAGTCGTTATTGTTAATTAAATAAACTTGAGTGGTTAATCTATCTATGTTACTTTAATGTTCACCTCTTCGAGATTACGCTTACTTTCCAAGATAAATTTTAGCAAAACTCTTATTATGTTTCTCTCACTCGATCTGATATTACTTATTTAATTTTAATATTTCATTAATATGTTTGTGGGTGAGATTTGTGTACATATGTGCATTTTATACTGGTTAAACAGTTATATGTTTGTCTGTATGTTTTTTAACTGCCCTTATTCGGTATTGTATTGTATTGTCAAAGAAGCAAGTGAGGTGTGTAAGAATAAGCCTAAATGGCGCTATGTTGTTCGTGCCTACCCCGCAAGGGACTTGGCGTGAAGTTATGTATGTATTCCGTATTCGGCCGCTTACGGCCGCTGTCGTCGCGCAAGAGTAAACTTCAGTCGTGCATCGGAGTTGATACACAGATTGTTTTTCACTATCAGAATATATATCAGATAGGCTGACGACCCGTCTAACGAAGTGGTTAGGTCCTTTACGGATATTTTCAACACTAGAGATTTTACCAATGAAAAATCATTAGGTATATTATACAACGATATAGTATATATACCACACGTGCCACTCAGAAAAGTTCGATAGTCTACGGGTTGAGTACAACGGTTTCGAAACTAATTTTTAATTCAAATGTTTTTACACCTTTTTCCAGGGAAAATCCGATTGGGATTCACCTCGTCGAGGTAGCATTAATATCCCCGTAAGAATACTATTGTCACGCAACGGTTTGCGATATCCCCTGGCCGATCTTCGAACATCCCATGTCCGGGCTCCGGGCTCGCTTGCACATTTACATCCCGGACGGATCTTTTATGAGGTGACCCTTCCATTTGTTAGTAGGAGAGCTGGGTCTCTCCGGCTACCTCAAGTCTCACCTCGAAGTGAGAGCGGGCGTGCAGATCGTTGCGTGTCCTTCCTCTCCGGCCTTTGTGTGCGGGCAGATAAGGTTTTCCCATCAGTCGCCCGAACGTTCTTTGCCTACGGCGGCTGGAGGTCGACGTGCACGATCCTTCATTACCATTACCTGCTTTGGTGGGAGGAGATTGTGGTTGTATTTCTCGCTCCACCGCCTCCTTTGCGGACAATAGGCTGTCAGCGGAGCAGAGTGCTTCGACGACTCTCCTGACAATGGATAGGGAGAGGTGTATGGGAGGAAGGAAGGATCCAACTAGTATCAATGATTCGGAGTCAATAGGTGGGACAACACTAACACGGAAGAAGGGAGAATATAGCAGCGGTCGCTCGGGGTCCCGGGAACGCGTCCCCTTGTACCTCTGCTGGATGGAGGCGTATCCAGCAGCGGCACCCCCTAGGGGAAACTTGTCTCTACACCTAAACGAACTCACTCAAGCGATATCGGCTCCGATAATTTTATAGTCGATAAAATATCGCCGTCGTCAGTGAACAGTGGGAAACGTACTTAACAGACCAGTCAATCGGTAGAACGATAAAAAACGACGGCCGGCATCGAGTCAGCGGACCGCCCACTCGTGGTACCCGGGGACCTAATTTAATAGTAGCACTTCGAAGGAATCACGGCCCAGGGGTCAATTCCAATAAGTAATGTCACAAGCTGCGTACACACAGAGCCAAGGAAGGCCAACGGTTGTTCTTTTGCAATCGCCGCAATCCACTATGTGGTACAAACTTGGAAGAAATCGAGCTATTTGAGCAATTAAGCTATTACTAATGGTCACCCGTGGTCGAAATTCGACCATAATAATCAATGTCAAAGACTATACTTCTATAATCACAGATTTCGCCAAGGCTACACTGTTAATTTGACTTTAACAATAAACAAAAGAGTATATTATATATGCGTGTGTGTCAAATACATGGTAGTGTGTGTAATGTTTATTTTAATTTGATTTCATAATTTTTTTATGCATAATTAAAAAAAATTGCTTTCTGCACTCCTTCTCTATATAAACTATAAGTGTGCGAAATTTCATACTCCTCCGTCTGCGCAATTTTCGTAAAAAGGGGTACAAAGGTTTTGCTGTGTTTTTCCTTCACGTATTAATATATAGATGGTTTTTAACCTTTTTATTACACAGGGGATTAGGGGTCCACTAATTTATTGATGTATAATATAATAGCACAATTTTAGACTGGTCAACATATAACATGAAGATAGATAAATACATACATACATAACTTCACGCCAGGTCCCTTGCGGGGTAGGCACGAACAACAGAGCGCCATTTAGGCTTATTCTTACACACCTCACTTGCTTCTTTGACATTTATAGTTCTTGTCATGCACGCTCGTCTGTTCTTAAGGCTCCTGACATCACCTTCTGCTAGTACACGATCAATTTGATCATGGAAGATGTGTCGTGGCCTTCCGCGACTTCTGCATCCATCCACTTTTGCATTGTATATCTGTTTATTCTTGCATCATATATTCGTTCTACATGCCCGAACCACCGGAGCATTCCTTTCCTTACCTTCACCCCGACACTCTCTTTCAGACCAACTCTCTTTCTTACTTCGGTATTACGAACGCGGTCCGCGAGTGTCACTCCACAGATTTTGCGCAGTGCTCGCATCTCGACCGCGTTTACCCTACTTTCATGCTCTCTATTCCATACCAACTCTCGCTTCCATACGTGAACGTAGGTACCAGCACCGCGTTGTGTATGGCAAGCTGGGCCTTCTGGCTGAGGTTCTTAGCGCCTAGAAGTTTACCTAACGCTCCATTCACACTATTCCCCAAATTCACTCTTCTTTCTATATCAGCGGTGTACCTTCCATCCCTGCTAAAAGCACATCCGAGATATACAAACTCATTCACTTGTTCCAGCATAACATCATCGACCATTAGCCTTGCATAAATACAGATAAATACAGATAATAGATAAACACTGATGTGATAAACATAAAATTCTACGATAAAAATAGTACTCAATATTAAAAATATTGTTGTTCACTTTTATAATTATACTTTTTTTAAATAAAACTGTTCAACAAAACACCACCCTTCAAGTTCTCGCCAAAAATTCTGCTTATAATTTTTTTGATGTTTATGGCTTGGCAACTAGGCCTTTAAGCCAGATCTTGATTACAATATAGTATCTTCTTTTTTTTAACCCTATGTATAGCTCAGCTGAGCTGTAGACTATGAATTGAAGCCATTCAACGGAGTTCTTGTGACAACTCAAAAGGCCCACATTTGACTATACAGTTCACATATCTCACCAATATGCTTAATTACTACTCCAAAACTATCAATATCCTACAACTATTGTTCATTTTAGAATAATTATACACATTTTTAGAAAATGAAACTGCACGACACATCTCCTTTTAGTTCCCGCCAAAACTCCATTTACTGTACATATACCTACATGTGTAATACAGATATATATTATGTCTATGTATATCACTTAATATTCCAATGAATAGTGCCACATTCAAATTCCAAAAATCCCCTAAAAACTCCAGTGTAAAAAACAATAAAAGTCAATAATGCTTTTACCACAACATCAATCAATGAATTACTGAGAAAATATAAAACAACCATTTTTAGCAAATAAATACATTTATTATCTTATTGCTCTGCCAACGCCGATTGACAGTTATCGAACGCGCCAAATGAATTGTAAAACCATCACCATTATTATTTCCATAAAGAAATGTCACTATGGACAAAAACATACTTTAAAGGAGGGGAATAAGGTCCAGACAGCATTTCGTAAACGGTACATATAAGTTTGGAAATTTAAAGTATAGTCACCACCAAATTTACCATCGTAAAGTTAAAGTATCTGCCAATAATGTACTTTATAGTTGGTTAATAAGGTTTAAAAGCAGTATCTGAACAGTAAATATAAATTTGTTGGCATAAGCTGTGCTCCCGCCAATGGCGCCGCGTACTGAATTTAAATTTTCGGATTTGGAACGCATTCGTAAACAGTGCGCTCGTAAGCGGCGAAGTTAAATCGGCAATGCATTTTAGTTCGAAATCGATATTTACGGATAAAATCATGTAGTCACACCACTAGTGCGGGGGTAAGTGTGACGTGCTGAATATTTGAGAGGGTTCTGTTCACTGCTTAAACATGAGTTATTGTAATAGCCGAACAAATGTCGGCAATGCTATTATCAGAATATAAAAGAAGATATAGATAAATTAGTTTCGAGACGTTTTTGCGTTTAGCAAACATAAACATTAATAAATAAACTAATAATTTTTATATATTTTTATACGCAGGTTCTTAATATATGAAAATAATAATAATAAAACAATATATTAATACGTGAAGCAAAAACACAGAAAAACTTTGTACCCCTATTTTACGAAACTTGCGCAGACGGAGGATTATGAAATTTCGCGTATAACTCACTTATAGTTTATGCAGAGAAGAAGCGACGAATGCTAATATTTTCTAAATTATGCATAAAAAATATATTAAATAAGTAAAAAAAAATACACTCGCTACTAATACTCTTTTCTTAATTGTTAAAGTGAAATTAACAATGTAGCTTTGGCGAAATCTGTGATTATAAAAGTATATAGTCTTTGACAACCGAAACATAATAAAATTACATACTATTCAATACAATGTAAGAAAACTTAACTTATTTGTATTGTATTCTACCCATAGTCCCTCAAGACTATAAGTAGAATACTGAGCCCAAATCACCGTCTTCTATGGGTAAGGTTCCCAGAAGGCTGGCTACGTTTCCTCGCTGGATCGCCATGCTGATCCGTTGGTCGAGATAGGCACCGGCCCTCTGATCACCTGAAGAGTCGATGAGTCGTTTGATCAATTTTGGTAGAGGCTCATGGCCTCAGGACCCCACGGTCCAAGCGTCTCGACAGCAAACGGCACAAACATATAACTCTCACTGAGGGTTGCATATTTCCGCCGCTTGAGTGATTCCGCTGTTTCCGCCGCCGAACCGGCCGATCTAGACGTGTTAATTTAAAATAATTATTATGGTTGAATTTCTACCACGGGCGACTACTAGTAATATATAAATACATTGTTAATATATACAAATTCAAAAACGTCTCAAAAATTTCATTTAAATTGGTCCTGGGTTTTAGGTGTGTAGTGTGCATATTCACAGCCATAAGAATTTCTTTAATATTATAACATTTTAAACATTTCGTGTCTATGTGACATTAAAGCTATTTAAAAAAAATAACTGGAGTAGAATATACAAACGATGTGCAGCTTTTTTAATTTCTTGTCAGTTTCTCTGTCTATTTGTCGTTGTATCTGTTTGCGCCGGACTAGCGGGATGATTGCGATGCGCTTTTCGCTGATCTGCTAATTCTTAGACTTATACTGTGAGCTACTTTTTATTCTGGGAATCCCGCGGTAATTTTCTGGAATGATTTAAAATGACCAGATTAAAAAATAACTATTCCAATGTGATTTTCATACCGTTCGCTAGCAAATATAATGTTATAAAATGTGTGATATTTCTTACGGGAATCCCGCGGAAATTCAAGTCAAGCGATGACTAAGCCACGGGCATATCCTAGTTCATTAGTTCATGCTTGTTAGCATGACTATCCATATCCATATGCATGTTCTCTTCTCTAAACATGTTTTTGAATAGTACCAGTATTGGATTAAGCGTTTAATAGGTGTACAATAAACATTTGGATTTACATCAGTCCCGCGGACCCCTAACCACGTCAATCACGTACAGGATCCGTTTAAATTAACGTCAAGATATTCATTTACGATGCAACGAACGCCGTTGACATAAGTAACAATACTGTACGAGAGAGGGAAGAGGTGCGCATGCGTCTCGCGGGTACCGACGTCAGTCAGGGTCCCAGAGGCACAGATATGTGCAAAATCTCCTCCCGTGATTGCGCTATAGGGATCCTTCGCCATCTGGGGTGCGGAGGAACTAACCCCTGTTGACGAATTAAGTTTGCCTCTCCCGGGGCATTCTCAAGCACTGATGCGCTAGGATCAGCGTTGGCGTAACTACATTCTAAGTCTCACGCTATTCCGAATATGAGTGTGAGGCACATGGGAGGATGGGGGTTTTAGTGGAGTATTGGCCTATGGGTACCTTGCTGAGTCTCCACACAAGCTGACAATCGACTCTGTTATCTGCGCCATCTTCGGTGGATAACTCTCATTGCTTTGGTCTAATCCCCGTAAAGGACCCGGTAGTGTAAGAAATGTCTTTGCCCCAGCCCAAAAAAAAACACAGCATCACCTTCCAGTTCTCGACAATAACTCCTGTTGCCATAAACTATTATGACACCATAGAAATAGATATATTTTTGGAGATTATGGCTTAGCAACTAGGTCTTTAAGTCTAGACTTAAAAACTAGTGCTGTAACACTGACACTTTGTATTCATAATCGATTCTTAGTCGTTATTCTCCCGCAGGTAACGATTCCGAGCCTGACCAAGAAGACTCAAGCACTGACACCACCAGAGAGAATAAGGCTCGACGTAGACGGACTGCGTTCACATCAGAACAACTCTTGGAGCTAGAACGGGAGTTCCACGCAAAGAAGTATCTGAGTCTCACTGAGAGATCTCAAATTGCATCAGCTCTTAAACTGAGCGAAGTGCAGGTAATTCGATTTTTGAAGTTACTAGAATCGATTTTAATATAACGCCTTCAGTTTGGAAATTCGATGAGGAGTGAAATAATACAAGCGTACTTCAAAAGCGTCACTTTTTTCTTTTAAACCACCCCTATATAAGGGAGGTTATTGACGAGCCGGGTTCTACCCGGTCCGGTGTCGAGTCGATGCTCATAGACAGCTATATATAGATCCATGGACTTATAAACCGCGCGCCGGGTATAGACACGGTGCGTGCCGGCCACGGCATCGAGCCGGACTGTCGCTAGCGCCGGCTCATGAACATAACTTCACAGTCTAGCATAGCTAACTGATGGCCGGTTCCAGCCCGTTTTATGACCGTCTCTATAGACGACCAGCCTTTTTTTTCTGGAAATAGGTCCGGCAAAAAAACCGTCTCGTTGGCGCACACCCTTAAAGCGAGCAAGACATAACAAAAATCAAAACAGTCAGCCCTTGTTGTTCTGTCCATGTTAAGGTGAATAAGTAAAAAAATAAAACAATATAAAGTCAGTGAATGTAAAGACTTTACTTACACATGGTTTTTAATAAACGAAATTTTAAGAGAAAGTTAGTAAAATCGAGATGGAAATCAAATTTACAAAAAATAACGAGTGTCAATTTTAAAAAATATTTATGGTAGAATTATATTTTTCAAAGAGACAAGCGAGGTGTGTAAGAATAGGCCTGAATGGCGCTCTGTTGTTCGTGCCTGTATGTATGTATATTTTTCGTTAATTACAATATATATAGATATTACTTGTATACGTCACAATTTTAACGAAAAAAACTAAGGTTCTAATGTGCTACCGACCCAATTTGTTATAAAAATCGACTCTATTTATAAATAACTTTTATTCATTTTTTTTCTTAAAGTAGAACATTCTTTATTTTCATAAATCGATTACTATCGATTTATTTTCGCATAGTGTCGATGGTTTAATAGTCTGTGCATTACATGTCTCCCAGTTCATCACAAGAGTTATTGGCGGGAACTGAAAGGAGATGCTGGCTTAAAGGCCTAGTTGCCAAGCCATAAATATAAAAAAAACTGAAAGGAGATGTTGTGTTTGGCAGTTTTATTTTCTAAAAATGTGTAAAATTACTCTAAAATGAACAATAGTTGTAGGATATTGATAGTTTTTGAGTAGTGATTATGTGTTTTGTGAGAAATGTGAACTTGTAGCCGCAGACGTCCGATCGCCACGGCGGCCGCTCACAAACTGTTGCGGACAGAATCACTCCACTGACGTCACCCCCGTAAAGCCCGTGCGACCACGCCCCGCCTACCGCGGGGACATAGCTCGCTCCGTTAGCTGCTAAGCGTCTGCATTTTTGTAGTACTTTAGTAAGCGCGGAGCGAGCCTACATCATGCATTCCTGAACTGCAATTCAAACACACAACATTGTTTTACTTCTACTTGAAGACCTCAAAAGTGGTGACCCCGCAAGAAAACCACCTTCTGAAGAAAGGATCATCTCGAAACAAAATTCCTGCAGGATAGAAAACTCTGCTCGTCTGTTTAGCCGATCAAGCTCAGACAATATGGAAGATTGCAGTAAAGCAGCAGCAGCCAGCCATGAACTGAAGGAAGTATCCGGCCTCGCTTTGACACCAAGAATTCCACCACTCTGGCGCGACAGATTAAGGCTATGGTTTGTCCAGTTTGAAGCCATCGTCTCGGCACAGAAAAAAGGCGACAAGGCGATGTATGAACTCGTCGTTGGACAACTGGAACGACAGGATATCGACGAAATAAGTGACATTTTACTAAACCCACCCGCTGACAACAAATACGACACCATCAAGAAGAGACTCCTCAACGTATACGAAGAATCTGAACAGAGGCAACTACAGCGACTAATCTCTGAAGTGGAACTTGGAGAATTGAAGCCATCACAATTACTAAGGCGTATGCAACATCTAGCTGGCAACAAAGTGTCTGAAACAGCGCTCCGCCTAATGTGGATCAGTCACCTGCCACCAGCAGCCCGTGCAGTACTGGCCATCAGTGAAAATATTGCCAAGCAGTCTCAACTTAGTGAGCTTGCGTTGGTGGCCGACAAAGTCGTCGAAAACTCCACACCAACAAACCCGATCTTCGCAGTCACTACAAGAGCGACGTCACCGCCACAGCCACAATCACCTACAAATGCATTCAGCGAGCTTCACTCAAAAATCGACTGCCTCACCCAAGAAATAGCTGAGCTGAAGACTAATCAACACCGAACGAGACCTTTCTATCGTAACTCATCAAGATCACGTTCCCGAGAGCGATACAATCAGAACCATCCCAGCCAAACTATCTGCTATTATCATCGTAGATTTGGAAATGCAGCCAGAAAATGCACACATCCCTGCAATTACCAGAAACCGGCGGAAAACTAAGCACAGCGTTGGATGCGGCGGAATCCGACGCCCACATTACTTCTCACCGCCTATTCATCTATGACCGCAAATCACGGCTATCTTTTCTCATCGATACCGGTGCAAACGTATCGGTACTACCGCGTTTCGGCAACATCAAAGCCAAGCCTACGAACTTTTCACTATATGCCGCCAACAACACAGTCATTCCAACATATGGCGAAAAGACATTGGAGCTGGATTTGAAACTGCGTCGGCCTTACAAGTGGAAATTTATCATCGCAGCAGTGAGCAAGCCCATTATCGGAGCCGATTTTTTGAAGCACCACAAGCTACTCGTTGATGTTGCAAGCCGATGCCTTATTGATAAGGTGACAAACCTCTCAGTACAGGCACCAATAGTCAACGCAACGGAACCCACAATACGCAGCATCGACGTGGAACAAAAATACCATCGCATACTAGCCGCTTTCCCCGACATTACTCGCCCATCGTGCTTCAAAGAAACACCAAAACACAATGTTGAACACTACATAGAAACGAATGGCCCACCACTCCACTGCCGCACTCGTCCACTCGCACCGCACCGCTACATGGCCGTCAAAAAAGAATTTGAAGATATGATGCAGCAAGGCTTATGTCGTCCCAGCAAGAGTCCATGGTCAAGCCCACTACACGTGGTACCTAAGAAAAATGGGGATTTACGTGTATGCGGCGACTACAGACGTCTCAACACAGTTACTATAGACGACCGATACCCCGTACCACGACTTAAAGATTTCACGTACTTATTACACGGGAAGAAAATCTTCAGCACACTCGACCTAAACAGAGCCTACAATCAGCTACCAGTCCAAGAAGCTGACATACAAAAGACTGCCATCACAACACCATTCGGACTTTTCGAATTTCCCAGAATGGTACCAGGGCTCAAAAACGCAGGCCATACTTTCCAACGATTTATCCACCAAGTTCTCAATGGACTCGATTTTGCATTCCCGTTCATCGATGACGTCATCATTGGATCAGAAAATGAAGAACAACATGAACACCATTTGAAAACAGTCCTACAAAGACTTGACGCCTATGGTATAACCATCAATCCATCAAAATGCGTATTTGGAAAGAAAAATTTGACATTCCTGGGATATGACGTGTCAACCGAAGGTATAAAACCACCACAAGAAAAAGTTCAAGCCATTACTGACTACCCCCGGCCAGCAAACATCGAAGAGCTCCGTCGATTCCTCGGTATGATTAACTTTTACCGTGACTCCATACCGAAGGCCGCAGAACTCCAAATACCACTCAACACTTACCTACATAACTGCAAAAAGCGGGACAAAACGAAGATCGAGTGGACAAAAGAGGCCGAAGAAGCATTTGAAGCGTGTAAGGCCAGCATACAGACCGCAGCCTTACTCGCTCACCCATCACCATCAATGTCAGAACCAATGACGCTCATGTGCGATGCATCCAATACATGTGCCGGCGCCGTCCTTCAACAGAGCACTAACGGCAAGTGGACACCGCTAGGGTATTTTTCGAAGAAACTATCCGACGCCCAACAACGATACAGCACTTTCGATCGCGAACTACTTTCAATCTACATGGCCGTTAAACACTTCAGGAAGCTATTCGAAGGACGAACACTCATCATCTACACAGATCACAAACCACTCACATATGCCATTCACAAACCGCCATCCGACAGCGAGACCCAACGACGCGCCCGCCAGCTACTTTTCATTAGCGAGTTCACAACTGACATAAGACACGTAAGCGGCAAAAACAACCCCGTAGCCGACGCACTATCACGCATTGAAACAATCGACGTACCTACATTAATTAATTTTGAAGAACTCGCTAGCGCACAAGAAAAGGACACCTGCCTACCCCAGATCTGCAACAGCCAATCGTCCAACGTAAAAATCAAAAAGATCGTAATTCCCGGCTCGACAAAACCAATATACTGCGAAACATCAACAGCATACATCCGTCCTTATCTACCTGATGACTATCGTCGCATAGCATTCAACGCGCTGCATAATATTAGTCACCCTGGAATACGAACTACACGCAAGATGATACAACAGCAATACTTTTGGCCATCTATGAACACCGATATCGGAACATGGGCAAAAACATGCGTACCGTGCCAGCGCGCCAAAATACAACGACACACACACAGCGAACCCGCATCGTTCCCGCCAACCGAACGCTTTCAACATCTACACATAGATATAGTTGGACCGCTTACTACAACAGCGCAAGGACACAGATACCTACTCACGATGATCGACCGCGCGACTCGTTGGCCCGAAGCAATACCACTCAGTGAGATAACAGCGGAACAAGTTGCCAAGACGGTTTACGACCAATGGATAGCTCGTTTTGGTTGCCCTACAACTATTACCTCGGACCAGGGTCGACAATTTGAGAGCCAGCTATTTCAATCATTAACTAGACTACTAGGAATAGAGAAAACCAGAACGACCGCTTATCACCCACAAAGCAACGGGATAGTTGAACGATGGCACCGCACGCTTAAAACAGCACTAACCGCCCGTTTGCAAAACGGCGGAAAATGGACGGACGAACTGGCAACGGTGCTACTCGGCCTACGAAACGCTGTGCGTGAAGACACAAAAACGAGCGCCGCGCAGTTAACTTTTGGCACAGCCCTACGTGTTCCCGGAACCTTCATAACGCCTACCCAACCACAAAGTATACCACTACACGAAGATTTCGTTCATAAACTTCAAGCAACTATCAGAAGCCTAACTCCAACCACAGACACTACACACGAGAATAATCTGAAGACATTTGTACATCACGACCTAGCAACATGTGAAAACGTATTCGTCAGAGTCGACGCCGTGAAGAAACCACTTCAGCCTCCCTACGAAGGACCCTACCCAATCCTGGAACGAAATGATAAATTCTTCAAAATTAAGCTGCCTGGAAGAGAAACCAACGTCTCTATCGACCGTCTGAAGCCCGCCTACGTCCTGAAGCTGTGCACTACGCCAACTCACCCTGCAGTTGGAAACCAGAAGGATGCCTTAAAAAAGGCAGTTGGCAGTAAAGATCGTTGCGGAAACATGGTTGCCTTGAAAAAGGCAGTGTGTGACGACCATACGGACGCCTTGAAAAAGGCAGTTGGCAACGAAAATTTTCACACCCGCAGTGGACGTCGAGTCAAACCACCGGTACGCTTCGCTTGAGGGGGAGCCCTGTAGCCGCAGACGTCCGATCGCCACGGCGGCCGCTCACAAACTGTTGCGGACAGAATCACTCCACTGACGTCACCCCCGTAAAGCCCGTGCGACCACGCCCCGCCTACCGCGGGGACATAGCTCGCTCCGTTAGCTGCTAAGCGTCTGCATTTTTGTAGTACTTTAGTAAGCGCGGAGCGAGCCTACATCATGCATTCCTGAACTGCAATTCAAACACACAACATTGTTTTACTTCTACTTGAAGACCTCAAAAAACTGTATAGTCAAATGTTGCCTTTTGAGTTGTCACAAGAACTCCGTTAACTGGCAAAAGCTCATTACCTACTGTTCATCTGTGCTACACATAGGCTTAAGAAAATGAAGAAACTATATTGTAAACTAAGATCTGGCTTAAAGGCCTAGCTGCCAAGCCATAAACCTAAATAAATAATAAATAAAATATGACAATTATGTCATTCGTTTCGTTTCATGCAGACTTTACTTTCAAGAAATATGTAAATTGTTAGACGTGCAAACATAAAAAAACGCTTGGAAATAATATTAAACATTATACATATAATAAACAATAGTTTTAGGGTAGTGATTATTATTTTGAAGCAAGAATTGCGTGTTTTGCGAAATATGTTAAGGTGTGTCACAAAAATGAATTATATTTCTTTATAGAAATAATTAGAAGAAACAATTTATAATATAGATATATCTTAATTAGATGTTTTAAATTTTAAACAGTGTTATAAACAAGAATATACAATTTCTGAACATAAAATATCGCAACGAAACATTAATCTTTAAGTTTTTTAACAAAAAGGCGTCTGCTTTCTCATTTATAATATTATTTTGTATAAATTTTGAATGTCAGACGATACTCTACTAAAAGATCAACAATTATTTAGTATTGTTTTTGTTTTGTTAATTAAAAATTGTTCAAGTATTCATATTTGTACTGAAGTGAATTACAAATTGTACGCTCTAAATGCATTAATTTATTTAGGGTTAAACATGAGTAAAAGAAGTATAAGTTTTTTTTAACTGTGGCTGCAACGCCTTTGGCATTGATTTTGCAAATTCCAAAGTAGAAAATCGGATCATAAATCTCAGAGTAACCGGAGTACATACATAATAAAAAAACCGACTTCAAAAACTAAAAAACTAAAATGTATAAAATAACTCATTTCTAAAGCTATTATTATTAATATATATTATCTAAAACATCTCGAAGTCGGTGCAAAGTAAAACATGAAAATTACTATATTTTGAAAATTACTAATTACTTTATACATTTTAGTTTTTATTTGTTACTTGTTAGTGTCTAGCTATGTATGGGTGGACCTACGAATGGTGCCGCGCTTCTTGAAAAATATAGGTCCCAAGAACCGGAACAAAAAAATGTTCGTAAAATGAAAACTACTGGGCCAAACTATGTAAAATTTTTAGGGGCCACATGGCAGCTATTCCGCGTCGAACAAAAAAAGAACCACGTAAATCGAATCATAAATCACGGAGTAATCGGCGAACATACACAAAAAAACAAAATAAAAGATCCCGACGAATTGAGAACCTCCTCCTTTTTTCGAAGTCGGTAAAAAAATATCGACCATGTTGAGAACCTACTTTTGGAAGTCGGTTAAAAAGACATGTGCTTTATTCAATGCAAATCAGCAAACAAGATTTTGGTCGGTGATTTGTACGAGATTTTGCAAATCTGTGGACAACACAAACATAAAACTACATTAAACATAGATGTTACTAGCTGTACCCGGCAGACGTTGTCCTGCCTTTAAAAAATAAAAATCTAGAACCCGATTCCAGCGTCATCTAAATTATTCTCAAATCCACTTGAAGAAACAAAAAATTTCATCAAAATCAGGCTCAGCGTTTAGGAGGCGTATCGCGGCGCCACCTACTGGGTCCAATCGTATATTTAAACCATTCCGGGACAAACTTCAACACAATCAACAACAAAAAGAACACCTAAATTCTGGTACCCGATTGCAGCGCCATCTACCTGGTTCAAATTAAAATCTTAATCATCCCAGTAGAAAATTATAAAAAAACTAATATCGCTATTAAAAAATAGGGGTTGATTGTAGAGGGTTGAAAATTTTAGGGTTGTATGTATTTTTAATGCTGTATCTAAAAAAATAAAAATAAAAAATTTAATAAAAAAAATATTTAGGGTGGGCAACCCTTGACACTTAGGAGTATGAAAAATAGATAGTAGCCGATTCTCAGACCTACTGAATATGCATATAAAATTTCATGAGAATCGGTCAAGCCGTTTCGGAGGAGTATGGGAAAGAACACTGTGACACGAGAATTTTATATATAAGTGTTAAAAACTTACACAGGACATACCTACACAAAATCACTATGAGCTAATGTTAATAAAGGAGTTTATGTTTATTTAATCTATGGCTTCAAGGCTTTTGGCGTTCGTTATGTTAATGCCACATTTAGTGTTGCCAGGTCCAATTTGTTTTAAATCTGGGTAGAAGATAAAACAAATCGTTGTTGGATTGTAGATCGGGACAATACAAAAACAAGGTTTTTATATAAATAAAGGTTTCATTACATAAATTTCAACGGTCTTATTTATGCGGATTAGAGTTTGAACGCTTCTTTAAAAACCATAAAGAAGCATTCATGCTTATCAACTGTATGAATAATATAATAATCTAAATTGAAATGACTTTATTGGCATAATAAACATGGTTTAGAGTGTGTTACATTAGTATATTTTTGCCAGATGGAATTAACTCCTACAATTAATTTCACCTTAAACTAAATTATTACACTACATAATATGTCAAAATTAAAATTTAAAAAATAACATCCACATCAATAACAACAACAGGCAAATAGCAATAAAATTCTAGTAATATGATTATTATAAACTGATAAATTAACAAAATACCTAGACCTCGCACATGAGATGGTTTAGTAGCGAAGAGCCTCGACCGACATCTGGAGAGGCTCTCAATCGGTAGATGGGTGAAGTGCCAGATTCAGAAGGCGGTTTTCCTAAGCACGGCACGCATTTTGAGGAAGTTCCTGTCCCTGGAGCTTTAACCACCGGTAGCTTGGGCCCTAGGCCCCGCTGCCGACGGACGTCATCTGATTATTATTATAATATTTTAAGTTTAAGTGTGAATTATATTTTACCACTTCTATATTCATTTATGCTAACATTTATTAGCAAGGATTGTGTTTATGGAATTTAAAATCTGTTTTATTTGGATTATAAATTTTGTGGAAAACATTAACATACAAGGATTTGAACAAAATTTTTAACATTACTAATTCTCAATTATCTAATGCTTTTTAATTTCGTGACATTTAATATCCCGATCAGGTGCAAAACGGGACGCGTCGTCAGACACCTGATAATCGGTACGTCCCGCGCAAATCGGGACACCTGGCAACTCTAGCCAGAATATAGATTCATTGACATCAAAATAAAGATAAACTATATATAAATAAATCAATAAAATAAATAAAAGAACCTAAATACTAAACTTAATGCCAATTTTATATAGGCACCTGTAAAATTCTTCTGTAAGTGACCTACTTCGAAACGATTTTCATGAAAACCATTTTTTTTAAATTATTATATCTACCTCTGACTTCAAAACAATGGCACAAGATGGAGGCTTACGTCTAGAAATGGATAAAGCTTTGAAAATAAGAGTACTTACTCACACAAAACAATAATGTAATACGTACAGAAATGGAGAAGTCATGTCATAAGAGGCAACAAAAACGATACACAAGCAGGTGGGAGAGTTTTCCCGACAGTTTTCAAATAATAAATAATACAATCATATCGTAAACTCTATATAACGACACTAAAAGAGCTGCGCGTTTTATGGCGTTATAGAGAGTTGCCGTTAAATGGAGAGAAGTATTTATGTCTGACGTCTTTAGCTGCATCAGTAATTTTGTTGTACTTTTTTACTTATTTTATTAATATCTAACGATATTGACGCATCTTGGTAATAAAAAAATACTTAGAAATTTAGGCATACATGATGCCAACAGTCGAGTTTATTAGGGCTAAAATAATAAATCGATAAAAGAACGTACACAGCTGTTTTTTCTAATTTTGGCACTTTTTATAACTTAATTGTTGTCGCTATTGAGAGTGGGTAAAGCTATAATATAGAGTGTATCATTTTATTGAAGACAAGCTTTTTTTTTATTAAGGCGAGGGAAAATGCTACCGATTTACGCACAGACTGGGTCGTTGCCAGGAAAACGACACACGTCGGTCGGGGGCGGTATCACTGCAGCAATAGTATGCTCTTGGCAGTGATCCGTCCGCGATCGACTCAGCTAGTGTGGAAAGACTCAAACCACCTCCTCCCTGTCGACCCTGCGCTTTTTGTGAAGGAAAGGCTGAGATTTAGAACATAGTTACGTCCAGCCGATCCAGCGCACAACAAAGTGCCTGGAGTGTGCCCTGGGAGAACACACCCGACTTCGTTGTGCGGGGGTAAATGGTAGTGAAGACAAGCTTTTTTTTTTTTTTTTTTTTGAGGCGGGGAAAAATGACTAACCGATTTACGCACTCTCTGGGCCGTCACTAGGAAACGGCACGAATCCACGGGGGGCGATAACGCTAGCAATTGTATGCTCTACTTGCGCTTCGTCCGCTATGGATTACACAGAGGAGTGTGGAGACTCCGAGCGATGCCGCACGGGCGAGCAACCTCAATACCCACTAAAAAACCCCTCCTCCCTTCGCGGCCCTGCGCTTTGATGTGAAGGAAAGACTGAGATGTAGAACATAGTTACTCAGCAGTCGATCCAGCGCATAAAGTGCTGAAGTGTGCCCCGGGAGAACACACTCCACTACGGAACGGGGGTAGTTGTAAAATCCCTTGCTGACCTAGTAGCTAAGGGCCCCCATCGTTCCGGATCCTAACTCAGGGAGGGAAGTAATGCGCGTACCTGCCTCTCCGGGTGCCGGCTGAAGGCCGGCGACCTCGAGAAGAGACCGTAGCACGCGCCCTAGGACTTCGCTCCCTATCCCTCTCTGCGGCCTCTTTCAGAGACATAACTGCCTCACAAAAAGAAACCGCAGTATCCCAGCGGTCGTCGCTCTGCAACATGGCCGTTACCAAATCGCCGAGCGATGCGACGGCTCCTAACTTTGTCTCGAGCTCGAAACGCTGCGGTGCCCAGGCAGCGCACTCGACAAGCGTATGAAACGCCGTATCGGGCGCGCCACACTGTCGGCAATCCGGAGAAGGCAAGCAGCCCACAATGCGAAACAGATACTGGTCGAAGCAACCGTGTCCGGTCAGTATCTGCGTCGTCCTGAAGGTGAGGGTGCCGCTAGTGCGGTTAACCCATTCCTCCAGTTGTGGCCTGATTGCGTCCACCGTAAAGCCGCCGGCCGCAGGGTGTTCGAGGTCACGAGACCAGTCGACGAGGCAGGAAGCGGTTTCCCGCTTCCTGACCGTCTCTATCTCGACTTGACAGAAGGTCAGTCCTCTAGCTAGGGCATCCTGCTGGGTACGACGAACCCTGGACAGGACGTCTGCCTGGAGAGGCCAGGGCAGCTCGCCTGCCAAGAGTGTCGCCGCCGTCCAAGACACTGTACGATACCCACGTATGGTTCTCACGGCCAGAACCCGCTGCGCCCGGTGCAGCAGGGTTCGATTGTGGCGGTGAAGCGACTCGAACCAGACGGGGGCACCGTAAAGGGCCATACTCCTCAGGATGCCAGAATATAGTTTCCGCGTCGCACCCCCCGGCCCCCCCACGTTGGGAAGAAGCCTTGAGAGTGCGCCCGCGGAACTCACGAGTTTGGGAACTAACTGCTCAAAATGCGCTTTGAACAGCCATTTCCCGTCTAAGACTAGCCCAAGATATTTCATCGTGGGCCCTACTCTGATCGCCACCCCCTGGACTGTAACGGACAGATCCGGGGGTGGATTGCGAAACTTCCTATGGAACATGATGGCCTCCGTTTTCGCGGGGGAGACCCTCAAGCCCAGTCTAGCTATTCTGTCTACGACTATCGCCAACCCGTCGTTGGCGACGTCCACGGACTCCGCGAATGACGCGGCGCGTGCCGTGAGTAGGGTGTCGTCCGCAAAGCAGATCAGCCCTACCCCGGGCCTGACCGTCACCCGAAGGATCCAGTCATAGCCTACGTTCCAAAGGATCGGCCCGAGGACCGACCCCTGTGGAACGCCGCACGCGACACGTCGCCGACCTAACTCGTGATTGACGGACGCACCGCCCTCCCAAAGGATGTGTCGATCCCGCAGGTACTCGCCTAACAGCCTCGTGAGGTACGGGGGGACTCCGTGTGCACGGAGCCCCTCCCTGATCGTCTCATGAGGGAGGCTGTTAAAGGCGTTCGCTATGTCTAGCGACACCGCAAGAACGACGTCCTTCGCCCGGACGGCTTCGTCCGTCACCGTTCGCAGCGTCTCGAAGGCGTCCATCGTGGACCGCCTCCTCCGAAACCCGAACTGCGTATCTGATAGCCCCGGCTCCACGGTGTCTAGATGCTTCACGAGCCGCTCCGCCAAGATCTTCTCGAAGACCTTGGCGACCTCGTTCAGCAGCACTATGGGCCTGTAGGCGGACGGATCGTCGGGAGGCTTACGACCTCCCTTGGGAAGAAGGCACAGACGCCCCTCCTTCCATTGCGACGGGAACCTACCTGCGCGAATACAGGCTTCGAAGAGGTCCCGCAGCTGGCTGCGTAGATGTTTTGCAGCCAGGAAGAGGAGGCGACCGGGGACCCCGTCGGGTCCCGGAGCCGTCTTCCTGCCCCGGAGCCGGTCCAGGGCAACGTCGAGTTCCCCCTCGGAGATGGAGTGAGGCTCCTCGTCCGTGGGGGTGTCGGGAATGGGTGGACCCATACTGGGGGGAGTGAAGTTCCCCGGATCCGGGAAGAGCCCATCGATCACCGAACGGAGCACCTCGGGTTCGAGCGTTTCCGTAGCCGTGGAAGTGCAAGGCCGCAACTTGTTGCGGGCCCCACGGTACGGACGCCCCCAAGGGTCCCGATCGAGCGTCTCGAGGAGCTCGGCCCGAGCTCGGGCTTTCGACCGCAATATCGCAATCGAAAGGGCCTTTCTGGCCTCCCTAAACTCTCCCACGAGTCCATTTTCCGCGACATAGTCCGGAGGACGGCGCGCCCTGCAGCGTTTGAGCCTGCGGCTGATGATGCGAACTGCCTTTCGCATCTCGCCGAGCTCCTCGGTCCACCAGTGGACCGCCTGCCTGCACGAAGGCTGTCGTTTGGAGACGCGTGGCATCGCAGCGTCGCAAACCCTCGTCAGGGTCTTGCGCATGTGCTCTGCCTGCGTGTCCAAATTCGCGAAATCGGCTGGGTAGGCCCAGCTTTCCGTACATGCCCACTCCTCGGCCTGCTCCGGATCGAGCTTGGTAAGGGCCCAACGCGGGAGGAGAGGGGGGCGACGTTGAACAGGGCTCGGACCGGAGGAGGGGGTCGTTAGCTCAAATCTGATATA
Organism: Dendrolimus punctatus; assembly: GCA_012273795.1. Taxonomy (NCBI): domain Eukaryota; kingdom Metazoa; phylum Arthropoda; class Insecta; order Lepidoptera; family Lasiocampidae; genus Dendrolimus; species Dendrolimus punctatus. The sequence continues at coordinate 9,097,081 of CM022554.1, read as the reverse complement.
CCGATGATCAGAGAGCGACTCCACCTCCTCCAGCACCCTCCATCCGGTCACTCTGCGGGCGGCCGCATGAGTGGCGAATGACAGGTCGATGATCGATCCACCCCGTGCGCGTACGCAGGTCTGGACCGACCCCTGGTTCAATATTGTGAGGCCGGCTTGAAGAGCCCAATCCTCAACTGCCCGACCCCTAGGGTCCGTGATGACGTTTCCCCAGGATTGGTGCTTCGCATTAAAGTCGCCCATCACGAAAGTCGCTTTGGGTGACAATCTGCGAACGGCAGCCCCGACGGCGTCCAAGCGAAGCTCGAACTCCGCCAGAGGGCGGTTTCGCGAGAAGTAAACGCCAATGACGACGATACTCCCGCTTTCCGCCACCGCATAGCCCTTTCCTCTTTCGAGACACGTAAGCGGTGTACCAGATCCGGCCCTGGCCACCACCGCTACCGTGTCGTCGAGATCGCCAACCCAGTTGCCGGCGGGGGGAACGTAATACGGCTCGCTGATAACGGCCAAGTTCGCTCGCCACTCCGCCATCGCCTGCAGGCACAAGTCCTGGGTGGTGGGGGAGTGGTTTACGTTGGCCTGAAAAAACGCTGTAGCGGGTGTACTAGGCATTGGAGGTGTCCATTGCCTGCACAGCCGTCGCCGCAGTTGCAGCCGCACCTCGTCTCGTCCGCGGGTGGACGAATTTGCCCTTTACGAAGGGAGGTAGGCAGAACCTCGCCAACGTAGGATGGGCAGCGTTAAGGCCCCCCGCCGCGCACGCCACGCAGTGGGGTTTTTGTGCCTTACAGTCCGGAATCCTGTGTCCGCTTTTACCGCAGCGGAGGCACAGTTTGGACCGGTCCGGGCACGTATCCGGGCACTGTTGGGCGCTATGACCGACGTTGAAACAGCGGTAACAACGTATCGGTCTAGCCTCCATTGCCTCGACCCTCGCCGAAGTGAAGCCCACCACGAGGTAGCCCAGTTCGGCGATGGTTTTGGCAGCAGCGACCGGGCACAACACGTATGTTGCGCCCAGGCCGCCCGGTCCGGCACCGATGTGCTTCGCGAGCACGTCGTCGCGCCTGCATCCGCTGGCGCACACGACCGCGTCGCGCAACCCATCGATGGTGACCGAGTCATCCAGCCCAGATATGTAAAGCTCCCCACGCTTTACTGGGCGGATGACCTCGGCCAACCCTGCAAGGGCCCCGCGAAGGGCCTCGGCGACGCGATCCGCCTTGGCGGCGCCCTCCGGCCCCGGTTGGAACTGGAGGAGGCGCCCATCCTTGGCGGTCCGCACCACCTTCAGCCCCTCGCGGAGGCCCATGGCGGTGATGTCGACCACCCCCGAGGCCTTCGCCTTAGCGAAGACGTCGCGGTAGCCGACACCTTTCGCGACCGCGTCCGGCAGCAGTTTGATAACAACTGCCGCCGTACTCGGCTCGCGGTAGACGGCGGCAGGCTTCGGAGCCTGCCTACGCGGTTGCTGCCTCCTTCCCGTCGAAGGGGCAGCAGCTTGTGCCTGGGGGGGGGGAGGGGGCCAGTGAAGACAAGCTAAACCAACTACAGCCATGTGACTGACGTTTAAGGGAGCTTGTCGTAAAATCGAGTAACGTTACATGGAGTATACACTGTATTTGGATTTGTGAACTTTGATCTTTAATTTCTAGTCTAGATACCCCTTGACGCACATCAAACTCACACTTAACCGGATGTTATAATTCAACAACCTAAGTTGCTTACGTAAATTACTTAATAAATGAATTACTCAAATCACTAGCAGCTAGACGTAATTACCAGTCTAGACAGAAATTTAATGTTTACCGTAATAATATACACAGATAATGATGCATGATTTAATAACTCCCATTATCTTAACATCTTAATATTTACTTATTATAATCTATTATTTATAAAAAACCTACAGCTAAATACATTCGGTTAGATAAATATAATTAACAAAAGAAAGCCAATGACAAGTTTTCACGAATAAGCTATTGGTCAAAAAGGCACCGACATGTTTAGTCACTGTTGAAAAATTTAAGGCTTACACACCGCTTGGCTCCTGAAACACTGATTGCAAATGGGTGGTATTTGCTTACATTATTTAAATAGAATAGTAGGATATGCCGGCGCTTCGTCCACACTTGACTTGCCGAGCCCAGCAGTGGGTCATTTATGGTCTGTTATTATATTACTATGTATGTAATGTTATTATTAGAAGTATTTAACACTGTTAGAAAATTACCCACATAAAGGTAAATAGTAGGTTGTTTGCGTTCCGGTTTGATGGAGGCTGGAACTGAAAATCAGCGCTGGATTAGCTCCTGGCACAGCCTAGTGCTGAGCTTCCAGCCTCATTACCATGAATTTTATGTACATACATTTCTGAAACTCTATCTATTTGTTAGCAAAATTCTTGTATTTTATATGCGTGCATTTACTTGCGAAAGTAAATGCTTTTCTTTCTTTCAATAAATCTAATAAATGCGATATTGTTCCAGGTGAAAATATGGTTTCAAAACCGCCGAGCGAAGTGGAAAAGGGTCAAAGCGGGTCTCGCGTCCGGTAGTCACTCCGGGAAGAACGGATCCGGAACTAAGATAGTTGTTCCGATTCCGGTCCACGTGAATCGATTCGCTGTTAGGACCCAACACCATCAAATGGAGAAGCAAAATTTACAATACCGCTTAGATAGGAACCAACCGTTGCCGGGTAGTCTTCTGCAGTCGCAGTCATCAGCGTTCTTGAGCGCTACAAAACTCCACGAGAATCGAGTCGACCGATTACCAGACCGGATTGATCGGGAACCGATACTTTTAAGTCCGTTGGGTCGCAACACTATTTACGACGCCAGGTTGTCTACACTGAACCAAGCCGGCGCTGCCAACGTACGATACAACCAAAATGGCAGACATAGCTAATTTAAGGTTTCATATTAAGCTTTTAAATTTTAAAATCACAATGTATGAGTGCTGGACACAATATTTTTATGTATGGAATGAAGGTACGAGATGAGTGAAAGTCTCAAATTATTGTAAGGTTGTTGATAGCAGCAGTAAAACATCATTATATCATAATGTTGCGTTATGGAAGAAAAATACTAATTATTGTTCGTAGACAAATAAACTATGGGGCATGAAGTGAAGCATTTCTTACAAACTTGCACACGTAGTCTGGGTGGGTAATAGTAACATATCCATCTCTTTCACCAATAAGAACCGATCGAAGTGCACATATTTTAAAAATTAAAGCAAGCAAGCTAACAGTTGTGTGATGAAAAATGATGTCATTGGTCACGTTTTCGCCACGACCACAACGACCGCGATCGCCTTGTGGAACGGTTCGTCACACGTATTTTGCGCGTTGTAAGCTACAAATGGAACGCGCTGTCTGAAAGCTCGGGACTGCCTGTTTTGTTCATCTGAGAATTCAAAGAATAATTAGGTTCGTTTAAGTCATTGTATTCATAGCAACAAGGCAAACACGTGCAAAACAAAAAACTAATTTCCAAGACAGTGTGCTCCAAATGTACATTCGTGAAATAAGTTAAAAATAATTATGACTTTTTTGTTTTAATTGCCTATTTCTTAATCTTAATTAATTTAAGCCAAGAAAAATTAGCCAAAATTTATCTTTTAAACATTCTTAACTTTTTCGTAGGTACATGAAAATTGTTTGCTAAATTTTTTGTTAAATTATGCATTTCGATGATTAATATAAAAACATTTTGCACTGTTATGTCTAACTTTAGACGTTGCTCAAGTTGTCTAAGACATTTAAATTTCATTAAATACTATAATTGCAAAAATCTCGTTTCTAAGTTACGAAAATGATCTAAGAATAAACATGCCCTGACCAACCATTTATTTACTTTTGACAGCTCGATCATTGATCATTGATAAATTATACATGATATTATAATATATAAACTCTCGAGTCGCGATATTTGTTAAACTCTTCCGAAACGGCTTCGATTCTCATGAAATTTTGTGTGCATATTGGGTAGATCTGAGAATCGGACAACATCTATTTTTCATCCCCCTAAAGGTTAAGGGCAGTCCACCCCTATTTTTTTAATTTTTAGATACTGCTTTTATTTTTTATGATACAGCATTATAAATACATACAACCCTAAATTTTCAGTCCTCTACCATCAACCCCTATTTCTTATTTGTTAATTATAAACTTTAATTCTGTCGGCATATCGATTGAAGCTTTTCCGGGCAGGACGTCTCCCGGAACAGCTAGTATATATATATATATATATATATATATATATTAGGGTGGGTCAAAAAATCTTTTTTTTTACAAGTGACATGGAAAAATGGGGTGGTAGACACATTAAAAAATTTAATAGGAAAATCCTCTGTATCGTAGTTTTTTTTTCTCAGTCCAATGGAAAAAATCATACCTCATCATTAATGATAGAAAAAAAATCCTCGAAGAATTTTGTAGAAAATTTAATGCTCTGCAAAAATGGTATCCTATATTTTTCCGTAAACCTCGTCATTCGAAAGATATGGACGATTTAAGTTGGATTATTTTAAGACAAATTTCATTTTTGATTTTGAATTTTATTACTCGTTAATAAATGACTATCATAAAATGCGCAATAGAAATTTTTGTAGGAAATTTTGTATAAAAATGGTCTCTTATGTTTGGCGAATAAATTAAGCGTTCAAAAGACATTCCGAAAAAAAAATCGAGTAATATCGCATTGTATAGACGATTTTTTTTACATCTACGTGTATAAACTTGAGAAAATATTGGTGTCAACAAAAATTTCATCCTCCATTTCAAACCGTCCTACTTTTATTTATCTATCTCCCGTCTATGAATACTACATAAATGATAAAAATCATAATAATGATAAAGAGGACAATAAGGACCAAAAATGACTAAAAAACCTATCCTACGTTTTGGGATAGCCTTTATATAAATCTATCCCATTATCCGAGATAAAAATTATTCCTGTCCACCTTCGGTATTAAAATTATTTATGTACCGAATTTCAGCCAAACAGGTCCAGTAGTTTTTGCATAAAAGCATAACAAACAGAATCCTATTTTTTGTGATAAAAAGTACCCTATGTCCATTCTCGACATCGACTATATATATATATATATATATACTGAGGTTCAGTCAAATCGGTCCAGTAATTTTTCGTATAAACGGAACAGACAGATGGGCAGACAGACAGATTTACTTTCGCATTTATAATATTAATAGGCATTGTTATTTAACAAAATAAGGTCGTTTTCATCTTACGCCAAAACGAGCGTTTGCACTGAAAATCAGCGTTGTGTCGGATATAATTCCGGCACCGCAATATGCTGAATGCAAGCCTTGTTTGCTGTAAATGCGGTGTAATAATTCTCAAAACTTGTGTATAATAATGTATAAAGATTGCAATTACTACGCTATTTCTTCAAATAAAGTCTTCTTTCTTAAGTCTAGTAAGTGTTGTCTTTGAACTAAATGTTCTGATTTCCATAAACAATAACAGCCCCTATAGGGGAATAGGCACTATACCCGCCACGCTTGTCCAAGGCGGCTTGACAGGTTTGACACATCGCTATCTCGATGTGCAGGTTGCATTACGACGTTTTCCTTCACCGGTATAGCACGTGGTAATTGTTACAATATGCACATTAGGTCAGAAAACTGCCTAAGTGATGCACGTGTTCAGGATCGAGCCAGCGTTCTTTGAATTTCGACGCGTGCGCTAGCCATTACGCTACCACGACCGATGCTTAAAACCTGGGTGTCTTCAAGTCTCGTGTGAATAGGTACCTTCTAGGCAAGCGTGTTCCATCCTAGACCACATCTTCAATCCACATAGGGCCAGATAGTAGTCAAACGCGGACCTACAATATAATAAAAAAACTGTTTTCCATACATTAATTAAATTAAATTAAACATTTTATCCGTGCAGGAACGGAGAAAGTATATAATTTCCTGTGGCCGAGCGGCTGTCGTAAGAGGCGACAAAACAACCCCAAGGTGGTAGGGCATTTGCCCGACTGGATGGCTACCACCCCTGGTCTAAGGTACCTATGTAGCCACAACAACCCTGAGTTGTATTCCGGCATTAGTAACCAGGTTCCAGTCACCCTTAAGAGAGCAGCAGCGCATTTGTAGCACCTTTGGTGTTGCAAATGTCCATAGGCGATGGTAAGCGTTTTCCATCAAGTGGGCTGTCTGCCTGTCTGTTGAAGTACTGAAATTAAAAAAAGGCATTTATTTATATTTAACATATTATAATTTTGAATTCATTTAGTTTTTAAGTATAATATGTACATTACATTGCTTATTTTTAGAACCATATGACCCATAACATATTCATACTTAAAAACAAAATTAATTCTAAATTATTACATTTTAAATCTAATTAATTAACGTGTTTAATTTAATTAAAACATTTTTATTTCCAAGCACTAAATACAGTTCAGTTTAGGTACCATATGATGGACGACAATATCACAGCACGTTCCATTAGTAGCTCACAACGCCCGAAATGCTCCGTTAGCCGTTCCACAAGATGACCGCGGTCGTTGTGGTCGTGGCGAAAACGTCACTAATGACGTCATCATTTTCGACCACACAACGCTCACAATGACCCATGTTAAGTGGGTCGAATAACCGTTGCACTTGGTTTACGAGTTTGACGCTATATATAAAAGCTCGTCAGAGCCGTATAAGCTCATGACAGACTTATTCATCATGACATAGCACGATGTATGTGGGTATATTTATGAAATTAACATCTCTTGTAATCTTTACTCGTGTAATGTTTCTATTGCCTAAATAACAATCATCTCTCTTGATATTAACACTGATTACGTTACAACTCACTTTGATTAAGGCAATGAATCGCAGTTCGTCCAATACTTGGTGCGCTGGTGACCATTCTCTAGAAGAGGTTACATCTTCCTTGCTACAGCCACTTCGCTTCCTTAGCTACGACGCTTTGCGAGAGTGACATTGACAACATATCACTCTTGACAGTATGATAGTGACGTTTCAGTGAACCGTCTATACAATTGGTAAAGTGAGAATACCATACCACTGTTTTTGTTCAATTTTAGTCCATCCAAAGGTGGTCTGGAAGAAATTGTTAACAACGATAAAGCCGCCCATTGTATAGTATTTTTTATTTTTTTTAACTGCATATTTTAACACACAATAAAGCATTCATTCATTCCTTCATTCATTCATTCTAATATTTTAATTTTAACATGTCAAGAGGTGAAAAGCAATTTGTATTATGCGTCATTTTATATATTTCTTTTGTGTCAGATTTAACATGTTGGGCTTTTTTCACTACATAAATCAAGTTCGCTGTCTCCCGCATTACCATATTTCTGAAGATATAAATTAACAGAATTTAATTTTATAAAATCTATATTACACAAATCTTGACAGTAAAATTACGAATGTTTCACAAAATAAAATTTGAATTCGAAAAGGGGTTATTGCACATACAAAATTCAAAAGATTATTCTTTTTTTAAAATAATATATGTGTATTTATAATGATAACTAAAAACTAAAACTAAATAAAAAAAAGGGGGAAAAAGTCTAAAGATGAGTTAATGGTCCCAAACCACTGTCATTTACCGGGAACGTTCCCAACAGGCTGACAGCGTTACCACGTTGTATAGCAATACCTAGTCTTTGCGCGAAATAGACGCCAGCCTTCTGGTCGAAGGAATTAATTTTTATATATAGAAATGTGTACGAAAATGAATTTTCTGTGAAACAGTGCATTATTTAGTTTATTTATTTACTTTCCACAAAAATTAAAGCAATAAAATATATAATAAGCTTAAAAAAGGTAAGCAAGACAGGAGCTTAAATTAGGTTAAGCCTTGTATGATTGTAATCATTGGCTCTTGCCTCCCTATTACTTTAAGAACCACAGATTATAAAAAAAAAGAATTGTGTATGTATATTTATAATGCAAGTGTGTCTGCTTGTGAGAGTATCAATGTATAGCATTTTATTGTCAAGCTTACTGTAATACAAAGTCGCATGCAAATTATTGCAATCCTTTTTTAAATATAGTAATGCACGAGGGAGATAGCGAATTTCATTTAGGTAGTCCCTTAAGGTGGTATCAACCTGATTTTAACGTATAATATTATAAAGGGTTAGTCTTTTGTTTCTTACGTTGTTTGTGTTTCTTTGTTCGGGATTCACGTAAAAACGACGGGGCTGCATTTGATGCGGATTTCCCTGATCGAAAGTAAATTCTCGGACTTAAAATCTGCGACCCTATATCCTGAGTATTTATTGGGAGATGTTAAAAGTGGCCAGTTTGAAAAAAAATGATACAGATGAAATATTCATGTAGTATTAAAACAATTGCAGTTCTGTTGCGTTTGGTAATCTTAATTATCCCGAGTTTTTACGAGAATTTCTGGGATTCGTGTATTTTCATACTAAAAATCCATATTGATATTATATTTTTGTTAATAATAAAATTCTTTAATTATTATTATGTTATATTTAGCAAAATAAAAATAATCTTTGTTACCTATCCAACGTGGAAAAAGTCGCGGACGAATTATTGTTAAAATATCTTTTCCATGTACAAAGATTATTCATTATTCATCATTCATAAGTCTTTCAACACATTTTGTAAATGTCACAAAAAAATTGTCTTTCAGACGTGTATTATGAATTATTTAAGAGAATGGTAAATAATGTATAGTGATTAAACAATTATAAGCAATTTATGATGCCTAATTAGTATTTAAGATTCATTCTTAGAAATTATTAAAAATAATGAGTGAAGTTAAGGTATTGTTTTATTTGTCTAATATTTTTGTTGTTTATTTGTTTAGGTATTTTTAAACAGTGTTTTAATGGAGTTCATACTGTTTTCTAAATGTCCACCAGTTTATCAAAAACTCTCCAAAACCTCTTCGCTAGTAGGTCATGGTGGTTTTAATGCAACGGCCACACCCCGGTCCCACCACGATCATCAGTGCACTAAACCTAGTGAAGGGGACTATGCATAAGCATAGTTAATCATAGAAGAAAGAAAACAGGTATATTTTTAGGTCATATACATGTAAACTAAACACATTAAAAGTAATAAATAAAGCATAATTAAACAGAGAAGACAACCACAAAGTATCAGAGATATACATAAATAAGTCCTAAAAATTGGACCAAGCTCAGCAAAAATGTCGATCTTTTAGACCAACGCTGATCTTTCGCTTGAACCGAGAGCGACGTCACGGCAAACAGTACAATATATTACTAATAAATAATTACATTTTAGAGGTCTTCAGGTAGAAGTGAAACAATGTTGAGTGTTTGAATTGCACTTCAGGAATGCATATTTATTTGGTAAAAATACTGATTAATATTTTACAATAGAGCACACACTTAGCTGCTATACGCGCACTCGAGTGTCGCGGTGAGGTGAGGCGAGGTGTGCGCGGAGGTAAACACTTGAGGCCCGACAGGGGCAACGCGCTACGCGTTTGCCGCTCATTTGTGAGCGGCCGCCGTGGTGATCGGACGTCTGCGGCTACAACATTATTAGAGTAATAAAGACAAATTTTTCTAAAGCAAAATTCATATACAAAACATATATAACATATAAGTACTTACATATAATAAATTTAACGATATTATACAGAAAATATTATTTAATAAACCAGGTAAATAAATAAATATTATGGGAGATCCCCCAATGTACACGGAGTCTTCATTGTGCTGATAGTCGTGCAACTGCTTGCCGTCTTTCATGACAGAGTAGCAAGGCAATTTGGAACACCTTAAGAGCGGATTCCAGGATCGGTATAGTGGTGTAAGGCCCTTTGCTGCATCGCTTCCCCTGCCGATCGTACCAGTTTACTGGTCCATCGAACACCACAGGAAGGAACGAGAGAGTGGGCTGGTCTGGCCATTCTTGTGCCCCCCAGAGTCTACGCCCTGTCCCTGGGCACCGGTGGCACCGCTCTCTTTACGGCACTGCACAGATCGAGCCTTGTAATCAAGATAATATTGCCAGCATAGCTCAATCTGGGGCCCGATTCTGCTATTACTATCTCATCAAAATCGTCGGACACTGTCGTCTCAATCGTATGAGCTCAATCACAACATCAGATTCATAACAAAACTCTAATTTTGAATTCGTGCTACTGATTAGTTGTGTTCAAAAGTAACTAGATGGCGTTACACGTTTTGAAATTAGCATAGACGGTTTCTGTTCTATTTTGTTGTCCAGTGGCGCCAACGCATAGGCATTGATTTGCCAATGACATAGTAATGTTGCACTTGCTCCATTTAAAAAAACATAGAGCTAGCCAATGAGAGTACTAATGTCAAACTATGTCACTGTCAAGAGAGTTTTGAAAATAATTTTTAAAATAACCCGAGGAAGCACAGAGTACTTTATATATACTGGTACTAGGAAGGGTTACATATTTGTGCCGTTTGGAGTTGAAACTTTAGGTCCGTGGGGTCCATCCGCAAAGGGTTTCTTCAAATAAATTTGTAAGAAACTCTTTGATACAACCCGTGATCAGAAGGCTGATTTGCGTTTCGCGCAACAAATCAGCATTGCCATACAGCGTGGCAATGCATGCAGCCAGTCTTCTGGGCACGCTTCCCTCTGGTAGCGATTTGCTACATTCTTTATATTAATTAATCTATTCATAATTTAGTTTTAAGTATTTAGTTACAATTTCTTTGTATAGGATATTGCACAATAGCTACTGATACATTCATTTTCCTCCCAACGACACAACACAAAGAGAGTAAAGTGACAAGTGAAAGAAAATTTAAAGAAAAATAAAAATTTCGTTTAAAAAAACCGACTTCAAAAACTAAAAAACTAAAATGTATAAAATAACTTATTTCTAAAGCTATTATTATTAATATAAATTATCTAAAACATCTTAAAGTCGGTGCTTATTAATTTTCAAAATATAGTAATTTTTATGTTTTACTTTGCACCGACTTCAAGATGATTTAGATAATATACATACATACATACATAACTTCACGCCAGGTCCCTTGCGGGGTAGGCACGAACAACAGAGCACCACACAGGCCCATTCTTACACACCTCACTTGCTTCTTTGACATTCATAGCTCTTGTCATGCACGCTCGTCTGTTCTTAAGGCTCCTAACATCACCTTCTGCTAACACATGATCAATTTGATCATGGAAGGTGTGTCGTGGCCTTCCTCGACTTCTGCATCCATCCACTTTTGCATTGTATATCTGTTTAGTCATTCTTTCATCATACATTCTTTCCACATGCCCGAACCACCGGAGCATTCCTTTCCTTACCTTCACCCCGACACTCTCTTTCAGACCAACTCTCTTTCTTACTTCGGTATTACGAATGCGGTCCGCGAGCGTCACTCCGCAGATTTTGCGCAGTGCTCGCATCTCGACCGCGTTTACTCTACTTTCATGCTCTCTATTCCATACCCAACTCTCGCTTCCATACGTGAGCGTAGGTATCAGAACCGCGTTGTGTATGGTAAGCTGGGCCTTCTGGCTAAGGTTCTTAGCGCCTAGAAGTTTACCTAACGCTCCATTCACACTATTCCCCAAATTTACTCGTCTTTCTATGTCACCGGTGTACCTTCCATCCCTGCTAAAAGCACATCCAAAATATACAAACTCATTTACTTGTTCCAGCATATCATCATCGACCATTATACTTGCATTCGTTCTGGTTTCTTCTCTTTCAAACACCATAACCTTTGTTTTCTTCGTATTCAAATGTAAGCCTCTCGCCTGACAGTCATCTTTCATCATTGTGACTAGTGTTTGCAGTTCTGATGGCGATTCGGCTAAAATCAGGGCATCATCCGCATACAGCAAAGTGCTAACAACTAGATCACCCATCCTCACCCCAACATCCATCAATCTTAATCTCTGGAGACAATTGTCCAGATATAGGACGAACAGCAAAGCCGACAGCTCGCAGCCCTGCCGGACGCCAATATTGACGTCAAACCAGGGCGACAATCTGCCGTCCACCCGCACGCATGCCATACAGTCCTCGTAAGTGGACTGGACAGCACGCAGCAATTGGCCATCAATCCCATATCCGGGCAATATGTCCCAGAGGTCCTTCCGCACAACCCTGTCAAATGCTTTCTCTAGATCCACAAAACCGCAGAAAACCTTCCCAACGGGAACCTTTCCCGTCCTCCAACACAAGTTGCATAAGGACAGGAAAGCGTCCCGGACGCAGGTTCCACCATATTTGATCATCTCAGCAGACACACTATCGATTCCTGCTGCCTTTCAATTTTTCAGACTTCTTATCGACCATTCGATCTCTTCCAAAGTGATCTCGGATGCTGATTCCTCGGAGTCGGTCACAGACTCGGTCGTGGTGCCAGCATCCGAGATATTATCATACATTTCTCTAAAATATTCACTCCATCGCGCTAACACCACTTGTGGGTTAGCAAGAATGTCCCCTGCTTTGATTTTATTCTTTCCATTCTGGAAGCTGACGAACAACCCCGAGTCTTCTTAACCTCTCTCCAAAAGTGTTTGGTATTCGCCTCGAAGTTCTTCGTCAGCTTCTCTTCTTCTTTCAATTTTATTCTTTCACGCTTCTCTTTCACTAAAGCTTTGGTTTCATTCTTGCAGAGGCGATAAATTTCTTTCTTCATCTCTTTCATACTGTCATTCTGGTGCAAAGATGCAACATAATCTAGCCAGGCTTTTCTCTTTCTCTCTACGCTAGATTTAACATCCGCGTCCCACCATTCGTCACCTTTCGTTGTTATATGCCTCTTTGCGCATCCACATACTTCTTTTGCGCTTTCCACTATACTTTTTTTTTTAATATACCCATTTAAAAAAACCCGACTTCAAAAACTAAAAAACTAAAATGTATAAAATAACTTATTTCTAAAGCTATTATTATTAATATGTATTATCTAAAACATCTTAAAGTCGGTGCTTAGTAATTTTCAAAATATAGTAATTGTTTTGTTTTACTTTGCACCGACTTCAAGATGTTTTAGATAATATATATTAATAATAATAGCTTTAGAAATAAGTTATTTTAAACATTTTAGTTTTTGAAGTTGGTTTTTTTAAACGAAGTTTTTATTTTTTATTTGTTACTTTTTAGTGTCTAGCTATGTATGGATGGACCTACGAATGGTGCCGCGCTTCTTAAAAAATATAGGTCCCAAGAAACGAGAGCAAAAGAATGTTCGTAAAATGAAAACTACTGGGCCAAACTATGTCAAATTTTTAGGGGACCACATGGCAGCTATTCCGCGTCGAACAAAAAAGAATCACCTAAATCGGTTGATAAATCTCAGAGTAATCGGTGAACATACATAAAAAAGAACAAAAACAAACAAAAAAAAGATCCCGACGAATTGAGAACCTCCTCCTTTTTCAAAGTTGGTTAAAAAAGGCTTTAAGCGGTATTCGATTCCAAAGACCGTCTGTCATCCGTCTGTTAGACTATCTGCACTGAATGAATGTTATTAAGCATTAAAAATTCAATAATGTAATTACAAGAAATCTTATTATGTTAAATTACATAGGTAATTAAATTAATAAATAACAATAAGTATAAATATAAAAATAAAGACACTGAAACTAAAAAACATTATGTAGCAGATCACTGCAAACGGGGAGCGTGCCCAGAAGGTTGGCTGCATTACCACGCTGTATGGCAATACTTATTTAATACTTTGTTGTGCGAAATATGAGCCAGCCTTCTGATCACGGGTAGTGTCAAAGAGTTTCTTACATATGTCTTGGCCCCACGGGCCTAATGTTAAAAATTTATATAAAACATAAACAGTATCATTTAGAGACTTTAGACTGACAGGGCGGAGGAAATCTCGTGGTAAGATAACGTAGAGTGGGGTTTTCATTTTATTGCAATGGAAGAAAATATGCACCAATGTCCCTTCAGCTAATTCACATTCGCAAAGGGAGTGGTCACGAACCCTGATCTTGGCATAGTCGATTTATTCTTATACATTAAAAACATTCGAACCTACCTTAATGACAGTTCTATAAGACTCTGTTCTCCCACAGCTCTGTGTTGGCAGTTATATTTTAAATAATAAATCCATTGTTTAGAAATATAATCAGTAGTGTTTTTATAATAATTCTTTCACCGTCGAAACCCAGTGTCTCTGTAATAAGTTACCTATTCTATAAATTCTGGCCTCCAAGGGCGCTTCTTATATCCGCCGTTCCGACGTCTAGCTGCTAACTGTCTGAGCTATGGGCGTCGGCGGCAAGCGCGGCGCGGAGAGGTGTGCTCCGGGCGGGTCAGGTGAGTGCTCTCTGTCCGCAACAGTACAGGTAATTTTAATTACGTTTCAAACAATAATTAATGCCCTATTTAAGTCCTTTTCTACTATCTACTCATAACGTCTTAGGTCGTGTCACTATTAAGCGAACAGCGAGCGGTTGACTGTTTGCTGACAAAGTGAGCAGCGTATCGGTTGCTAGCTCAATGTCGAGTTAGACGCGATCAAGAACTTGCAAACACTTGGGAGGGAAGGTAAATGGTTTATGCATATCAGAGTTATCGCTCCAGCGTAGTAAGCGGACTGCGCCGCAGACTGCGCGCTTAGTTCGTTGCTAATCGGCCGCTCACTCACTGAGTCGGCAAGTAAAACATTGCAAACTGCATACATTATTCGCAAAAGTAGTGTATGGAACTCCTTTTAAAAATGATAGAGAGACAAACGAAGCAAACAGTTATGTGGCTATGACATTTGACTGTCTGCTCCCCTATTCCAGAAATGGCGTTGACTAATTTTTTTCAAAATAACAATTACCAAAAATTAACGGTCCGACGCCCCTTTACAACGCAAGCGAACCCGCCTCCCAGCGCTAGTATTATACCGGTAATCCTCGCAAATATATTTCTTTTATGATCGCGTCACTCCCTTACACCCATACATAGTTTGTCACCCGGCCCCGCCCACAGATTAACACGGCTAGCGTTCTGACTATTACACGCATCTGTCCGTAACACTGTTTTGTTATTGATGCAGCTATAATAACAATCTAAAATAAAGCTGACGTCTAAACCGATTTCGGATAAAACGACCGCTTTGTATTGTAACAAAGCATTTAAATTAGGCAGGTGAAAGGTCATCCACAAGTAATGGCTTCTGTGTAGGTGATAAAAACATACTACCGAAAATATTCCTATGTTTCTGTGATCACAGAACTATAACAAACGCAGTAGGCTACGTCCGGCGTGACGCTGTACGCGACCGACGAGTATCAATTATAAAAATAAATATTCAACCGACTTCTTTCCTTTTCTTTTTTTTATTGTAGGAGTTCAGCAGACGGGCAGACGGCCCACTTGATGGAAAGTGGATACCATCGCCTATGGACATTTGCAACACCAAAGGTGCTACAAATGCGCTGCTGCTCTCTTAAGGTACACTGGAAACTGTTTAGTAATGCCGGAACACAACTCAAGGTTGTTATGGCGACATACTTTAGACCTGGCTGTGGGTTGTTTTGTCGCCTCTTACGACAAGCCGCCCGGCCGCAGGAAATTATATTCTTTCTCCTTTCCTGCACGGATAAAAAGACGATGAGGAACGTGCGAAATATAATACAGAGTTTTTGGCAGGAACTGAAAGGATGTTGTGCTGCGCAGTTTTATTTTCAAAAAATGTGTAAAATTACTCTAAAATGAACAATAGTAGGATATTGATAGTTTTTGAGTAGTAAATTATGTGTTTTGTGAGAAATGTGAACTGTATAGTCAAATGTGGCCTTTTGAGTTGTCACAAGAACTCCGTTGAATGGCACCAGCTGATTACCTACAGTTCAGCTGTGCTACACACATAAGAAAATGAAGAAACTATATTGTAAACTACGATCTGGCTAAAGACCTAGCTGCCAAGCCATAAACCTAAATAAATAATATAATAATACAATTAGGGTTATCAATGTTAGATGGGTCTACCACGCCTTTAGGGGGCCGCTCGATTAAAATCACCCCTGGGACCTTTTCAAACTGTGAAATGGCTAGACCTAACCTAATTAAAACGAGTAGTCGTGTGAGTCACTCTCACGCATTTAGGGTTCCTCAATGAAACAAAGAAAGACGTAATGTGAAGAAATAGCTACGTACTTAAAAATATATTAACTTCAAGTCGTTTTTGCGTTTATAGTAATATTAGTATATTTACAGGAGATTTAATAAATATTTAAATCTAATACATTAGGTTTAGGGCCGTTTGCTTAATTATTTAAGAAACACTTAACGCATTTAACACCCGTAAATACGATTAGCGTCTTGCATAACGCAAAATCGCTGAATGTTGTTACGAGTTACGGGACTCGAATTAAAATGCTGTTGGAATTACTATAGTATTTATTAGATCTATACAAACAACTATAACACAAATACAAATATAAAAACACGCGTAATGTCCATCACTATATAGCTTATCGAATGGACGTACACAAGTGTTGCCTCGCTTGTGATTATCTCTAGATTGCCCCTCTCTGCATTGCATTGCATTTCTTTATACTGCACAATTACAATACATCTCTAGACTGAATTTCTGAGAATCACACATGGCTAATGACTACCATAAAAGATCCTTTTTCATCCGTGCAGGAACGGAGAAAGAATACAATTTCCTGCGGCCCGGCGGCCTGTCGTAAGAGGCGACAAAACAACCCACAGCCAGGTGGTAGGGCATTTGCCCGACTGGATGGCTACCACCCCTGGTCTAGAGTATGTCGCCATAACAACCTTGTGTTGTGTTCCGGCATTAATGACCAGGTTCCAGGCTCCCTAAAGAGAGCAGCAGCGCATTCGTAGCACCTTTGGTGTTGCAAATGTCCATAGGCGATGGTAACCGCTGCTCATCAAGTGGGCCGTCTGCCTGTCTGCTGATCTCCTGCAATAAAAAAAAATAAAAAAAAGATTACATACACAATGGGATTTTTTCTAATTACACATTTTAAACACAAAGTAAACAACTACGGTCATAAAAAGCGCTTCAATGTTATTAGCTCAAACGACGTCGGCGGGTAATAAATGTGCTGTGTTTGCAGGTGGCCTAAATTGAAACAATATGTTTAAAGAACTGTCAATACATTTTGTGTAAAACGTATTTAGGCAGTTTAATATGATTAACTAATTTTATTTAAAGGGAATTGTTATGCAAACAAACCTTAGTGATACATTCTAAACATAATTTAATCCAAAACGTATCTCGTAATTTAGTGTCTGCAGTAAAACTTGAAATATGAATTGAACCAGCCATGTATTAGTTAATAAATTTTTAGCCAGACGTGTTTCTAGGGAACTTCTTGCCGTTTCTTCTCCTTAACAGCAATAACACTGCGAAGCCGTGTACATGACTAGGAAGTAAAATTAAATTTTAACTTATATGTATGATTTTGGCGCAAACGGGAGCAGAGATAACGAGAAGGAAAGGACTTACAGGATAAGGTCGCCGCACCAGACACGCTACAAACGATGCGTCTTCGCAGCGGAAGGCACTTCTTCCTTGTCATCCTTTCTTCTCGTCTTGCGGTTCCTTCGATAAGAGGACCAGCTGGTACGATACAGCGGGTATCTTCCAGCATGCGGCTTGATGTAAGCGGGTGTGAATCTATCAAGAGAGCAGAGGAGTCATCACCCCTGTTGTCGAAGTGGATATGTTCTGATTCCCGGGGCATATTCAGGCACGTTTGCGCTAGAATCGGCTTGTGCGTAACTACCTTCTAAGTCTCAAGCCTATCCTACCATAAGCGCGAGGCACATGGGAGGAGGGTGGTTTTAGTTGGTATTAATCATCCGTCCAATGATTCAAGTCTCCACACAAGCTGATCAATTATGTTTGGATTGCCTTTAATGGAATGCCTCCATATGCGATAACGGTCTAATCTCTTGCAAAGGACCCAGTATTGCGCGTAAATACCATATTCCCCGCCTTAAAAAAAAGCGGGTGTGAATAGCGGCACAACACACAAAAGGCGGCGAGGTTTGCGCAAAAGCAGCGGTGCGTTAAGCGGTCGGACGTAGACTATGTGACATTACATAGTGACAGATGCGGCGAAAGAAAAACATGGAGGCTAGAGGTAAGGAGAACCATCTCAGTATTTTAAAGAGTGTCCACTGAGGGGCAGCAAATTAATATGGCACCACAACAGCAAGTGGGAAGTATTTAAAAATAGCGCCACAAATAATTGAAGACATGAGTGGATAAAGGTGATAAGTCGCATAATTCCAATTCTGAGTAAATCGAGATAAAAGTTTTACTTTTATTTAAAACTGAACTGAACTTAACACTTTTAGCAACTTTTTATTTTTTAAATATGCCTTATATATATGGTCTAAGGTCTGTAGTCATTTGGTATCGACTTATAACATTCATCTACGCAAAAAAAAGCAAAAAACCGAATATGCGACATATCACCTTCATCCACTCACGTCTTCAATTAGAGTAGGATACAAGATTAAAGATGGAAAGAAAGACTTCCTCTTTGTCACCGCGCATTTTACGAAAATGTTAACTATTGCATTTATATACATACATCTCAATACGAGAAAGTCTCAATACTATTTCGAATAATAATTTTTGAAATTTTCAACCCAGCACACTTCACTTCGTTTATAACTGCTAAATTCACATCATTCCCTTTTCCTACACTAGCTCTATTTTGACGAACCATAATTTGCTGTTTACAGATGGACACTTTTTCAACTGATCCCCCATACTCGATGGTCTTCCTTACCTCTACCCTCCATAAAGAAAAAAAAAAGAGGCGGTGACCAAATAGATCGGCGTTAACATAATTATGAACATCAAAAAGTGCTAACTTATCTATACATATAATAAAATTATAGAGATCAAATTTCTGTACAAAAAAAATGCTAATAACCGAGTCAAGGGGATGTACGAAGTGAAATGGAACTTATTTCGATTTTTTTTGTTTCTCTGTTTGTCTGTCTGTTTGTACCGGCTAATCTCCGAAATGACTGGACCGATTTACATGAAATTTTGTATGGTGATAACTTATATCCCTGGTCAACATATAGGATACTTTTGATCCCGAAAAATTAAAGAGCTCCCGTGGGATAGTTAAAAAACTGCACCACGCGGAAGAAGTCGCGGGCAGAAGCTAGTTTCGAATGAAATGTGAATTTGAATGAGTTACCGAACTTTTGTATTTTGACTGGAAAATAAAGATGCATGATTAAGAAATGTTTCCTTATATTCATAACCAACAAACAAACCTTTTCAACGCAATATTAAATGCAGATTTTCACCCTCCAAAATTGTATGGTTAACAAATTCGCGTGTAGTTTTAAATCTATTTCCATGTAGCATTTGGTATGCTAATGCACTTGCGGATGTAAGTGGGGATGTTTATTGTTAGGCATTTAAAGGGAATAGAGATGGGGCACGATATCGATGTATTCACACCACTTCAGATGCTGAATCTTTATCAAGCACAAGTACGGTCTTGCATGAAATACTACATACATACATACATAACTTCACGCCAGGTCCCTTGCGGGGTAGGCACGAACAACAGAGTGCCATACAGGCTTATTCTTACACACCTCACTTGCTTCTTTGACATTCATAGCTCTTGTCATGCACGTTTGTCTATTCTTAAGGCTTCTGACATCACCTTCTGCTAATACACGATCAATTTGATCATGGAAGGTGTGTCGTGGCCTTCCGCGACTTCTGCGTCCATCCACTTTTGCATTGTATATCTGTTTAGTCATTCTTTCATCATACATTCTTTCCACATGCCCGAACCACCGGAGCATTCCTTTCCTTACCTTTACCCCGACACTCTCTTTCAGACCAACTCTCTTTCTTACTTACGCATGGAATACTGCTCTCGTCTTTTAGATGGCTCAGCTCAATACCAGTTAGAGACACTCGAATCAATAGAGAAAAGAGCTAGGAAACTGATAGGCGATAACCGACTATTCGATGACAGGCCTCAGAGCCTAAGCCATCGACGTAAAGTCGCTAGTTTGTCGGTGTTCTATAGGATACACTTCGGGGAGTATGCCACGGAACTACATGAATTGGTTCCTCCCTCACCATTTTACCACTGGACAAGCAGACGTACGCAGTCACGCTATATGGTGAAAATACCCACAAAGCGGACAAAACGCTATGCTTTGATTTCATCATACGCACCGCTGAAGAGTGGAACTCTTTACCGTCGTCTGTTTTTCCTGGAGAATATAATCTAGGTGTCTTTAAGTTTCGCGTAAACAGGTATCTTCTAGGTAAGCGTGCTCCACCTTAGACTGTATTTCTGCCTGACATCAGGCGCAATGTCGGTCAAACGCGAATCCATTCATTGTAAAAATAAAGTCTTTTTTTATAGCTGGAGTACAGCCAACAGGCAGACGGCCCACCTGATAGAAAGCGGTTACCGTCGCCTATGTACGTTTGCAACACCAGAGGTGTCACTAACGCGCTGCCGGCCTCGAAGATTTTTATTTAAAATTAACACTGTATAAGGCATATTATGCAGTAAACGAATATCAAGGACATAAATAACTATATTATAATGTTTGACGATTTACATAATGTATACAATATTATTTTTAAATTGATTAACTGACGATAAAATAGAATTTATATTAATGTGACATTGTTTTATGCTTCTATAAAGATAGTTTTATATTAATTTAACAATATGTTTATTGATAAATGATGTAATTTATCCAGGCACCATTAAAATTGCCTCTAATTTACTTCCGAAAGAACAAACTGTCGTTCCAACAACGAAATCTAATACTTTTGTAATTTTAAGTAAATTTGTAATTTTTGTAAGTTTATATTGTTACAACCTAGGCGCCGACAGAGACAGGTTCCACGTACAGATCTGTAGAAACACATTTATTACCCATCGGCATTTGAACTAAAAACTGATAACATGAAACGATAACAAGCTTCATCGAGACATAGCCAAACGTCTGGTGGATGTCTTACGTGACTAAAAGACTGGTTCATACCTCAGGCAACGCGTCAGCTGCCATTTAGCGAGGCAGTGTGGCCAGTCTTTTGGGCACGTTACCGAATGATGCGGTCTGGTACTAGATTTTATGGTTTAATTTTAGTTTGTATATACAGTTTATTCATAGTTTAATTTATTTATAATTTAGTTTATTTTTATTAGCTGTTTGATTATTTATTTCAAATAAACTGTAGAAAATTAAATTGTCTACAAACATTGAAGCTATTGTAATTCTTTTGTGATCGTCTTCTTTTTTTAACTTATTGATTGGCATACATTTCTAGAGAAAAGCCCATTTTTATTGTATTATTTTATGGCCGTTTGCGGCCGAGTCATTAGCCAGGTGTGGCGGATTAAATCGACTACGATACGGGCACATTGCATTTGTGCAGTATTAGACGCTGACCTGATTGAGGGAGGGGCAGTCAAGCGAGAACCACGATCAAAGCGAGACGTGTGTACTACAACCGGGAATCTATTAATGACGGACTTTACACTTTATATTGAATTACGACCTTCTGCATTACGTTTGGTGTTCGGTTATATTTGTACCTGTGTTATTCATGTTTGTATAGTTATAATAATTCCAACAGCTGTTTAATTCAAGTCCCGCAACTTATAACAATATTATATTCTAATTGTTACATTAAAAACTCGAAGACAAAGTTTATTTATTTCTTAAACATCAGTATTTACATATCAGAGTAGGTATATATGATGGTACAAAAGTAAATGTGCATCATGTTTGGCCAGAAACATCTCGGAAAACAAGAATTCTTGACTGAACCTTGAAATGTAATATTTACCGTACAATTTGCTTTTAATGTATAACAGATTATGGAAAACAGATAGATAGATAGAAGAATAAAACTGTTGCCTACCTCGCGCAACAGATTGTTATAGCGATCCAGCGAGGAAACATAGCCAGCCTTCTGGGCACCTTACCCATAGAAGACGGTGATCTGGGCTCAGTATTCTACTTATAGTCTTGAGGGACTATGGGTAGAATACAATACAAATCAATTTACTTTGATTGTATGAATGAATGTTATTATTGTTCACCATAATCTTAAATCTAGACAATTGATATGGATACATTTGTATTAGAACAATGGGCGGCCTTATCGCTTATAGCGATCTCTTCCAGGCAACCCGGTGTCTAAGGAGATTATAAAGAAAATTACAACAATCGATTTTGGTGGCATATGAAACTAAAAAAAAATATAAATAAACTCTTATACAGCGTGTTTCAGACCGTACGACAATAAATCAGACCACATTTTCGTCATGACGTACTTTACCCAAATACAAAAACGAATCAAGGTAGCTTCTTTGGTTTAGCCACAGGACCTCATTTTTCATTTCAGAAGTTTACAACAACATGTATCTGTTATTGTGATTAAATCGGTAGGTTAGTGACCAAATGTATCATGTTGCCAGCTCTTCTCTTCATCATTAAACGCGGAAGATGTTCATTCTTACCGAGGTCAGTGAACCAATATTTACAAGATGTTCTGTTTTTATTGTCTTTTTATCGTAATTAATTTGTTCGGAAATTGCTTTTTTTTAAATTTTGACATTACGGTTGATTTAATAGTACCAAAAACTTTGTATGGAGTAAGACTGCTAAAATTATGATTTATTGTCATTTGAAATGAAACACGTTGTATACATAAATAAATACAAATACGGTGATATTATAAATTATAGATACATACATGTAATGCAATAATTTTATTTAATAGACCAATAATGGTCAGTGACCATACGTTTAAATGTAGTCATTGGTTTAGCTTGTCTGATTGGTAAGGGGAGGGCGTTCCACAGTCGAACAGCCTGTACAGTAAAAGAATTTCCTACGAAGGAGGAAGTGTGTGCAGGTATTGTTAACAAAAGATTTTCATTTGAGCGCAAATTCCAGGAATGAGATTGATATAGAAAACTAAAAAGTTCTTTTAAATACGTATTAGATTATTTCTTGTGTTTCGACGTCAGCTATTCGCCGGCCTCCCCAAGACGGCGCAACTCATCCCTGCCCTCAGATTTCCTCATCCAGCACCTACCGGCGACATTGCACAGATCGTCGGTCCATCGGGCTGGAGGGCGTCCGACACTACGTTTACCGAGACGCAGTCTTCATTCCAGGACTAGTCTGCTCCATTGGCCATCGGTCCTGCGGCAGACGTGTCCGCCCTACTGCTACTTCTAATGCTATTTTTGCGAGCTATGTCGGTTACCTCGAGATCCTCATTTTTAATTTTATCCAGAAGAGACCTATGTTGGGTACATAGGTCTCTTCATAGCCCGTTAAGAGACTCGGAACTTGTGAACCAATCCTGCCGTCAGTGTCCATGTCTCAGCCCCGTAGGTGAGGACGTTATTTGTTGGGTTAAACAATAATTATTTTATTAATATCATTTGTAAGAAATTATTTAAAAATAAAAAGGTAATTATTATTTGTTCTTGCAACATTTAAATATATAATTAATACACAGTTGTAATATTTAATCTTGTATCGACAATTGATACATACATCCCTAGAATATGCCATCATAGAGCGCTTTCCGACTCGTCAAATCTAAAGCCCCTCGCGTCAGACTGACAGACCCCAAAACTTGCCTTTGTGATTGTAAGCTACATTTACGAAAAGTTATTTAGGGTTTTGTTATTGTGATATTGATACTAATTTTTATGGCCATAGAATTAATATGCTTAGAAGTCGAGTCGATGCCAGTAAAGTGAAGTACTTTTAAGTAAAAAGAAAAGAAAAAAACGAAGGGAAAGAAAGATACGAAAGAAAAGACAGAAAGAAAATATTAATTTCCAATTGCGCCTCACACATCGGTTGGTTTTATGTTTCAAATGTGAATATAATTTAATAGGAAACTATCTCTATAAGCGCAGAAGGTTTGCTGGATGACTGACAACTTACTTTGATTGTATATTACTTGTGTAAAGTGTCTAATGTAATAATATAATTTAAAAAAAATATTAGCGTTCGTCGTTTCTTCTATATATAAACTATATGAGGTGCAAAATTTCATACTCTGTCCGCGCAATTTTCTTAAAAACAGGTACAAAATTTTTGCTTCACGTTATATATGTTACAGCCAACGTAATAAATCCGGATATTATATATATTATCTAGCCATTATGTATAATGTCTACTCAATTTAGATGAAGTGATAATTGACACAGAATTAATCACATTAACCAGCAATTTTATATAATATCTTCGAAGACTTAGATAATGTAATAAAACAAGTAAACAGGTAAAGATTATAAAATTATAGGTATAGATACACGGCACATTCATTTATTATGCACAAATCCGAACTTTTTCAATATAGGTTAGCCTTCGTGGTTATTTTTTATAACCATCCAAAATTAATTCTATATTTCAAGTAATAAATACCGCACACAAAATTATATTTCAATTTGACTAAGAATTAAAATAACATTGTCATAGATAATAATTCTACGTTAATTAACATTGTTATAAAGTTATTTAAGTTGAATTTATAAAGTAAATTTAAAGTTCACTAGCCATAAAACAAAATTTAAAAAAAACACAGAGATCAATACAAGTATTTGGTATCACTCTTTAAAGACTACAATAATAAAATATTTAATTTAATACTTTGGCTAACTGTGACCCGCTATTATGAATAATATACAGATAAAGTGATTAATTTATCACATTGTGTAGTCAATTTGGCTATTATATATAATGACCAGTCATTATATATAATAGCTATTTAATCACTATGCCTGTAACATATAGATAATATAAAACGAACTCTTCATACTTAACATTATTTTCTATTGTTAAGTTTTTTTTAAGTCTGGTTTTTAGTTTTTTTAGCTATAAATATTGTAATAAGGTCAAAATTAACTTTAAAAAACACCTATCCAACCATTGCTAAGATTGGCGGAGTGTATTAAACTGCAGTAACAATCTAATGATCCTTTTTTTACCAGGGGAAATCCGATTGAGGACTAAGCCGCGACAAGGGCAGAACCTTGGGGGGGATAATTCGCGACCTAGTGTGGGATTCGCCAGATTGGGGGTGGCACTAGCATGCCCAGTCAGAACTGGTGCCATGCTATTGCCACTCCCCAGTTAGGGATACCCACTAAAACCCCTGGGTGTTCCGTCCTTCACCTTATGCCAGGGCTACGAGTATATGACCTAGCCTCTCCGCAGCCCTGGCAGGCGTGGGCCCCCATCACGAGGCCTCTTCCACTGCCGGGGAACTTATTCCCCGGCATCGTCATGCTCTCTTTGGTGTGGGGCGGTTTGTAACTCACCCCACGGGTGGAGAGGTGAGCGCGCGCGGAACATTCGCGCTCTCATCTCGACGGCATATGCAGGTGAGTGAGAACCCCTATACCCCAAGAGGCCCCACCCGCATACGGCGTCGGTGCGTCCTCCTTTGGGAGCGGAGCCATGACGTGCGCTCACGCTCCCGCTTCGCCTCCTTCTTTGCAAGCATAACGTGCTCGCAGAAGGAGGAGACGGCGGCCCATCCAGTGTTGCTCCCGACTATGGTGCGTACCACGGCCGGGAGCAAAAGATCAGATCCGGTTACGGCGACGAGGTCTCGGCGCTGTTCTGTCCAGGCTGGACACTCCTGGAGTGTGTGCAGCGCCGTATCCTCGTCGCCGGTGTCACAATGATGGCACCCTGAAGTCGTATCGCGGCCGATGCGACACAGGTACCTCCCAAAGCATCCGTGCCCCGAGAGGACCTGCGTCAGCCTAAACGTCAGGGTGCCGTGTTTACGTCTAAGCCAGAGCTACAGGACGGGCCTCACCGCCTCAATGGTGGCTAGACCCACGCTGGGGTGTTGTAGGCGTTCCTCCCATACCACTATGGCGACGTCGCGGAGCTGCGACCGGCATGCCTCGGTTTCCTGAAGGGCCGGTCTCGTGCCCCTTGCCAGGGCCTCTTTACGCCACTGGAATAGCGACGCTAGGACCCTGGCCTCGAGGTCCCATGGTGGGGATCCGGCGAGTAGCGAGGCCGCTTCAAAGGACACCGTACGGTATCCTCGTATCATCCTGACGGCCAGCACTCGCTGCACCTGTCGTAACAGCGTGGCGTTCCGGGCCGTCAGGCGGTCGGACCAAACTGGGGCCCCGTATAGGGCCAGCGACCGTACGATGCCTTCGAATAGTTTCCGGCACGGAGCTTCGGGCCTCCCGATATTAGGCAAGAGGCGCGACAGCGCTCCTGCCGCCTTTTTAAGTCTTGGGGGCCAATTGCCGAAAATGTGCCGAAAAGTCCCATCGGCTGTCGAGGACCAATCCTAAGTAGGTACTTCATGGTCCCCCCAATGCCGATGCGGACGCCTCCAACTACGATTAGCGGTGTCCGGAGGTGGACGATTTTGAGGACCGTCAAATATCACGGCCTCGGTCTTCGGAATCTAATGATCCTGTTCAAGGCATCACGGCAAAGTTATAAGATTATTGTATTGCAAGCGGTCCTTATTACGTGTGCAAAATTATACTTAATAATAAAGATATGGATATGAATCACATTTTATTTAAATCAGCAGCGCCATGTTTAAAATAAGTCATAAAAACCATAGACAATAAAATAAATCATAAACTCATTTAAAAATATACTTTTAAAGTTTTTATCAACAATGGCGCCTGGAGTTCATGTTTTTTGTCCAAAAATGAATATTAAATAGTTATTGTCACACTTTTTAGTTCAAATCCGCCGGAATTGGGAATGTGTTTTTTGGGTAAAATATTTCTTAGTATCCCGGCGCTAATGGGACGTGACCGGATTATTGAATATAACTTTTTTTGATCGGGTTATAAATAAAAATTATATAATTATACAGTGATAAATTTGAATTTCAAGGGCACAACTGAACATACGAGTTCCTTTACGTACGTACGGGTGCCTTTAACTAAGGGCCATGATGGACTATCATAGAAGTACGAGTCATTTTTATATAATTGTTGTCTTGATATTTTCCAAGAGATGGCTTTAAGCGATATGGCCGCCCTTTGTTCAAGATTTTCTGTACTTAGTTTTAAGAAAGTAGTTTTAATTTTTAATGAACAATAAAGTTTTTTCATTCATCATTCATACTTCTAACTCATATTTTGACGGCCTTTGTAGTTGAGCGGAGTAAGCCTTTGCCGGCCTACCTCACTGCAACGCAGAGGCTTCGGGTTCGATAGTATGATAAATTTCAGAAACGAATTTTCTTCATCGTTTGCTATGTGTTTGCTATGGTGTCTGGGATCGGCCCTAGAGTAGTGCGTTGCATATCACCTTACACCTATAACCCAAGTGTAACTTGTTTTGGGATGTACAATATCTTTGTTTGTCTGCCGATTACTTAAAAAAATATATGAAGAACCGATGACAATGTGACTATAACTGCATATGATTCATATTCTCTATGATCATAGTTAAGGGATTGTATCTGACAGCAAGCATACAAACATGATCATTTCATCAGTGTAACATCAAAAATGGCTTGTCAAAATGCAAGAATTTTGACTGGAATACTTGTAAGACTTATCTTCCAATCTAAGTTCTTGGAAGGTAAAGTGATATATTTTTGTTTTATTGCAGGAGTTCAGCAGACAGGCAGACAGCCCACTTGATGGAAGTGGTTACCATCGCCTATGGACATTTGCAATACCAAAGGTGCTACAAATGCGCTGTTGCTCTCTTAACGGAGGCTGGAACCTGGTCACTAATACCGGAACACAACTCAAGGTTGTTATGACGACATTGTTTAGACTAAGGATGGTAACCATCAAGTCGGGCAAATGCCCTACCACCTGGCGTATATCTGAGTAGCAGCCTCGTTTAATAAAACCTATTATGTACCTGCCTATAAAAATATATAAAAAGTATTAGTTTATTTATTTATGTGCTGACAGTACACTACTACAAACGCAGAAACGTCTCGAAGCCTAATTTACCTGTATACTACATAGGATTACGCACACACGTCTTCAAATAATACTTCATTTGAACGTAGGCTTCGTCTATAGGTACTTTTATTCGTCTAAGCTTGCGATACTATTAACTTAATTCTCTAGAATATTTATTACAAGCTTCGCATTCTACAGACGAACGTATCTTGTAAAAGATCGAGTCTAACTCTCCGTCACTTTGTATGCACAATGCAATCACAATTTATAACTTTACGATACACAATCGTTCCGCGAACCAGTGTCGGCATTGTACAGAAATTAAAAAGAAATGAGGGCATAGACAATACCGCGCATAATCTATGGGCGGCGGTATAAAGCCTCGTTACCATTTCTGAATTTTTAATGAAATAGAATTGATTAGTCTATGGTCGTGACAAGATGGCCGATAGTGACATGCTACCGTTTCCCGCGTTTAATGATCATCAATTCATCACGTATTTTATGTCTTGTTTTTCGTAATGGGGTTTAAAAGGGTGATGAATTGGTTGAAAAGTAATATTGACTAGTTGTGTCACGCGGTAGAACCCTTTATTCAAAAAATTACAAAATATTCTACACGGGAACTTTAATGACTTAGCATGATGTTATGACCACAGTTTATGTAAAAAAAAACTCAGTTTTTTTATATGCTTGCCTATACGCACACTAGCAAACGGACCAACTGGTGGTAGGTGGCTACCGTTGTCCATAGACATCTGCAACACTGGCCGATGCATTGCCTACCCCACTCGACCGGGCTCCTGCTTACCAGACTGACCCCCTCGACTCCTTTCAGTGTCGCTCCGTTCGTATTGTCGACGATCCCATACTAACAGGCGGTTTAGAACCGCTTAGCTTTCGGACAGACTTCTCGTCCCTCTGCGTATTCTACTGCCTGTATTACGGAGAATGTTCCGAGGAATTGTTTGATCTGGTGCCAACACCTCACTTCTAAAACTGCACAGCTGCACCAAAATACCAGCACATCGCACCAGTGACCGCTTCTACATACAAGCTGTCATACACAGCTAAAACTAACGACCAAGCAGATTAAAAAAATAACAATGGAAATGGGCGAACTACAACAAGCATGTCCATAGGCAATGGTAACTGCTTTCCATCTGGCAGGCCGTGTGCCTGTCTGCTGAACACATGCAATAACTTTTTTTTTAAAGTGTGCGTTTCGGGACGCCCGCGCAAATGTTATAACTTAAACTAATCTAAGTTGAACTATTTAATATTGAAATTATTTAACTTGAGACAAGTTTGGGTTATTACGTAAATTGTATGAATATTAATATAATAATCTAAGGAAAGGTTATTTATTAATAAAACAAAAAAAAATGATTATAAAACATATTTTACTCTTAGTTACAATTATTGAATATGTACATACATTAGAATTTTGTGTATGAACATTATTAGTATCATTATCTATACTAATATTATAAAGCTAAAGAGTTTGTTTGTTAGTTTGAACGCGCTAATCTCAGGAACTGCTGGTTCGATTTCTTCTATCAGTGTTGGATAGTACATTTATCGAGGAAAGTTATAGGCTATATATCATCACCCTAAGACCAATAGGAGCGGAGCATCAATGAAGAATGTTTCAAAATCGGGGAGTTTTGAAATCAAATTCCACGCGGACGACGTCGCGGGCACACCTAGTTTAATCTAATTACCGAAATACGGCTAGCGTGGCGTTAGAGTGAGAGAGGAGGAGCCTGCCTACCTCTGTCATATGCGTGAGGGAAGCGAGAAAGACTAGCGCCGTAACGCGTCACCTAACGAAGCGGTTTACCCTCCCACTTGAAGTTATCACTTCAAAAAGATTATTCTTATATTTTAAATTAAATTAAATCTCATATACAAGGGAAGTCGGTCGAGACATTCTTCCCGCGGTCGCGTTTCCCTTGAAATTGTGTGACGTGAAATTAAATTGAATATACCCGTGGAATCAATGCAAATTTTCTTTGTCGGTGCACGGACGGACAGAGCGACGTTTCCAATTAGTTTATTTGCATAATAACATCGCGGTGACATGCGTCACATCACTAATAAGTCTCTTCTATATGTTTTATTGTCTCAACATACATACAACCCAAGGTCGTCGTAAAGTATTTTTTTTTTTATAAAAAAATTCAAAATTCGCATATAATAATCTTACGCAAGTTTATCGGGACTCGAATTAAAATGTCGTTGGAATTATTATAGAGTTTATAAGAACTGTACAAACACGTATAACACAGGTACAAATATAACCGAACACAATAAATCCAAACGTAATGCAGGTCGTAATTCAATAAAAAGTGCAAAGTCCGTCATTAATAGATTCCCGGTTGTAGTACACACGTCTCGCTTTGATCGTGGTTCTCGCTCGACTGCCCCCTCCCGCAATAAGGCCATCGTTTTATACAGCACAAAACGCAATGTGCCCGTATCGTAATCGACTTAATCCAAAACACCTGGCTAATGAGCCGGCCGCACCAGCCATAAATGAGTACAATAAAACAATGGGCTGTTCTCGAGAAACGTATGCCAATAAATAAGTAAACAAAAGAAGACGATCATAAAAGAATTAAGTTCAAATGCCGACTGGTAATAAAATGTGTTTGTTTCAGATATGCAGGTGGATTTTGTTTTTGTCAGGACCTGAGTTGTCACAATACATATCTTTTAATAGTATAAAATTTTAGTATCCGTACTATAATTATCCACGTTTCTGAATTTGTATTTGCTTTTTATTTAACATTTATTTATGTTGCTTACAGGTGGTGGTATCTGCACATCGGAACAAGTTTTTTTTTTGTATATTCACACTTGTTTTTTCTTTCTAACTTATAACATAATCGCTACTAAGTAAGGAAATTGGTTTTTTAAACATTTGACACTGGCAGTAATGGTGGTTCGATAGAGAACGAACCAATTGCCATTCAATTAAAAAAGTCACATCAAGTCAGCAAAAAATATTGTAACAAATATCAAAAGCATTTTTTTTCTACATCTCGAAGTCCATGTTCAACATATTAATTATTTATTATATTTTAAATTATTTTTGTTGTTTCTCTTAAAATCACATTCAAAAGTTTTATTCAAAATAAGTTCCACTCGAGATTACTTACGGTGATAAGAGTTTAAATTTCAATTTACTTCCTATTCCAATGCTACTTGGGCTAACACTCTAGCGGCGTCCCATCTTTCAAGTACGTCCACTACCGCCGGTTCTGCTGCAGCCGAACAGGAGGCCCTCAAGCGCTGAAAGTACGCCGCCATCGGCAATTGTTACACATTTGCGGCGTTTGGAGTGGAAACTCTGGGTCCGTGGGGTCGAGATGTCGCCGAACGCCTAATAGACCTCTCACGCGACCAAAAGGCTGACGTTTATTTTGCTCAAAGGGTAAGTATTGCTATTCAGCGTGGTAACGCCGCCAGCCTTTTGGGAACGTTCCCGGCAAGTGACAGTGGTTTGGGACCAATATTTTATTTATAATTTTGCTCTCTTTTTATTTTATTTAGTTTTAGTATTTAATTTTAGTTTTCTATCCTATAGTTTAGTTTTATTTATTTATAATAATCTGTAACTTCCTATTCTATGTACACAGCTTCCAAACGTGTTATCTATCTCCATTAATATTATAAATGCGAAAGTCTGTCTTTCTGTTCCGCTTTCACGGAAAGACCACGAGATCGATTTTGGTCATTTTAGTCGATTCGGTAATTTTGGTTGATTTGGTCATTTTGGTCGTTTTAGTCGATTTAGTGTAACTTTGTACATATGTATGTAGTTTTAATACCGAAGATATATACTTTTCATCCCACGTGATGGGATAGTTAGCGATATAAAATAAAGTGAATCTTCCGGGGACAAATAGCAATAATATAAAAATTTAATTTTTGTTTTGCTCGGTAGAAAAAAATATCGGAATAAGACAGGAGGTATAACATCGCATAAAGCACAATTATTTCAGGACTAACCGTTTTATGCCGGTATTACGTGAGAGCGTGGTATCAAACCGATTGGGCGGGCCCTAAGGGCTGCAAGTAAAAGACTAATTCCAGTATGGGTCTGCTCGTAAAATGGGCTACGCTTGCAGCTTACTCTCTACGTAATAAACAAGACCTACACTCCCGCAGTGCAGCATTTTCATCTCCATAACGCGTAGCTAGTGCTTATGTCGCTCAACCGTGGACGTTCAAAAGCATTTTATCCGCTACAATTTCATCAAAAATAATATCAAGCAAATCAAGACAGCTTGATTGACAGCCCGCTAAAATGAACGTCACGATGGCACAACCATAGACTACGGCGCGACGGCAGCCGGGAGCGAATCAATTAAGCGCGCATATCATAACCAATGCGCTTGCATCAAAATGCAGTACACACCCCGACGGTTTTCTTTACTCCGACCGCCTAAACGCGCCTGGCATAATGCAATTGACATGAAAAGGGCGCGCACAATTAAAAATAAAAGAATTAAAAAGTTACGCGTTCCAAGTTTGAAGGATTTTGATCGTAAATTTTGATTTCCTACAATCGTTTTGAATATCGATTGTGATATCGATATTTACGATTGTTTGTGATTGGAATTTTTGGATTTACGATAAATTAACGTATCTATCTAACCATCCATACTAATATTCTTTTTTTATTTAATATTTTAGTACACATAGGTTCACGTTTGACCGACATTGCACCAACCGTAAGGTATAAATGCAGTCTTATAGATGGAACATTTATCTGTGCAGGATGGGAGAAAGAATACAATTTCCTGCGACCGAGCTACCAGAGGTGGTAGGGTACTTACCCGTCTGGATGGCTACTACCCCTGGTTTAGAGTATGTGGCCAAAACAATCATGAGTTGTGTTCGAGCATTAGTGACCATTCTCCCTTAAGAGAGCAGCAGCGAATTTGTAGCACCTTTGGTGTTGCAAATGTCCATAGGCAAGCTGTCTGATTTCCTTCGACCAGGCAGCTTCTCGTGAAGCGACAAAATAAGCCACCCCTAGGCTATAAAGTATGCCGCCATAACAATCTTGAGTTAGCATTATAGGCCAGGTTCTAGTCTACCGTTATTTATTAATTATTAATATCGCTTTAAATCTAAACTAATAGACATGAATAAAAAGTTAAGAATTTAAAAATTACAACAGTGAAAGCATGTAATTTATTCATTACCTAACTTAATTTCTATTTCCGATTTTACAAACGCTTAACAAGATGGCGACTAACAATTTTATAAGTAACAGGTGTCACAGCAAAAGGTGTTGTTGACACATACTATGTTTTATTGCCTAATATACATTAAATCGCTGTTTAATGATTTGTAATGTTCTTTATGCATATAAATCTTTATTATTATAATGTATGTATGTGGGGTGCTCAACGGTCGCCTTTTACGTAAGTTTAATTCACTTTCCTTCTTATACAACTTTTTAATTTTGCTTCATACGGTTTTTCATTCAATCAAGATTAAAGTAGATTTTACAAAATTAATTCATTGATGGCGAAGGCAAGAGACCAGATGGAATGTCGTTGGAGCCACGGAAGATGGAACGCCCCTTAGTATGGGACGCAACTTGTATTGATCCTTAGCGGCTTACCATCTCCCAGTCACCAGGAGGCCTTGAAACGCCGCAAATATGTTTGTCAATTGGTAATAGGTAAATATTTGTGGCTGTCGTGGTTGAAACCCTGGGATGGTGGCGCCTGGAGCTCATCACCTCAATCGTGACCTCTCAACGCATCTAATTGATGTCTCGCGTGACCAAATGGCTGGCTTGCATCTAGGCGCTCCCCGCCGACAGCGACCTGAAGTCTATTTTTTACTTATAGATTGTAATTTTGTAAGTATAGTTATGTTATAGCTTAATTTATTAAGAATTTAGTTTTAATTGTTATCTATATATAAATAAATCGTTTAGCCGAAAAAATCATAGATACAATCGGTATGATAAGTACAATAGGCGGTCTTATCGCTGGGAGCGATTTCTTCAAGACAACTGTTGGATGGACAGAAACTCTGTATGGATGGGGATAGGCATGCAATAGTTATAATATACTAATATATAAGAAAAAATAAAGGAAAATACTATTTTTAATGGACATTTATACTTATAGCTGGAGTATAGCAGACATCAAATGTGCTGCCGCTCTCTTAAAGAAGACTTGTACTTGGTCATTAATACCAGAACACAACTCAAGGTTGTTATGGGGGTTATTCTCTAAAAGTCAGGAGTGATAGCCATCCAGGCGAGCAATACCTGGATAATTTGCCGCACTTTTTCAGCCTTGACTTTTACTAGCCAAAGTTTACTAAAATATTAGTAACTTTTAGTTTATTGGATCTGACACTCATCTCGTCAACCACCAGCGCCAAAATGGCGCTCAAACAGGCACAAAGCTAAAACGACAGCAATCTCCGGTAGTAAAAAGGCGTCAGACGTTCTAGTATTCTGCTTGTAAAAAATTTAGGCATAGTTACATTTTTTTTTAATACCACAGACGATGAAAATAATAAACGTAATCGATACTTTATTAAATTAATGTCAATAATTTCCGCTTCGGCTAAACAATGAGGCGTAGGCAGGGCACATTTGAATAATAAAGATATTTGTTCCCCAACTTACGGTACGGTACCGGACGCAAATCAATCGTCACGTACCGTCAGTATGACATTTTTTTTAAAACAAATATTAATTAAATAATAATATTAGATTTCGAGTCGTGGTAGCGTAATGGCTAGCACACGCGCCCCTAAATCGAAGGGCGCCGGTTCCATCCTGACCGGAACGCATGCACCTCTTAGTTAGTTTTCTGATTTAATGTGCATATTGTTACAATTACCACGTGCTAACAACGGTGAAGGAAAACATCGTGATGCAACCTGCACATCGAGATAACCGATGTGTCAAACCTGCCAAGCCGCCTTGGACAAGCGTGGCAGGTATACTGTCCATTTCCCGTATAATGGGAGGTCCGAGCCCAGCAGTGGGACATTTATGGGCTGATATTTATTTATTTTTATAATATTAGATTTTTTATACTGAATATTAGGTTGGGATTTCTTTTGGTTTTAAGAAATTATAAAAAAAATACTTAACAGAATGTGTTTAAAGATAGAACAGTTTTTTTTTAATTAAAACTATTATGGGAGCCATTAAGATTTCAAAAATTGTGTTCCCAGGTAACTTTTATACTATGAAGTAAAAACACTGAAAAAATATAAGTCTTTTATAGATCTTTTTGTGGAGTGTTTTCAATTAAATATGTCTTACTTAGATAAATCGCTAATTAAAGTAAAGAAATTAAGTTTTTACATCTACTTAACAGTATATATTGCAGGGGCGCACGCATTTGCTTGTTTTTTTTTCAAATTTCTAGTATTCATTATAATAAAAACATCATTATTTATAACAGAAACATATACGCCGAACTAATAAAAAGTTATGATTATAGTTTGTCAAAAAAAGTTCTAATAATTTATTTTAAGTACTATTTCTGTACCCAAAACATTTACTACTATTTATATGTAAAGTTTCTCTAAAACCTGTGTAATTTTTTAAATACTTTTTATATCAATTCAAATTGAAAATATTCTGTATGATTTTTTTGCTAACGCTACGTCAGAACCGTGAAGGAACGCGTCTTATGGTTAACAAAATAATCAATTAGATCACAAACCCAGCGATCTACGTGGAATGTGTCACTTGCGGCGTTCATCACGTGACAGTACTTACTTGTTAAGTTTACAGTCTCCTTAGAACTGTCGTAAGAGAGTAATATGTTCTTTTAATTTATTTAATTATTATGGTAATTATTTCAATATTTTTGTTATGTTATTTAGTTTCAATTTAGATTTAGTTATAAGATGTGAATATTGCACGCCTAATAAGGCAAAATGTATTGAGACACTTTCTACAAAAAACACCTATGTGCACATACATTTATAGCAATAAATGATTATTCTATTCTTGCCTTAGAATCAATCTCAAAACTAAATTCACTTGTTTAGTAATTTGTTTAGTGCTTGCTTTTTCTTAATCTATTAACCTTATAATATATCATACATAACTTCACGCCAGGTCCCTTGCGGGGTAGGCACGAACAACAGAGCGCCATTTAGGCTTATTCTTACACACCTCACTTGCTTCTTTGACATTCAAAGCTCTTGTCATGCACGCTCGTCTGTTCTTAAAGCTCCTGACATCACCTTCTGCTAGTACACAATCAATTTGATCATGGAAGGTGTGTCGTGGCCTTCCGCGACTTCTGCATCCATCCACTTTTGCATTGTATATCTGTTTAGTCATTCTTTCTTCATACATTTTTTCGACATGCCCGAACCACCGGAGCATTCCTTTCCTTACCTTCACCCCGACATATATATATATATATATATATATATATATATATATATATATATATATATAATATATATCACTAAAACTAATGTCCTAGCTTTAAATATTTAAGGAATAATTATTATTAACTTTATTCACATAATTTTGATTGCGAAAATTTAATTTTAACACGGATGTGTCAGCACGCTTGGATCTCAATCTAGATGTAATAATTTACAAACTATATTATTTAAATGAATTGCTGATTGTTATCAAAATATTTCCAAATAAATAAATATTATGTTAGTAGTTACCTCTAAGTTAGTTGATCTAATCCAGGAATGTGCAAATGGGCCTTACACTAATAAATAAAATAACCAATAAACAAAGGCTGTATACGTGGATACGGTATTTATGGTCATATTTATAAGTCATTTGTTCATTTCTGTCACACCCAACATATGTCACAAAACGACAAGCTGCTATGACTTTATAATCCGACTTTTGACATATTAATGAAGAACCATAGACAATAAAGTTGAATTTTAAGGTGTTTTTGACAAGTTCTTTTTTATTAAGCTGTGTTTTAAATATATATTGGTTATTTAAATTAATACATTATTTGTGTAAATCGAATCTGGTAGACCTATTGATTATTTGTTTATTGCCAAGGCGTATGTTTCATTCCACGATTACGAAATTGAAAAGTAGGTTATTCATTTTATGACTCACTTTAGTTAATAATAAAATAATAATAGTGCAAATATTTTTTTTAAAGATACAGCATTAAAAAATACTTACAACCCTAATTTTTCAACCCTGTACGATCAACCCCTATTTTTTATTTGTTAATTATAATCTTTAATGCTACAAATGCGCTGCTGCTCTCTTAAGGGAGACAGGAATCTGGTCACTAATGCCGGAACACACTCAAAGTTGTTATGGCGACATACTTTAGATCAGGCGTGGTAGCCATCCAGTCGGGCAAATGCCCTGCCACCTGGCTGTGGATTGTTTTGTCGACTCTTTTTTTTGAGGCGAGGGAAAATGCTTATCCGATTTTCGCACAATCTGGGTCGTTGCTAGGGAACGACACGCGTCGGTCGGGGGCGATAACACTGCAGCAATAGTATGCTCTTGTCAGTGCTCCGTCCGCGATCGACGTCACAGAATAGTGTGGAAGACTCAGAGGAAGCTGCACGGGCAGGCGACCCCAATACCCACTAAAAACCCCCTCCTCCCTGTCGACCCTGCGCTTTAGTTTGTGAAGGAAAGGCTGAGATTTAGAACATAGTTACACCCAGCCGAGTTTTGTCGCCTCTTACGACAGGCCGCCCCAACGCAGGAAATTGTATTCTTTCTCCGTTCCTGCACGGTTAACAGATTTTTTTACTTACAAATTATTTAATTACATTATGTATTTTTTCTTAAATGAAAATTGTGAATACGTGTATATAATAATATAATTTTATATTATTGTATTAGATAAATACTTTTAGATATACAATGCAAAAGTGGATGGATGCAGAAGTCGCGGAAGGCCACGACACACCTTCTATGCTCAAATTGATCATGTATTAGCAGAAGGTGATGTCAGGAGCCTTAAGAATAGACGAGCGTGCATGACAAGAGCTATGAATGTCAAAGAAGCAAGTGAGGTGTGTAAAAATAAGCCTGTATGGCGCTCTGTTGTTCGTGCCTACCCCACAAGGGACCTGACGTGAAGTTATGTATGAATGTATGTAAAAATACTTATGACTTATTATAACTACACATACTAATAATACACACTTGCAGTATGAATTTATATCCAACGTTGATGAAAGGTGCTTTTTGTTACGCTGTGATAATTTGTTACTAAACAATAATTAAAGTCAGTTAAAACGCATTAATTTCAAAAAATTATTAACAACCAATAAAATAATCGAATATTTGACTTTTTTTATCGAAGGTCAGCCATCTAACGGTAAAACCTATCACCACTAAAAACACTTTCTTTATCAAAGAAATTTATTAGGTTAAAAACATACTCGTGGGTGTTATATAACGCTGTACTTGTTTCACTGTTTTATAATGCAGTTAAATTGTTTTCGGTATTCATAAATTAAAGACCATAATGCGCAAAAGTATCTTTTGTATGGCTCCTAACATATTCAATAAACTCCTAGAAATGCTACGAGTGCAGCTATTAAATTTCTTTAAAAAGTCACTTAAGAAAATTTTAATGGAAAAAGTTTATTATACGGAAATGATTATGAAAATGATAAGGACATGACTAATGATATTTTATAACATATAATTTTGTATAATTGTAAAATTTTATATATATTATTTAATGTAAGCGTATTAGTATAATTAGTGTGACATGTATTTGGAGATTGCATGCCTAATAAGGCAAAATGTATAGAAACAACGCATATTCCAAAATCTTACATACATTTTGGCAATAAATGATTCATTCATTCATTCAAAGAGCAGAAGCCTTAATAAGTTACTAGAGGTCGCCCGTGGTCGAAAGTCTACCATAATAATTTATTATAAACTATACTTCTATAATCACAGATTTCACCAAGGCTACACTGGTAATTTGACTTTAACGATAAATAAAAACCGACTTCAAAAACTAAAAAGTATAAAATATAATAAAACTACGTTTTAACGGTTTTAAGCGCGGTAATTTATTTTATTTAGGTTTATCCGACGTTTCAGCCGCTTTTCAGTTGCCGTGGTCACGGAAGACAAAGATGACATTTGTCGAACGTGTATTGTCAAAGTTTTTATTCAGCCTACCGCCAACTTGTTCATTTTAATTATTTAGTTTTAATTTTGTTTATGGATATTATTTACTCTATGGGAGCCTAATCTAATTTACCA
The DNA here is from genome assembly GCA_012273795.1 of Dendrolimus punctatus. Taxonomy (NCBI): domain Eukaryota; kingdom Metazoa; phylum Arthropoda; class Insecta; order Lepidoptera; family Lasiocampidae; genus Dendrolimus; species Dendrolimus punctatus. The sequence goes on along the minus strand of CM022554.1, from coordinate 9,057,900 downwards.
CCGCTTCACAACATGTTGTGGCTGGAAGAGAAGAAGCGGCGCAAGAAAATCTTCAGCAAACATGCCTAGTTCTAAAAATTTTTATATAATATTAAAATGAGTGGAAGGAAAAAATAAAAGAAATTATCAGTCAAGTTGGTTTGTTTCGTTGCACGCAGAAAGAGCTCACAGTGTCTTGAGGTCTGGCAGTTAGTTTTTGCTGGGTTTGGGTCTTAATAGTTTTGATGATTGGATCCCAAACAGGTGGTACCTGCCAACCATCTTCTCTATTGAAATTTGGATGTTTTTTGATTTCAATAGCCTCACGCATCATTCTTAGTATGAAACGATTCTCTTTCGCGAGGATTTGTAGGTTATCGAATCTGATGTAATGGTTGGGTTTATCCAGCGTGTGTTCACTGATCGCAGACTTCGTAGACCTTGCGTGTTTCATGTCAGCAATGTGTTCTTTTACCCGTGTTTTTATGCTCCTCTTTGTTTGCCCAATGTATGATAAACCAGACGTATCCGTAAGAATTATGTTATGTTATGTTAATGTCTTAAGCCTATATGTAGCACAGCTGAACTGTAGGTTATCAAGTCATATCATGCCATTCAACGGAGTTCTTGTGACAACTCAAAAGGCCACATTTCACTATACAGTTCAAATTTCTCACAAAACATAATTGCTACTCAAAAACCATCAATATCCTACAACTATTGTTCATTTTAGAGTAATTTTACACATTTTTAGAAAATAAAACTGCACAGCACAACATCTCCTTTCAGTTCCCGCCAAAAACTCATAACTATGTGTTGTGTTTTGTGAGAAATGTGAACTGTATAGTCAAATGTAGCATTTTGAGTTGTCACAAGAACTCCGTTGAATGGCATGACTTGATAACCTACAGTTCAGCTGTGCTACACAAAGGCTTAAGAAAATGAAGAAACTATATTGTAAACCAAGATCTGGCTTAAAGGCCTAGCTGCCAAGCCATAAACCTAAATACATAAAAAAAATAGTTTAAACTATATTCTGTTTATGCAAAAACGGCGTGGCGTGCCTAATATAATTGGGTATCGACAGATATGGCGGTATTCCATATTACGGGATTATTACATAACTCTCTACTTTCCTCTACCATTCAAATTGGTACAAACAGAATAGCACACTAAAACATGTTTGATACAGACAAGGTGTTTCAATTTTATATATTGCTTAAGGTTATCAAACCAGCCAATTAAGTATTTAAAGTGAATATGACAACTTTTTTGATTATTCAGACCGTATTTTTATGCTAATATGTTTTTGAATAGTTATTTTAAACTTTTGGGTGCTAGCTCGTGTTGCCATGTGTGTTTGTTGCGAATGATGTATCGATTTTCTGATTCTGACACTTCAAAAAATTCAAATGTTTTTTTTAATGACATCTATCGTAAAACATGGAAATACGTGTAAATAGCGTTAATTCTGATTAATTCAGGTTGCCTGGAAGAGATCGCGATAAGGCCGCCATTTGTTTTACCAATAACTATTCTATATAATTTATACTCCTGATTACCTTAAACACAGTTTTGAATTTCTTCCGTGCTCTCATAATTTACGCCCGCCCTTCTACTAAACTTAAGTTGAACACTCCTGCGCATAACTCAAGTTTTTATAACAATTCTTTTACTGTTAAGGCTATACAGCTCTGGAACGCGCTTCATGTTACAATCAGACAAGCAAAATCGCTAGCGATATTTAAAACTATGATTAAAAAATACTACCTGTCGTTGGAATATGATATTTCAATTCACTTATAAACATTTATACATTTTGTAGACATGTATTTGTATGGTATATATATATATATATATATATGTCGGAATAGTATTTGTTATTATAAAGTTAACGTATGACGGTAGTAGTCAAATGTAGTAATCAGAAGTCTTATAACCGGATGTCAACGCAGAAGCATTTATTATCAAGCTGACAGATATCGGAAATAGAGTTATTAATTATTATAACTGTTTCTTGTTTCATAGTATTTTAGTATAAAAGGCGGTAGACGGGGATCATTGCTTACTGTGCGGTGTGAATGGCCACACCAAAGGCTGAACAATAAAGGGGAAACCCTGCCCAAATATTTAATATTTGGTACTTTCTTAGCCAAGTATCTGCAAGGCTGTTACCCTAGTACAGGCAGTCTTAAACAGACAGTCTACGAGTCTACAACTGTCATTCTACATTCATCGGTTTAACAGAGCGGAAGCTCTGTTGGACAAAAGGCCCATAATATATTGTGGTCGATAATTACTGTTCGATAAGCAGTATTCTTTGAGGGCGTACTGCTGCTCGACACCTGACAAGCGTGGAGACAGCTCTTGGAGTTGTCCTAATAATTTGTGTATTATTGTGCTGTGTTTAATATTGTAATTGTAATAATTCTAGTGTAATAAACTTTGATTATCTCATTTCAGATTATTATTGTATTATACTCAGAGTGTGATTCGCTCCCGGCGGGAGTGTATATATGTATATATATATTTATGTGTTTATTATTAAAATGTAAGTAGTTCGTACTATATGTTACGTATACCACCATCGCCATTATCATCTCAGTTCATTCCTGGAGTTGTCTGGAAGAGATCGCTTTTTAGCGATAAAACCGCCCTTTGTAAATAACTAGATATAATTTTAGTCTTAAGTTCATGTTTGTATTGGTGTAGAATAAAGAGTTATCTATATATCTATTGTCTTGTTGTGCATTTTTTTTAAAGTTTTGTTTTGGTGAACAATAAAATGTTGTCTATGTCTATTCTGATGTAATATTATAAAGTTTGTGAGTTTGTGACGTTGTAACGGGTAATCTCTGGATCCACTGAACCGATTATGAAATTTCTTTCACCAGTGGAAAGCTCCATTATTCTTGAGTGACATAGGGTATATTTATTTGTAATTAACATTTTTTTTCCTGTTGCCCAGCGAAGTGGGCACGGGTCCACTAGGAAGGCCTTGTAATATTACCGATTCATGCTTAATTTTGTTTGTTTATTTTATCAGGCTGACGGGCCAATATGATGGAAAGTAGTTGCTGTCGCCTATAGACATTAGCAATCCTAGAGGCGCTGCTAATGCTGCTGGCTTCAAAGGAGAAACTGAAAGTTGTTTTGGTGACATATTCTAAACCAAGGATGGTAGCCATCCAGTCGGGCAAATGCCCTATCACCTGGCTGTGGGTTGTTTTGTCGCCTCTTACGAAACATTCGTACTGATGGTAGATTCACAGGTGTTCACCTACATGCTGAGTCGGGAAAATGTACGTACTTCGTACTGTGAAGACCTAGAAGCCAACAAAAACAAATTCACCTGTAAGAACACATATTAATACCTTACCTAGCCAGGTAGGTGTCTTGGATTTAAAGTACAAACTGATTCCAGGAAATTCGGTCCACGCGGCCGGGCAGACATATTGCATCTGTGCAGTATAAATCAATGCAACGATTGAGGGGACAAGGCAGTCGAGCAATAACCACGAGCGAAGCAAGACTTGTGTACGTTCGGTAATCTATTAAAATGACGGACTTTGCGCTTTTTATTGAAATACGATCTTCTGCATTGTTTGGACTTTTTGTGTTCGGTTATATTTGTATCTGTGTTTTTCGTGTTTGTATAGTTCTAATAAACTCTATAGTAATTCTAACGGCATTTTAATTCGAGTCCCGCCACTCGTAACAGTACATTTTGAATTAAAGAAACCTTTTAAATTAACAACCGTTTTAGGTTTCAGTAGCATAAATGTACCGTAAAATTTAATAGAAACCGATCTTTACTTTTAAAGTCTTAGTGAGTTTCTTTTATTATTTAATTGTGGACAATTTAATTATAATTATAATTTACTCTGTAAAAGAATTTTCTATGTAAAATGATGACAACATTTCATACTTCATATTTCCTTTTTGTTAATAATCTTAACAAAAATTTGCTACCTCCCAAGCAAAATAATAATGTCTTATATCCTAATTTAAGAAAATAAATGTATTTTAACTCTGAATGGCGAAGTGAATTTGATAAGATAAATATGGATGTATTATTCATATTGTAAAATTAAATAGAAAAACTTATACTAAGCATACGTACTGTGATGAATCCGAACGAGGCAAAATTATATAATTATATTTAAATTAAAATGGAACTAGGGAAAATAAAACGCCAGTTTTTTTCCTTACTTTCGAATCACAACCAACTCGATTTTCTTTTATTATAAAAACGTCAAAATCCGGGCTGCCAGTATTATAATATTTAAACAAAAAGTATTTATTCCGCAACACGTACCCTGGCAACACCTACGCTATCGCACCTTTCGTTCCACATTACGAAAACTTGAAATTGTTACTGTCAGCTGACTTTGAGTAACGTTATAGAGGTCAACAGTTCAATACTTAACAAAAACTTCATATTAATAACATGTAGACATAAAAAGTAATATCTTTGATTATATATTACTTCAATGAATTTGAATGTTTTTTTGAAATAATTTATTGTTATCTATTAAATAATTTATCAAGTTTGGAGCATTTTCGGCATCCATAAACAACGAAGTAAAAGATTAGCAATAGGTAAAGCCCTAACATAAAATTTTATCGTAGATAATTATGGTAATACGTTAAGTATATATGTATTCATATATATTAAGTATTTATCTGTTCATATTAAGTATATATCTATAATAAAGCTACGTTTTAACGGTTTTAATCGCGGCATCGGAAAACAAACCAACTTGATTGATAATTTATTTCTCCTCCCATCCGTTTTAATATTATATAAAATTATCTGTCTATCTATGGCATTTTTGGGGCCTATTCAGGGAGTGATGAGTCACCGTCTGCCCATTTTTCCATGTTCGCCAAACATTGCGACGGGCAGACGCCAAAGACCCTATATTCCCAGATCTCTAGTACCACTAGCAGTTCACCTCAATAGCCCGACACTTTTTGTCCTCATTTCCCACAATAGACCTACACTGGCCGGGGCTTGTCCTTGGGTGCATTACTATATGGCTACACCATACACAGGGATAATCGCTGGTCAGTGTCACCTCTGGCCGGCCTCTGCGTGTTGGCCTTCCCATGGCCCACACAAAAGCCCTCCAAATGTCAGGGCCATTTGCATAGCCCGTGGTCTACAAAGACATACAAAAAAAATATAATAAGAAATTCTCATTTCAGAAATAATTATTAATTTTCCTCACTAAATATAAAATTAAACTCACACAATCAAAGAAACTCGGTCAAACGCAAGCAAACTCAATTAGATTCTAATTAATATTTGATTAATTGAGTCGACGCCATTGTTGTTACAAATTGGACCATAGACAATGAGCGCTAAAAAGGCGCGAAAGGATCCAATATGGCGGACAATTACACGTGAATGCGCGACGAATATTGAGGCTCCGATTGTATGCAAATAATTGTGCATTTCTTGATTGGCGAGATGTGGTTCTCAAGGTTTTATTAACGTTCAGCATTTACAAAAACTATTAAATCTACAGAGGAGTAAAGTCTGTACAATGAATTTAAAATACGCAACTTTAGGGTGGTTGTGATTTGAAAATCGATGTAACGAAAAAGTGACACAAAAACAGAGATAAACACATAAAATTCAACGTTAAATAAATTCGAAATAAAACACATTTCTCTTTACTCGTTAGTATTAATTTCCAATTTAAATGCAACTTAAAGAACTTCAAATGGATTTTAACTTTATAGGTATATATTTAAGGCAGATATACTTTTATACGTAGATCAAAGGAAATTATGCACTACAGTGCATTGAATTTTGAACTTATTGATTTAAAGTGTAATTTAAATTGCATCCAATTTACTAAAAAATATATTGTCATGCCACCGCGAACTATAGTTTCCCTAGCACACGTTACTTTAGAATATAAGTCTCAGTTGTGAAAGGCTGGAATAGTACCACTTAGTTTTCCTGTCTTTTTCCTGTCTTGACCTTTGACTGTTTGAGCATCCCTGCTATAGACTACGTTCCAATAGAGACTCACAACGAACGCGTTCACGACCGCGAGTTTTCCTGGTCCACTTGCTTGCCGGCGTTACAATAGTAAACCCAAGTGGAACGGCTATTCGACCCACCTCTTGACAAGTTTAGGGCGTTCCACTAGTAACGCACAACGCCCAAAACGCTCAGTTAGCCGTTCCACAAGGCGACCGCGAGCGTTGCGGTCGTGGCGAAAACGTCACTAATGACGTCATCATTTTCGATCACAACGCTCACAACCACCCATGTCAAAAGGTGGGTCGAAGTGGGCGTTGACCACAGAGCATTAATTCTCTCTTGTTAAAATACGTTGACAAAGGCGCGAATTTTGAAACAAAGATGGCGAATGAGAAAATATCTTTCTTTATAAATTTTGTAAAATTAATTTTAATGTATTTTGAACAGCCATCTATCATTTTCCTTTATTTGTTATTAACATTTTATTTACATAATTGATTTCTAATCAGTTTTCATTATCGTTGACTTGAATATAACTATATAATTAATGAGAAATTCATTGTTTGTAGACATAGCTTTTGCTGCAGAATTATACGAAAGAGTTATAACTCAGAATGCAGAATTATAGATAGATAACTAAATGTATTTCTTGAAAGTCTAAAGTGGCTTTTAAATTCTTCATCTGAATAACGATCGACTACATTTTCATATTGTGTAATACGTGGCCGGAGATCACGTTTTTTAGTATTACGTTTTTCTAAAATTATCCCCCCACTCTTCATCTGAGCTAAACGAATTGCTTTCCTCTGAATCATTACCGCGATGAAGTAGCCGATACCCAATTGAACCAATTAAGGACATTTTGTTTAAATATCTAAAATAGTATGTCTTTTAACACAAATCAGTCAACCCTACACTTTGAAAAAGGCGCGATTTTCATATCAACCAATGACATTAATGACATCAACGCTCCATAACCCGTTCCACTAGCTTTTATGATTATAACGTCCGCAAGCAAGTGGAACGGGAAAAATCGCGGTCGTGAACATGGTCGTTGTGAGTCCCTAATGGAACGCCCTACTAGTGAGATCGAAAATGATGAAGTCATTGGTGACGTTTTGGTTACGGCCATAACGACTGCGGTCACCTTGTGGAACTGCTGACGGATTATTTTGGGCGTATTGAGCTACTAATGGAACGCCCTGATCGTGGTATGCCTCTTTACATTATCTGTAGTTTCTGCGCGATACTACTGTATTTTGACGTTTGTAAGCTCCGATGATTTTCTATATTTATTGACATTTCTTGAGACGTTTTAAGAACTTTTAGAAGAACTTCGTTCCAATCAGGTGTCTCAATGACACTTCTTTAGTGTTATTTTACTTCTTCTAATGTATTCAAAATCGAACTGTTTATCTTTTAATTTTCTTGAATAAAATAAAAAATAATCAAAAACTTTGACAATCACTACAAGGATCAGGAAAAAACATTAACTTATACAATTGATGAGCTATAATCGATTTCTTATAACCGTTTTACGACATAAGGATATTATGGTTTTAATATCCATTGTTATAAGACCACGACCTTCTCGAAGAATATAACTATTAGAAAATATTTGGTATTATTGCTTTAAATTTGCACTCAGAGAGTTTAAGGAACGATTAAATTAATGAACATTCATAGATGAAAAGTACAACGGTTTTGAATGTGGTATTTTATTTGATCTTCGTGATTTCAAAAAAGAACAAAACTGACTTTAAACGTAACTAAAAAGCAAAAAATAAATATTGTCTATAACAAGTAGAAGTCGGTGCGAAGTTAAACATAAATAATTCAAAAATGAACAAGTTGGGGTAGGCTAAATAATAACTTTAACATTATGGACTAAGATCCCAGTCACCCCAGACACACGTGATTTTAGGAAAGATGAAATTTTTAGGGTCTGTGGTTTGATATAAACTTAGAGAGGAATGGATACTCGCTAAGCTGAAAGATAACAGATATCAAAGGTGGAAAAAAACCATGCTAACTTATGTCAATATAGTAAGGCTAGTTTTTACATATGTTATATATGATATTGTTATAAACAAAGATATACAGTTGCCAGACACTTCCTAAGGGCCATAACTTTGACAGACACTTTAAAAGTCGTAAAAAAAATGTGGGAACTTACGTCATTTTAGGAAAGCTGAATTTTATATATATTATCAAGTATAATATTTTAAAATATTTTCCAACGAACCAGACAAATCTGACAGGCCAAACATCCTCCCAGACTCGACATGGGTCGTTGTGAGCGCTGTATGGTCGAAAATAATTACGTCATTATTGACGTTTCCAGCACGACCATAACGAGCGTGATCGCCATGTGGAACGGCAAACGGAACATTTTGGGTACTGTGAGATACAAAAGGAACGCGCCCATATTGAGTCCGAATCCAACTGAATAGCCGCAGATGTATGTTTCAGCGATACCGGACTTGGTGGGCTTCCCGACTCGGAGGCACCTCCTGTGACGTTCGACTTCATACGACCTGTATCGAATTCTCGAGTCCGAATCGCATGAATAGTAAATTATACATTTATCCTTGTACTATATTTGACCAATCGGAACCGTTTCAAAAATCCATAGACAAGTGTCTAATTTAATGATCGCGTCACGTACGCTGCCTTGTTTCTAATGAATCAACTATAAACCAAACGGTGAATAATTGCAACCGTTTAATTGAAAACGCGGGTATTGGCACGTATACCATTTTTGAGGGTTTACTGCTGTCTATGGTTTTTTTTATATAGCTAATTCTATTGCCATATTTAAAAATTCAGATAGGAATCATTATGTTAGTCGTACGCAATAATATATGTGCTAGTTTACAATACTTTTGACTGTAATCTGCTGTTCATGTACTTATGACACTTTTTTCCTTTTTCTTTGTTGTAAAATAATTACAGATAATTTAAGATTTGAGTCAGGTTGCCTGGAAGAGATCACTTTTAGCGATAAGGCCGCCTTTTGTGTTATCAAGTAACTATTGTCTTGGAGTGCATTTTTGTAGTTTTGGTTTTCGTGAACAATAAATTGTTGTCAGTTGTCTATATCTATGTCTAAAGCCTTTTCTCTTTCTTTTGTCAGGAAAGTGAGATTTTCGTATCTTTATTTCTTTTCTTTTAAACTCTTATAACTAGTACAATAATATCTAATGCTATATTATATTTCCTTCGTTTTCTACTACCATTCTTAAATTGCTTTCCATTATCCGTGCAGAGACGAAGAAAGAATACAATTTCCCGCGGCCGGGCAGCCTGTCGTAAGAGACAACAAAACTACCCACGGCCAGGTAGTAGGTAGGCCAGGTGATTTTCTCAACTGTATGGCTACCACCCCTGGTCTAAAGCATCTCACCATAAGAACCTTGAGTTGTGTTCCGGCATTAGTGACCAAGTTCCAATCTCCCTTAAGAGAACAGCAGCGCATTTGTAACACCTTTGGTGATGCAATGCCGTCGGTTATATTCAAGACATTTCAAAGCTTAGTATCAGCAGTATGTTCTTATATGTACAATACTAAGATTTTGGCATTAACACCCAAACACTAAGAGGAAACAATAAATACGTATTTAAATTCATCGTGCGGCCATATCGGAAGCGATATTAAAGTTTACGAGCCGTTTAACCGCGATCCTGGTGACACCTGCGTGGATATTAATTTAATAGCCTGATTGTTACGATGCCTTCGCCATGACTCATTCATAGACATAAATTATCTGTGTTTCGTCTATGGTTACGTCAGGCTGTGACGTCACTCTGACAGCTAACCTAAAATGGCGCGAATAATTATTTATTGTCACTTACACCGTATGCACGCCACAGTATGTGCATTCTAATCAATGTTAATTATTGAAGCGCTCATTTTTATAAAGCTTTACGTAGGCAAACAGCGGCCCCATTCTACTATTACCATCTCGTTAAAATCGTCGGACGCTATCGTCTCAATCGTGGGTTTGCCTGATTTGGGCATTCTATTAATTTCAATGGCACCAGTGGCACGCCACTATCTTTATAAATATTTAAAATATTGGTAGCATGTCGATATGAGTATTTTTCGGCTGACGACGTTTGTGCTTGGTAATGTACCTACCAATTTTTTTTACTATTTTTCTGCAGCGACGATATCGAGAAGATATTGTTGATTTATTAGAATACGAACTTTTAATACTATCGCAATGGATGCGTACTTTGAATGTCTTTGCAACACCAAGATATTGAAATAACAGAATTGGGCCCCAGGCAATTCGGTAGTTGACATTATGAAAAATATAGGCAGATTTTAACATATAGATTACGACTTATACAAGTAGAAAATAAATAATTTTAATTAAAATAATAAATTGTCGTCCTAACGAAATGCCTCTAATTCCCTGGCAACGTGGCAAGCCTTTGGCTTAGATCATTTACACTCTTGGTGTGGGATGTGACTTGACTTTGGGCGCATCCCATTTACCAAACACGTCTGGATCAACCGGTTCGGCGGCGGAAACAGCTGAATCACTTAAGCGACGCAAATATGCAACCCTCAGTGAGAGTTATTTGCTTGTGCCGTTTGCTGTCGATACGCTTGGACCGTGGGGTCCTGAGGCCGTGAGCCTCTACCAAAATTTACCGGAACGACTCATTGACTCTTCAGGTGATCGGAAGGCTGGTGCCTACCTCGGGCAACGGATCAGTATGGCGATCCAGCAAGGAAACGTAGCCAGCTTTCTGGGCACCTTACCCATAGAAGACGGTGATCTGGGGGGCTCAGTATTCTACTTATAGTTGTTAAAAAGAGGTCGTGTAACTTGGCACTGGCACCTCAGAAGTCATTTTACATTTGAATTGTTTTGACACCATGTGTTTGATATATTCTTCTGTCCTCTTATGTCTTCATTTTTCAATCGTGTATTACTCAATACATTATAGTATTTATAGTACATTAATATCCTTGTTTGCTTATTTTAATAACACATCCGACCACTGCCGATCCTAATTTATTTACAATAGTCTTGAGGGACTATGGGTAGAATACAATACAAATACATTAAGTTTTCTTACATTGTATTCGATTATAAAAATAATAATTATTCATTTATATTTTTGAGAAATAAAATTGTTGTTATATAGCAGCCATTAGACGTAATAATGAACGCCAATCAGAGTCCGTGACTTCACTGTGTGCAAAACACAACAAATTTAAACTATACTTACGTATATACAAAAATACATTATAGAACATCAATACCAGTTCGAAATTCAAGTTCAGAACTTTTAACACTCTATCACTTATATCACATGAAATACAAATAACAAACACACAGCTGTTTTGCTGGTGCCAGTATGTCTGTGTCGACACACTGGCACCTTCTCATTTCCAGGAGTCCAAAGTTGGGGCCGGTCGCACTGCCGCTTATGCCGAAAACCTCGAACGGCTCAAATATGCAACCCTTGGAACAGGTTACATGTTTGAGCCGTTTGGGGTGGAGACTTTGGGCCCATGGGGGCCAAGGGCCCACAAAATATTTCAAAAAATTAAAATACGCCTGATCTACACAACAGGAGACCGGAAGGCCTACCTCGCTCAAAGAATTAGCCTATATACATATATATAGGATATTTTAGTTTTTATTAATACTTGTTAATTAAAATACTACATTATATAAAAAACAACAAATAAGTAGTAAACGAAAAATTCCAACCGGATATTAAAATAATTTTAAAGTGTGAATATTAAAATTAAAGAAACTCAACGCATCCGTAGGCTTAGAACTGTCATCGTAAAAAAACAACAATAGACATAGACAATCGCGCCAAATTTCCAAACAAAGTACCATAGACAAAGGTCGTCGATAATATCTTTGTCGTAAAAAAGATAACACTGCTACGATATAAAAGGTGTTTGTTTGTGACAAAATAATGATTATTACCGCAATTATAGACAAATAATGGTTCTGTAACTCGATACTAATTCTCAGCGGGAACTTCTAAAGCAATGGTTGAATGTCCAGTTTTTTTCTAAACAATAACATTTGGTCAAAAATTAACACTTTACATTAGTTATACTTATTAGTGACGATAATTATTATTTTTATGATAATTATTTGCTCCACATTTGGTTGCAGTGCGTACAGAGCAGCATATAAACACACACTGCCTGCGATGCTGCCACAGAATTATATAGGTACCTACTGAAGCGCGAGCAACAGCGTGAGCGGCTTAATGTAAATGTGCCATTAGAATAACGGGAGTCAAGATATAAATTTATAATTTAAGTAATTGACTCATTGACTCTTCAGGTGATCAGAAGGCTGGTACTTACCTCAGCCAACGAATCAGTATAGCGAACCAGCGAAGAAACATAGCCAGCCTTGTGGGCCCCCTACCTATAGAAGACGGTGATCTGGACTCAGTATTCTACTTATAATCTTGAGGGACTATGTGTAGCATACAATACAAATAAGTTGTCTTGCATTGTATTCGATTATATTAAGGTGACCAACTGCACTCATTTACTGAGTTTTGTACTCTTTTTACGCAAACCGTACTCTTTTCAAATCCTGTACTCTGAAAGTACTCATAAGGAACGATGAGAAAATAGAACTTGACAAAAGATAGGTAGAAATCTTTTGGCATTTTAGAGTAGAACATATCCCACATGAAAATTTAAAAGTTTTAATAGAAATTTCCCTATGTTGTCCAGGCACTAATGCTGCTGTTGAAAGGGTATTTTCACTAGGGAATGATTATTGCAGCAGTGAAAAGTCGCAACTTTCTGTAAAAACATTATCTGCCGTCTTAAGAGTCAAATTTAATATGCAAAATCCACTCCAGAGAAAAGCGTGAAAAAGAAAATAAAGTTTTTATCGTTTTTCTTCATTTTTCACCTATGAAATACTTTCAAAGTGTAACTAGAAATATTTGGTCACCTTAATTATATGTAATTTTATAATGTAGAGTTTGTAATTTAAGCATTTAAAACATTGTCCGATTTAAGTAATTTTATTTCATTCAATCATTTATTTGCTCAAAAACATGGATCATATTATGTTACTTTTACTTTTCACATGTTTTTGCCGGTCAGGCATTGAAATTGTACATATATGCTTAAATCTACTTCAATATTATACATGTCAATTTAAAATTATATAATCAATACAATACAAATTTTTGCCTACAGAAATACTTTATGTCAATAATAATTATTTATTTATGTAATTTTGGCTCTTATATATAATATTTACAATATATCATGCATATATTCGTCTACTGAGTAATATGCTTTTTGGATAAGTAGACCTCGAAGTATATTTTAAATGAATCAATATGTTAATCGTTTTTAAATCATTTGATAATTTATTAAAAATTAATATACCCACGGGAAAAATACGTTTTTGAACAATGTCGTTTTACAGTTTACATTTTCAAGTTTTTTATGATGTCTAATAGTTTGACAGGTTTCGTATTTAGTCCTTTTTTTAAAGCTGATTCATAATTATAGCGAATGATTTTTAGGTTTATAAAATAGGTTTTACATGAATCTGTTGTACTGTACATTTTTTTGAGCTTTGTATGCACTTTCTTTATCTGTCGAGTTTGCCCAATACAATATATGTGTATAAGCAAAAAACTGCCGACATTATCCAGGATTTTTGTACCGTTTCCCCAAAACCAGTATACTTAAATAAGGGTGTTAACACCCTGAATGAAATGAAGTAGGCCTATACATAGCATTACTCTAGCTAGGGTACCTATTAATGTCTAAAAAAAACAAGGGCGCATTTAGAAGTTCGCAAAGGGCGCATAAAAGGCTATTTACTGCACTGTCTGATACGCGTGTGCCTTAGCTACTAATCTCTATTTTGATGATTGTATATTACCATTTTCTACAATACCTAACACTCTTCACTTAAACACAGACCAAGCCACACTGTCTCACTAGTACAAAGAAATTAGAAAGTGACAAACAATATGTAAATATCATTATTTGGTGGTAAATGCAACGTCATCAAACCAATTTGTTCTCTGGGATCGACTGTATGTTGGAATATATTGATTCTTTAAAACAAGAAGTCTATGGAGAGGAAAGATTATATAATTATTATATATCATCGGCCTCAGTGCAGGACCCTGCAACACATTTTTTGGTTGGATTATTTTTTCTTGTTTTTATATTGGTAACTAGCAGCCCCGGCAGACGTTGTCCTGCTCTGAAAAAATAAAAATCTAGGACCCGATCCTAGCGCCACATACCGGTTCAAATTGTGGATTTAAACCATCCGGGGACCCACTCAAACATGCAAAAACAATATCATCAAAATCGGTCCAGGTGATTAGGAGGATTCTAGAACCCGATCTCAGCGCCAACGGGATAAAATGTCCGTCTCCTAGTTCTAAGCTACCTCCCCACCAATTTTCAGCCAAATCGGTATAGCCGTTCTTGAGTTATAACTAATGTAACTAACACGATTTTCTTTTATATATATAGATACTCGTTAATCAGTCAATCGACTTGTATTTGAATAGATGATTTGATACAAGTTACACTGAACACACGCACAAGGGGATGTGCCAATCAATGGATTTAAATAATTATACTATACTACAAAAAAAACTTAAAACTTAAATACTATTAGTTGTTAAGGAGATAAAAATAAACTAAAATACAAACAATGAATATAAAGTATGTAACAAATCGCTGCCAGAAGGAAGCGTGCCTTTTTTATATAGTTTAAGTGTATTTTTAAGATGGTTTAGTTTATAGTTTTATTTTTTAAATAAATAAAAATAATTCTATGGTTTTTTTATTTATTTTTAATTTTAAAGTAAAACGTATTTTATTGTTGATTTTATTAAATTTATTTATTTGGTTTACTAATTTAAAAAATCGTAAGTACAAATAGTTTGTTTTGGATTGTGTTGGACTCACGCCAAAAGGAAGGTTTGCACTGAAAATCAGCGTTGTGTCGGATGTAATTCCGGCACAGCAGTATGCTGAATACAAACCTTGTTTGCTGAAAACGCGGCGTAAAAATTCTTAGAAAATGTATGCTATTTATCTATATAATCATTAACAAGGAACGTAATTACATTGCTATTTCTTCAAATAAAGTCATTTCTTTCTTTCGTTTCATCAAAATTAATACCTATTACGTGTAGATATAGCATACCAATTTAACGTAGAAAATAATGTCATCATAAATGTAGGTACAATTTATATATATATATATATATATATTATATCCTGGTCTATTTTTTCTTGATAACACTCAATTTGCAAATAATTTAAATAAACGCTTTTTAATTATTATTACTTATTAGGTATCGTATATAATACATTTTAGTACAACTAGTTTACAACACCTAAATTGTATTTAGGTACACATAATTTAAGAATTTGAAAAGCAACCCTGCCTAATTTTCTATCCTATTTCTATCACGTAGGAAAGGCAAGTAACACCTAACTTTTATTTCTCCGTGAAAAGTTTATATCCTCTCCAACGCTTTCGGTGTGCGATCTCCATTTTGTAATTGTAACTCGGGCCATAGACAATAATGATGGTATCGCTCGCCGTTTAGCATAGAACACGGAGTTTGGCAATGGATTACTTTTTAAAGAAACATCCACTATAAACGTAAATACCCTAATCTACAGAAGAATGCGGATACATGTTACAAGAAACTTTACGGTCTTACTCATAGAGTTAGAGTAAGTTTGAACGCTACGTAGAAGAAGCGTTCAAACTTACACTAACTCTTTATGAATAAGACCGTAATAATTTAAAACAGTGATTCCCAAAGTAGGCGATAACGCCCTCTTGTGGGCGCTGCAGGCCTAAAAGGGGGCGGTAAGAGACCTAGAAAAAAAAGAGGGCATTGTGTAGAGAATGATTTGTGACAATGATGAGAGAAGTTTAATCTCTGCTAATGTAACTCTCAATAACCAATTAATTTAATTTGACCTTATAGTGGTTTTTAGGTGGAAAAATGGGGGCGCTAAAAAAAATTTATCCTCAAAGTGGGCGGTATACAAAATAAGTTTGGGAAC
This sequence comes from Dendrolimus punctatus, assembly GCA_012273795.1. Classification (NCBI taxonomy): domain Eukaryota; kingdom Metazoa; phylum Arthropoda; class Insecta; order Lepidoptera; family Lasiocampidae; genus Dendrolimus; species Dendrolimus punctatus. The sequence continues at coordinate 9,041,839 of CM022554.1, read as the reverse complement.
CAGATTTTAACATATAAAAGAAGAGGCCTTGGAATATAATTTTTTTGAATAACATGACAAAAATAATTTATATTATTCTTCAAAAAAATGTTATTGCGGTATTGCAAGGATTCCCAAAGCGTCTTTGACTTTGACACTCCTGTATAGTATAATAATACTGGCGGGATTTTCAAGTATAATGTTTTTTTGTCAATTTTATTATTACACAAAACCGAAATCCTTAATTAAAATAGTTTATTTTGAGAGCAATATTCATAAAAAATTTATCCGTGCAGGAACGGAGAAAGAATACAATTTCCTGCGGCCGGGCGGCCTGTCGCAAGAGGCGACGAAACAACCCACAACCAGGTGGTAGGGCATTTGCCCGACTGGATGGCTACCACCCCTGGTCTAAAGTATATCGCCATAACAACCTTGTGTTGTGTTCCGGCATTAGTGACCAGGTTCCAGTCTCCCTTAAAAGAGCAGCAGCGCATTTGTAGCACCTTTGGTGTTGCAAATGTCTATAGGTGATGGTAACTTCTTTCCATCAAGTGGGCCGTCTGCCTGTCTGCTGAACTCCTGCAATTTTTTTTTTTTTTTTTTTTTTTTTTTTTTTATTGCAGGAGATCAGCAGACAGGCAGACGGCCCACTTGATGGACAGCGGTTACCATCGCCTATGGACATTTGCTACACCAAAGGTGCTACGAATGCGCTGCTGCTCTCTTTAGGGAGCCTGGAACCTGGTCACTAATGCCGGAACACAACACAGGGTTATTATGGCGGCATACTCTAGACCAGGGGTGGTCGCCATCCAGTCGGGCAAATGCCCTACCACCTGGCAATTGTTAAATATTTATATTCGCTCCCAGAAATTTAATTTAATTTTTTCCGTAAACGATCCGATTTGTCGGGATAAATGTCAATTATTGCCGGTATTGTGACTACAGAATTACACATCCATATACCATTTAATATTTTATCTGTGCAAGAACGGAATAAGAATACTATTTTTTGCAGACTTGCGGTATGTTTTTGGGACGGCTGGTAGGTCGGCGTCCGGTCGGCCGTCCCAACTATAGCTGGAAAAACAGAGTGGAGGCTGACCTGTGTGAGATTCGAGTCGATAATTGACAAGAAATGGTGCAGAAGAAGAAAAAAATGTATGCTCTCGTTTCGGATGCCAAGTCTCAATTTGGGTCGCTAAGTTGACGGAGTAAGTAGGTAAGGTAGTATATTGTAAGAGATGACAAAACAAGCCACAAACAGGTGATATTCAAATGCAAAAGTTTTTATTCAAAACAAGTTCCGACGTTAGCGGCTAGTTTCCAGTCTCCCCTTATTTCTAAAGCTATTATTATTAATATATATTATCTAAAACATCTTAAAGTCGTTTTTTGTGATGTGGTGATGCTATGAATCGAATTTAAAAAAAGAAATAAAGAATTTTTTACTTACGACTAATGTATTTTTTACAATACTGAGCAAAATAAAATAAAGGCAACAATATAAGTCCTAAAGCCTAAAATAGAACCTAGACTCGGGGTAATAACCATTATGATCAACGATGTGTAAAAATTACTAATAAAAACACATACTATATGTGTTTTTGTGAATTTGACGAACTAATTTGATTGGCTTCAGTCGTAGACCCACAAGCAGGCTGACCTATACTGAAGGACTAAGTTTCTTTGCCTGCCATTGTGACGAAAATATTACTCCTTATCGAAAGCTTCACACCTAAATATATAATAAATATTCAAGATTGAGCCTTATATAATGTCCCACTGGTGGGCTCGAGCCTCCCTATATAGGGGAACGGACAGTATGCCCGCCACGCTTCTCCACGGGTGCTTGGCAGGTTTGACACATCGGTTATCTCGATGTGCAAGTCGCATCACTATGTTTTCTTTCACCGTTTTACCGTACATAGTAATTGTAAAAATATGCGTTTTCGGTCAGAAAACTGCCTATATGGTGCATGTGTTCCGGCCAGGATCGAACCCGCGCCCTTTGAGCCTGGGACTCGTGCGCTATCACAACTTGAGATTGAGCCTTGGAAGTGGTTAAAAGAGATCGTGACTAAAGGGTCGGCCTATATTTAGTAGCGTTGCCATAAAACATGAAAATGAGGCCAGCATTTTAGAAACACGAATATATTTATATTTACAGTAAATAATTGCATACTGTAGTTTAATTTTTAATTATTATTAAAAGCCAAAACGTTTATTTATAATTTCTTACTATTTTGGTTCCAAAATAAGTTTTTATTTGAGTAATATAAAGTCAAAAAGTATAGTCGTCTATGGTATATCGCAAAGCAGGGGATAATCTATTTATTGTTTTTGATACATCGATAAATGAACACAAAAAAGTGTTTATAGTTCACGCCTCGACACGAAAAGGGGGAGACTCAGATGTTTAAATTATGATAGTAAAGAACTATTGGATGCTAACAAAAAATATATAAAAATTAAAAGTGTTTTACAGTTCATAAATCCCACTGCTGGGCTTGGACTTTATAATATTTAGTGGTATTACTTAAATTTACAATATATTAACGATATATAGGTACTCTAATTCTTAATAACCTGAATTAAAATGACAGTTGTGCTGTGATTCACCTTTTTGTTTCTTATGTAAGTCGTGCAAGTAGAATCAACAACTCACCACTGTGAGTTGATCATAAACAAAAACCGATTTTAGGGGTCTACACGGTCTAAAAATCGACCCATAACATTAATTAACGTAGTGCTTATTTGAAACTTTCAAAATACTATATAAGTTGTGTTACGCGTACCTACCAACTTGTTATAAAAATGAATAATATTTTTGTTGTGGGGCTTTAAACAACTGGACAAGTCGATAAGCATGCACACATTCTTATTAAATGAACATACTATCAATTCGAAAAAAAACTAGAGATACAGAACTTTTCGGAGGTATCAGTTCATTTTGGAGAAGGGGTCTCATACCAAAATTATTCAGAACCCTGAAATAAATTAACTAGTAGATACTTCGCTTAATACAGCTATGGCCATCTATTGTCGAGTAGCGTAAACTTATTCTATAAATAAACATTAACCTTGTCTATGGCATTTGGCACAAGTGCTCGAGTTGAAGTTCAGTTTTGACAGTTGTAATGTAACATAACAGCTATCATCCTATAATTTTTTTATGCCTCCTTGCAAATTGATACCAAAATATAAAGTTAAGAAGTGGTGTTACGTGAACGTTATGAAAATGAGAGCCCACGCAGCCATAGAACGGTGGAATACTCTACGTTAGCAACGGTTAGTGCCAATTTAATGTTTGCTCTTATTTTTAACTGATTAAAAAAAACCGTAGTCAATTGCCTGTTAACCTTTTAACTAAAAGCGGGAGACGCGTAATTTGACGCTATGCCGTGTATAATTTTATTACTATTCATTCGTCCGGCGCATACATTAGCATCAGTCGCTGTTCCAAAATATTAAAAAATAAACTTATCGTTTTGTTATCTATATTACAATTTTCGCGTTTTAAACCTGTGATTGGCGCTAAACTGCGAGATAATACAATAACTGCCTTCTATTATCGCTTCAAATATAATTTGTTTTTTTTAATCAGTCCTTGGTATTTAGTATTTATTTGTGCAATATTTGTGAAATCACCAATGTTTAGTGCGAATTTTTAAAAATTGAAAACATTCAGGTAAGTTTTTTTCAATTTAAATGATATTTATTTTTATTTCTTATGTCTTACATTTAGGGATTTTAATGCCGTAAAACATGTTGGATATCTTTATTGAGTTAATTAATTGAGAATAATATAATATTTAAATTTAACTTTTTAATTCTTTTTATGGTGTTCTGATTTAAACATTGCATGCAACATCATATCTATTTTTAATGATTTGAAATATATGTTAGATAAGCTTTCCTGTTTATATATTTGGTGTAAAAATTATATACCAAATTTAATGCCATTCAATTCAAATCCAAATATGTAAATAGGAGACAAATTAATTCTCTATATTTACTGGTATGAATTTTATTTAAATATTTTAGAGATTTTAAGAAAATTCTATTTTACTTGGAAATGATGCCTTAAATGTAGATATAGAACTTTGTATGTGGATTTCATGCATGTTTAATAAAAAAATATATATGAAAAAAGTGTATTGAAAGACAGCAGGTAGCATATTTTATAGACTTAATCAGTTGATGCTGTTTATAATTATAAACAGCACATACACTGCTAAACTATGTTGTTAATGGTGGTAACTACTTTGTATTATAGATTAGTGGCCAATTTAATTATGTATTGAATACATAATATATGGCTATATGATTTATATAACCATTGCCTGGTTTCTATTTAAAAGTCAAATTACCACTAGTCTTTGGTTCTCTACAAGTATTTAAAAAAAGAATGTCAAAGAAATTCACACAGGGATTATGAGTTTTTGGCGGGAACAGGGATGCTCTGCTATGAAGTTTTATATTATTAAAATGTGTAAAATTACTCTAAAAGTACAATAGTTGTAAGCTATTATAGGAGTAGTAATTATGTGGTTTTGTGAACTGAGAGTAGTTGAATATAGCCTTTTAAATTTTCACAAGAACTACATTGAATAGTGTCAGTCGTAGCCTATAATACAACTGGGCTATATTACAAAGATGTACATCAGAATTGGCTGTATGAGTAGTAAACAAGAACTGAAAGTGGATGTTGTGTTGTGCGGTAATATTTTATAAAAATGGGTCAAATTACTCAAAAATGAATGTTATTTGTAGGATAGTAATAATTTTTGTATAGTAGTTATGTGTTTTGTGAGACATTTGAGCTGTATACTGAGACATAGAGTTCCATTGATAGGTGTTATTATTTATTTATTCACATTTATGGCTTGTTAGCTAGGCCTTTAAACCAGATCGTAGATTACATTAGAGTTTCTACATTTTCTTAAGCCTATGTACAGCTTAGCTGAACTGTAGGTTATCAACTGAAGCCATTCAACGGAGTTCTTGTGACAACTCAAAAGGCCACATTTGACTATACAGTTCACATTTCTCACAAAACACATAATTACTACTCAAACACTATCAATATATTTTAATTTTTTTTATCTACAGGAGTCCAGTAGACAGGCAGATGGCCCACATGATGGAAAGTGGATACCATCAAACATGGGCATTTGCAACACCAAAGGTGCTACAAGTAAAACCTGGTCACTAATGCCGGAACACAACCAGAGGTTGTTATGGCGACATTCTTTAGACCAGGGGTGGTAACCCCGCTGCTGGCCACAGGAAATTGTATTCTTTCTCCGTTAAAATAAAACTGCACAGCACAACATCTCCTTTCAGTTCCCATCACTCCTTGATAGCTGTCACTCATAGACTTAAAATATGGCTGAGCTATACTGAAAAACTGGCTGAGTTATACTGAGAAGTTAACACCTGTATCAACTAAATTCTCTTGGTAGAATCCAGGCAACAGATGGTATTATTGCCAGGTGGCACCACATAGAAATTAAGCAAATATATTAATATTAATCTTTATCTGCTTAAGAGTAATTTATTTCATTTGAATATTTCGTTATCTCAATAGATTTTATCTTCAATAATCAATTTATTACTTTGCATTTTATAGTGGTGTTTTCAACAGTTTGAATTTAATCTTAAATTTATTTTTAATCTTGGCTAGATTTAGGTATCTAAAAATATTTTAATATAATTTTGATGTTAATGCCGGTTGTATGTTGCAAACTTCATATTCTTTTCAATGTTTGTTATTGCACTACTACTACTATACTACATTACATGTAGACATCTATTTTATGTTCTTTGCTGGGTAAGAGGCACTTGATTCGTTTCTTGGCAGGGTAAATTTCATACACTCGACTTTTCATTATCCTACTAATATTATAAACGCGAAAGTTTATAAAAATGCATAAGATGTATGTTTGCTACTCTTGCACGCAAAAACTACTGAATGGATTTTCATGAAACTTTACAATAATATAGCTTACACATCAGAATAACACATAAGATATAGTGTGAATTATCCAATATATAACGATTTTCCGTCACCACGGGGAACCGCGGGACACAACTAGTTTACTATAATCTGGGTATTTAGGATTCGGCCCCAGAATAGTCCCTTGTGTAACCCGTAACACAAGCTTGCTTAGATTGGGTATAATACAATGTGGGTGATTACCTACCTGTAATTTAAAAAAATAAAACAATGCTCAGTGTTAAATCACTGTTGAAATCTGAAATGTCGTTTTGGACCCTAGAGTCCACTTCTGCTGTCATAGTCCGTCATCGTAACTTAACATTATATGTTCTGATACTATTAATACGCATCATCTTTTACGAAGCTATACCAGCATTTTTGACGACTTAACGAGTCAAACAGCTCATTAATTTGATTGTTTAATCAGTAATTGGAATTATTTTTGTTATGATATTGTAAAAGTAAGATTCTAACTCACGCTATATTAAATCCTTATTGAATTCACAGCGTTCACTTTGGAGCTCGTGGTCTGCTTCCCTATTTTTCTTCACCAATCGCGGTCATAATATTACAATAAGAAATCGTACCCACTCTGAAGCGGACCCTGCTTTTCTTATGAGGTGTAATCCATCACAGACACCTTACCGCTCGGGGACAATAGTAGGGTAGTGGTGGGCTCCCGATGGCATGCTCAGACCCGTGTACGATTACCTTCGGCCGGGCGGCCTGTCGTAAGAAGTGGCAAAACAACCCACAGCCAGGTAGGGTATTTACTCGGCTGTATGGTGACCAGCCCAGATCTAGAGTATCCCGCTATAACAACCTTGTGTTGTGTTTGAGAGCAGCAGCGCATTGTAGTACCTTTGGTGTTGCAAATGTCCATAGGCGATGGTAACCGCTTTCCATCAAGTGGGTCGTCTGCCTGTCTGCTGAACTCCTGCAATAAAAACGCCGCCATATGTCAGGACCTTGGGCACCAAAGACACATCCAATGGTCTTGCCGGCGACGGCTCATAGAGCCCCTGACATAGAGTGGAATGCTAGTCCACCGCCATTATGTATAAATAGGTTGCGCGTGCAAGCTCAGCGCAGCGCCATCTCTAGAGGCGGTCGCTCCTAACGCAACTGGGATTTAACACAAGGATGACGTATTAATAAGTTATTCGGGCATTAACATAACTTAACAGATGTTCAGCGAACGAAATACGATAAAACTGATAATATTTATTACGCTTACAGATAACAAATCGTGTCTTAATCTATCAATACATAATTTAACATGGCATAAAAACTAAACAATATCAAGAAGGGCCATCCATAAATCACGTAATACACTAAAGGAGAGGGCAAGGGTCGACAAAGTGTGAAAAGGGGGTGGAGTAATAACTGAAACTAATCTTAGTTAAACTATTTAATATTGAGATTGTTTAACTTCTAACGAAGTAAGAAAGAGTGTTGGTCTGAAAGAGACTGTCGGGGTGAAGGTAAGGAAAGGAATGCTCCGGTGGTTCGGGCATGTGGAAAGAATGATGAAAGAATGACTAAACAGATATACAATGCAAGAGGAGTGGATGGATGCAGAAGTCGTGGAAGGCCACGACACACCTTCCATGATCAAATTGATCGTGTAATAGCAGAAGGTGTCAGGAGCCTTAAGAACAGACGAGCGTGCATCACAAGAGCTATCAATGTCAAAGAAGCAAGTCTCCTCCGTGCAGGAACGGAGAAAGAATACAATTTCCTGCGGCCGGGCGGCCTGTCGTAAGAGGCGACAAAACAACCCACAGCCAGGTGGTAGGGCATTTGCCCGACTGGATGGCTACCACCCCTGGTCTTAAATATGTCGCCAAAACAACCTTGAGTTGTGTTCCGGCATTAGTGGACCAGGTTCCAGTCTCCTTTAAGAGAGCAGCAGCGCATTTGTAGCATCTTTGGTGTTGCAAATGTCCATAGGCGATGGTAACCGCTCTTCATCAAGTGGGCCGTCTGCCTGTCTGCTGACCTCCTGCAATAAAAAAAAAAAAGCAAGTGTAAGAATAAGTGTGTGTAAGAATAAGCCTAAATGGCGCTCTGTTGTTCGTGCCTACCCCGCAAGGGACCTGGCGTGAAGTTATGTATGTATGTATGTTTGTCCGAAATACGGCTAGCGCTGTAGGTTAGAGTGAGAGGAGGAGCCTGCCTACCGCTGTCGTATGCGTGAGTGAAAGTAAAGCCTGCCTACTAGCCTGTCTAGTGCCGTAACGCGTAACGTAACGAAGAAATTTATCCTCCCATAAGAAGTTATCACTTCAAAATATTTCCAACTCATCTCTATGAGCATTGTTAACAAATCGGTTCTTAATCTATCAATACATAATTTAATATGGCATGAAAACTTAAATAATAGCATGAAGGGCCTGCGTTGCTGCTCTCTTAAGGAAGACTGGAACCTAGTCACTAATGCCGGAACACAATTCAAGGTTGTTATGGCGACATACTTTAGACTAGGGGTGGCCAGTCACTCGGGCAAACGCCCTATTACCTGGCTGTGGGTTGTTTTGTCGCCTCTTACGACAGGCCGCCTCCATGCAGGAAATTGTATTCTTTCTTTAAAAAAAATACAAACCCTTCAATTTTGTTGTCTTCTTGTTGATATATAAAAATGAATGTTTGTCTGTATGTCCTTTATGGAATCGTAAACTATAGATTTGATCATGTGATGATCTTTAGCAAAGTTGTTGTGCATGAGCCAGAGAAGGTTTCTGAGTTGGTTCACAATTGGACCCAGTAGGTGGCGCTGCTGTCGGCATATCGATTGAAGCTTTTCCGGGCAGTACGACGTCTGCCGGGACACCTAGTATCAAAATAAAATTTGTAGAGCTAGGGCATGTTACTGAAGAGTTTCTTGCGCCGCTTCTTCTCTTCAAGTCATAACGTGTTGCGAAGCGGAGATGAATTAAATTAAACTTTCAAACAGTAAATAATAACCACACCAAAAGTTAAAATAAAACAGTTAAAATGAACAAGTTAGGGATAGACTAATTAATAACTTGAACATTACTCATTGTCCCTTGACATCTTTGTCTCCCGTGATCGCAGCTACTGAATAACGCCAGGTGGTAGGGTATCTGCCCGTCTGGATAGCTACCACCCCTGGTCTAGAGTATATCGCCATAACAACCAGTCTGCCTTAAGAGAGCAACAGCGCATTTTTAGCACCTTTAGTGTTGCAAATGTTCATAGGTGATGGTAACCGCTTACTAGTATGTGGGCCATCTACCTGTCTGCTGAACTCGTGCAATAAAAAAAACGGCCGAAACGTCATAATTAAAATCAAATAAAATGCCCAAAACCGTTAAAACGTAGATTTAATTATGTGAACTACACTATGGATTATTTCAGATTAAATTAGAATTTACGAAACTAATAAGTAGAGATGTCAAAATAAATGTCGGCCGCATAACGAAAACGATATTAAGAAAAAAGATTTCATGAAAACTTGATAGTTATACTATACGTTGTAATAGTATTTAATGCGATTTCAATTAATTTTTGATTTTAATTTTACATTTCGGCCAGTTTTAAAAATGTCAGATACAAATAAAAAATCAATAAAAATCGCGCTTAAAACCGTTAAAAAATACATTAAACTGTGTATTGGTGTACCTGTCGTTCGTGAGAACGTAGAAAATACATCACATGTTATTGCTTCAATAACCATACTGATCTGCTGCGCACGAATTTCATATTACAGTATCAACTCTGTAAGTCGAACTTAATGGGAGATCCCAAACACTTCGAGTTACAGAGTTTTCGACTTATTGAGGGTAGGTTCTGCCCGCGACTACGTCCGTGAGGAGAAGATATCCCCGCATTTTGAAACATTTATTGGCGATATCACTTCACTACATAGTATAAAACAAAGTCGCTATATCCCTATGTGCGCTTAAATCTTTAAAACTACCCAACGAATTTTGATGTGGTTTTTTCCAATAGATAGAGTGATTCAAGAGGAAGGTTTATATGTATAATACATGCATCATATACTAAGGCAACATTGCTAATTTTAGAGTAGAGGTTTCTATGTAGTGATGCCCGTGCAAAGTCGGAGCGGGCCGCTATGTTTTTATATACAACGTTCATAGTTTTTCTGTAGTGTATTTAATTTTGTATCAGCATTGCACCCGTGCGAAGCCGGGGCGGGTCGCTAGTTAATAGATAAAAAGAGATTTTAAAAAATTGTACACCCTACCGGCAAAAAACATGTGCTCGGTATAAAACAACAAGACCTATTGTATAACTATGTTTTTATGCATTAAATTATTTTGATTTTATTTGGCGCTCCGCTTCTTGGCGTGATGATATATAGCCTATATCCTTCCTCGATAAATGGACTATCTAATACTGAAAGAATTTTTCAAATCAGACCAGTAGTTCCTGAGATTAGCGCGTTCAAGCAAACAGACAAACTCTGAGCTTTATATATTAGTATAAGATTTCGACTTAAGCGAATTTTGTAAGGAAACATTCGACTTGTATTACATACATACATTATAATACAAGTCATTATCGGCATATTCATAGTCGTTTTCAAAAATAATCAAGTTGTAAAGGTTATAAAATCAAAAATTGCTATTTCGAGATACAGAGGTCCAATTCATTTTTTTGGCTTATAGAGGGAAATAATTACTGGATTCGCTTATTATTTCGTCTTATAGAGGGTTCAGATTTCGAGCAAAGGAGGTTTTGATATAGAAGGGAAGGAAACACAGGGGAGACTTCGCTTCTCTGCGTATTCTACCGACTTTAACGGGAAGTGTTCCGAACTGTTTAGAATGGTGCCTTCGTCCTCTTTCTACCATCGCACCGCTCACAGTCGGTTGGGAGTTCTTCCCCACTTCCTTGAGCCGCCTCGCTCATGTACGCAAGGGTTCTGTAAAACGTTTCTCTTGCGTGGGGATTTGGAATGAGCTTCCAACTGAGGTTTTGCCACAGCGATTCGATATGGAGTTTTTCAACAATCAATCATATTAACATCTCTGGTTTTGCAAACGGCCAAAGGCGACGGTTACAGCTATATATATATATAAAAACATTTCGAGTTTGGGGTCTTTTCGACATATCGAGATTCGACTTAAAGAGGTTCTACTGTATCTTAAGGCCGCGTACAGACGAGCAGCACTTTGCTGTCGACAGAGGCAACTGCAGCTGTTGGCGTTTGCCGTCGACACGTGGACAGCAAACGCCGACCAATGGCGGCAGCTGCCTTGTCAGTTGATTTCAAAAACGATGTACGATTTCGTGTTTGTTTACGTTTACGGCTACGGAACAAAAGAAGCAACAGTGTTTCTTCCTCGAAATTCATTTTGTTACTGTCTGTGTCTCTCTTCCTATTACAATAACGTTCACGGCGCACTACAACAATGCTGTCGGCATGGTGGGGAGCAGTCGGCGTGTCGAATACTGCAGCAGTTGCTTTTGTCGACAGTAGCAGTTGCTTCGACAGTTGAAGTTGGTTCTGTTGACAGCAAAGTGCTGCTCGTCTGTACGCGGCCTTAGCCGAACATTCGACAGCCGAATTATTTAGCGCTTCGGCCAGGTGCGTTGCCGAATATTTGTTATACGACCAAACCACTAATCGTGGCAATTCTAGTAATTAGTATGTTAAGTACATTGAACACGCACCTCGAACGTGTATCAGGTATTTTGGCATTATGTTAATTTAAATTTAAACTAGATTTTTTTATTGATGACTCGTATGGTTTAATTGACAAGTTGCGATAAAACTCTTAAGGAGAAAAAAACAGATTTCCGTTACGCAGAAAAGAGGTTAGCGACCGAAAGTTTGTTAATACACATGCGACAGTTTCGCATGATCTAGGTAGAGGAATCTGTAGGTAATGGAACGTCTACGCTTGCAGAAAGAGAGAAAAAACAGTACATCATGCGGCCAGGTGGCCTTGTCGTAAAGCCATGTTATCACAATGAAAGTTGGCTCGGACCGAGTGCACTCGGTCACAACCTAATCCGAGCGTACCGACGTCCGAGTACGGTGTTTACACAATACGAGTATCGTCCGAATAGACATCCGAGTGCACTCGGTCCGAGACAACTCTTATTGTGAAACGCGGCTTAAGAGGCGACAAACCAACCTACAGCCTAGTGCTAGGGCATTTGCCCCCAATAACGTATTACGTTATACATTTAATAAAATAAAAAGCGGTATAAGGATGTTCACGATTGCAACACCGGGCATTGTAATTAACTGATATTGCTATCTTTTAGATTACATAAAGTATTGTCTTCTTTCTTGGGGGTTGGTATACGCTTCTTCAATAAGATTCCGAGTGAAATGTTAGATCTGCCCTTCACTAAATTCAAAATCAAAATAAAAAGTATCTTGCTTAAAAAGGGATACTACAGTATTGAAGAATATTTAAATGACAAAACTTCATTTACATAACAGCTCGCTCCAACCTCTTATACTGTGTTTTGTACGAGTATAACGTTTTTATCTTGCCGTACTTGTAAGGAATAGATGGAGATATGTTGCAAAAAAAAAATATTACGTTACGTCTTTATATTTATAACTATAATTATTTTCTATCCTTTTATTGCGCTTTTGTCTTATTTAATATGCACTGTTTGCTACAATTCCATTAATTCTTCAAAAGTTATTCTGTAACATAATTCTGTATAAAATCTTTTTTTTTTAAAGTACTTAAATATAAAAAATAGAACAACAAATATAAAGAAAATAATTTTTTTTAGCTCTTGCCGCTTCTTCTCTAACTTCACGCCAGGTCCCTTGCGGGGTAGGCACGAACATTTGAATTTGAAATCGAACACAGCAAAAATTTATCTTGTCCGCCAACATGAAAATAAAATGTAATGAATACCGTCTATATACAATTGAGAGATTTTGGATTATAATCAAAACAATTACCACGTCATATTAGAGATAAATATTGTTACATAAAATTAAGTTATATATTCAAATTCAAAAGTTTTTATTCAAAATAAGTTCCACTGGAGGACACTTTTTGAAAGTCATACATATAGGTTAAAATTTAATTTTACTTCCTAGTCTATGTACACCGCTTCGCAGTGTTATTGCTGTTAAGGAGAACAAGGGCAAGAACTTCCCAGCAACACGATTAGCTAAAAATTGTTATCCCTATCCCTATTAATATTATAAATGCGAAAGTAACTCTGTCTGTCTGTCTGTTCCGTTTTCACGTAAAAACTACTGGACCGATTTGGCTGAAACTCAGTATATATTATGTTTTCGATACCGAGAATGATGAACATAGGATACTTTTTATCCCGAAAAGTGGGATAGTTTCCGGGATAAAAATATATTTGTCTTTCTGTTTGTTATACTTTTACGGAAGAACTGATGGGCCGATTTGGCTGAAATTCGGTACGTATGTAAATTAAATACTGAGGATGGACAAGGGATAATTTTCATTTTGGCCTTTTTGGTAATTTTGGCCTATTTGGTCATTTTGGCCTTTTTGGTAATTTTGACCTTTTTGGTCATTTTGGCCTATTTGGTAGTTTTTCATGTTTGGTCATTTTGGCCTTTTTGGTGATTTTGGCCTATTTGGTCATTTTGGCCTATTTGGTCATTTTGGCCTATTCGGTCATTTCGGCCTATTTGATCATTTTTGCCTATTTGGTAATTTTGACCTATTTGGTCATTTTGGCCTTTTTGGTCGTTTTGCCTATTCGGTCATTTTGCTTATACTATTTATATCTCAAGTTCTTTTTTTATAAGTTTTATATAGAAGTATGTTATGGAATGACTTTTGAAAAATTAATGGAGTGTGAGTGGAGAGATAGATAGATAATACTTTATCTGTACACTGTACACCATTACAGAAAAGACAGAAAAACTTATAGCCTAAAAATATTCTAAATGTGCACAATGGGCGATCTTATCGCTAAGAAGCGATCTCTGCCAGACAACCCATTGAGGTAAATTATGGCGAACTGCTCTATACACAACAGGGGCTATTCACAGAATAAACAAAAATATTACATTATTGTTACATGCCGACAAAGAGTGAATGCACATCTGCCTGCCATAAAACTGGTTTATTACCTTTCCCGCATTTGGACCGTTTTTTGTTTACTCTGTGTTTAAAATTTGTAATTAAGAAAAACATTTTATTGTTATTGTACTTGTTTTATGGCAGTCATTAGGCAGGTGCGTCGAACTGAATTCTAAGAAATCCGATCTATGCGGGCTGGCAGCCATATTGTATCGCTGCAGCAATGGCCGAATGGAGAGATAGGCAGTCAAGCGAGAACCACGATCAAAGCAAGACGTGTACATTCGATAAGCGATATGGTCACGGACTTTGCGCGTGTTATTGAATCGTGCAGTTTGTACTGGTTGTATCCAGTTATATTTGTATCTGTTTTATACGTGTTTGTTTAGTTCTAATAAATTATATAGTAATTCCGACGGCATTTTAATTCGAGTCCTGTAGCTCGTATTCAAGGAAATGGCCGATTGTATCGTTTAGAAATAAGAGGGTACATAACAAAAATAATTATTAACCTTAAAAGTAAACAGGACCAGAACAACTATGCGACTAAATAAATGAAACACAAGTAATTATATATGTATATAGATAGATAAATTTTATATTATCATATATTGTTTTAAAAAACTAATAACAAAACCATACCTATAATTTACAATACGTGATTAAACCGGACAAACTTTTGACATTTCGTTTCTCTATATAATATAATATAATATAATATATAAATACACAATCTTAACATTTAAAACTAAACTTTGACAAAAAGAAAACTATAATAATGTTAAATGAAGGATATATTGTAATACAAAATAGTTATGCATATATTCCATAGTATATGCTTCTTACATACATACATACATAACTTCACGCCAGGTCCCTTGCGGGGTAGGCACGAACAACAGAGCGCCATACAGGCTTATTCTTACACACTTCACTTGCTTCTTTGACATTCATAGCTCTTGTCATGCACGCTCGTCTGTTCTTAAGGCTCCTGACATCACCTTCTGCTAGTACACGATCAATTTGGTCATGGAAGGTGTGTCGTGGCCTTCCGCGATATATGCTTCTTAATCAGATTATATTGTCTACGAGTCGAGTTTCTGGACTACAATGTCGGTAGTAGGGTCCGCGATTTTGATATCAATTTTTTTCACGAAAGTAAACCAAAAAAGGAGGCGATCTTGAAAAGTTCAGCCCGAAATGTGCAAATTCGGCCGCGGGAGAATATTTTGAATTTTTCGAAAAAGGAGCTTTTTCATTATAATTTTCAAGTATTACTATCTCAGCTTCTATATAACTGAAAGACTTCTACTTTTAGGAAAAAAATATATATTAGCTCTAAACTTATATCGGGCTTAGTTAATAGCTTCCAACTAAACTAAATCTATGCGTAGATAGCCTATTTATTGCGATATTAAAATAACTTATATACCTGAGTGATCTACGGAAAATTTTAGTCCACCAAAAGGTATTTCATAGAGAAGGGGCTAGGAGTGTTTGGGCTTTACTGCCTGTCATTTCTTTGCATTTTCTGAGAACATTTACGATAGTAATGTATATTTTTTTACACTACAAAAACTGATATTGTGACGCGAGAATTTTCCATTGAAAATTAGGGTGGTTTTTTAATATTAAGTCAAAATAAGGTAAAAATATAAATATTTTTAATTTAAAAAATCTGTGTGCTTGGGACATAATAAGGCAAGTTTTTACCAAATTTCGTGAAGTTTTTTTTTTGTAAAAGATAAAAAAAATCCGAAAGCTTGGTTGTTTGGATTTTTCACACAAATCTTGAGGTAATGTGAAAAAGGTGTTTATATAAAAGTTGTATATCTTTTTATTACACTTTGCCATTTAAATTTTTACATAGGACTTGTAGTTCTGCCGGAAATCGAGATAAACCGTTCTTCACTCTTAAAACTCACCCCCCCCTTCCCAACCTCAGATCGCCCGTTAATTATTTGCCTTTAATTTTTATTATATTATCTTCCTTTTCCAATGGGTTTCATCCTACTATTATTTTTTTCCTGGGCACTGGTCTATATGTTGTTTGAAGTTGAGAGTCGACCAGCAGCTAATATCTTTTGTTGCGGTATATTTTAATGGAATCTACCCGGCTTTGGATTAATTGCTCCAATTTTGTAAAGTTATAGCTATTTAACACCAATCAAATTTTAAAAAATCGCTATTTTTAAATAGCTAGAACTTTTTTCTCCGAACTTCGATTTGTTTCAAACTTTCAGCAAAGTTGCTTTATTCTGTCCCTAAAAAGCACTGAAATTTTGAACTAGGGAATAATTATTGCAAGTATTATATATACTCCTATTATTACTGGTGTTGCTTTCGAGATTAAAATGCAATTTATAATTCAAAATAAATAAATAAAACACGCTTTAAAAAACTCGACCCACGAAGAATTACACTCGCAGAACAATTATAAAATTAGATATAATCGAATACAATGCATGCAAACTTATTTGTATGGTATTCTACCCATAGCCCCAAGACTATAAGTAGAATACTGAGCCCAGATCACCGTCTTATGGGTAAGGTGCCCAGAAGGCTGGCTACGTTTCCTCGCTGGATCGCCATACTGATCCTGAAGAGTTAGTCAGTCGTTTTGATAAATTTTGGTAGAGGCTCATGGCCTCAGGACCCCCCGGTCCAAAGCAACAGTAAACGACACAAACATATAACTCTCACTGAGGGTTGCATATTTGCGCCGCTTGAGTGATTCAGCTATGTCTAGACGTGCCTGGTAAATGGGATGCGGCCAACGTGTCTACGCAAGTCGCATCCCACACCAAAAGCTTGCCACGCTGTCAGGGAATTGGTCATTCCGTCAAGACGCCTATCGTACCGTTCGGCTCCAATAAAGCCGGCACGTTAGCGGTGGCAAGCGCCTTCCGTAAGACATCATTACAGGCGGCGTGGCGTCACTATCTGCCGGCACTGCGGCGGCCAGAAAGCACCGTGGTATCCCGGGCCAATTACCTCTGTTCCACACATGCATGTGCGTGGTGCACATATGCGAGATTGCCAAAGAAAAGGTAAAAAGCAGAAAATAATTGGACCTAGTTATGCAAAATGGAACCAACCCACATACTGACAGTTTTAAGAAAAAGCCATTTTATTAAAATTGTCATGTCATTACAACTTTTGGTCTTATTTTTTTCACTCTAGCCCCCTTGCGCAACGCGCGATAAGGAACTTCGTTCCAAAATGGCTTTTTCTCAAAACTGTGAATATGTGGGTCGGTTCCATTTTGCATAATTATGTCCAATTTTTAAGTATAAAGACTTTATTCCACAGAGTTGAATAAACACAGAAGTATGTTACACAAATTACTTTGGCAAAATGCAAATGACATTAGATCCATACCTATACATAAACTTATTTTAGCATGCATTTATTATACCGAAGCTTGTAGTTAAGTTGCTTCGATTCTAGTTTCTTTTTTTGTTTAAACTTCTAAATTGACGCGAATGTTAATTTTACACCACGACTTACGAACAGGTTATTTTAACATTTTAAGGCCGATATATACATATATTAATATACAGTGCTGTCGTACTGTCCTTTGGTATTTGACTTTAAACTTTATTATTACGTAGAGATTTAACATCATCTATATGTATAAAAATCAATTGCTGTTCGGCAGTCACGCCTAAACTCGAGAACGGCTGAACTGATTTGGCTACTCTGTCTGATTTCGCTGCCACGACTCGTCTTTGACTTGTGTTTCTATACATTAAATTCTCAAAAGAAAGTGCTTGTCTGTATCTTTGATCTTTGAAAGCTGCACCCGTGCTGAAAAATTGAGAGGAAGAAGATTAAGTTGGTACGGGCCTAAACTGAGGAGGGATGAAGGTCACGTGGCCAAAGGAATGTTGAACTACAAACAGGAAGAATACAAATATAAAAGTAGACGAAAAAAAAGGGATGGATTGTGTGAAGGATGATATGATGGTTTGTGGTGTGACAGATGTCAGTAAAGAGGAGTGTGGAAGGAAAATACATTGTTCAGACCCCAAATAATTGAGATATGATGATAGAAAAGAGAGAGAGTAACTTTCGACGTAAATTATAAATATCTTCATTATTTAATTTAATACCAAAGCTTGTTTGACATGTTTCTGAATTAAAATATTTATGTTAATTTAATTTTAGTATTTAAGTTATCTTATATAGCACTATGTGGTAGAATGTACTGTGCTTCTACAGCTGTATAATCTGATATATAAAATTATCGTGTCGCGGTGTTTGTAGTTAAATTTCTCCGAAACGGGCTTGAACGATTTTCTTGAAATTTTCTGTGCATATTGGGTAGGTCTGAGAATAGGCCAACATCTATTTTTCATCCCCCTAAATTTTAAGGATAGTCCACCCCTAAATTTTTTCTTTAAATTTTTAGATAAGTTTTTATTTTTTTATGATACAGCATTAAAAATACATACAACTCTAAATTTTCAACCCTCTACGATCAACCCCTATTTTTTCGGGCAGGACGACGTCTGCCGGGTCAGCTAGTATCTCTATAAACTACATTCTTGCAAATAAAAGTATCGATTGATACGTATTCTACTAAATCCGCAATCTCTTCTCGATATCGTCGCAGCAGAATAATAGTAGAAAAGAATTGGTATTATCTTTAGAAGAAATAAATATTGAAAGCTATTAATATTTTAAACATTTATTTCGCGCGTTCTCGCTTATATAATTAGATTTTTACGATTTTAGCGGACTCGAATTAAAATGCCGTTGGAATTATTATAGTGTTTATTAGAACTATACAAACACGTAAAACACAGGAACAAATATAACCGAACACAACAAATTCAAACGTAATGCTGAAGGTCATAATTCAATAAAATACGCAAAGTCCGTCACTATTAGATTCCCGATTGTACGTACTTCACACCTCGATCGTAGTTGTTGCTGAACTGCCCCCTCTCCATCAAGCCATCGTTTTATACCTCACAAATACAAATGTGCCCGTATCGTAGTCGACGTAATCCGCAACACCTGGCTCATGATCCGTAAATTATTACAATTGAGCAATAGGCTGTCCTCTAGAAACGTAAATATAATAAATAAATAAGTAAACAAAAGAAGACGATCATAAAAGAATTATAATTACTTCAAATGCCGACAGGTAATAAAATGTCTTTGTACAGATATGCGGCTGGACTTTGTTTTTGTCGGAACCTAAGTTGTAACAACATTTATAAATATGGAGTGGGAATTAACAGAATACCAAAATCAGTGAAACTTACGATCGAGACGATAGTATCCGGCGGTTTTGACGAGATAGCTGTAGCAGAATTTGGGCCCCTGGTGGTGGGGCATTTGCCCGTGTAAATGGCCACCACACCCCATGGAGAATAGAGGAAAGGAGGACCATCTAGTATCAAATGCCCATAGGCGATGGTAACCGCTTTCCATCAAGTGGGTCGTCTGCCTGTCCGCTGAACTTCTGCAATAAAAAAAAATGTTTATAATACTAAAACTTAATTCATTTAAATCAAAATATATATAAATTATAGAAAAAATAATTAAGCATAAAGCAAATTTATTTTATTAAACTAAATTAATTGATGCATATAAGTTAATATATAATATTTAACCTTATAATCCTTTAAGAATGTCAGCTTAAATGGACGAAATATTCTTCTATTATTAAACTGACGGACTCATAAACTGCATCAAAGTTCAGAATTACTTTGAAATGTTTTTTTTTAAATAAGTATGCAAACTTTTTAGATTAAATTATATAAATATGGAAAGACTGGCTCTTAATCTCAAAAAAAGGAAATTTTAAAAATAGAATTGCAGTAAAACCAATGAATATAGCCGGAAAAAGAAAATTTACTCGTAGTATCAGATTTGCGTGTTATTTATAGCAAAGTTTTAAATTGATTCTCATTGATTTTTTATTCTTTTGTCAATTGAATTATTGTTACCAGCAGAATTGTTGGGTTAGTTTTTTAACTCATCGAGAGTTTTTGAACCATAATATGGATACTTCGTCCGAACAAGCGGCTCAAATTGTAGCATTGATGCGGGAGGGCTTAGATCAACGAACGATTGGTAGAAATTTAAAGTTAAACCAGTCTACGGTTTCTAGAATATACAGAAGGTTTGTGGAGACAGGTTCTTACAGAAGGAGGACTACAGGCAGGACTCGAGCAACCACCGGTCATGATGACCGATTTATTATTACAACTTCCCTGCGAAATCGTTTCCTCACGTCTGTTAACATCAAAACAGAGCTTAATGAAGTGTGTGGAGTAAACGTGAGTGCACGAACAATAAGAAGAAGGTTAAAGGAAGCGGATATCACCCCTTTTAGACCAGCAAATGGTCCAAAGTTGTCTGTAGCTCACAGACAAGCTCGCTTAAGAGTTGCGCGTGATCACCTGAATTGGACAGAAGAGCAATGGACCGCCGTATTGTTCACGGACGAGTGTAGGACATGTTTATATGGTGCAGATGGTCGCAGAAGAGTCTATCGTTGACGTGGGGAGTGATATGCTCAAAGTTGCATTGAGGAGCGTGTTCCTTTTGGAGGCTGTTCGTGTATGGTCTGGGGTGGCATATCGATAAACGGGCGAACAGAACTTGTGTTCATAGACATGGTCCGTCAAAACGGTAATAGAGGGGGTTTGACTGCACATCGCTACATAACAGAGATCTTAGAAGATCACGTGGTGCCTTACATGGGATTCATAGGCGAAAATTTTACTTTAATGCAGGATAATGCCCGGCCGCACGCTGCTGCACAAGTTCGACAATATTGCGAAGAGGTTGGGATACATATAATGAATTGGCCAGCACGCAGCCCGGATCTTAATCCCATTGTAGCATGTTTGGGACAATTTAAAAAGAGCTGTATATGCGAGAAACCCTTTGCCCACGACAGTGGCAGCACTAAGAACAGCACTTTCAGAAGAATGGGACAATATTCCGCAAGATCTTTTAATAACCCTAATAAAATCTATGCGGAACCGATTAGAATCCGTAATAAGGGCACGTGGAGGTAATACACCTTATTAAAACATAAATAAACCCTTGCATAATTTGTATCTATTGTTAAAACCAATTTTTTAATTAAACCAATTTTCCTTAAATTTCTGTTTTTCTTCAAAAAAAGTCTTAAGGTCCTTTCCAGTACACAAACTTAAACTTAAGGATATGACCCTACGCTGTTTTAAAGTTCACGAACCAATCTAGAGGTTTCGATTTAAATCTGTATAGAAAGTTTGCATACTTGGTTCAAATATTTATTTCAAAGTCCTCTATTACTTTGATGCAGTTTATAAGTCCGTCGGTGTATATCATCGCTTAATCGATCAGGTAATAATTATGATGGCGATTTGGGAGCTCTTTATATAAGCTAATAGCTTCAAGATTTTCTAGACCTCTTGTTCTCGTAGGCCCCGCCTATAGTTTGATTCGTCGGAGATTATAAGTGAAATACTAAGCCAAGGTCACCTTCATTGTAGGGCAGGTGCCCAGAAGGCTGGCTTTTACTTTGAACTTGCTACATTGCCATACTGATCCGTTGTCCTTGATAGATCCTTGTTATTTCTGATCGATTAGGCGATTTGGAAGCTATAGAAGCTCATAGCTTCACGAGCCTACGGTCGAAGCGTCACACTTGCAAATACTGATATTAGACGGATTAACAAAATTGAATAAATTTTGTCCAAAGGTAACAGACCTGAAAGAATATAACGGTTTAGGTAGATCGATAACACTATAATTTACATACACCATTACAAAAAAGTTATGAACTAGCATTATTCTAATTGTGTATAATACGGCCGGCGTAACTTGGCAAATGTGAACATAGGCTCTGCGAACTTTAGAGCATGTACACTCGTGTGATGATGAGATACGAGTCGTCAGTGAATACAATTGGTCGCCCTTCATCCCTGTATTTTTTCATTGCTTTGTACTAGTTGGTCAATGTATTTTCTTCACGAGTTTACATGCGCTAAAGTTCGTAGAGCCTATGTTCACATTCGCCAAGTTACGCCGGCCGTATTATACAAAGGACAGTCTTATCGCTAAAAGCGATCTCTTTTAGATAACCCGTGGCAAGAATTTTGCTGATTAGGAGTGGCGATGGTGGTATACATAATTATTGTACTTACATTCTAATAATAAATATATAACTATGCTACAAGGAAACCTGGTTAAGTGAGACGTAGAGGGATCTGAAATGTGGTTTCACTTATAGAGGTATTCCACTAACCCAGTGTCTCAGATATCCCGGTATAAATAAATATCGGTCTCATTTATAGAGGGTTCCATTAATAGTGGTCAGAATACAGGTTATTTCAGTTATAGAGGTGCGATTATTAAATAAAATAATATCATGTAATAAACATTATAAATGATGGGCAGAGAGCATGAAAGTAGAGTAAACGCGGTCGAGATGCGAGCACTGCGCAAAATCTGCGGAGTGACGCTCGCGGACCGCGTCTGTAATACCGAAGTAAGAAAGAGAGTTGGTCTGAAAGAGAGTGTCGGGGTGAAGGTAAGGAAAGGAATGCTCCGGTGGTTCGGGCATGTGGAAAGAATGTATGATGAAAGAATGACTAAACAGATATACAATGCAAAAGTGGATAGATGCAGAAGACGCTGAAGGCCACGACACACCTTCCATGATCAGATTGATCGTGTATTAGCAGAAGGTGATGTCAGGAGCCTTAAGAACAGACGAGCGTGCATGACAAGAGCTATGAATGTCAAAGAAGCAAGTGAGGTGTGTAAGAATAAGCCTAAATGGCGCTCTGTTGTTCGTGCCTACCCCGCAAGGGACCTGGCGTGAAGTTATGTATGTATGTATGTATGTACATATACAAGATATAGTGATAAAATGCAACTATTTAAATGTAATATAATACTATGTGTTCAGTGTTCAATGTCATGATGATTCAAGTTAACGTTTATATGACTCACTTTGGTTGATTCATCGATTGAAATTGAATTGAAAGACAAATGAATGCTCTATCTCAGCACGGCTCCACCGCGTACCATATAGGTCTATATGATAATTTAAATTATGCGAAAGTTTTTTAATAGTCATTAATGTACCAATTAATAGTGTCTCACCAAGGAAATTACTCTATTAATGTATATTTTTATGTATTGAATATTTAATTTATATGTGTAAAAACTGTATGCCTTGGCCGAACCAGTATTTAATAGCCCCGGTGGTATATTCAGCAGTTTTAACTAGTAAATTATTAGTTGAACGAAATTTCTAATACGATTTCACTCGTATTTTAAGTGAACTGTATGTAGAACGGGGAGTGTTTTAGCACATCACTAGACATCATATTAATTAATTAGCACATCACTAAATCATGACTTGACTTGACTTTTGTTTATTTTGGCCTTTGGCATTGATTTTGCCAATATCGCCATAAATATGATAAATATACGAAAATGACAGGTGAACTAATGTAGCAAATTAGGCTCTATAATAGAAATTTTACAAACTAATTTAGCACATCAGGAGTTTTTGGCGGGAACTGAAAGGAGATGCTGTGCTCTGCAGTTTTATTTTCTAAAAATGTGTAAAATTACTCTAAAATGAACAATAGTTGTAGGATATTTATAGTTGTTGAGTAGTAATTATGTTTTGTGAGAAATGTGAACCGTATAGTCAAATTGGCCTTTTGACTTGTCGCCAGAACTCTGTTGAATGGCACTATCTGATTACCTACAGTTCAGCTGTGCTACACATAGGCTTAAGAAAATGGAGAAACTATATTGTAAACTAAGATCTGGCTTAAAGGCCTAGCTGCCAAGCCAGAAACATAAATAAATAATTTAATAAAATTGCACATCACTATTATCTGCCATTTGGTCAGCGACGCGCGCGCATGTAACACACAGCACAAACATTACAGTAAAAACAATCCCCAACAGGGAGTGCTCTGAGTTATTTGATTTGGTGCCTAGGTTCTCATTCTACCATCGCACCACTCGTCGGCGATTGGGAGTTCATCCACACTTCCTAAACACTTGGAAGTCCTACACGGTTCGTGGCGGACGCTCTTTCATGCCTGTGTGCAAGTTATGGAATGAATTCCCGCGGTTTTCCCAGAGCGCTACAATATGGGGCTCTTCAAAAAGGGCGTCAACATATACCAAAAGTCTCAACGAGGTATGCAACGCATCCTTGCTTTATCTCCTTTAGTGTTGCAGATGTCCATAGGCGACGGTAGCCACCTATCACCAGGTGATCTGTTTGCTAGTTTGCCTATTAGCAAACATGAAAAATAAATACAAAGAATGCCTGTTTTATAGCAGGAGTTCATCAGACAGGCAGACGGTCCATTTGATGGAAAGCGGCTACCATCGCCTATGAACATTTGCAACACCAAGGGTGCTATAAATGCGCTGCTGCTCTCTTAGGGAGACTGGAACCTGGTCACTAATGCCGGAACACAACTCAAGGTTGTTATGGGAATATATTTTAGACCAGGGTTAGTAGCCATCCAGTCGGGCAAATGCCCTACCACCTAGTGGGTTGTTTTGTCGCCTCTTACGACAGGCCGCCCGGCCGCAGGAAATTGTTCTCCGTTCCTAGACAGATATCAATATCATTATCAATAGAGTGACAGGTAGTTCTAAAATCGCCAACATTTGAAAGCCGGGTTTTATATAATATCAGCTATAATACGGCCGGCGTAACTTGGCGAATGTGAACATAGGCTCTGCGAACTTTAGCGCATGTAAACTCGTGAACAAAATACAGTGACCAACTAGTAGGAAAATGAAAAAATACAGGGATGAAGGGCGACCAATTGTATTCACTGACGAGTCGTATCCACTCATCACACGAGTGTACATGCTCTAAAGTTCCCAAAGCCTATGTTCACATTTGCCAAGTTACGCCGGCTTGTCTATAAGTGCTTTCCGTTCATAGATTAGGAAGAGTTCGGTACAGTGAATAAAATCCAGTAAAATATTTCTTAGATTTCTTAGCTGTATTTCTTGTAGATATTTTTATCCTTGCAAGAACGAAGAAAGAATACCATTTCCTGCGGCCGGGCGGCCTGTCGTGAAAGGCGACAAAACAACCCACAGCCACAGGTAGGGTTTGTCCGACTGGATGGCTACCACCCCTGGTCTTAAGTATATCGCCATAACAACCTTGAGTTATGTATGTCTGCTGAACTCATAAAATAAAAAAAATACCAACCCCAGTTACACTGGCAAAGCTTCTAGCAAATAGCTATGATGTTTCGTCTTTTTGTAACTCACTACATGCTTTACACGTGTCATTGGTGTTTCTGGCCGACTGAGTCCGTTACTCCACATTTACTGGTTCTAGTTTAAATTAATGATATGCCAAATTCTATATATTAGACGGTTAATATATTATTTTTATATGATATTTCGCGATTCAGAGAAACATCTGTCCCAAATTACCTGTATTAAGTTTTTGTTTAGGATTCAGTGGGTGGATAACAAAACGCTATCGACAATTGAATTCTTAAATGTTTAATATTTAAATACATTTGTTTTATTTATCTATGATAATAATAAATACATCAATAGTAGTAAGGCACTACTTAAACCTATGAGGTTTGAGTGTGATGCAACACCCTCACATATACAGTAAAACTTTTCATCATTATGTTAATACGTCAAGCAAACCTTTGCATCCCTTTCTAACGAAAATTGCGCGGACGGAGGAGTATGAAATTTCACACTTATCACTACATCACTATCACTACATAGTATAAAACAAAGTCGCCTTTTCTGTCCCTATATACCTATATCCCTATGTGCGCTTAAATCTTTAAAACTACCCAACGAATTTTGATGTGGTTTTTTCCAATAGATAGAGTGATTCAAGAGGAAGGTTTATATGTATAATACATGCATCATATACTAAGGCAACATTGCTAATTTTAGAGGTTTCTATGTAGTGATGCCCGTGCGAAGCTGGGGCGGGTCGCTAGTAGTTTATATAAACAAGGAGTTTACATTCTTTTTTTCGTTTTTAATTATGCATAAAAAGTACATTTAATAAAAATAAGACTACTGTGTATTTGACACACACACGCATATATATGTTTGTTGTTGAAGTCAAATTAACAGTGTAGCATAATATTATACAAGTAGTCTTTGAGAACAGAACCTAAATAATGTTCAAACTTATAATTTAAATTAATTATTATGGTCGAAATTCGACCATGAATGACCACTAGTTGCATATAAATACAAGATTTGTAAACAAAGACTGTATCGTGTTCGCCATCATGCCCTATAGTGACGTATATGTATATACATATATACACACCTATACATATACATTGCACATCCATAAACACATATACATAACATAAACACGTCTTATATGCAGATTACATATACACAGACACTATCGCTCATACCCACCCTCATTGCAATTTGTCTAGATAAAAGTTTTTTAGTTTCTGTTTCATATTTTTAAAATTTAAAGAGTCCCTTGGTATAATGGACAACTGATTAACTAGTATTATATAGTATTATAGTAGTATATAGTAGTATTATATAGTTAGTATAAAAACGTAAAGCTTTTAACAATATATTAACTATAATCTCTGAAGGTACACTTCTACTGCGTGTTACACATAGTCTTATAAAATATCTTTCGCGTTTTAATTACTCTTGAAATTTTTCTTTTTTTGCTACTAATTTTTAACCGACTTCGAAAAAAGGAGGAGGTTCTCAATTCGTCGGGATCTTTTCTTTTTGTTCCTTTTTTTATGTATGTTCAACGATTACTTCGTGATTTATGATCCGATTTACGTGATTCTTTTTTTGTTCGACGCGGAATAGCAGCCATGTGATCCCCTAAAAATTTGACATACTTTGGCCCAGTAGTTTTCATTTTACGAACATTCTTTTGTTCCCGTTTCTTGGGACCTATATTTTTTAAGAAGCGCGGCACCATTCGTATGTCCACCCATACATAGCTAGACACTAAAAAGTAACAAATAAAAAATAAAAACTTCGTTTAAAAAACCGACTTCAAAAACTAAAAAACTAAAATGTATAAAATTACTTATTTCTAAAGCTATTAAGTAGTTACTACGAAATTTATATGAACGTATCTTGAATGTGTATTGAATCCAACGCAAAAAGAATTATCAAAATCGGTACACATACAGACCATACATTAAAAAAATATATTTACACGACGAATTGATAACCTTCTCCTTTTTTAATCAAAAGTAGCTCAGTTGATTTTGACAGTTCGCTCGTATAGTGACGGAACTCTTATACCTCACAGTTCGACTCGCGCTTGACAAATATTTTTCTCATAATATTAGCATAAGTTTTGAATTTTATATGCGTGCGTTTATGTATACTAAAGGTATTTTATTTACCTATTTAATCTATTTAAGAATGTAAAAAAATCTTTTTTATGTTCTGTGTGATGGTCTAAATTTAATTGTCAATGTTGTTATTTATGAATTCGCTATAATAGCAGCCAAAAGAACTGAACTCCATACAGCCTTGTCAGATATCCAGTATGAACTCGGATAATAACAGAACTCTTTCTTTCCTTCTTCTGTCTATAACTGAGACGTCAAACGAAGGACTTCCTGTGACAATTTTTTTATTTACAACTCTATGGTCTCAGGTTCCATACATCCCTACATCCCTTTTTACAAGCTTTTATTTAACCTGCAATGGATGTATTTATGTAAGTTGGGGTGGAATTTTGCAAGTTAAATTTGACTAACTTCGCGGTTTCCGAATGAGCTGAAATTTTTCACGCATATGTGAATCGCGTGACAATGCAATAATATAGTACCATGGAGCTGATCTGATGATGGAGTCGGAAGGTGGCCATAGGAACTCCTGTACTAAACAAGATAGACCCGTCGTGTTTGGGCTCGTTTTACTTGTCTTGGCTTGCACTCTGCTGCTACATGATATTCAGGATCTCAAAAGCTTGTATTTAAGAACCTTTTAAAAAATGCTTATTTTTACAATTAAATTTAAGAAAAAGTAGAAGTTGTACACGCTTATTTACTACTTATTTTATTGTGTGTGACATTTAATGAATGTATGTTTGTGTTTTGGTGTACCTTAAGAATAACTTATTCTAGTAATTTATCCTAATTTTAATATTAAAATTTTGCTAATGTAGAGTGTATCTTTTACATGCTGGTGTTGTGAGGAAGTGTATGTGCAGTGTGTGCCTTATGTCTATACCTAGATATAATATTATCCTAACTAGTGCCATGTGTGTTGTTTTTTCCTTTCCGTGTCTGGGATATTAATTTTTAGGCTCTTTGTGTGTTTTGGTTTGTTTGTGAAGTGTGCGTGTAATGCAATGCGGTGGTAGTGCGCGTTGGTTTAGGTACGTGTGTAAGTTTTGTGCCTTGCGACGATTCCGAAAGGCACTTTAAGAACCCGCTTAAACTCTTCCATACTAATGATTCTTGCTTAAAAATCAATTCGTTGTTCATTTTTATCCGTTATTTTTTATAGTAGTAAAATTCTCTGGTGCTGATTAAAAATTATTGCCAACACTTAAGCGAAAATATGTGCATAATAAATTCTAACCAAATTAGGTTAGAATTTATTTACATAGCATATCAAATAACTAGCGTTAAAATAACGTCTTGCTTTTGAAATAGCAGAATATAACAATATTACTTACTGTTTAAATAATAATTAATGCGCTATTTGACTACTTTTTTTGTACATACTTATGTGTCATAGGTATGTACGCTCGTACAAAACTTATCAGGCTAGGACATTTATAATAAACTTCAAGCAAAAGCTTTAGCGGAATTGGAACGAGGACATACGTTACAATACATTTTAACATGAAATGTAAAAGAACATGCGTTAAAATAACATCTTGCTTTTGAAGTAGCAGGACAGAATATAACAATATATTACTTACTGTTTAAATAATAATTAATGCACTATTTGAGTACTGTTTTTGTACGTACTCATGACATTATAAGTATATACGCTCGTACAAAACTTATCAGGCTAGGACATTTATAATAAGCTTCAAGCAAAAGCTTTAGCGGAATTGGAACGAGGACATACGTCACAATACATTTTAACATGAAATGTAAAAGAACATGCGTTAAAATAACATCTTGCTTTTGAAGTAGCAGGACAGAATATAACAATATATTACTTACTGTTTAAATAATAATTAATGCACTATTTGAGTACTGTTTTTGTACGTACTCATGACATTATAAGTATGTATGCTCGTACAAAACTTATCAGGCTAGGACATTTATAATAAGCTTCAAGCAAAAGCTTTAGCGGAATTGGAACGAGGACATACGTTACAATACATTTTAACATGAAATGTAAAAGAACATGCGTTAAAATAACATCTTGCTTTTGAAGTAGCAGGACAGAATATAACAATATATTACTTACTGTTTAAATAATAATTAATGCACTATTTGAGTACTGTTTTTGTACGTACTCATGACATTATAAGTATATACGCTCGTACAAAACTTATCAGGCTAGGACATTTATAATAAGCTTCAAGCAAAAGCTTTAGCGGAATTGGAACGAGGACATACGTCACAATACATTTTAACATGAAATGTAAAAGAACATGCGTTAAAATAACATCTTGCTTTTGAAGTAGCAGGACAGAATATAACAATATATTACTTACTGTTTAAATAATAATTAATGCACTATTTGAGTACTGTTTTTGTACGTACTCATGACATTATAAGTATGTATGCTCGTACAAAACTTATCAGGCTAGGACATTTATAATAAGCTTCAAGCAAAAGCTTTAGCGGAATTGGAACGAGGACATACGTCACAATACATTTTAACATGAAATGTAAAAGAACATGCGTTAAAATAACATCTTGCTTTTGAAGTAGCAGGACAGAATATAACAATATATTACTTACTGTTTAAATAATAATTAATGCACTATTTGAGTACTGTTTTTGTACGTACTCATGACATTATAAGTATATAC
This sequence comes from Dendrolimus punctatus, assembly GCA_012273795.1. NCBI lineage: Eukaryota > Metazoa > Arthropoda > Insecta > Lepidoptera > Lasiocampidae > Dendrolimus > Dendrolimus punctatus. The sequence continues at coordinate 9,011,808 of CM022554.1, read as the reverse complement.
GCTCGTACAAAACTTATCAGGCTAGGACATTTATAATAAGCTTCAAGCAAAAGCTTTAGCGGAATTGGAACGAGGACATACGTCACAATACATTTTAACATGAAATGTAAAAGAACATGCGTTAAAATAACATCTTGCTTTTGAAGTAGCAGGACAGAATATAACAATATATTACTTACTGTTTAAATAATAATTAATGCACTATTTGAGTACTGTTTTTGTACGTACTCATGACATTATAAGTATATACGCTCGTACAAAACTTATCAGGCTAGGACATTTATAATAAGCTTCAAGCAAAAGCTTTAGCGGAATTGGAACGAGGACATACGTCACAATACATTTTAACATGAAATGTAAAAGAACATGCGTTAAAATAACATCTTGCTTTTGAAGTAGCAGGACAGAATATAACAATATATTACTTACTGTTTAAATAATAATTAATGCACTATTTGAGTACTGTTTTTGTACGTACTCATGACATTATAAGTATGTATGCTCGTACAAAACTTATCAGGCTATGACGTTTTATAATAAACTTCAAGCAAAGGCTTGTAAAATAGTTTTAGTCAATTTAGGTTATATTTAAATTACTTATTAGTCTTTTTAGATTAGATTGTAATATTAATGTGGTCTTTTATAAATTTAACCATTTATGGAAAAAAAATTTAATATAAAAGACCTTGGTCTTTAAAATCACATGTTTATCACTTTACTTCTAAAATATCTCCATAGATTTTATTACACAACATTTAAATTACAAATTAATCTAAAAAAAACAACGCTAATAAGTAATTTAAATATGACCTAAAATACTAGATTTAATAATTTATACTAAGATTGTGTCCAATAACGCTTTTCTTAATGTCTCTATTAAGAAGACACTTTGTTCGTATGTTCTTTATTAATGTTAAGTTCATTACATTTTACTTCTTCTTTACTTTTGTCTTGATATTTTTAGAAATCTTCATAGAAATATTATTTTTATCATATCTAATATTCTGAATATACGCTTCAAGTTGTCTAATCACAGGGATGAAAACTGCACGTTTAGTCTCTGGGAAACGATTCTCCCTGCTGTCAAAAAATACAGAAAAGTGCGAAACACAGTTAGTACATGCGACTCATGTCCCAACTTTTTTTACAGCCACTGTTAAATCGCAGCATAAATATAAAAAAACAACAATTTTGTAACTTTATTTTATACTTGTAAATTGCTTTTCACTAAATGATTATACGATTTACATAAATTTGAGATAAATGCTTACTACCATGAGTGACGAAAAAAATAGTGACTGGTAAAATGCCTCAGAAAAAAAAGAGACGTTATAAATTTTACTTATTAAATGATTTAATCAGATTTAGATATGAATTTGACGCCTTAGTTCAGAGTTTAGAGATATAGTTGTTTGCTAATAAGGTTTTTATTTACTTTCCTCATATTCGAAATGAAATCCGTGCAAGGATGGAAAAAGAATACAATTTCCTGCGGCCGAACGGCCTGTCGTAAGAGGCGACACAACAACCCACAGCCAGATGGCAGGGTATTTGCCACACTGGCTACCACACCTGATCTACAGTATGGCGCCATAACAGCCTTGAGATTCCGAAATTAGTGACCAGGTTCAAGTCTCCCTTAAGAGAGCAGTAGCGCATTTGTAGCACTTTGGTGTTGCAAATATCCATAGACGATGGTAACCGCTTTCCATCAAGTTTTCTGCTAAACTCCAGCAATAAAAAAATGACAAGAGATCTTACGCACGTGAACTATTAGTGCTCTCGCCACGTTACGCGCGCCAAATAATCTCATGCCTAAATAGGTCACTTTCACCTCTCGTGTCTACTATTATTACTGTTTAAACACTAATTAAAGTAAAAACAAACGTGTGCGTCCGGGACGCCCAACTTAAGCGATAACTTGCATGAGACAATGTGATTCTAGACAGATTGCTACCGTAACGCGTTACGTAACGAAGTGGTGTACCCTCCAATAAGAAGTTATCACTTCAAAAGTTTAACTACTTTTACTCGTACATGCTTATGATGTCATAGTATATACGATCGTACAAATTGTATAACAAGGCTGCGAAGTTTTTTAGGATCATAAAAAGTAGGTATCTTTAATCTTCTCCAAAATCAACTATTTTGGATGGAACACTTTATAAGTTTTGGTTCGACTCATCAAGCGCGTTGATAAATATGTTTTAACAATATTAGCATAAGGTTTGAATTTTATATACGAGTGTTTATATTGACTAGATTTATATACATTTTATTAACCTTTTAACTGAATTTAGGAATGTTAAAAATCTTTTTGATGTTCGTTGTGAATCAAAGAGTTGCCAATCGTCCTGTTTTCCCAGGATATGTTCTAGTTTTTGTAGTGTCCTGGGATGTCCTGGCTCATTTATAAGCAGCGTCCTGTGATGTTCAAGTGCCCTGATAAGGTGATGACGCCCTGAGAAGGTTTTAAGACACATATGTCTTAATTCGCGGATGTAATTAAATTAAAATACTTTTATTATTAAAAAAGATTCTTATTATCATTACTTGATTTTCATATAACCTATTTTCATTAGTTATTAATAATTAATTTAACTATTGCAACTCTATTACTGCATCCTGCTTTTATACTGAATTGTCCTGGTGTGTTCAAAGTGGGCTTGCTTGTCGTTATTATCTCAATGTGGGTAATCTTAGTGATTTATTTGTTATTTTTTCTTATGGCGTAAATTAATATCTTCATTTTTTTATTACTAAAGCTTGTTTGACATGTTTCTGAATCGGAATATTTATGTAAATTTTTTTTTAGTGTTTTAGTTATTTTATATACTACTATGTGGTAGAATGTTACTGTCTATCTACAACTGTATTTCTATAAACTACATTCTTTAAAAAAAATATTGACTGTTTCGTATTCTACTAAATCCGCAATACCTTCTCGATATCGTCGCAGCAGAATAATAGTAGAAAAGAATTGGTAATACCAAATACAACATTTTCCCGTCTGGATGGCTACCACACCTGGTCTACAGCATGCCGCTATTATATGCGCCTTGAATGTGCTCCGGCATTAGTAGTCAGGTTCCATTCCCATCTAGTATGGCAGCACATTGGTAATACCTAGTGTTGCAAATACCTATGGGCCACGGTAACCACCTTACACAACAGTTAGACCATTAGCCTGTCTGCTGTACTCGAGCAATAAAGACAAAAACTCCTGACGAAAACCAACTTGTTGTAAACAAATTTAATTATCAATCTTGATTTTAAACTCAACAGCAAGCAAAGGATTTGACTTCATACAGCGTTAAATTAATTTTTAGTATCAGCTCAACCTATTGACTGAGACGATAAACAACGGAGTTCTTGTGGCAATTCGAAAAGGTGCAATTCACTAAACAGTCGCAATTTCCAACACACAATTCTTGTTTCAAGATCAATATCCTATACCCCTGTTCATTTTCAACCGAATTCATACGTTATGTTTTATAGTAGTATAATTATCTATTTTTATCAAACATAAATGTCAATTCAGTTCATTCATTTGCTTAAAACACGGTTAGCAAAAATGGTATTTTATGCTCTAAAAATAAAACTTAACCGCAAATATATGCACAATAAATTCTAACCTTATTTACATATACACGGGAGTTACAATAACATTTTAGTTTTAAAATATCTAAATGTATAAATAATTTTTATTGCTGTTTAAATAATAAGGAAAGCACTATTTAACTCCTTTTACTTAATAACGTCTTAAGTATGTACGCTCGTACCAAATGTATCAGGCTGCGACCTTTCAGAATAACCTTCAAGCAAAGGCTTCAAACAAATAAGGATGCAGCCACATGTTCCAATAGATTCTAACCTTACTTCCATGTAAAAGAAGGGGCGTTAAAATAACATGTTATCGTTTTACTTTTAAAATATCTTCATAGAAATAATAGTTTTTGTTACTGTTGAATTAATAATTAATGCATTATTTCACTCCTTTTACTTGTACATACTGATGACGTCATGAGTATGTACGCTCGTACAAAATATATGAAGGCCTTTTAGACGTTTAGAATAGTCTTCAAGCAAAGAAATCAGGCAAATAGGGATGCAGCCATAGGTTCCAATAGATTCTTACCTTATTTGCATATTAAAGAAGGAGTGTTAAAATGACATCTAATATCATTATTGAAATAATATTTGTAATACTGCTTAAATAATAATGAATGCGCTATTTCACTGATATTAATTGTATACTCGCGGAATTTAAATGTTCATCACCTTAAAGTCGATCTGCACGAGAATACAATTTCCTGCGGCCGGGCGCCCTGTCGTAAGAGACGACAAAACAACCCAGAGCCAGGTGGTAGGGCATTTGCCCGACTGGATGACTACCACCCCTGGTCTAAAGTGTGTCGCACTAACAACCTTGAGTTGTGTTCCGGCATTAGTGACCAGGTTCCAGTCTCCCTTGAGAGCAGCAGCGCATTTGTAGCACCTTTGGTGTTGCAAATGTCCATAGGCGATGGTAACCGCTCCATCAAGTGGCCCGTCTGCCTGTGTGCTGAAGTAACGCATAAAAAAATGACCACTGGTTGAATTTCAGCGTTACTTGCATGGAGCTAATATCGAATTTTAACTCATAGTAAAGCAAATGAACGGTTAGTAAGATATAAGAATCGGCCATTGGACTTCAAAAATCGGATTGTTTGTACTTAAATTCATGAATTCGTTATAAAAAGAGTTGAAAATTCATACAAACTAATAAAAAAATAATGTAAGACATTAGCATTGTTTATTTAATATATTATCATATTAACATATATTATTGCATAATACGGTATCGAAATAAATGTTGAGTTATAACCTCGGCCCCCACCGGCGGACACCTGTCGTCTTTTTTATATGTATCTATGCATAAACCTTGTTTTATCTTAAGCCTATAAACCAGGGATTCCCAAAGTGGTCGACATCCTCTGGTGTCGTGTGGGGGGTACATTCACCGACACCACTAACGGTACTATGATTGTAGTGTCCAGGTTCCACATGGCAGTAACCTCGTGAGCAAGATCGATATACTGTTACGAGCTACAGGACTCGAATTAAAATGCGGTTGGAATTATTATAGAATTTATTACAACTATATAAACACGTATAAAACAGGTACAAATATAACTGGATACAGCCAGTACAAACTGCACGATTCAATAACACGCTCAAAGTTCGTCACTTATCGAATGTACTCGTCTTGCTTTGATCGTGGTTCTCGCTAGACTGCCCCACCCCTCCGTTCGGCCATTGTTTTGTAGTAAGCTATACAATACAACAATCGACGGCGTGGACTGAGTTTTTCCAAGAAAACGTAATCTGCACACCTGCTTAATTATTCCTGCGAACGGCCATAAACGAAAATAATAACAATAGGCTATTGTCTAATTGCAAATTTTAAACACAAAGTATACAAACGAAGTCCGAATGCGGGAAAGGCAATAATAAACCAGGTGTGCATTCACTTTGTCGGCATGTAACAATACTTTGTTGTTACTATCATGGGGAATCGCGACATTTATAATTTTAGCACGTCTGGCACACCGATCATATATACAATATCAGGCTTGTTAGCAACAATAGTCCTGTCTGTGATAATTGATTGGTCCCAGTAGAGCAGATATTGACCACTGTCAAGAACTGGCTCGGCCTAGTAAATATTATTTAACATTTATATTTATTAAGGTTCTTTTTTTTGTTTAATTTAATTTAGAGCGGTACATCTTCTCAATATATATAAATTACGTGTCACGTTGTTTGTCCGCGATGAACTCCTAAACTACTTAACCGATTTTAATCAAATTTGTACACCGTGTGCAGTTTGATCCAACCTGAAAGATAGGATACTTTTATACCGTTGGAACTGGTACGCAGTGCCCTTAAAGAAAATTTCAAAAATATCGAAAATTGCCTTAAGAATTGACAAATGAAAGAATTTGAAAAAAGAAGAAAAAAATAATTTTGGTAATCTTTATATAAAAAAAACATACGAAATGTGCGATGCACTTGAAGAGCTAAATAAGCTGAATTTAGATTTGCAAAAATACGGTTCAAATATTTGGACGAAGAATAACTGAACCTGGTACGTACTATGGCTTTGGAAGCGGTGAATAAACTGTCATTTTTGGAGTAGAACTAGCTATTAGCGTGCCTCCAAAAAAGAAGTGTCAAAAAAGACCTGAATCTCATTATTAAGTCACTGGAAGGAACAAACACCTAAGATACAGACTTGGCCTAGTTTAGGTATTAGTATGCAGTCTTCATTTTAAGGCGAAATTTATAAGTAATTTTAGACATTATTTCCGTGGAATAAACAAAACAAACGTGGCATAAAAAGACGATGCAACTAATGGTTATAACATCAATGCGACGCCGGAAGCGACGTCCAGCGTTATTTGACGCCATACACCGCGTTCAACAGCCTTAGAGGTAAAGTAAGTTCAAAATTCGAACACCTGTTCATAATTTAATTATTCCAATTTAACAAAAAAAATAAGTTACTAACTTATTTGCTATAAAGCTATTTATTATAAACGTATACATAATTAGGACATCCGTAGTTTACCATTAGCGTGTTGTTAAATAAATATACATGGGTGACGAGTTTTTTTTTCTTCTAAAATTCGCGTCGTTGATTTCAAATAAATTGTAACTTGTTTTCTGATTTAAATTATTGTCGAATGTTCGAAAGTTAAATGTCAAATGGTTTTGGTGTGTACGGCTTAGTTTATATTGTTTATGGTTGGGTGCTAGTTGTTTCGAGCGGGAGTTTTTGACGGGAACTGAAAGGGGACTTTGTGCTGTGCAGTTTTTTTTAATGCGTAAAATTAACAATAGTTGTAAGATATTAATAGTATTTGTGAGGAATGTGAACTTTATAGTCAAATGTGGCCTTTCGTGTATTCACGACAACTCTGTTGGATGGTGTCAGTTGTAGCCTTTGATTGAACTGCGCTACGTATGAAAAAAAATTGACATCAGAATGGGCTGTATGGATTAAGATTCCTTTGCCTGCCTTTGTGGCGAATTCTACTACTACTGGTTTTGAGCGGGAACTTTTGAATGTGATGTTGCGTTCTTTAGTTCTATTTTCAAATAATTCGGTAAGTAAATAGTAAGCTAGTAGGATACGAACTGTGGACTCTGTAGGGGTTACACGTCCACTGTTTTTAGTAATGGTTATATACACTAGCTGACCCGTGCCCACTCGCTGGGAGTCATTTTTTTTTTAATTCTAATAACATATAGCCTATGTCACTCAGGAATAACGTAGCTTTCTACTGGTGAAATAATTTTCAAAATCGGTTCAGTAGTTCAAGAGATTACTTCCTACAAACAAACTCACAAACTACCTTAGTATAAATAATTAATGTAGCTGTGACTACAACGCACCCGTGCGCTAATTTGTTAGGATTTCTGTGATAATTTTAAAAACAAGGCAAAGAGTAATAATTATTACGCATGGAGGAATAAATAAAAAAGAAATAGTGCTGTTTATTTCCTAAATTCCCAAAAGTACAATTTTGTCCCTAAAAAAAATGGCAACCTTATTTAAATGTAATGTTCTATTTTCAAAAAATTGGGTACGCGCGAGGCGTCTTTCCATTCAGTACAAGGCCAGAACGTAAGGGTATGAAACTAATCACGTATAGATTGGAAATGAGTTTTTTACGAAGTTCTTCCGATCCATACAAGAGCCGTACGCAAATACTCGCGTATACTTTGTAGTAACATAGAAGCAGATCTTGTTCCGTAATATACAGCGCCAGTACGCATAGGGACTAATCGTGTATGTTTCGGAAAATTATTTTTGGGTGGTTATAAAAAAAATAACCACGACCTATTCTAACCTATATTAAACAAATATGCCGTGTATCTAAATTTATTTTCAACAATTTTAAAAAGGACTGTCCCGCAAGGTACATGTATAGCCGACATCTATATCAAGACGAACCACGAAAAACAAGGGAATTAGAAATAGGATACAAGCAGGCCGACCTTAGCACCCACCGAAAAAAAAAATAGAAAAAGGAAACACGACCTAGCATTTAACATCTCGCACAATATTAATAATGCTCGTTAAAAAGTACTTTTTTTAATAAAAATTATTATGATTCAAATTTATTGTTATTTATTTAATCCTAGCTAATAAAGTTCAAATATAATTCCATATTCTACTGAATAAAAAATCTACTTAGACTTTTAACACTTCAGTTATCACGTTCAGTATAGTTAGGAACGAAGACGCGAGCATCCACTATACAAACTATACACGACGAATATGCAAAATTCTTGTACCTATGAATTGTAATAACAGATTTTTAAAACAACATTACAATATAATACGCGAGCAGTTTCCTATGGCTGCGTTCTGGCGTTGTATAGAATGTAAAGACTCAAGTGCGAGAAGCTCACCAACTATTAAGGGCAGAGGTAACATGTTCGTTGTTTTTGTCATTTGGCTAAGAATCCATATGATGGTAGTACTTTTTTATTAAGTACGAAGCTTTTTTATAGCAATTCAGCAAACAGGCAGACGGCCCACTTGATGTAAAGCGGTTACCATCGCCTATGGACATTTGCAACACCAAAGCTGCTACAAATTCCCTGCTGCTCTTATAAGGGAGACTGGAATCTGGTCGCTAATGCCGGAACACAAATCAAGGTTGTTATGGCGGCATAGTCTAGACCAGGGGTGGTAGCCATCCAGTCGGATAAATGCCCTACGTGGCTGTGGGTTGTTCTGTCGCCTCTTACGACAGGCTGCCCGGCCGCAGGAAATACAATTTCTTATTTCTTTCTCCGTTCCTGCACAGATTGTGTACGAAGCTCCTAAACGGCAGCCACCTTTCCAATAAAAAAATCTCGTGCTAGCAAAGTCGCGAAACAGCTATCTAGTGTTCAAATTGTATTCTGTCCATACAACACTTTGCGAACCAGTTTAATGTACCTCGAATATCTAAAATACTTTGAAATTTCTTGACATCTGATCTGTTAGATACATTTTTAGAATAATATTTAAATAATATACTGTTAATGCAAATCGTTGCGAACTATTTTCGTCAGACTTAATATTGTATGCGTTGAATCTTATACTAATATATAATAATAATAATAATTCTTTATTTCAGGCATTAGATAACCCATATCAATTCACAAACATAAAATCTTACAATTAAATCAATAATAATAGTAATAATTAAATAGTATGTCATTTCCAATTCAAATTCAAGTCATACGTTATACCTTAAGTCCCGGTGCACAGAAAGCCAGCTCCTAAAAATGGGGTTGTCAATGCAATTTGAGAACATGCGGAAAATCTCATTGCCCGAGGCACGCAGGTGAGCCCAGAGCCCCGCTATGCGTGCCCTCCTAATCGCATAGAAATCTGCAATTCTCTGTTCGGCGAACATGCCCGAGGCGCTGCAAAATCGAGGCAGTTTCATTAGGGTACGATATGCATTATTATATTGTACCCGAATGGTACCCAAAGCTTTCTTGGAGCATTTCACCCAGAGTTGACAAGTGTAGAGGCTTTGACAGTATGCTCTAAATAATGTCACTTTCACCGGTCCATTGCAACGTGAAAATCTATATACAGTTGAAGAGTTTGTTTGTTTGAACGCGCTAATCACAGGAACTACTGTTCTGATTTGAAAAATTATTTCAGTATTAGACAGCCCATTTATCGTGGCAGGCTATAGGCTATATATCATCATGCTGAGACCAATAGGAGCGGAGCACCAATGAAGAATGTTTCAAAATCGGGGGGTTACTTTCTTAAACTTACTTTTTGTACTTTTACACGCGAACGAAGTTTCGGGCAGAAGCGAAAAGTTAGTGTGAAATAATATAACAAGCCCGAGCCTGGGCTAAACCGTTTATCGAGGAAAGCTATATAGGCTATATGTCATCACGCTAAAGCCGCGTTTTCACAATAAGAGTTGGCTCGGACTGAGTACACTCGTACGAGTATACACGGATAGTGGTTTGCACACGATAGTAGTGCACTCGTATTGTGGTCATTTGTCTCCTTGCACAATCAAGATGTCGTCGACTGATCTGCTGCTGCGAGGTATACAAGTTATAGCAGATATGTTAATAGCGGAAGTTCAAAATCACGAAATCCCCTTTCGGGGAAAAAACGAAAAGAGAAAAAAAATTGACACGCAAATGGATTTTAAGACGTGACCAAATGGGTGCAAGAAATAATCTTCTTTGTGAAGTCCAAGAGGAAGATAAAAACACGTTTAAAAATCATTTGAGATTAAACAACGCACAATTTTTAGTTGTCGCCATTTTGTTTTCATAAAAATGATCCGAGTGAGCTCGAAAAATAGAGCAGAGTCCGAGTCTACTCGGATTAGATGCCAGCGTCCGAGTACGCTCGGATTAGGTGTTTACATAATCCGAGTATCGTCCGAGTAGATATCCGAGTGCACTCGGTCCGAGCCAACTCTTATTGTGAAAATGCGGCTTAAGACCAAACTTTTTTTAACTATTCCATGCGAACGAAGTCGCGGACAGAAGCTATTGTAAATAAATGTATCGTTTTTAATGTATTTAAAAAATAATAAAAAACTATGATATGCCCGCGACTTCGTCCACGCTTGACTTCTTTTTTTTAAATTTATTTGGACAAATAACAGTATTGTACAGAATTTACAACTCATTATGAAACTTATACATAAGTATTTTAACTTGATACAATACCAATATCATTTGCCACATATTAAATAATTGAAATTATATTAGTTACCGTAAAATACCGTAAAAATAAAAATAAAAAGTAAGAAAAAGAGAGAAAGAAAGACAGGAAAAAGACGAAGAAAGGGAGACCTCACCAGAACGCAGAGCCGGAGCCAAGATCACACCGAATGCCTGCAACCAGCCGCAAGGAGGACGCTTTAAATTCTTGCAGGATTCTCGGGACACAGCAAAAAAAGGATGTGTCGTCGCATCGTTCTATTGAAACTGAATCGGAGTAAGCTGTTTTTTTTCGAACAACTTCGAACCGCACCGGGGAGAATTCTCGCGGGACTCCCGGTAAAATATCGCACATTTTATTGCATAAAATTTGCTATAGATCAGAGTGACAGTCGCATTTTTTCAATCTGGTCATTTTAAATCATTCCCGGAAAAATTCCCGCGGGTTTCTCAGGATTAAAAGTAGCGCAGATTCGTCGTCTCGTCTGTCGATTAGTAAAATCCGCATCGAAATCGGTCCATACTTTTTACGTGAATCCCGAACAAACAGACAAGAAATCTAAAATAAAATTGCGTCGTGCTCTCCATCGTTTATATTATAGTCTATTCCACTTGTTTTTTTAAATAGCTTCGATGTCAAGACACTGCAAGTTTTCAATATTATAATATTACTAAATATCAATAAGTGAAGCAAAAACTTTTACGAAAGTTGCACGGGTGGAGTAGTATGAAATTTCTCAAACTTATCTAATATATAAAATTTTCGTGTCACAGTTTTCGTTGCCATACTCCTCCGAAACGGCTTGACCGATTTTGATGAATTTTTTTGTGCTTATCCGGTATCTATGAGAATCGGCCAACATCTATTTTTCATCCCCCCAAATGTTAGGGGTAGTCCACCCCTAATTTTTTTTATTTATTTTTTAGACAAAATTTTTAAGTTCTATTTTTTTATGATACAACATACAAAAATACATACAACCCTAGATTTTCAACCCTCTACGATCAACGCCTATTTTTTACCGGGCAGGACGACGACTGCCGGGACAGCTAGTAGTTTATAATAATAGAGAAGAAGCGGCGAATGCTAATATTTTTTTACAATTATGCATAAAAATATGTTAAATCAATAAACAAAACATAACACACACTACCATGTATTTGAGACACACACGCATATATACTCCATTAATATAGCCTTGGGGAAATCTGTGATTATAGAAGTATATAATATAGTCTTTGGCATTAATTTTTATGAGCACGGGTGACCACTATATAGGTTAATTTTCATAAGAGATCTAATGAAGCTATGACGCTTTGACTCTTAATATTTTCATTAAAATCCGTTTTACCATTTCGAGTCTTAACTTAACTTAAACTATTGAACTCTTTAATCTAGCGAAAAAGTTGATCGATGGTTTAAACCCGTGTCATAAGGTCAATTCGAAAATTATGAACAAAAAAAGAATCACGTAAATCGGATCATAAATCACAGAGTAATCGGTGAACATACATTAAAAAAAAAGATCCCGACGAATTGAGAACCTCCTCCTTTTTTCGAAGTCGGTTAATTATGGCTACTATTATATTATTAGTGGCACTGAAAAAAAGAGTCGGTCGTATAATTTATTACTTTTCAATAATTAGGCATATTTTTTATTCAGAAATTGCTATTGCAGTTTGGTTGTCTGTTTGAAGGAATGAGACAAAAACTTTAAAATTTATTGACAATGACAAATACGTCGTTTAATCCACGCAGGAGAGTTTAACCCTCGCTCTGGACAAGTTTAAACTATTGCATGTGTACATTGATATATAAAAAATCCAATTTACACTTACAATATATTACTACAAGTTATTATATATATTATATACCGATCTTTGAGAGTCTACCTGTTTCTTGAACAGCACTTCTATATAACCTACTCATTCAATAAATTTTATATATTTCCAATATATAAGTTCTTTTATTTCATATCCCACTCAATGCTTCGGCTTGAGTATGTTATTCCTTGACCTTTGGATCAGGGGTGAACGTCACATGTTTTAAAAATTAATACCTTTAACATAAATAAATGATTATAACAGTTAATATTAGTTTTATTGATATATATATATATACATGTCCTATCCAAAAAAAATATAATTATGTTTTTAGAACACAATTTAACAAATTCTTAAAATACTAAAAAAAATGTCGCAAGAAAAAAAATATGTATAAAAGTTCGTCTCCACTCATCTTGTCCTACCGACAACGTCGGTAGTAATGCTTTTCGAAGACTGCGTTGTAAAAACAACTTTATACCATTTGCGTAAGGTTGAATTTGCAAAAATATATGCTTCAGCATAACTATAACTACGTATAGTGTAGTATAATTGGTGAGTGCTTGGGACACTTCCGAGCGTTACTTTTATTCGACAATGTGTATCTAGTATTTTTTATATATCAATACATGTGTAGGATACTTGATTGAAACTACACACTTTATTTACTTGATTTATTTCATCCCTTGATATGCCTTATTGCCTTACGCCTTATACGCTGCCTCGATGAGTAATCCTCGTAATGCTGCTGGTAGTCGTACTGCTGCACGTGCGAGCGTGTTTACCCAAATGCTGAGTCAGCAAAATGTAACTTGATTCGTACAGCATGTGGTTTAAACTGTTGGGGATCGATGAACTGCAAATGATATTACAAAACAATTGGAAATGAAGATTTTTTTATTGCATGAGTTCAGCAGACAGGCACACAGACCACCTGATGGCTAGTGGTTGGCATCGCATATGGATATGTAAAAGTACCAAAAGTGCTATCAATGCCCTGCTGCTCTCTTAAGGGAGACTGGAACCTGGCCCCTAATGCCGGCCGGAACACAACTCTAAAGTTGTTATGGCGGCATACCCTAGACCAGGGGTGACAAAACAAGCCACAGCTAAGTGCCGCCATAACAACCGTGAGTTGTGCTCTGGAATTAGTGGCCAAGAACCACTCTCCCGTCAGAGTGCAGGAGCGCATTTGTAGCACTTTTGGTATAACAAATGTCCGTAGGCGATGGTAACCGATCCGTCTGCCTGTGTGCTGAACTCCTGCAATAAAAATAAAGATAACCACTATTCATGTTACGTCTTTCAGGAAGAAATTATAAGCGTAAACCTTGGTTCTAGACTGCAATGTCGACACGCAGCGCCGCGTCCTCAATCCGCGCTCGCCGCGGCCACAAGGAGAGGTCGAAGAACTTCACCGAGCTGGAGAAGCGGACCGTCCTGGAGCTGATAGCGAGGCACCGAGACGTGCTGCGCCAGGGCAGGTCGAACAACGCCACCAATCGGAGTAAACAGGTAACACCCACCTTCTTAAGCTACTTGATTTAAGGTTCTTTGACCAATACGAAAGCGGCCGTTCAAGCCATGCAGGAACGGAGAAAGAATAGAATTTCCTGCGGCGAAGGTAAGGCGGTAAGAGGCGACAAAACAACCCACAGCCAGCTGGTAGGGCATTTGCCTGTTTGGATGGCTTGTCACCCCTGATCCAGAGTATGCCGCCATAACAACCTTGGGTTGTGTTCTGGCATTTGTAGCCAGTCTTCCTTTAGAGAGCAGCAGCGCATTTGTAGAACCTTTGGTGTTGCGAATGTCCATAGGCGATGATAACCGCTTTCCATCAGTGGGCCGTCTGCCTGTCTGCTGGACTCGTGTAATGAATAAAGGCCATCGTGACACCCTACCGTGGTAAATACGTGGTAGGGTATTCGCCGGTCTGGATGGCTAATCAACCCTGGTCTGGAGTGTTCCGCCATAACAACCTTGAGTTGTGTTACGACATTTGTGGCCAGGTTCCAGTCTTCCTTTAGAGAGCAGCAGCGCACTTGTAGAACCTTTGCTGTTGCGAATGTCCATAGGCGATGGTAACCGCTTTCCATCACAGTTAGGCCGTCAGCCTGTCTTCTGTACTCCAGCAATAAAAAGAAATACGTGTTCGCGCCACCATTATATGGTGGAAATACCAACGCAAGTTGACGAAGCACTGTGCTTCCACTTTCATAACAAGTACCGCTGGGGTTTCGGAATCTTTACCGTCGACTGTTTTTTCTGAAACATACAATACTAGCGGTCACGGCAGCGTTATCCAGTCCTGAAAAAATAAAAATCTAGAATCCGATTCCAGCGCCACCTGCCGAGTCTAATTGTGAATCTAAATCATCCCGGGACCCATTCGAACACACGTAAAATTTCATCAAAATCCTAAAACCCGATTCCAGGACCAGGTATTTTGTTTAGATTCATATGGTTACACGTCGACAAAGTTAATGCACACCTGCAGTTTATTACCTTTCCCGCATTTGGACTTCTTTTGTTTACTTTGTGTTTAAAATTTGTAATTAAGAAACACATTCTATTGTTATTGTAGTCGTTTATGACCGCAGAAAGTTCAGTCCACGCGGTCGACATTGTTGTATTGTATACTTTACTATAAAACAATGCCCGGATGGAGGGGTGAGGCAGTCAAGCGAGGATTACGATACGAGCATGACGTGTACATTCGATAAGCTACATAGTGACGGACTTTGCGCGTGTTATTGAATCGTGCAGTTTGTACTGGTTGTGTCCAGTTATATTTGTACCTGTATTATACGTGTTTGTATAAATTCTATAGTAATTCCAACAGCATTTTAATTCGAGTCTTGTAGCTCGTAACAATATTTTCGAATTCGCACCATCTTTTGGTCCGTTCAAAAGATATTACGTATTTAAAAATGTCCGATTTGAATAATTCAGAAAGTTACAGGTATTGTAACAGCCTTGAATACGAAATTATTGAATTGAATAAGGATTCATACAAAAGTATGGATAACGTGGTCTGATTCTGGCCAGCATTTCTATCAACATTCAAAATTTAAAAGTAGTTATGCCACTATAATAATAATAACTACAATAGTTCCACATTGGTATCGCGAAGTTTTTGGGTCATATTTTATATGTTCTTTAATATTGTAGAATATATTTTCGTTCTATCAACAATAGTTTCCGCAGCGTATGCGATGGAAAGATATTTTATGTATTTTTTTTTACATCTGGGTTTAAATTATTGAAGTTTTAGTAGGGATCCCTATTTTTTCTAGTAATAAATATAGCCTATGTTACTCAGGGATAATGGATAATTCGACTGGTGAAAGAGTTTTTGAAATCGGTCCAGTAGTTTTTGAGTTTATACGTTACAAACATACGAAAATACAAATCTTTCCTCTTTATATTGTTACGAGTTGCGAGACTCGAATTAAAATGCCCTTAGAATTATTATAGAGTTTATTAGAACTATACAAATACGTATAACACTAGTACAAATATAACCGAACACAACAAATCCAAACGTAATGCAGAAGGTCGTAATTCAATAAAACGCGCAAAGTCCGTTACTAATAGATTACCGATTGTAGTGCACAGTGCACACGTCTCGCTTTGATCGTGGTTCTCACTCGACTGCCCCTCGTTCAATCAGGCCATCGTTTTATACTGCACAAACGCAATGCGTCCGTACGTAGTCGACATAATCCGAAACACCTGTCTAATGAGTCGGCGCAGCGGCCATAAATGAGCACAATAAAACAATCGGCTGTTCGTATATGGAAACAAAAGAAGACGATCATAAAAGAATAACAATCAGTTCAAATGCCGACAGGTATTTATATTATGTTTTGTTTTATATATGCAGGTGGATTTGATTTTTGTCGCGACCTGAGTTGTAACATTATTATTAGCCTAGATATAATAATGTAAATTTATTAAACTTCAGTACATAATTATCGTAACAAATAACTGAACTATACGTAACTTTAATCATTTAATGATTTAATCGTCGATGACGATTTGCCTCAGATACCGATTAACAAAGGAAAATAGCGATTGCATAATTAACCGATTAAGTTATGCCCGCGATTTTGTCTGTTATGACATATTTTTTCGGTCCACTTTGGCCCCCAGTTCCTATCTTACTATTCAAATTTAAACCGATAGTAGGTACACATGGCACTAGATAGGATAATACATATAGGTATAGACATAAGGCACACACTGCACATGCACTACCTCACAACACCAGCATGTAACAGATACACTCTACATTAGTATAAGTTTAGTATTAAAATTATAATAAGTTATTCTTAGGTACACCACAACACAAAAACCACTAAATTAATCTCACACACAAGAACCAAAATAACACAAAAAACAATCTAGAAGTTGTAAAAAAGGGTACGGACTTAGAGTCCGTGTAGTTGTTAAAAAAAATCGATAGAGCAAATGAACCGTCGGTGAGATATAAGAATCTGCCATTAATGGAAAGTGGTTACAACCGCCTATAAACATTTATAACAGCAAAGGTACAACCAATGCGCTGCTGCTCTCTAAAGGGACACTGGAACCTGGCCACTAATGCCGGAACACAACTCAAAGTTGTTATGGCGGCATGCTCTAGACCAGGGGTGGTAGCTATCCCAGTAGGGGGTAGCTACCGCCGTATTAGTCGGTATCCATGCCCCCAGGCTACAGGGTCACCGAAAGTGTGAAATCCCTAAAATGTTATTCACAATCTTTTAATAACATTTTTGAGAATAACTCCTGGGCCAACCAGGAACGGCTATCAGTCTTGTCATCCAGCTAAAGCTCAGCTTTAGTTGAAATCGTCTTCAGCTATGAATGATTCCATATATAAGTTTGCCAAAAAGAAAAGTGTTTCTTTTATTTGAATTGTATTTTTTTATTGTAGCAGCAGACAGGTAAATGGCCCACTTGATGGAAAGCGGAAACCATCGCCTATGGACATTTGCAACACCAAAGGTGCTTCAAATGCGCTGCTGCTCTCTTAAGGGAGACAGGAACCTGGTCACTAATGGCGGAGCATAATTCAAGGTTATTATGGCGACATCCTTTAGAACAGGGGTGGTAGCCATCCAGCCGGGCAAATGCCCTACCACCTGGCTGTGGATTGTTTTGTCGCCTCTTACGACAGGCCGCCTCAACGCAGGAAATTGTATTCTTTCGCCATTCCTGCACACAAGAATCTTTGATTTGTTTATTATAACTTACCAAATTATTATCATATTTATTGAATATAATATGTTGTATTTATAGTAAAGTTTTACTTAACTAGTTTGTAATTGGGTCGTTTTTGGAATCGCAGTAGAAGCGAGGTTTTTACTGAAAATCACTGTTGTCGAATGAAACTCCGTCACAGCGATAAGCCGAGTGCAAACCTCATTTACCGAAAATGTACATTGTACATACATACATGCATATAGAAAGTAAGCTTATAGATAGATAGATGTGCACAATGGGCGGCCTTATCGCTAAGAAGCGATCTCTTCCAGACAACCCGTGGCATATTAGAGGATATGTAGCCACTTACATATATTTTATACTAAATAGATGGTTATAAAAACACCTATTGATATTGCATAGACATATCAAACATCACTATATTGCAGGTAGTGCTTTTTTGTCATATTCTTAAATATATACTTATATGACTTTCAAAAAGTGTTAATCAGTATTTTTGAAAAAAAAATCTGTTTAATTTGAATGCAGCATTGAAAGACATGTTCTCGAAACTCGTTACTTTTTTTTACTATGCTTGGTAATTAATGTAAATACGTTGCTATTTATTAGAAAATCTTTTTCTTTCTTTCATATACAGACAGACTTGTATCGTATAGTCATTTAATATAAGTAACCGCTCGTTCAAAATAATCAAGTAATAACCAAAAGATAATCATATTTTATCTATTTCATTTCGTTCAGGAAAGGAATTTTAGTTAATTCCTTACGTAAATAATATATTGTATTGTCATCGAATTAATTTATTATTTGCTTTGTTCTTTTATCGTTTTTGGAATCTCCAACATTTTTTTTATATATCTGTCCACAACTCATTCAAAAATGGCACTGGCATGGCAATGGCACACAATACACAAATGGCTGTCGGACTCCACTGTTTTGACACCCGAAGACACATTTTTGAGATATTTTTTGTATACTTGACATAAATTGTAATCTCCTGAGCGGATTACATACTCCCCTCCCGACCCCCATCTTTTTACCACTCTCGCCATCGACGTGTCGGTACCTCGCGCTTTTTTTTTCGATGCGGGGAAAATGCATTTCGCACACTACCGGGTCCTTTACTAGGGATTAGACCAAAGCGACGAGAGGTGAGATCACGAATGGGCACCAGAGTCAAGAGACTCGACTACTCAATACTCCACTAAAACCATCCTCCTCCCATGTGCGCCGCGCTTATGGCAGGAAGATCTTGAGACTTAGAACGTAGTTACGCCCACGCTGATTCTAGCACATCAGTGCTTGAGAATGCCCCGGAAAGGTAAACTCACTTCGTCAACAGGGGTGAACACTCCTCTGCTCCTTAGATGCTAGAGGGCCCTGAAGTCAGTACCTCGCTATTACGTCATCCGAGCAGTCTCAAGTTAACTCTTGCGTGTTGTATTGTATTCTACCTATAACACCCTAGGATTGTAAGTAGGATACTGAGCTTAGGTACTACTACACAATACGAAAAGTAATCAATCAATTACCCACTACACTAAGGGAATCTTGAAATTCTAAAAATAAACAGAAACTAAAAAACTGTTATCTAGAAAATTTTCAATGATAGCCTGTGTTATATGAGCGTTCGTCACTGTGTATATGTTCTGCACATAAGACGTGATTAAGTATATGTGTATATGCATGCATATGTATGTACGTGCAATGTATATGTGTGTAGGTGTATATATGTATATACATATACGTCACTATAGGAACAATGGAAAATACGATACAATGTTTGTTTACAAATTTATATAGAATAGGTTTTACTGTAAATAGGAGGGAGTGTTGTATCACACGCAAACCTCATAAGTTTAAGTGGTGCCTTACTACTATGTCATGATGTATTATTATTATAGATAAATAAATAGTTTATTTATTTATTTATTTATTTATTAAAAGTATTAAAAAGGTAATGATTAGTAAAATATAGTTATTTACTGGCCATTGATTGGAAAATATATTCTATCCGTGTAGGAACGGTGAAAAGTAAAATCTCATACGGCCGTGAGGCCTGTCGTAAGAGGCAACAAAAACACCCACCCACAGCCAGGTTAGAGTATGCCGCCATTACATCCTTGAGTTGTGTTCCGGCATTAGTCGCTAGCCAGGTTCCAGTCTCCCTTTAGAGAGCTGCAGCACATTGGTTAGAGTTAGCACCTTTGGTGTTACAAATGTCCATAGGCGATGGTAACCGCTTTCCATCAGTTGGGCTGTCAGTCTGCTGTATTTCAGCAAGTCAAAAGGAAAAGGTTGTCATGCATATTTCATTTCGATATCGTCTATGGTTGAAAATATATTAAATTACGAGTTACGAATAGTTATCGAGATATCTACCTAATTCCTGAAAGTAATCAAACGATGATGCAATAATCGTGTCGTTTGCGAACTCTATCCCTTGTTTGTTTTTGTTAATAAAGTAGGCCAAGTGACATGGTTTCTATGTTTTAAGAGTTCTGCATTGTTTTATTAAACTACTACATATTTTTTTTTTTTTTGAGGCGAGGGAAAATGACTAACCGATTTACGCACTCTCTGGGCCGTCACTAGGAAACGGCACGAATCCACGGGGGGCGGTAACGCTAGCAATTGTATGCTCTACTTGCGCTCCGTCCGCTATGGACTACACAGAGGAGTGTGGAGACTCCGAGCGATGCCGCACGGGCGAGCAACCTCAATACCCACTAAAAACCCCCTCCTCCCTTCGCGGCCCTGCGCTTTGATGTGAAGGAAAGACTAAGATGTAGAACATAGTTACGCAGCAGTCGATCCAGCGCATAAAGTGCTGAAGTGTGCCCTGGGAGAACACACTCCACTACGAAACGGGGGTAGTTGTTAAGTCCCTTGCTTTACCTAGTAGCTAAGGGCCCCCATCGTTCCGGATCCTAACTCAGGGAGGGAAGTAATGCGCGTACCTGCCTCTCCGGGTGCCGGCTGAAGGCCGGCGACCTCGAGAAGAGACCGTAGCACGCGCCCTAGGACTTCGCTCCCTATCCCTTTCTGCGGCCTCTTTCAGAGACATAACTGCCTCACAAAAAGAAACCGCAGCATCCCAGCGGTCGTCGCTCTGCAACATGGCCGTTACCAAGTCGCCGAGCGATCGTACGGCTCCTACTTTTGTCTCGAGCTCGAAACGCTGCGGCGCCCAGGCAGCGCACTCGACAAGCGTATGAAACGCCGTATCGGGCGCGCCAAACTACTACATATTACGCCGCGGCGTGTCAACCTCTAGTCAACTAGTGCGTATTTCTTGCTTAAAGAGCAGGCGGTACAGGTTACATGGTTTTATATTTTTATGTATTTCCCACCGGAAGATTTACTTCATTTTATATCGCTATATATTTATTATTAAAATGTAAGTAATCGTACAATAATTATGTATACCACCATCGCCACTCTTAATCAGCAAAATTATTGCCACGGATTGAGTTTCATCCAAATCGGTTCAGTAGTTTTCCGTGACAACGCAACGCACAGACAGACAGAGTTACTTTCGCATTTATAATATTCATAGAGATTTTTTATCCGATCACGACAAAGCCGGACCACTACACGGATATATCCATGCAGTAACGGATGTATCCGTATAGGAACTGCTACATCCGTACACGAACGGAGATATCCGTGCAGAACCGGATAGATTGGAAGTCATTGGGAAAAAGTAAAAGAAAAGAAATACACAGAACTTGCCTAACATGTAAGTATGTTAATATGAATGTGTGTGTGTCCATATTTTATTTACCATGGTCTGGGTGTCTGGGATCGGCCCCAGAGTGGTCCGTTGTATATAACCCATAACACAAGCGTAACTTGCTTAATTTAGGGATATACAAATGTGTGTGTTTGGCTATCGATTATTATATATTATTACTAGCTGTCCTGGCAGACGTCGTCCTGCCCGGTAAAAAATAGGGGTTTATCGTAGAGGGTTGAAAATCTAGGGTTGTATGTATTTTTGTATGTTGTATCATAAAAAAATAGAAATTAAAATGTTGTCTAAAAAATAATAAAAAAAATTTAGGGGTGGACTACCCCTAACATTTAGGGGGATGAAAAATAGATGTTGGCCGATTCTCATAGATACCGGATAAGCACAAAAAATTTCATCAAAATCGGTCAAGCCGTTTCGGAGGAGTATGGCAACGAAAACTGTGACACGAGAATTTTATATATTAGATATATTAATGGATTTGCTTTTAGAGTAGCGCGTTACGGTACTCTAATTATTCCTAACATAAAATGTATGTCAAATGAATACAACACGAGGCATGCAGTAAGATCAGCACTTAACTGCGTCGGCGCATATCGCGTTACAAACACACGCGACGATTCGCTGATCTGTTATTATATTTGGCGCATGTAAAATATGTACATAGATCGTAATTATCTATCTGAAAAACAATATATTTTATGTAAGTACAAAACACTATAAAACTCATTAGTCAAACCAGGCCACTGCTATATATGTTTTCTAGGATATGCCCGCGATTCTCAGATTCCGGGAAAATAGTGACATGACCCCTTCATCCGTCCGTCTATTCAATTGCGTTGTATGCTCGTTTCAAGCTCGTGTGGTCCACCATATGCGAGGAGGTGAACAAGCGTTGCGGCGGCGAGCGGCCGCGCACTCCCGCGCAGGTCAAGATGTGGTACGAGAACTACAAGAAGAAGTGCAAAATGCGCGCTCACGACACACAGGTATCGACAAACGTCTATTGTTATCTCTCCCTCTCTCTCATCTTCCGCTTCTCGCCCTCTCCGCCTCTATTCCTTCCTCGCTCTTTTGCTCTAAAATGTTTAAATCGCGTGACATTTTGTAGGCTTCCATAGCCATTTTAGCAAAACTAGTGCATTCGACATATTGTTATTTTATATAATGTATAATAATTTTGTATAATGTTGAGATGGATGTGTGGTGTTACAAGAATGGATAAGGTGAGAAATGAGTACATAAGGGGATCTTTGAAAGTTGCACCCGTGACTTAAAAATTGAGAAGAAGAAGACTTAGTTGCTATAGGCATATAATCCATCCTCCCATAAGAAGTTATCACATCAAAAAATATTTTTTTCGTTGACGATTTCATAAAAGTTCCTCTTTTGCCAAAATATTTGCACGACCTTGAAAACATAACTTTCTTTGAAGTATGCTACGAGAATGTATAGAGTAGACTGTAATTGCAATTATAAAGCGAAAATAAATTCCTTAAGTCCCAAAACTACTCAGAAACTAATAAATTGATAACAGTTGCTGAATGATAACTAGTTTTTACTTACACCTCCACTTCTCCAAACATTGATACTCCTGCACACTCACCCACCCACGCCCACGCACACACGCACGTATGCACGCACACACGCACATACAGTGGCGGATTTGTACTAAGGCCCAGGAGGTCCGGGCCTAGATCGGCCAGATATTAGGGGCTTATTTCGTTCATATAAAATGTAGGTATAAATTATTTCGTGCAACTAGCAGATATTATACTTAACTAAATTTCTGAATCGATTTAGATAAAAATTGGCAAACGAGTAAATTCAATATGTATTGTCCCCGCAAATTGCCAATGCGCTGGAACCTCGTCAAATTAACATTCGCGTGACGTCATCCGCAACTCGAGATGTACGCGTATTCGTCAGCCAGTGATGTAACAGTACCGAGCGTTCGGCTACGGTTACGTCACCAAAATGGTGGCCAGGCGCAATAGCAATTTACGAGGATAATTTAAGATATGATGGGTGCTGAGAAAGGGGTGGCTGGTACTTACTACATGGCTTGGGGCCTAGGGCGGCCAAGACTGCAAATCCGCCCTGCGCACATACATTGTAGAGCCCTTTGGTGGGCAGGCGAGGGTCAAGAGTACCATCAAACAGGGCTTACCTAGTTCGGGCTCCTGTCTTTCCCATTTTATTAAGTTTCTCAAATTGTTATACCCTATTTTAATTTAAGTAAATAAATGAATTATTATAAAAGAAAACTAGCTATTTCTGCTCACTTATTTGCACGATTTACAATTCTCAGCAACTTTTAAGGAATCACAGATAATAATATTCTTTTTCATTTATTTCTGTTATTCTGGATGTACGAGTCTTGGAGTTGCCTAAATATAGGGATGAAAACAGCTCTTATC
Organism: Dendrolimus punctatus; assembly: GCA_012273795.1. NCBI lineage: Eukaryota > Metazoa > Arthropoda > Insecta > Lepidoptera > Lasiocampidae > Dendrolimus > Dendrolimus punctatus. The sequence continues at coordinate 8,987,826 of CM022554.1, read as the reverse complement.
GTCCCCGGGGAAACGATTTTCCCGATGTCAAAAATTTGAAAACTATCCGAGCCATAGATAATTTATGCGCCCCGTGTCTCAACCTTGTTTACAGCCACTGTTTAATAGCGACATAGACTGTAATAGGTACTTAAAAACCTATCAACAGTTTCGTAACATCATTTTATATTTGTAAATTACTTTTCGCTACCTATATTATTTATTAATTTACATAAATTTGAATGCTTACTATAATGATAGTGCCAAAATAATGGCCGGTAGAATGCCTAAGAAAAAGAAATTATTACTTTCGTCATATACGAAATGAAAAGCGGAGTATTAACCTCGGATGCAAGGCCTATTTAGGCACGGGCTATTAGAACTCATGCCTAAATATGTCACTTTCACCTCTCGTGTAACAATCCTTATTTAGGCACTCGGATTATCAGAACCCTCGCGTTCGTTCGCTCACGCGTCAAATCATCTCATGCCTAAATAGGTCACTTTCACCTCTAGTGTAACAATCTCTATTTAGGCACTCGGACTATCAGAACCCTCGCGTTCGCTCACGCGTCAAATCATCTCATGCCTAAATAGGTCACTTTCACCTCTCGTGTAACAATCTTTTATTCCGACCCCAGGCTACGTACCATTAGAGACTCACAATGACCGGGATTTTTCCCATTCCACTTGTTCCAATCGTAAACCCAAGTAGCACGGTTGTTCGACTCACCCCATGACATGGGTCGATGTGAGCGTTGTGTGAACAAATATGATGAGGTCATTAGTGAGGTCATCATTCTTATTTTAATAAAAACGTTGTTTTATCTATTTTTTTCTTTCATTTATATCACTAACTCACAAAATTACAAAACTAAATCCACTATCGATAACTCTTATCGACAACAATAATGCGCATCACTATCCCCGCCCGTGACTAGAAGAGAGAGCGAAATACTCGCTTCGCCGCTCCGATTATTTATGACCCAAACTGCACGGACAAAATAATTCTACTATAGTGGAGCGCCTTGCAAGTGGCGTAATAACTGTTCTTCTCTGTTATTGTCAGCAACAACAGCCCGCCGGCGAGCCGACGCCTGGCTTGCTTGACGGCATGCTATGGCAGAGCATTCATCCTCTAGACGTGAAAGGTAGGTACGACACTGTCAATCGTTCATATTAGAATATTCTTTCATTTTTTTTTTCTTTAAAATTGTGATTTGTACTCCATCCATACAAAGCTATCATCGTTGGTTCGATATGTTTTATTTGTAATTTTCAAAATCTTAGTATTGAAAATTGTATGTATGCTACATTGACGGGTCTGTCCCAATTGATTGTCTGTGATGTAAACCCTACCATTGTAATCGATGTTTCACATCAATAAAAGTGTATTCTAACTTTATAAAACATAAGAAAAAAGGTTTTGTTAATTGTTTTTGTAATAAAGTTTTTCTTTAACATTAAAAAAAATTGAAAACACTTTATTATTCACCACTCATATACACATAAAATAAACAATTTACAGCAGATACATTAAACAGTAAAAGTAGGAGCAATGGGCGGCCTTATCGCTCAGACAACCCGGGCTATGGATTTTATGAACAGGAGATTCGCAAGTGTATGATGGTGGTGTGAAAATTAAATACATACATATATAGGATATATAAATATCACACTATACATATACCTAAAATTAATTAAAAAATATTTTATTATCCGAATTCGTGTTCGCCGGAATACTCATATATATCCGTGCAGGGACGGAGAAATACAATTTCTTGCGTTGGGGGCGGCCTGTCGTAAGAGGCGACAAAACAACCCACAGCCAGGTGGTAGGGCATTTGCCCGACTGGATGGCTACCACTCCTGGTCTAGAGTATGTCGCTATAACAACCTTGAGTTCCGGCATTGGTGACCAAGTCTCCTTTAAGAGAGCAGCTGCGTATTTGTAGCACCTTTGGTGTTTCAAATATCCATAAATTCAAATTCAAAAGTTTTTATTCAAAATAAGTTCGACTAGAGACCGCTTTTTGAAGGTCATACATATAGGTTAAAATTCAATCTTACTTCCTAGTCTATGTACACCGCAAGAACTCCCCAGCAACACGTCTAGCTAAAAATTGTTTCTCTTTATATTTGTTGTTCTGTTTATATTTCAAGTTCTTTTTTAAGTTTTATACAGAATTATGTTACAGAATGACTTTTGAGGTATTAATGGAGTTGTAGCAAACAGTGCATATTCAATAAGACAGGCGCAATAAAAGGGTAGAAAATATTATTATACTTATAAATATAAAGACATACATACATACATACATAACTTCACGCCAGGTCCCTTGCGGGGTAGGCACAAACAACAGAGCGCCATTTAGGCTTATTCTTACACACCTCACATGCTTCTTTAACATTCATAGTTCTTGTCATGCACGCGCGTCTGTTCTTAAGGCTCCTGACATCACCTTCTGCTAGTACACGATCAATTTGATCATGGAAGGTGTGTCGTGGCCTTCCGCGACTTCTGCATCCATCCACTTTTGCAATATAAAGACATAACGTACTAATAGGCGATGGTGACCGTTTTCCATAAGTGAGCCATCTGCCTGTCTGCTGAACTCCTGCAATAAAAAAAAACTCATATTGTTTGTCTTCTGTACAGTATCTTATTTGTCATGAATACTCCTCATTATCTTAAAGAACGTTTTGACTTTATTTCGTGCTCCCATTCCACTGAACTGAAACTAAAGACCCCCGAGCATAGTCGCAACTTTATGCTACAATTCTTTTATCGTCAAGACTAAGCAAAATTGCTACCGGTATTTTAAACAATGATCAGAAAATATTACCTGTCCTTGACATATAATGATATTTAAATGTATGTATTAGGGTGGTCGTTAAAAATTAAATTTCTTGCGACGCCCCCTAAGCTTCCTTTTAATGAAAAAACACTGGGATGTTTTTCATAATTTTTTCAAGTCAAGACAACACGTGCCTCAAGACGATTCAAGTTAATTTTTGGGTAATATCATGTTTTTTCAGGAAACTTCTTCATACTTAGAAGTAATAATTATTTTAAGATTGGAAAAGTTTTAACAATGAAATACCTTCCGTATTATCATTCTCAGTGATGAATTTCAAATTATAGTTTCAGAAAAAGTTTAAAATTCTTCGTGATTCAAGCTTATCTTTCAATTTTTCTTATATTTTTAGTTTTAACTTGAATCGTCTTGAGGCACGTGATGTCTTGACTTGAAAAAATTATCAAAAAAATCTTTTTAGGGGGCGTCGCAAGAAATTTAATTTTTAACGACCACCCTAGTATGTATTATATATATATTCATCTATAAACATATATTATTGTAAATGTAATTAGATTATGTTATGTATATTAAGTATATATCTACTTAATATATAAAACATCCGTATATACTGCATTTATATATTTATCACTACAATGTAAGATATTGTACTAAGTATTATGTATAACACCATCGTCATTATAATCACGATTCATTCCTGGGGTTGTATGGAAGAGATCGCTTTTTAGCGATAACACCGCCCTTATATAATCTAATTATATCTCGAGTTTCATTTAAATCCGTTCAGTAGTTTTCAGGTGATGCTATATAACAAACCGACAAAAATTATAAAAAATGCGTTTTGGAATCTCCTCACCGTATTATCCCAGTTGAATTTTTTCACATTTTTCAACGCATTATACTAACTCGAACCATTTACAGACTTATTACAGTATAGATACAATGAGGAAAACTTTACCTTAGGAAAAACTTATATATTAACTAGCTGTACCCGGCAGACGTTGTCCTGCCTTTAAAAAATAAAAATCTTGAACCCGATTCCAGCGTCATCTACCGGGACCACATGTTAATTTAAATTATTCGCAAATCCACTTGAAAAAAAAAAATCATCAAAATCAGGCCCAGCGTTTAGGAGGCGCATCGCGGCGCCACCTACTGGGTCCAATCGTTTATTTAAATTTTAAACCATTCCGGGACAAACTTCAACACATACCAAAACAAAAATAACACCTAAATTCTGGTACCCGTTTGCCTGCGCCGTCTGCCTGGTTCAAATTAAAATCTAAATCATCCCAGTAGATATTTATATAAAAATACTAATATCGCTATTAAGAAATAGGGGTTGATCGTGGAGGGTTGAAATATAGGGTAATATGTATTTTTTAATACTGTATCATAAAAAAAATATCTAAAAATTAATAAATAAAAAATAGGGGTGGACTACCCTTACCATTTAGGGGGATGAAAAATAGATGTTGTCCGATTCTCAGACCTACCCAATATGCATACAAAATTTCATGAGAATCGGTCAAGCCGTTTCGGAGAAGAATGGTAACTAACACTGTGACACGAGAGTTTTATATATAAGATTAATGTTAGTTATATTGTATTGTACCTATCTCTTAAGCTATACTCGTAAAGCCTTTTTTTTTCGTATACAAACATTACAATCGGTTCGAATTAGAAAATGTATACACAAGTTTTGTCTGTCAACTTCGTTGATCTCAGAAACAACTCGACGGATTTCAATAGAATTTTAAAGATTAAATTTTCTTGTATATGTATGTAATTGCGATATTTTGCACTATATAACAGATTTTTTGATACTACTTTAATATTCTTAGAACGCCATCTAGTAGAGCTTTTTCGTAATAATTTACATTATTTTACGCTACTATACACAAGATGGCGTCTCTAAAAAATCGAAATAATTTTTTACATGAGTTCAACAGATGGGCCCACCTGATGGAAAGCGGTTATCGTCGCCTGTGGTACGCTAAAAATGCTACCAATGTGCTGCCGGTCTCTAAAGGGAGTCTGGTACCTGGCCACTAATGCCGGAACACAATACAAGTTTTTTATGGCAGTATACTCTAGACCGGGGGTGGTAGCCATCCAGACGAGCAAATACCCTACCACCTGGCTGTGGGTCGTTTTGTCACCTCTTACGACTGGCCGCCCGGCCGCAGGAATTATTATTCTTTCTCCGTTCCTGCACGGATAATGTACATTGTATAATTTTATACTCCCTATAATGTTTTGTTAATTTTGTGCCATCTATATATTTCATATCGAACTTTTCCCTTGATACTGTCCACTCTTTTGTTCTTCTTCGCTCTCATAGATGGCGCAGAACTTCGTTCGAACCAGATGTCCCAAAGAAACCTCATTGGTTTTTTAACCATTATCGGGTTCAAACAGATGTAATAATTGCGATTTTTTGGTTGGTATTGTTTTAGTTATTGTTTTCAGTGAACACTTTAATAATAACGTGTAATTTGAACAGATGAGGACGGCGAGGCGGCGACCAGCGCGGAAGGAGCACTCAGCGTCAAAGACGACGACTGCGTACCAGTCAACGTGAGTGACACCTTAGATAATTTAATACACTGTAGTTTTACGTCATGTCTTTTATATGCTTATCTCACTTTTGCCCTCGGGAGCATGTACGGTTCAACGTACAGCGTTTTGCTGACGCTGCGGCCTACTTTAGGCTATTTTAACATAATGACATCACTATAAATAACGCTCACAAATATATTGTGATCGAGTCGCTATTGAGCTACGACCAGGGATTAGTATCCAAGCCAAACTACTACAAGAATAAATCTCTGACAGCAACAAGGTGTATTTTCTTCACCCTACTACAAGAAAGCACCAGCACTCCACCAACAACTGCCAGCATTCACCACCACAAGCAAGAATAGTGTACAAACTGTTAACAAAGGATAAGAACAGCAAAGGGGAATAACATGTAGATAATTAGCCGTATAATAAAATAAGAATAATATAAAACTAATTTTATAGGTTACTACAATACATATTATACTTTGCCCCACGAAACTTGTAGGTTCCATAAGGAGCCTACATGTGAGGGTGTCTAATTTATTTTTACTCCTAGTATTTTTACAATGTACCTCATATACAACGTGTTTCAGACCTTACGACAATAAATCAGACCACATTTTCTTCATGAGGTACTCTGCTCATATACAAAAATGAATCAAGGTAACTTCTTTGGTTTAGCCACAGGACCTAATTTTTCATTTCAGAATATTACAACAACATGTATCAGTTATTGTGTCTAAATCAGTTAGTGACCAATGTATCATGTTGCCAGCTCGTCTCTTCATCATTAAACGCGGAAGTTGTTCATTCTTACGCTCTCGCTCGCGAACCAATATTTACAAGATGTTCTGTTTTTTATTCCCTTTTTATCGTAATTAATTTGTTCGGAAATTTCAAAATTTTATTTTTGACATTACGGTTGATTTAATAGTACCAAAAAATTTGTATGGAGTACGACCGCTAAAGTTATGATTTATTGTCATTTGAAATGAAACACGCTGTATACTACTAATACAGCGGAACCAATTAATTATGTTACCATCTTATATTCAACAATTGTTAGTAGCTGTGTTTTAAAAAGTAAAGCTTCATTCATTCACACTGTAGATGTCAAACGGCCGACTATCAAGTACGAACGACAGCGACGAAACGATGCCGAACGTCCTCGAGCCCCAGGTCCAGATCATCCCCCACTCGTCCCCCACCCCGCCTCCCCACCACAAGGTCCCCATCAACCCCCTGATAGCCCCCATCTCGATGGTGAACCCCCTCCAGGCGATAGAGCAGGCGAGGATGCAGCACACCTTCTTGCAGAAATTGAACGAATTGTCGAACACGCCGCTCAATTTGAGTAATTTGGATGAGGTGAGAGAAATAATTATTTCATTGATTTATTAGATTTTTATTATTCCCGCGGTTTTCCCAGAGCGCTACAATATGGGGCTCTTCAAAAAAGGCGTTAACAGATACCTACCTAAAGTCTCAACGAGGTAGGAAAGGCAGCGGCTCCCTTAGTGTTGCAGATGTTCACGGGCGACGGTAGCCACTTGCCATCAAGTTGACCCGTCTGCCAAATTGCATATAAGCAAACATATAAAAAAAGGAAGAATAATACTAAGGAAGGCTCATGAACGACAAAAGTAAGAACGGACACCGGGAAGACTAGTGGCGCCAACTGTGTCCGAAAAGCGTACTACGAGTTACTTTTTTAATGGTCGATTGCCTTATACTCTTATTTTTAATTATCTAGACTTAAATGATAGCTGCGATCGACCTGTTTTTATGTTGCAAGCTTGCAGCAACTTACAGTGCTGAGTTGTTGTTTGACTCACAGCACTTACATACGAATACAAAAAAAGATCAAATGCAGTTGTCATCTTAGTACAAGTTGTTAAAAATCAGATTATAGTATTCTTCCATGGTAGTAGAATAAGACAAAAAATTAAGAATAAGATTAGTAATGTAATAATAGTCATAAAAAGATCAATTTGAAGCTTGAAATCTCTAGTTTCAGGATCTTGGGCCAAAAAAATTTTCAAGCAAGAGTGTCCCGTAATCCTAATGAAGTCAATCTGTGAAGGAATGAATAAAAACGACTTTTGTTTCTTCGACTTCTAGCTTCAAATTGCTTTTTTTGTGACTCCGATACGGCCATTTTTAACAAAGATACAGCCAATTGAAAAACCGCTAAGAATTTTTCCCTAGTGTATAATAAGGTACAAGAATCTCCTTTTTCCCTGGTGTATAATGAGGTACAATAATCTCCTTTTTCCCTGGTGTATAATGAGGTACAATAATCTCAATTTTCGCTGGTGTATAATGAGGTACAATAATCTCATTTTTTCCTGGTGTATAATGAAGTACAATAATCTCCTTTTTCCCTGGAGTATAATGAAGGACAATAATCTCATTTTTTCCTGGTGTATAATGAGGTACAATAATCTCCTTTTTCCCTGGTATATAATAAGGTACAATAATCTCCCTTTTCCCTGGTGTATAATGAGGTACAATAATCTCCTTTTTCCCGGGTATATAATAAGGTACAATAATCTCCCTTTTCCCTGGTGTATAATGAGGGATAATTATCTCCTTTTTCCCTGATGTATAATGAGGGACAATAATCTCCTTTTTCCCTGGTATATAATAAGGTACAATAATCTCCCTTTTCCCTGGTGTATAATGAGGGACAATAATCTCCTTTTTCCCTGATATATAATAAGGTACAATAATCTCCCTTTTCCCTGGTGTATAATGAGGGACAATAATCTCCTTTTTCCCTGGTATATAATAAGGTACAATAATCTCCCTTTTCCCTGGTGTATAATGAGGGACAATAATCTCCCTTTACCCTATTTTTATAACGAGGCACAATAATCTCCAGGTAAAAAGAAAAAACGGCCACGAGAGACAAGAGAAAACCGACGATCAGATAAAACACGACTGCGGAACGGCGACGGAAGAGGAGAGACTGTACTTCACGGCGAAGAGACAGCACGCGATATGGGAGCACGAGGCCAAGATGAAGATACTGAACATGGAGTTGAGGCAGAAAGAGGAGATATTCTCCCTTCAGAAACAGTTGTTTCTGATCGAACTGAGGTTGAAGATGGATTTCTTGGAGAAGGCCAGCGCTAAATGAATTTTTTTTGGTATGTTATGATTTCAACTTTTATACGGTCGCGTTAACTTTCTTTATTTGCAGATAGTCTAATATCTTAAACCATGTATTCAGGTATTTTTTACAAGCTTTTATTTAACTAACAATGGATTTACCTATGTTCGTATGTATGTATGCCAGTTAGTTCGGGTGGAATCTTGCAAGTTACATTTGACCAACTTCCCGGTTTCCGATTGAGCTGAAATTTGCACGCATATGTATATAGCGTGACAATGCATTAATATAGTATCGTGAAGCTGATCTGATGATGGAGTCGGAAGGTGGCCATAGGAACTCCTGTACTAAACAAAATAGACCCGTCGTGTTTGGGCTCTTTGGTGCCCCTCTCTCCCCGGCGGAACCGGTTGGCGTTAACACTTTTTTTTAAAGATTTTTTTAAGTTATCTTATTCATTTTTATTTGTTCACCTGCAGAAACAGCAAAAAATATTCTTATTTATATTTAACTTAGTTACTATATGGCTACCTCAGGAGGAGTTCACAATCTCACTCGCGTATTACTATATTTTTGAAGATATATCTTAACATTAAAAAAAAGAAAATAATGAAACGGATATGCTGAAATGTATTTGTTCACCTTAGCGCTCCGGTACCGGATTAAAAGGTGGAGACCTCGTTGAATGAGAGCGCCGTCGTGCGGTCAGGTGGCCGCGTCCGTCACTTGTCAAAATGACACTGGCAGGTGTCAAGATGACAGCCGCCGTCTAAGCGACAGCCGGAGCTGTCGGAACTGTCAAAAGCAGAAAGAGCTTCGGTTTTCATATCTAGTTGTTAAAAGTGCCATCTATGTTATAGTTACCATTACTCACGCCATATTGATTTAGGTGACGTCATGAGTCTTGAACTGTAGTTAAGTCTATATTTCCGTCTCTTTTCAACTCACGTTCAAATCGAATGCTAGAGAGAGACATGAATTTTTATTTCGAAGATATTGATAAAAATAAATTTATCTATTTCTGTATTAACTAATACAGTTCGACGTTGGTATTTTTTGTCTCTTGCATTGATTTTTTAATGGTATACTCAAACTACAGTTCAATGTATTATAACAGAACTCACTGTTGAGTTATTAAGTATACGCTATAACGTTTTTGATATTTGAAATGTTCATCAAAATATTTAGAACATTCTTCTTTTTTAAATTACACTTCATAACTATCCAATATCAATTGGACCTAGTTATGCAAAATGGAACCAACCCACATATTGACAGCTTTGAGAAAAAGCCGTTTTTGTTAAAATTTTGCAAAAAAATATTCAAATATTGTATATTATAATATACAATATTCTAAATATTTTTTTCCAAAATATAGATACATTTTTTTCTAAGCAAAATTTTAATAAAAATGGCTTTTCCTCAAAACTGTTAGTATGTGTGTTGGTTCCTTTTTGCATAACTATGTCCAATTGTTTTAGATATTTTTTTAATTTTCCGTTATTATTTATGAAGATTATGAAGAATACTTCGTATCTAGTGAAGTTTTGAATTCAGAACGTTCGAACTTTTAAATATAATAGATCAGCTTTAATTAATCAAATTCGAATTAAATTAATTCTAGAACACTATGAAATTGTCTATGATGTAGTAACACTTCAAATATCAAAAACGATATGATTTTTTTTTAATAATAAGAAGAAGAAACTTCGTAAAGGTGTATTATTTTGATAGTTAATAAAAATACTTAATTTTTTTTTTTGTTTTGCCTTTTAATGAGGATCTAAGTACAAGTATCAATTTCAAAAGCTTAAAACTTACTCATTATTTTTAATAATATAATTCCCATATTCAAATAAAACACTTTCACGACGTTGTCAAACGCCATTTTAATTTTAAACTAGAAAGAGATATTAATGATTATATTTTTGTATTCGTTATTTTTTCATAATGGTAGCTTATTTTCTACATTTTTTTTTATTATTTTAATAATAGCGTAGGGTTATAAAGTGCTTAAGATATTATAGTTGAAAGTCTATTATTTATAAAAATAGATTTTGAGTCGATCGACATTTTGTTTTCAGCCCTTTGACGTTGGACTTCCTTTCACAGAAATTGCTCGTTATAGGCTGCACTATGGTTACGTTCCATTAGAGAATAACAACAACAACCGCGAATTTTCCCGTTCCACTTGCTTGCCGGCGTTACAATCGTAAATCCAAGTGGAACGGTTATTCCACTCGCCTCTTGACATGGGTCGTTGTGAGCGTTGTGAGATCGAAAATGATGACGTCATTAGTGATGTTTGCGCTACGAGCATGACGACCGCGGTCGCCTTGTGGAACGGCCAGCGGACCATTTTGGGCGTTGTGAGCCACTAATGGAACGCGCTGTTAGTGTCTTAATACATACAGCATGTGTGTTGTTTTTTCTCAATATCATTAGATTCGATTTCTGTTTAGGTTAATGGAGTTTTCTTTAGTTTTCATCAAAATCGGCTTCTAGAAACCATTTTTCGCTATATGTTATTAGTTTCAGATTTGGTCTTCGAGCCCCACTTTAAGAATTCACTAATGATGTTAGATCGTCTCAAATCAACTCTTTAAAGACTTTCTTTCAAACAGTTATTTCGTTTATAGTATTATTTTTATAACAAGGCAGCTACTGTATTCGTATTATTTCAAATGTCACTTTGCAATTTATATTAGAAGTGGCATTATAATAATAACGTTGAGTAAATAACTGCCAAATAATAAAGCAATGTATAATATTGTTAATATTATAATAGTACTTAGTACTTTGGTCCCGAGGACTTAGAAATTATTTGAAATTACCAATAAGATATTGACGTATTAATATAAATTTATTTACATCGATTTTTCGACATTGCTGAATCAGAAAATAATATTTAAAAAATACCTCCCAAACACCCATACGTCACTTTATGTGACATGCTTCAATCAGTTTAAAAATAATTCGAAGTAAAAAGTCATTCTACTGCTGGGGGCTTCGTCTGCGTTAATTTTAAAGATTTAGGCTGTATCATGTAGATATTGCAGGAGTTCAGCAGACAGGCAGACGGCCCACTTGATGGAAAGCGGCTACCATCGCCTATGGACATTTGCAACACCAAAGGTGCTACAAATGCGCTGCTGCCCTCTTAAGGGAGACTGGAACCTGGTCACCAATGTCGGAACATAACTCAAGGTTGTTATGGCGACATGCTTTAGACCAGGGGTGGTAGCCATCCAGTCGGGTAAAAAGCCCTACCACCTGGCTGTGGGTAGCTCTGTCGCTTCTTACGACAGGCAGCCCGGCCGCAGGAAATTATATACGCACGGATAAAATGTTATTATTATTAATTTAAATAAGAGGCATTCGGCCAAAGCTTATAGATCTTATTCATATTGAGTTAAATTAAATTTTTAGGCTTGTTATAGAAGCCTTTAGAAGTCTTTAAACACTAATGCAGATGAAGCCGCAGCACGCGGGAAATAACTTTCGTATTGTGGGTCAATGACCATTTGACAGCTCGTGTTGATTCTGACGTTTAAATAATGACAGCTCTATTTGTCATTTTTAGATACCGATTCATTTGTCCATAGTATGTAGCAGTTTGATAGAAATATTTTTTTAACTATTTCGCAATTAAAACTGAATTGCGGACCTAGTCTTTAAAAATAAATAAAATGGGAATTAGTTATTTTATATCGTGAACAAATAAGTGTTTAGCGTCGGGTGGTAATAAAAGTGCATAATTTGCTACAACTTTAATACATTCTTAGTTTAATTGATTTTAATATGTATTTATTATTATTTAAATTCACTATACGATATGTATGACATGTGCAATATATAAATATACATTTGATATATCCCTAAATTAAGCACATTGTTTGTGTTTTGGATAATATAGAACTCCAGGGTTGGTGGAAGAAAAGCTAAGGTCTAGGTCTTGTTATCCCAATTAGATTAGGCTACCATAGAGTAAATAATAACCATAAACAAAATTAAAACTATATAATTAAAATGAACAAGTTGGCGGTAAGCTAAATAAAACTTTAACAATAATCGTTGGACAAATGTTACCTTTGTCGTCCGTGACCGCGGCCACTAAAAATTGGCCGAAACGTCGGAACAATAAAAATCAAATAAATTACCGCGCTTAAAATCGTTAAAACGTTGTTTATTATCTATACTAGTCGCGAAAACTTAAGCAAATATTATATGCCAAATAAACAACTAAAAATTGTATATTTTAGTATTTTCTATAATTGTATTATTATAGAAATATTTTTTATTCGCGTTTGATTTATATATCTTTTTGATATAGTTATTCTTAACGCGTCTTTTAAATTGGCAGTTTTATATATGTTATATTATATACCGAATTATATTTCATCCGGTTTGATAATTTAACCAAATATTTCGGTCAGTAGAAACGGACCTTAATATCTTTTTTTTCTGTACCATATTTGACAAGAACTGTCAAACTGCGATTAGAAGTGTCGAAAATGAATGATTCTAAATTAACTAAGGTTCAGTAACTTCTCTAAATTAGAAAAAAAGAAATCATTCTTTTTAAAATGTTTAAATTCCTTTTGAAATATTCGGGTTGTTTTAGTATTAAGCCAAAAGGAAGATTTGCACTGAAAATCAGCGTTGTGTCGGATATGATTCCGGCACGGAAATATGCTGAGTGCATGTCTTGTTTGCTGAAAATGCGGGATACAAATTCTCAATGTTTTTATTTTTAGATACATGTGAGCAATCTAAGTACCTACGTTGCCATTTCTTCAAATATTTTTTTTTCTTAATTTAGATACAAAATTTCATTAAAAGAGAGACCTGGGGCTACCATGTGAAAATGTAAAAAAAACACGAGCAACACAATATAAAATAACTATTTCCTTTTACATTAGATAAGTCAGAAATGTGCCAATAATACGAAAATAATTGTTAATAAACTATATTAATGAATTAGTATATTACATAGTTGTTACATATATAAGCAATTTTATTGGAGAGTGGACTGGAAATATTATTTTTCAAATTTTTCGTTGGTTTAAAAACAGTGGTAAAATGTCACAAAAAAATATTCATCCAAATAACCGATGAAAAGCAAACAATTATAATAATTTTAAAAAAAACTTTACAATAAGTTTATTGACTTTGACCACAACTTAGCAGTACTTACAACAAGTGGCCTCAAAATACAATATGTCAGAGAAACAGTTGTAAATACATAATCGAGGAGTAAAATGCTATGAGCAGTCTAAAGTGATATTTTGAGAATGTTTTGAGATTTTAAAATTACCCGAAAACGCAAAATTAATAAACTATGTCCCATATTTAAAAAAAAAGTCTGTGTGAGCCGTCACGGGACGCCTGGCAGATGTGAAACATCGAAATTGTTTTGTATAAGTTATGTGCATAAAAGAACAAATCAGTGTAGATATATACCGTAGACTGTATATATATACCATCGTATAGCGTGGCGACGCGTCGCCACGGCATGCGTCGCCACGCCAGAAATCGGGTTTACGTGCGGCTATAGATGTTTCACATCAAAAAAACATTTTTAATACATCATTTACAATAAGCTAAAGAAATTTATAATTTATCGAGTACAATAAAACAAAAATTATGTTATTTGTATAAAGGAATTAAATTTAAATCTATATCAATTCAAATACAATAATGGAGTGAAAAAACAGTCTGATTGCGAGCAAAGCGTATTCTTTTATGAAGTGAGACAAAAATGATGTTTTCAGTTCACGACCCATACGAATAGACACGTAGCGAAGAATAAAACAATACGTAAAACGAGTTAGTTTAAAAAAACGGACACAAATTATTGAATGATATTAATGAAATGATATTTTTAGATTTAGTGTAAAGAAAGAAAATATAGTGATGTGAACAATGTTAAAATTATACAGTACAAAACTTTTTCTAGGTAAAATGAAGTAGGTTTCCTGGCAATGGATTTTTATCGAATTGAAAAAAAGTAAGATTCAAATGTGTATACCGTACGAAGCCAACCTAAAAAAAAGTATTTGACGTTGACAGCACAGCACTGTCAGAGCTCTTGAACAACCTGTTTCTTTTACTATGACATTGGCAAAATCAATGCCAAAGGCGTTGGAGCCAGCAATAATAAAGAAAGAAGTATAGATAAAAAATAACAAAGTATTATAAATTTTTAGGCATTTCTGGCATAATTCTGATAAAAATCCGTTCGTAAACTTGTTTCTGTGTAAAGAAAATACCTCAAGTGAACAGAGTATGTACATAAATAAATAGGTTAGGTTGTAAAAATAATATTAAAAAATAAAAAAGATTTTTAGAAAGGTTTTTATAATAACTGAGGTTGTTTACGTCTGTTTTACATATATATTTTTTTTAGAAAAAAAAAACATTAAGTTGTTGAATAATGCTCAATTTCTATATGAAACTAGAATGTCTATAATTTTATCACTTTTTATTACAAATTTAATATAAACATTTTAGGTTATAAAATTATGAATTTCAAACTGTTGGCTATTTTTTTGCTCTTGAGCTGTATTTATTATTATTACATTATACTAATTAGTTTGAAATATATGCCAATACATATAAATATATATTCTAAAACAACCATACTTTTAATCAAAACATTACGAGCAATTTTTTTTTAAAGTTAGCGGTTTTGCCTAAAAGGCCTTTTGTCCAATATGGTGTTTTATCGTGGAGCGATTTCTAGCTGTAATGTAAAGTGATAAAATTCTTTTATATTCTGCTTATAGTAATGATTGTAGTGCCAATAAAGCGCAGAAAACATACAATTCCAAGTAAACACCTCGAAAAGTGGCAATACATAAAAAATATTTTTAAATATGGCAATGTTACATTGTGATGTATTTATCGATCTCAAATTATCAGATAATTTGAAAAATTAAATGTGTAACGTTTTATTTTTTACCCAGACAAATTTTCATTTTTTTAATATGGCAATACTATATTTTTTTAATTGTTTAATGTGACTTATGTTAATCTGATCAAATTGGATATTAAAGATAATAAAATAGAGAATTTATTTTCTGTTGTGCCCTGTTTTATTGTTGACCTTCTTTCTTATAATGTGTAACAACCTTGCAGAGATTTGGGTAAGAAAGTACCAAATATTATCTATTTGGGCAGGGTTTCCCCTTATTGTTCAGCCTCTGATGTGACTATTCCTACTACACAGTAAGCAATGAATACCGTCTACACGCCACTCCGCCTTTTATAAGAAAATACTACCCAACAAAACAATAAAATTGCATCATTGCTAAAAATAGCTATTATATCATAGTGTTGCCAGGATCATTAATAATTTATAATTAGTTACTGATGGACTAATTTACCCACACGATAATTTAGTGGGCTTATAAAATTAACTGACCGGTAGGAGTAATTTCAATATAAATAGAATTATCTGATAAATCGACTTAAAATATTATTATCTATGACGATTGTCTATGCTTCTCATGACTACTGTGGTGGGCATGGTGTAACAAAAGCCTCTGCTACAGTTGCGCCGTAATGCTCTATTAAAGATATTACGCTGATGTAGCCAAGCAAGCCAACGTTGATATGCGACAATGTTAACTATAAAGCATTAACTGATGAGTGCCCTTTATAGTAAACGTAGTAATTGCAAAATAGCGGTTTTCAGAAAAACGCGGTAAACATTGTTACGACCGACAAAGACCAATTCACATCTGCAGTTTATTACCTTTCCGCATTTGGTCTTCTTTTGTTAACTTTGTGTTTAACATTTGTAATCAGAAACAGACCATTGTGCACAGCCCAAGGTATGATTCTTGGAAATTCAGTCCTCGTTCCTTCTACTTAGTAGACCAGCTGGAACGGTACAGTGGGTACCTTCCAGCATGCGGGTTGATGAAAGCGGGTATAAAAAGCGACACAACACAAAACGCGGCGAGGTTTGTGCGAGAGCACCGGTGCGTTCAGCGGTCGGACGTAGACTATGTCACATTGCATAGTGACAGATTCGGCGGAAGAAAAAAGAAACAAAAGAGGCGGCGACCAAATAGGTCGGCGTTAACAGTTAGGAAAGTCCATTGAAGTGTGCGCATTATTATAAGTCGCGGATGTAACTTTATGCGTTCGGACGTCCTGAAACAATCTGAAGAGCATTACGTCCTGGTGTGCAAAATGTTTGGACGCATCACGTAATGTGTAACCTTTATGCATAGATTGCAATAACATATAAGCAATAACCCAAAAACATTGATTACTGCAAGTGCCATTAGCGGGTGAAAGGACGGGGTAGAGGGTAAAATAATCAACATGACTAACTTTTGATCGACTTTAGCACGGCTTTTTCGGTTTCGGTTCAGATGGAAGGCGCAACTCCAAAACTTGTTGCCTAGTTTGCATGTGAAACTCGTAAACCCACGTCTCGTCATCAGTAACAAAGCGTTGTTTTTTCAAAACAACCAGTATTAAAAGACGTGGTTGCTGACAGTAATGCGATCAGAGGATTCACGTCCTACTCTTTGCAGTAGGTGTAGATATATACAAACAAGGGGCTTCAGACACATACAGACGAAGATACGCGCATCCGCTACTATTTAGTAAGTACCGTGAAGGGGATTTCAAGTATGAAAACAAGTGATAAGATGTTATTATTAAATATGAATAATGATTCACGGGTTGTAGATGGGTTATCGGTTCAAAAAGTTACACACAATTTACGTCATACGTCACAATATGCGTAAGGAGATTGTATTGTCCATACGTTAAAGAATTGGATCACGTAATGATATTAGTGCCTTTTATGTGCCTTTCCTTCACACCTTTACAGCTCCTAATAACCCTTTCCTTATCCCATAATTCACCGATTAAAAATGCCGCGCCACCTAGCGGACGGCCCCCAGTCGACATCGAATTTTTACGGCGGAACAATACCGTGCGCCACCCTATTGCTACCCTTACAAAAAGTCCTGTGCAAATAATTAATCAACTATAAAAATCTGAAAGTGCTGTGTTTCCTGGCTTCCGGCATCGTCATCAAGTCAAATAATCGGTCAGTCCTCTCTTGTATGCTACCCACTGTCAATAGAGGGTTACTTATATTTATTGCGTGATCCATTTTGCCATTCTTGCCAAAGCAACGATAACATCAAAAAACCAGCGCGTAACAAGAAATAGAAAAAACTAACCAAAAACTCAAGTCAGTCGCTTGCGAAATACACAGGCGACTGCCATCCTCGTAGTTAAAGGTGCAATATTATATAGTAGCTAAAAGCATAAATAAATACATAGAAAAACTAGACGCTTCAATTGATATAACTGTTTTACAGAAGCAGGAAGCATTACACACCACAAACATTCTACGCAAGGTGCTAGGAGATACCGTATTTGTAAACAACATAGACACCCTAAATTCAACTTGTAAATAACTTCGTTTCATTCCAACCAATTAAAGGCAAAAATGAAGCGTGTAACATCCGCTTCTAATATATCGCTTTTTCTAATAATCATTCGACCTATGAACCTAAAGCAAATGTTATCAAAATACATATTGACTTATACATTATCGTGTTAACATTACCATAGTCTAAACGTGTATTCGTAAATATGAAATATTTAATCTTTTTCTGCGTATTATTCGCGTTGTGGAAAGTTGATGCTAATCATTTTGTGGTTGGAAATGTATCGAATAGAGTGCAGTTAGCGAACCACACCACCATTACTTACAACGCTATACCTTTTATGAAGAGAGTGAAACAGTTCTTCTACTCGCAGCTGGATAATCGAAAAATACAGGTACGATATGAACTATAATTTTGTAATTAAAATATTTGGACGTGGTATTCGAGCTAGAGTTCACAACCTTACTTATACAGCGTGTTTCATTTCAAATGACAATAAATCATAATTTTAGCGGTCGTACTCCATACAAATTTTTTAGTACTATTAAATCAACCGTAAAGTCAAAATTTAAAATAGCAATTTCCGAACACATTAATTACGAAAAAAAGGGAATAAAAACAGAACATCTTGTAAATATTGATTCGCGAGCGAGAGCGTACGAATGAACAACCTCCGCGTTTAATGATGAAAAGACGAGCTGGCAACATGATACATTGGTCACTAACCTACCGATTTAGACACAATAACCGATACATGTTGTTGTAATATTCTGAAATGAAAAATGAGGTCCTGTGGCTAAACCAAAGAAGCTACCTTGATTCGTTTTTGTATTTGGGCAGAGTACGTCATGAAGCAAACGTGATCTGATTTATTGTCGTAAGGTCTGAAACACGCTGTATAATATCGTACTACATTTTAACCAAAGTACTATATATTATAGAAAAATAATATACTACAAAATATAGCTACTCATATTTTCATTGCTAATTCAATTGACGCGCTTTGTATTCCGATTCTTATATTAAATTAATGTTTTCATTCCAGGGCATACAAGCATTAGACAACTACTTTAGTAAATCGAGTATAAACATAACGGCGGGCGGCGTTGGCTATCCGTTTGTGAATCTACGCATGAAAAGCGAGCGGGGCCGCGGGCTGAGCTATGACATTGGAATATACGTCAGCGAAGATTATACACATTTATAAATAAATAAAAAATGGAATTTTTATCGCATTAAATTTTTATAAAAGTATTGTTAAAATCCGACTCTAAGATGATAATTGATACAATGTTATTATGCTGCACTCAAGATCGAATAATGAATGATTAAATCTAAGTAGAAGAATGACTTCATGTTTTTATGCTTTTCTATTTGCGTTAAATATTACTTATTTAATGGTGTAGACAGGGATAATCGCCGGTCAGTGTCACGCCATATTAACATTAAATTTGTCACGGGGCCTCTACGCGTTGGCCTTCCCATGGCCACAAGCAAACCCTGCAAATATCCGGGCCATTGTCTCGAGAGACAAACATGTATAATTTAATAATATTTATATACATACAAATTCCCTGTCAGTGTTTGACTATGATGAACTCCGATACTACTCAACCGATTTTGATATTTTTTCATTTGCTGGAATTATTCCAACTTAGGACATAAGATAGCTTAAATTTTAATTTCTAATCAACAATTTTCTTTTATTATATTTTTTTAAACCGTAAATACGAGTTTTGCTGACAAGTAAGATCGGAGTTTTGCAGACAACTATGGTCGGAGTTTTGCAGACAACTAAAGGACGCCATACTTGAAGTCCCATCCTTTCTTTGAATTATATGTGAACCTTAATCAATATATATAAATAAAAATTAATCGTAGAACTGTATTTGAGAACTACTTTACCCATTTTGATATAATTTTTTGTGGTTTAGGTTCACAATAGCAACCGGTAGGTGGCGCTGAAATCGGGTTCTCGGATTCCTAATCTCCTGGATCGATTTTGATGATTTTTTGTGTCTTTAGGGGCACTAGAACCGAGGCCTAGATTTTTATTTTATCAGGGCAGGACGTCTGGTGAAACTGTTAGTAGACAATAAAATGTTGCTCAAACTCAGATAACTAGGTTGCAGGACGCTGCAGGTTTTTCTCTAACTTTTTGAAAATTTATTAAGTCTTTTATGAAGACTCAATTTTTGATTGATGCGAGCTAAAAAAAATCAAGGTTAACGAAACACTAGTGAAATAAATATCAGAAAATCTTCATCTGTTTCTTTTTTTTCAAATCTTTATGGTTAGTAAAGCAATGACAAGCCATGTAGCTAACAACGTGAAAACAATTATACTGTTACAATTTTGAAAATAGTAAGCAATTAAGTCATAATCTGTCCCGGCAGACGTCGTCCTGTCCGGAAAAGCTTATCGATATGCCGATAGCAACGCCACCTACCGGGTCCAATTGTGAACAAACTCAGAAACCTTCTCTGGCTCATGCACAACAACTTTGCTAAACATCATCACATGATCAAATGTATAGTTTACGATTCCATAAAGGACATACAGACAAACATACATTGTTATATATAAAGATTAATTTTACGAATAAAATGAAACGATTTTGTATGCAATAAATATATTTATTTATGTTTTTAATGCGGCTAATTTCTTTTTTAAATCAAGCAGTATATTGACTTCCGGTTGCCACGCAGCCTTGTCTTTGGTCGACGCTTTAAGCTTGCGTACTTTGTCGCCCTGAAAAAAAACATCCAACTTCAAATAAGGGAGTTTTTTGGCGGGAACTGAAAAGGGACGTTGTGATGTACCGTACATTTTCCAAATATGTGTAAAATTACTCCAAAATTAACACAAATTGTAGGATATTAATAATGTTTGAGTAGTATTTGAGTTTTTGTGAGAAATCTGAAACGTGTAGTCAAATGTGGCCTATCGTGTTGTCACAAAAACTTAGTTGACTAGCTTCAGTCAAAGACCTACAATTTTGAACTATACGGTAAACATCATACATCAGACTAAGCAGTATGAGCGGAGTTCCTTTGCCTGCGATTTTGGACAATTTTACTACTACTACTGAGACTGTAACATTTACAATTTAGCGAAGACTGCGATTACGTCATGAAGTAACTAAACTTTTTTTTGTTTCAAAATACAATTGCATATCCATACATATATGTAGGATGGCAAGTAAAACAACACTTTTACGAGTTTTCGTTGCGCGTGCGTTTATTTTTAGATAACTTTATTCTAATATCGCGTACAATTTAAAATTAAATTTATCAGAGCGTCTTGTGTCGTGCGTACGTCAAAATCTTCCCTCTCTCTTTCACTCGTTATCTCTTTCACACTATGGCTTCGTTCAGTAAAATCATCTTGCATTCATCAAATCATGCGTTCAAGATACATTCATTCCCACATACATATATATACCCCATTCAACTTCCTACCAAAATTCCCGAATGAACAATATTAAAAATAATTATAATATTACTTCCCACTTTTTAATATCTTTATTATTTTCCTAGTGTATTCGGTTTGTATGAACGAGGACTTACTGCGGCAGATAGTGCTAATAAAATGTGTTAAAATATGCATATAGAATACTATACAACATTCACTAAACCAATATAGTCATATTGGTGAGCATAGCGGCTGCAGTGCCATATATATTTTATTGCAAAACCAAATTCTGTTACTTCTCTTTGAATAAATATTAAATAAAAATATTGTACAAGCATCAGTGAAACTAGTCATTTAACCTACTGATCCTTTTACTTCTTATTAACCTACTATTAAGCGTTAATAATGAAACACTATCAATATATTTCTTTGATATGATTTTGATGATTTGATAATGTTCTTTGCCTGAGATAAGAGTATAAATCGCCCATTAATTATTTAAAAATTAGTCCAAGTGCGTTTTGGACCAGGCACATATAAGTCCGCCCGTAGAAGTCATGAACAATTAGTATTAAAACCCTAAAAAGCATTTAATTAAAAATACCCCATTTCTCAAAAACTACTCGTCGGATAATGCTGAAAATAATTTTACTACAAAAATTCAAAGGAGAAACACAATCGGCACGACTTTGAAAGCAAAGACTCGCCAAATGACTTCAATTGCAACAAGTTAGACTTTAATTAAAGTAAATAGAGATAACACATCATTATATTAAGGCGTAGGAAATGAAACTAAAATTTTCAAAAATACCTGCTCAGCAATAGCTTTTTCTAAATCGCCAACATTTCCGCCGGAAGCGGGTGGCGACGGTTGCGCTTGCGCAGCCGTCAGTTGCCTCTTCAAAGCCAGCAACCTGTCAACTTCCGGTTGCCAAACGGACTTGTCTTTGGTCGACGCTTTCAAATTACGGACTTTTTCACCCTATACAATAATAATATATGTGATATTTTCTTAAGTTTTCGCGACTTGTACACATAATAAAACTACGTTTTAACGGTTTTAATCGCGGTAATTTATTTTATTTAGGTTTATCCGACGTTGCGGCCGCTTTTCAGTTGCCGTGGTCACGGAAGACAAAGATGACATTTGTCGAACGTGTATTGTCAAAGTTTTTATTCAGCCTACCGCCAACTTGTTCATTTTAATTATTTAGTTTTAATTTTGTTTATGGATGTTATTTACTCTGTGGGAGCCTAATCTAATTTAAACTAAAATAAACCTAAATAAAATAAATTACCGCGATTAAAACCGTTAAAACGTAGTTTTATTATATAATATACGTGGTTGGAAATATATTCGTTTTATAAAATGACAGCTGGGAGCTTTGGACAAAAATAATATTAACATTGGTCACTCAATAGGGTAAAAACATGGTAAGTACAGAAGTTTGAGTTAATATAAGGATACAAGACACGTGTTTCGCCTATGATTGTTTTTTAATATTTTTTGAAAAAAAATAATCCTTATAAAAATAACAACAGAAATACATTTATGTCAATTATAGAGTAACGGTGTAACGGATATCCGCGAATTTCTTCCCCTTAAGAAAATATATCATAATTTACAAATTAAATAGTTCTTATATTAAACTCATTAAAAAATTCGTGTCGTTTTTGCACTGAAAATCAGCGTTGTGTCGGATAAAATTCCGGCACAGCGATATGCTGAGTGCAGTTTTATTCTCTAAAAATGTGTAAAATTACTACAAAATGAACAATAGTTGTAGGATATTGATAGTTTTTGAGAAGTAGTTATGTGTTTTGTGAGAAATGTGAACTGTACAGTCAAATGTGGCCTTTTGAGTTGTCACAATAACTCCGCTGAATGACACTAGCTGATTACCTACAGTTCAGCTGTGCTACACATAGGCTTAAGAAAATGAAGAAACTATATTGTAAACTACGATCTGGCTAAAGACCTAGCTGCCAAGCCATAAACCTAAATAAATAAATAACCTTGTTTGCTAAAAATGCGGTGTACAAATTCTCAAAATATGCTCTGAATAATATATGAGGATTGTAATTATGTAAGCTATTTCTTCAAATATTTTTTTTTTTTTTTTTTTATTGCAGGAGATCAGCAGACAGGCAGACGGCCCACTTGATGGACAGCGGTTACCATCGCCTATGGACATTTGCAACACCAAAGGTGCTACGAATGCGCTGCAGCTCTCTTTAGGGAGCCTGGAACCTGGTCACTAATGCCGGAACACAACACAAGGTTGTTATGGCGACATACTCTAGACCAGGGGTGGTAGCCATCCAGTCGGGCAAATGCCCTACCACCTGTGGCTGTGGGTTGTTTTGTCGCCTCTTACGACAGGCCGCCGGGCCGCAGGAAATTGTATTCTTTCTCCGTTCCTGCACGGATAAAAATATTAATAATATCTTTCATTCTTTTAGAATAGTGCATATAATACGAATATAAAAAATAATTATACAAAATACAATTTTCTTGCGTAATTTTGTTAAAAATTACCGAAATTCGTTTACAGAGTAAAAACATTTAACCAGCAGCCATTTGTGTAGTCTCTGTTTTGAATTTGTTAACAGATATTTATAGTTTGCGAAAAGTTTTGAAGTGATAGCTTCTTATGGGAGGGGAAACCGCTTCGTTACGTAACGCGTTACGCGCCAGTCTGTCTGGCTTCCCTTTCTCTCACGCAAGTTAACACTTCTATCGGGCGTCCCGAGACGCACGCGTTTCTTTTTCAAAATTCTTTATCGATATATAATTTGAATTTCTTTGTAATAACAATTTGTAAGTGGGGATTCAATAATCTTTATTGGTATTAAGAGTGTGAAAATAAATTTTTAAAAAACTACCTGCTCCGCAATAGCCTTTTCTAAATCGGTCACATTCCCACCGGAAGTGGGTGGCGACGGTTGCGCTTGCGCAGCCGTCAGTTGCCTCTTCAAAGCCAGCAACTTGTCAACTTCCGGTTGCCAAATAGACTTGTCTTTGGTGGACGCCTTCAGTTTGCGTACTTTTTCACCCTGTTTGTAGGAAAAATTCAAAGATTCATAAATCATATTTTTTATAGAAATAAATATATACATACATAACTTCACGCCAGGTCCCTTGCGGGGTAGGCAAGAACAACAGAGCGCCACACAGGCCCATTCTTACACACCTCACTTGCTTCTTTGACATTCAAATAAATATATAGACAGATAGAAAATAATTTATTGATCACCACATACATATAAAGTTAATAATTTACAGTCATTTCGTGTCAAGGCAGGAACAAAGGGCGGCCTTATCGCTTTAGGGCAGGGGTCGGCAACCTGCGGTTCGCGAATCACATGTGGCTCTTTTGTTATATACGTAAAAAAAGACAAGACTCATTAAATTTGTTTGTCCAAACGTTTGTTATCTATACACATAATAAAATTGTAGAACCAAATTTCTGTACATTGAAAAAAAAATGCTAAAAACCGAGTCAGGGGTATGTAAGAAGTGAAATAGAACTAATTTAGATTTTTTTTCAATATTTTTGTTTATCTGTTTGTCTGTCTGTTTGTACCGGCTAATCTCCGAAACGACTGGACCAATTTAAATGAAATTTTATATGGTGATAGCTTATAGCCCTGGTCAACATATAGGATACTTTTGATCCCGAAAAATTAAATTAAAGAGTTCCCGTAGGATAGTTAAAAAACCGCAGCACGCGGGCAGACGCTAGTCGAAGCATAAGTTAGTGTTGTAAGTTAACGTTTGTTTTCATTTTTTAATTCAATAATATTAATTATCTAATAATGTCACATGCATATTATCTTTTTATTGTGAAAAAACACCACTTATACAGGAATAAATAGAATTGTTCGTTTTTATCAAAACACTTAAATTATGCAAATAATATTTTTTTTGTTTGCATGAAAAAAAAATGTTGCTCTTTAAAAACTTTGAAACTTCGTAAATTGTATATTTTGACTCTTCCGACTCAAAAGGTTGCCGACCCCTGCTTTAGGGCGATCTCTTCCATACAACCCGAGCAGTGGATTGTGTGAAAGAAAATTAAGAGTGTATGACGGTGGTGTGCAAATCAAATGCATGTAATTAATAGGATACATGATATTACAGAATACATATAATTAAAAGAAATAAAAAGGAAATAGACAGTAACAGGTATTAATATTATATATACAATATTAATAAATAATTATACATAAAATGTGATATGAAATATTTATTAAAGAGAGAGAAAATATTGTTACGAGTTTCGACCCTCGAATTAAAATTCCGTTGGAATTATTATCGAGTTTATGAGGACTATCCAAAACACGTATAGCACAGATACATTATTAGATTCCCGAATGTACACACGTCACGCCCGTATCGTAATCGTCTCTCAAATGCCTCCTCTCGAAATAGGGCCATCGTTTTATACTGCACAAATGCAAACATCCCGTCGATATAATTTCCTAGAATTAGCTTGTATTTATAATCCGCAACACCTGGCTAATTATGCAGCCTACGGCCATAGACGAGTACAATAGATCAACAGGCTGTTCCTCAAAATAACTAGAAATGTATGCCAAAGGATTACAATCAGTTCAAATGCCGACAGGTAATAAAATGAATTTTTTACAGATTAGGAGTGGAATTTGTTTTTGTCGGAACCTAAGTTGTAAGAATATATTAAATAACTAGCTGTCCTGGCAGACGTTGTCCTGCCCTGAAGAAATAAAATTTAGAACCCGATCTCAGCGCCACCTACCGGTTCCAACGGTATAAAAACTATCCTATCTTTTAAGTTGGATCAAACTGCACACGGTGTGCAAATTTGATTAAAATCGGTTGAGTAGTTTAGGAGTCCATCGCGGACAAACATCGTGACAGGAGATTTATATATATAAGATAACAATATTTAAATGACTAAAGAAATTAAAACTGACCTGTTCAGATATAGCCGCTTCAATATCCGAGATTCCCATTGTTCCACTAGAGGATTTCACATCGCCGTTTTGCTATACGAAAAATTAAAATATTAAATATTAATGGCTGTAAGTTAATTTTTGTAGTGAACAAGCTGTAACCGGCATACTGTTTTCGAATGCAAAAGATGGTGAGACGAGAAAAACAGATGAGACAAATTTAGGTGCCAACATAACAGCAAAAACAATGTCAGATATACTACTAAAAAATGAAGAAAATTGGGACAATGTCAACAACAAGATGACCGAAATTATGTCCAAAAAAGCTAGTAACGAAATTGAAAAAAAAAACTTTTTTAAAAATGTTTTTAAATACAAGCTTTTGAGATCCTGGATATCATGTAGCAGCAGAGTGCTAGCCAAGACAAGTAAAACGAGCCCAAAGACGACAGGTCTATCTTGTTTAGTACAGGAATTCCTATGGCCACCTTCAGACTACATCAGATCAGCTCCATGGTACCATATTATTGCATTATCATGATATACATGTGTGTGCAAAATTTCAGCTCAATCGGAAACCGAGAAATTGGTCAAATTTAACTTGCAATATTCCAATTGAACTTACATACTTAGATACATCCATTGGAAGTTAAATAAAAGCTTGTAAAAATCCACGGTATACCACTGCAGTGCGAGATTAATTATTTGTATATACAGCGTGTTTCAGACCGTATGACAATAAATCAGACCACGTTTTCTTCATGACTTACTCTGCCCAAATACAAAAACAAATCAAGGTAACTTCTTTGGTTTAGCCACAGGACCTCATTTTTATTTCAGAATATTACAACAACATGTATCAGTTATTGTGTCAAAATCGCTAGGTTAGTGACCAATGTATCATGTTGCCAGCTCGTCTCTTCATCATTAAACGCGGAAGTTGTTCATTTTTACGCACTCGCTCGCGAACCAATATTTACAAGATGTTCTGTTTTTTATTCCCTTTTTATCGTAATTAATTTGTTCGGAAAATTCAAAATTTTATTTTTGACATTACGGTTGATTTAATAGTACCAAAAAATTTGTATGGAGTACGACCGCTAAAGTTATGATTTATTGTCATTTGAAATGAAACACGCTGTATATACTTTTAAAAAATCTGTAACCAGCAGACGTTATCCTGTCCTGACAAAAAAATTGAACCCATTCCAGCACCACCTACCGGGTCCAATTGTGAATCTAAACCATACCCACTCAAACACTAATCTTTTTACACATCGGGTTACATTATTGAAGTTTCACAAAGAATCCCTAATTTTTCTAGAGTCAATATAGCCTATATTAATCTCGGATAATACCGCATTCTAAAGGCGAAAGACTTTTCGAAATCGGTTCAGTAGTCTTTGAGTTTATTCGTTATAGAGTGAGATCCCAGTCACCCCAGACTTACGTGAATTTTTAAGGATCGGTAATTTAACATAAACTTAGAAAGGAATGAATACTCGCTAAGCTGAAAGCGGGCTATTTTTCAGGTAGCAGGTATCAAAAGTGGAAAAAAATATAATAACTTACGTCAATGTGACAAAGCTAGTTTTTACATATGTCAGATATGATATATTAATAAACAAAGATATACAGTTGCCAGACACTTTCTGTGGGCCATAACTTTTGACAGACACTTGACAAAAACAATGTGGCAACTTACGTCATTTTAGGAAGGTTGAATTTTATATATATTATCAAGTATAACATTTTAAAATATTTTCCAAGGAGCCAGACAAATCTGACGGGCCAAACATCTCTCCAGACTCGTTAAGAGTTCTGCTATGTGAGGAAGCGCAAGGGCATTCTCGAGCCTCGTACCCATTACTTTCTAAGTTTATGTTAAACTAACAATCCTAAAAAAGTCATCTTTCCTAAAATCACGTAAGTCTGGGGTGTCTGGGATCTTGGACTATTACAAGCATACAACAAAATAAAAGTACAGATCTCTTTTTACTTAATTCAATCAATAAATCACCCAATTAAATTAATACAATACTATAATCATTACAGAAGCACAAAACAATGTCACATTACTGAAAAATATTTTTTAACGTCACTCAATCAATTTTCTATTTGTTTAAAATCTATTATGAATGTATTTTGTTTTTTTGTTATTATTTTTTCCTATTTATGTATACTGTCGTTTATTTATGTCATTTTTTTTCTTTCTTCTCTATTCAAGTACGATTTTTATAATTATTACTAGCTGTCCCGGCAGACGTCGTCCTGCCCGGTAAAAAATAGGATCGTAGAGGGTTGAAAATCTAGGGTTGTATGTATTTTTGTATGTTGTATCATAAAAAAATAGAAATTAAAAATTTTGTCTAAAAAATAAATAAAAAAATTTAGGGGTGGACTACCCCTAACATTTAGGGGGATGAAAAATAGATGTTGGCCGATTCTCATAGATACCGGATAAGCACAAAAAAATTTCATCAAAATCGGTCAAGCCGTTTCGGAGGAGTATGGCAACGAAAACTGTGACACGAGAATTTTATATATTAGATATAAATTGCCCTAGGTTCATACCTTATCCGTTCTGTCGGTCTGCGTGCCGGCGTATTTGAGGCGTAGCTTTTCCAAAATGTCCGATTCGATTTTGGAAAAGAGCGGCTCGGGTTTGCCTATCACGTGACCACTGGGAAGGTATTGGACGAAAGATGGTTTCCTGCAGAACAGTTTTCTCCTTTACTTTCCGCTAAAGGTCACCACCAAGGGTCCAATTCTGCTATTGCAATATCTTGGCGTTGCGAAGTTATTCAAAATGCGATAGTGTCGAAAATTCTTATTCCACTAAATCCACCAATATCTTCGCGACAAGATATTAGTAGAAAAAAAATGTATACTACTAAAACTACCCTTTTTTTATAATCAGAGTAGCGTGCCACTGGCTTGCCATTGGAATTAACAGAATAACGAGATCAGGCAAAGCAACGACCGAGACAATAAAGTCTTGCGATTTTGACGAGACAGTAATAGCAGAATTAGGCCACCGTGCTGCGTCGGACCATGATTCGGCACAGAGTAACACAAGGTGCTAAACAAACTCATTTCTAAAATTGCGGCATGCGATTTTTGTATATACAGCGTAAACTCCATATAACGTCACTCGATTTCGTTAAATCGAGTTGCCGTTGCAAACTCCCTTAAGCGTTGAAATCACTTGGCTTTGGTTGTTTAAGCTCGTCTTCCATACGCTCTATATAGCATTACATCCACTCTCAATAACGACAAAAACGAAGTAATAAAAAGTACCTTTTAATTTGTCGAAATTAGTAAAAAACTGCGCAGCTGTGTACGTTCTTTTATCGCTTTACAATCCTAACCCGTAATAAAATCGACTGTCGGCATCATGCATACAGAAATTTCTAAGAAATTCCGAAATTTCTGAGCACTTTCACTTCCTTTATCACCAAGACGCGTCAATATCGCAAGATATGAATAAAATAAGTAAAGAAAAATAAATCAAAATTACTGGTGCAGCAAAAGACGTCAGACAAAAATAACAGGCATCTTCCCATTTAACGATCCTCTATATAACGCAATAATGTCCCTTCAGTAATATCAACCCACATATATAATCCCTTCAGTGTCGTTATATAGAGTTTACACTGTATATTGATTTAATAAACACTACGATAGCTTGCCGATCGAAAAGTGTTCGTTACAGTAAGGTAATATAGTGTTACAGTGAGGTAATATAGTGTTATAGTGAGTAAATATAGTGTTATATATAAGTCAAATATGCGATTTTACTCACTCTGGGTTAATCCTTAGTGCTTCCGAGGTTATATTTAACTGTTCCTTTAATCTCCTCGTTGTGTCGGGTATATACGGCGCTAACAGAGCACATAGGAGTGCCACTAACTGACAACAGAGACCAATGGCTGTCGCACCACGTTGTCTGGAACACGTATAAAAAACATAAAGATAATACATTAACACCAGCGAGCCCGGCAGACGATATCCTGCTCTGTAAATTAATTTAAAAAAACTAAAGCAGCGCCACCTATCGGATCCGAATGTAAATCTAAACCATCCAGGATCCCACTCAAACACGCACAAAATTCATCAAAATCCTGGAACCCGTTTTCAGCGCCGCCTATCGGATCAGATTGTGAATCTAAGCCTTCCAGGGAACCCTCAAACACACACAGCTCTATCGAAATCCTGAAACCCGTTTCCAGCGCTACCTATCGCATCTAATTGTGAATCTAAACCATCCAGGGACCCTCTCAAACATACAAAATCCTGGCACCCGATTGCACCGCCACCTATCAGATCCGAATGTAAATCTAATCCATCCAGGGCACCACTCAAATACACACAAAAAATTTCACCAAAATTCGGAGTTTGATAGTGAGAGAGTGTGTGTATGATACAGAGAGAGAGAGAGAGCTCTTATATCTGATAGAGAGAGTGTGTGGTTAGATTATGTCACTCACTTATCATCGTCCGAGCCTTTGAGAAGTACCCAAGGTTGCTCCGACTGCATGTGTTGGTTGCCCAGCCTTGATATCGAAAGCACATGCCTCAAAGCTTCCCGAAGTCTACCCTTCTCCATATGTTGGACATAGGCTAAAAGGAAATAGTGTCTATTTAGGCATTTCGCGCACGAGCGTACAGAGGACGCTAATGATTCGAGTGCCTAAATAGGGATTTCACTCGAGATTAACACGCTGTTTTTACAAGCTTTTATTAACTTGCAATGGATGTATGTAAGTTCGGGTAAAATCTTGCAAGTTAAATTTGGCCAACTTCCCGGTTACCGATTGAGCTGAAATTTTACAAGCATATGTATATCGCGTGACGCACTAATATGGTACCACGGAGATGATCTGATGATGGAGTCGGAAGGTAGCCAAAGGACTCCTGTACTAAATAATTCAAAAACAAAAAATGTATAAACTGCTATCTGTGGAGTTATTAATAGCTTCTCTAAATTTATCTAATTTTCAGTTATTATTAATGATAGCTGTTAGCCCCCCAAATAAAATAGAAGAAAAATATAAACCACAAAATTAATACATATATCAATCAAGTTTCCACTAAAAAATAATTATTTATATAATAAAAACATAAATTGGCTCAACCAGTTAACTACAAAAAAAGAAAAATACAATTATACGAAAATTACATAAAATGTTTATTTAATTTACATTAGGTAAATATTAAACATAATAAAACGAAATGTCACCACAATATTTACTAATAAAATAGAGACAAAAAGAAGGAAAGCATACAAAAAAAAAGTTTATGTCATTATTCTAAAAATTGTAAGTCATTGGATCATTCAAAATTACAACATTTACAAATGTAATTAATAATAATTATTGTTTGACTTTTACAAATGGTGTAAATAATTTAATTAATGAACTACTGATGTGTGCAGTACTTTGTTCAACAAGTCACCTTCTCACTTCCGTCGATTAAACCAAACAATGAGGTCTGTTTCGTAAAATACTAATGTGATCGACATTTTCGGTTAACTACCTTCATTACTTATTTTTTTTCAATTTTGGCAGTACATTCCGTGGCAGATAGCTGATGTTGTTATAAGAAGTAACTTAGGCTACTTATTTTTTCCACTTATTTTAGGGTCCTACGCGGACAAAGTCGCGAGCACAACTAGCTTGATATAAATTATTTTATTACTGTTATAAAGTAAGTTCACCTGTATTTAGGTGACACCTCAAATGGGGCTTCTTAGAATGGGTCAAATGTAATATAGTTTAATTTTAATGAGCAATAAAGAGTTAGACACACTCACCAATAATTTCTCTATTAACCAAAGCCATTAACTCGTAGTCACTTTGAGTTAACGTCAAATCGGGCACTCTCCCTTTGAACGTGTTAGAGCAAAAACTCAACGACCGGTGACAAAAATTGCCCAAATTGTTTAGAAGTTCCGAATTATTTCTGAAAATATCGTAATTATTATGCAATCGTTCTGTAAGCTATTACAATTATGGCACAGAATAAGAACAATGCAAACTTGGTATTTATTATACACAGGCAACGGTTTTCACTCATTCACTCGTATGCAATAACTTTATACGAGTGTACAAGGATAGCGGTTGTCACTCATTCAAACTCACTCGTATGTAAAACCTTCATACGAGTGTATAAAGATAGCGGTTATCACTTATCAAAACTCACCCGTATGTAATACATTCATACGAGTGTACAAGGATAGCGGTTGTCACTCATCCAAACTCACTCGTATGTAATACCATCATATGAATTGTACAAGGATAGCGGTTCTCACTCATTTAAACTTTCTCTTATGTAATACCTTCATATGAGTGTACAAGGATAGCGGTTGTCACTTATCCAAACTCACTCATATGTAATATCTTCATATGAGTGAACAAGGATAGCGGTTGTCAATTATTCAAACTCACTCATATGTAATACCTTCATATGAGTGTACAGGATTAGCGATTATCACTCATCCTAACTCACTCGTATAAAATATATATTATTAAAACAACACTTTTTTTGCTAATACCAATAAAGTGATTATAAGACGACAATTTATTACTAAGCTCACCTTGTACCGAGTTCTACCCAACTGAAGCTAGAATCCGATGTTTCAGGCCTTATGCTTGCCAAGTAAAACCTCCAAACGTCAGACGGTATACCGGTTTCCTGAAAAAGAATCTAAATTTAAAACTCATTGGAAATCGACAAGAATATAATAATTGTTTATTTATTTATTAGTACCATTATTATACTGGTGCAAATGGTACCGTTATATGTATCATCTTAAATATGTCTGTCCGTCCGCTTTTCTATGTATACGTTGAGATGTATCATAGCCATCTTTTAACGAAAACTATTACAGCCTTGTGCATAACGGGTATTATGGACTCATTAGAAAACGTGATGTTATTTAATTCATTTATTTAGTTAGTTAGTTATCCAATTTGTTAGTTTATTTATGTAAATCTATTTAGTTTAGTATTTTTACTTAGTTAATTCAGTTAGTAAGCTCATTTGGTTGGTTCATTTAGCTGGTTAGTACATTTCGTTAGTTAGTTTATTTAGCCGTTTCATTTAGTTATTT
This sequence comes from Dendrolimus punctatus, assembly GCA_012273795.1. NCBI lineage: Eukaryota > Metazoa > Arthropoda > Insecta > Lepidoptera > Lasiocampidae > Dendrolimus > Dendrolimus punctatus. The sequence goes on along the minus strand of CM022554.1, from coordinate 8,954,457 downwards.
AATATAGTTAGTTAGTTCATTTAGTTATATAGTTCATTTAGTTACATAATCCATTTAGTTAGTTTATTTAGTTGGTTAGTTAGTTCATTTAGCTGGTTAGTTAGTTCATCTAGTTAGTTTATTTAGTTAGTTAGCCTAATTATTTAGTTTTTTATTTCATTAGGTAATAATACCTGTGCGTCATTCCCGAAAACGCCAACCCCTCTTGATTTTGAGAATTTCCCCTCTTCATAATTCAAATATTCTGTAAAAAAAACGTCATAATTTACTAATAACTCTAACGCGGCTTCGCTCACTTAAGGTTTTTGAGGATATAACAATATAATCGTAACTTATAACACGCTCTCCAACCACAGGTGGCGCCACCAATGCATTGTTTTTTATAGAAAACATCAATCACAACATTCAATTAACGTCATTATAATATTCGAAACACTAGGATATGCCCGCGACTTCATCCACGCTCGATTCGAAATTCCCGCGGGATTTTCGCGACACAAGTACCGCAGCATTAAAAAATATAACGTAAGCTATCATTTTAGTGAAAACTGTGTCGGGATAAGCCACTTTTTATGCACCGGAACAACTACCAACGGCACCCGGGAAAAACACCCGCGCGGTTACCGGGATAAAGATATATCACACATTTTATCAAACACAATTTCCCATCCAATATTAATACACATTATTACACATTAACATACAATATTATTAATTAATTAATAAATGCAATAAATACGACTCAATCGGATAAAAGGTGTTTAATAAAATAAATAGCAAACCAATTAAATAATGACGATTAAGATACTGCCTACTTGCACACCAGTGAAACTGGTATATATTTCTAAGAATGACATCTGTATACAACTACATGTATGCAAGAATAAATATTTCATTTCATTTCATCGATCGCTGAAAAACATCACATTCGAATCGGAATTATTTTTAAGGCTGAGTCTATTAATACGGGTACTGTACGAACAATTTATAATTATTAATACGGGTACTGAAAATGTTCTTAAAAGGCTCGGCCAAAAAAATAAAACCCAACCTAATTAAAGATTGAAAATAAGTATTTTACGAAGTTCTTCCAATCCATACAAGAGCAGTACGCAAATACTCGCGTATACCTTGTATTAACATATAAGCAGATCTTGTTCCGTAATGTACAGCGCCAGTACACATAGGGACTAATCGTGTATGTGTCGGAAAATTATTTTTGGGTGGTTATAAAAAAAATAACTCTAACCTATATTAAAAATGTTCCGATTTGTTCATAATAAATAAATGTGCCGTGTATCTATACCCCACCCTCATTTTAGAATTTATTTATTTATTTTTATTTTCATGTTTTCAATAATTCTTTAAAACATGTCATTAAAAAAAACCTAACCTAACCTAATTAAAAAACAAGCTAATCATCCAATTCATTCTTAATTTTTTTTTAAATAATTGAATGACTGTACGAATAAATATAATTTATTCGTCCAGTACCCGTACAAATAGTCACACCGTTTTCTTAATCCGCCCTGTAGACCCAGGAACGGAGGATATCCAAAATAAGAAAAATAAGAGGTTTTTTCTCGAATAAATTCGTATAATTCGTTATTACAATAATTATTTACGCTGATATATTTCAAACGTACAAAATGAAGCAATGAAGTGACTTGAAGTTCGTAAAAGTAACATTCTATCTGTCACTGTTCATGTGACGTTTACGTATGTTTTGAATGTCGTTGTTGTTGTCGATGGCAACTATCCAAAAGGCCAAAGGTGTTGGAGCCAGAACCGGAATAGGTGTATCGTGTCTGAATAGCTCATTTTAAATCATTCTCAAAAAATTCCCGCGGGATTCCCAGCATAAAAAGTAGCGAAGACTTTAAGTCTAAGCATTTGCTGTCGGTCAGCGATAACCGCATCGAAATCGGCCTAGTAGTTTTTACGTGCTTCATGTGTGACGTAACATCAGATTTAGATGTGGATTTAAGTCCTAATTTTCACTAGAAAAGTCGTCGTTTGTTTACCTATTCAGTTTTTACTACTTTACTATACCTACTTTCCTCGTCTTCGAAATGAAAACCACAGTATTAACCTGGGTTGAAAGGCCTATTTAGGTACTCGAACTATAAGTGCCTAAATAGGTTACTCGCATCTCATGTAACAACTATTACGCACTACGCGCCGAGGATTATAAATCAAGCTTTAAATTTAATTTAATACACTATTGAAGAATACTTAAATGACAAAACCTCTTATATAATATTTTGTATAACGTTTTTATCTTGCCAAGCTTGTAAGGAATTTATGTAGATATGTTTCAGCAAAAAAATATATATAGTACGTAATGTCTTTATTATAACTATAGTAATATTTTTCTTTACTTTTATTGTGTCTATGCACTGAACTATGTGAATATGCACTGTTTGCTACAACTCCTTTAATACTTCAAAAGTCTTTCTGTAACATAACTCTGTTTTATACAGAGGTACTTCTAAAAACTACTACTTCTAAAAAAAAGTAAAAGAAACAAGAGAAATATAAAAAAAAAATTTAGCTAGACGTGTTGCTGGGGAGTTCCTTGCCGCTTCTTCTCCTTAACAGCAATAACACTGCGAAGCGATGTACATAGACTAGGAAGTAAAATTGAATTTTAACCCGACCTTCAAAAGTGTTCTCCAGTGGAACTTAATTTGAATAAAAACTTTTGAATTTGAATTGAATTGAATAACTTATATATAAGAACTAACCTGTAGCGTATAGATGATTAACTAGTATATGTTGCTCGTTGACACCTATCAAGGTGGCTGGGAACATCACACAGTGGAACGGAACATTATCCTTGGCCATGAATTGGTATAATTTAACCTGAGGGAAAAGATTTTAACATCGGTTAAAAGCAGTTAATAATAATTAATTCAAATTATGAATTAATTATTACGGTCGAGTTTCGACCGCGGCCGACCACAAGTATTGATTAATCGTGTAATGATTATTTATAAAAAAATTTACTATCAAAATAAGAATATAATAAGTAATGTAATGCAATGTATTTTTAATTTTTATTCACATGTTGAATATTTCTAAACACAAGACGTCAGACAATTATAATCATAAAAGCATTCTTGAACAATTCTAAATTTACCAAAATCTGCAACATCTAATTAAACTTTGCCAGTGAGAGTGCGTAATGTATTACTAAGTAAGAATCATGAAACATACATATTGTTACAACCTAGGCGCCGACAAAGACAAATTCGACGTACAGATTTGTAGAAGCACATTTATTACCAATCGGCATTTGAACTACTTGTAATTATTTTATGATCGTCTTCTTTTGTTTACTTATTTATTGGCATACGTTTATAGATAACAGTCCATTATTTTATTGTTTTCGTTTATGGCTGCCTGCAGCCTGGTCATTAGCAAGGTGTTGCGGATTAAGTCCACTACGATACGGGCGCATTGCATCTGTGCGGAATAAAACGACAGTCTGATTGAAGGAGGGGTCAGTTGAGCGAGAGCCACGATCAAAGCGAGACGTGTGTACTACAATCGGTAATCTAATAGTGACGGACTTTGCGCGTTTTATTGAATTACGACCTTCTGCATTAAGTTTGGACTTGTTGTGTTCGGTTATATTTGTACCTGTGTTATACGTGTTTGTACAGTTCTAATAACCTCTATAATCATTCAAACGGCATTTCGAGTCGAATCCTGCAACTTGTGACAATATAAATTAAGTGTCGAATCAAGAACCTCCTGCTTTTGGAAATCGATTAAAAATACAATTTCAAAGTTAACGCTTGTCTGTCTGTCTGTGTAGCAAAAGTAGCCTCATACTTACATCATACTCTTTGTCAGGTTTCCACCATTTCTCGTACTGTTTCGTTGCATTCTGAGTGATACTTAAGTAACCTATAGGAGCGTCGAACCATACGTAGAACACCTGATTAGAAGAAAAAAAAAACAAAAAAAGTTGATTTCACTTTTGACGTTTGTACGCCCATCAAGTAGCGCATTTTTGAGAGCAAACAAATGTCACAATTATCATACTTGATTGCTGGTAGTAGTGCCATTCTATTATTCATGTAATACATAGAGTATATACACTATCTGCATCATAATTAAATTTAATATTAATGAATCATTTTTAAAATAAAAAAAAATCTAATTTAAATGAGGTAAAGGTGGTTATTTAGTTATGAAAAGTCGAAATTTTGCTTTGATTTCACTTACAAATATAAACATGTGGGTTTTGTGGCTTAGAGAGAATATCCTAGTATTCTCGCGACTTCGTCCATTTCGACTTGAAATTCCCACGGGATTCCCGGGACACGAAACTACCGCAGCATTTGAAAAAAAAATGTAAGCTATCGTCTTAGTAAAAAAATCTATCGGAATAAGCTAATCTTTATGCAACACAAACAACTTCAAACCGCTCCCGGGAAAATTCTCGCGGAATTCCCGGGATTAAAAAATCACACATTTTTACATAACATTTGCGATCATTTATTGGAATGCGATTTTTTTTTATACTGGACATTTTATATCATTCCCAGAAATTTTTCCGCGGGATACCCGGGATAAAGAGTAACGCGGATTTTAACAAGTCCAAAAACTATCCGCCGATCAGCGAAAACCATCGAAATGGGCCCAGTAGTTTTTACGTGAATCCCGAACAAACAAATAGACAAGAAATAGAAAAAAAATTGATTGTCTTCTCCATCGTTTATATAGTCTATTCCGGTTTTCTTTTTAATGACTTACTACTATGCGATTCAAATGAGAATAGGACCGACTTGGCGCCATATTGTTTTTTTAAATAACTTTAAACAATCAAATATTATATTAAGACACTTTACTACTAATTTAACCTTTTTATTTAAATATGATGTAACATTATTTATTATCGATATGAAAATAGGTTTTTGCAAACCATACTTTTCAAGTGAGATTTGACAGATAGAGGTCATTGACATTTTTATTATTATTTGGATCGCGTAGTATTTTATGATATTACTAGCGGCCCCGGCAGACGTTGTCCTGCTCTGAAAAAATAAAAATCTATGACCCGATCCCAGCGCCACCTACCGGTTCCAATTGTGGATTTAAACCATCCGGGGACCCACTCAAACACACAAAAACAAAATCGCTCCCCGTTGTTAAGAGGATTCTAGAACCCGATCTCAGCGCCACCTACCGGTTCCAACGGTATAAAAACTACCCAATCTTTCAAGTTGGATCAAACTGCACACGGTGTGCAAATTTGATTAAAATCGGTTGAGTAGTTTAGGAATCCATCGCGGACAAACATCGTGACACGAGATTTATATATATTATGATATACATAGATTCATTAACTGCAGTTGGGCCATCTGCATTTTTTTTTGGGGCCATGAACAATTACACCACTAAAATACTAAATAAAAATATAAATTATTTTTAAATATCACTTGTGGCGCAACCAGCGATGTTGCCCACAACGATAAATTTTTTATTTAGGTTTATGGCTTGGCAGCCAGGCCTTTCAGCCAGATCTTAGTTTACAGTAGTTTCTTCATTTTCTTAATTATATGTGTAGCACAGCTGAACTGTAGGTAATCAGCTAGTGCCATTCAACGGAGTTCTCGTGACAACTCAAAAGGCCACATTTGATTATATAGTTCACATTTCTCACAAAACACATAATTACTACTCAAAAAGTATCAATATCATACAACTATTATTCATTTTGGAGTAGTTTTACACATTTAAAAAAAATAAAACTGCACAGCAGATCTCCTATCAGTTCCCGCAAAAAAGTCCTTCAACTATAATAAAAATGGAACAAAGCCGTCTGTCTGCCAGTCAGTTATTTTATCCAGAGAATTACATTATGTTAGCACCGTACCTTGTTCTTGTACTGCTCGATGGGCACAGGGACCCCCCACTTCAGGTCCCTGGTGACGGCTCTGGCGCGCAGCGGCTCCCTCAGCCAGGAGCGCGTGACGGCCCTGGCCGGGGGCGACCACGACTTCTCCACGCTCGAGATCCAAGTGCGGATCGAAGGTTCCAGCTAGAAGGAGGAAGAAGTAACGAGAAGATGCAATGTGACATAAATCAAATGTCAACCGGCCGTACTAAACTCGTAATACACAGTTGCGAAACAGTTTGCGTATACCTACATCCCTGATGAGGATAAATACCCTCATCCCTGGTGACGGTAAATGAAAAACGCCCTCATACCCTCAACCTGGATGAGGGTAAATGCCCTCATACTCTCAACCTGGATGAGGGTAAATGCCCTCTTACCCTCATCCTTGATGAGGTTAAATGCCCTCTTACCCTCATCCTTGATGAGGTTAAATGCCCTCTTACCCTCATCCTTGATGAGGTTAAATGCCCTCTTACCCACATCCTCGATGAGGTTAAATGCCCTCTTACCCTCATCCTTGATGAGATCAAATGCCCTCTTACCCTCATCCTTGATGAAGTCAAATGCCCTCTTACCCTCATCCTCGATGAGGTTAAATGCCCTCTTACCCTCATCCTCGATGAGGTTAAAAGCCCTCTTACCCTCGTCCTTGATGAGGTTAAATGCCCTCATATCCTCGTCCCTTTCCTACGGTCAGGTGGCCTGTCGTATCTGGTCTAAAGTATGTCGCCCAAACTACCTTGAATTGTGTTCCGGCATTAGTGACCAGGTTTAGTCTCCATTAAGAGAGTAGCAGCGCATTTGAAGCACCTTTGGTGTTGCAAATGCGCCAAATCCTTTCACTTTTTGGTTGCAAAAATTATCGACCCTGGTCTAATATATAGGACTCACTTGCCCCAGTTCAATGAAGAACTGCTCGCTCGCCCTCACTGTGGGCTTGTGGCCGCACACCTTACACCTGGGCTCGATCAGCTCTATGGCGTTGATGAGCTTCCCGCACTTGTCGCACTGGTCCCCCCGCGCGTCCTCATACCCGCAACCCGGATGAGGGCAAACGCCCTCAACGAACCTACGCACAATTGTATCTATACATTAATCTACTAAATATTACAAAAGCGAAAGTTTGCATTTCAAATTAAACAGGTTATACATGTACGTTAACTCCAGTTTTCTAGAAATTATTAGTCATAAAGGTTTAGCTCAGGGGTCGGCAACCATTTGAGTCGGAAGAGTCAAAAATACAATTTACTAAAATATTTTTTTTCGTTTCATTGTCGGGGTGAAGGTAAGGAAAGGAATGCTCCGGTGGTTCGGGAATGTGGAAATAATGTAGATGAAAGAATGACTAAACAGATATACAATGCAAAAGTGGATGGATGCAGAAGTCGCGGGAGGCCACGACACACCTTCCATGATCAAATTGATCGTGTACTAGCAGAAGGTGATGTCAGGAGCCTTAAGAACAGACGAGCGTGCATGACAAGAGCTATGAATGTCAAAGAAGCAAGTGAGGTGTGTAAGAATAAGGCTGAATAGCGCTCTGTTGTTCGTGCCTACCCAGCAAGGGACCTGGCGTGAAGTTATGTATGTATGTAAAAATTTTCAGAGAGCCACAATTTTCTTCTTGCCAACAATAAATATTACTTGCATAAATTAAGTGTTTGATAGAAACAAACAAATCTATTTATTCATATATATGTAGTGTTTTTCACAACAATAGATAATATGTGACATTATTATTTACTTATTATTACATAAAAAAATGAAAACAATTAACTTATTAACTTACAAGGCTAACTTGTGCTTCAATAACAAACAATTGGGCAACAAAACTCAATGAAAGCCATGTCTTTTTTTACATATCGAGAGCTTCACAACATATAGGGGTATACGCAAAAACGCCATTTTTTCAAAGAGCCACATGTGGCTCGCGAGCCGCAGGTTGCCGACCCCTGGTTTAGTTAGTTCTCTCAGGAATGTCAGACATCAAAAGAATAATCTAATAAATATAGACATCATTGTGTTCTTTATGCAATGAATTATATAACAAAAAGCAACCAGAACTACTAGTTCCTCTGTTTTATTACAAATTTGTATTTTAGTTGTAATGCCATATTTAACTTTCCGAAAACAAATCTCTGATTAAGCACTTAAGTAATAAACTATACAGGCACTTTAATATTTTAATAACAAAAAAGAATAAAGCTACACAAAAAGCTTGTGCTGCTTATGTTTGTTACTCTTCCACGCAAAAACTACTGAATGAATTTTGATGACTACAATAATATAGCTTACACATCAGAATAGCACATAGGCTATAATTATCTTATATAAAAATTCTCGTGTCACAGTGTTAGTCACCATACTCCTCCGAAACGGCTTGACCGATTCTCATGAAATTTTGTGTGTGGTATGAGAATCGGACAACGTCTATTTTTCATCCCCCTAAATTTTAAGGGTAGTCCAACCCTAAATATTTTTTTAAAATTTTTAGATAAAAAGATTTATTTTATTTTTTTATGATACAGAATTAAAAAATACACACAACCCTAAATTTTCAACCGTCTACGATCAACCCTTATTTTTTAATAGCAATATTAGTATTATTACAATTTCCTACTGGAATGATTTAGATTTTAATTTGAACCAGGTAGATGGCGCTGCAATCGGGTACCAGAATTTAAGTGTTCTTTTTGTTGTTGTATGTGTTAAAGTTTGTCCCGGAATGATTTAAATAAACGATTGGACCCAGTAGGTGGCGCCGCGATACTCCTAAACGCTGGGCCTGATTTTGATGAAATTTTTTGTTTGTTCAAGTGGATTTGAGCATAGTTTAGATTAACATTTGGTCCCGGTAGATGACGCTGGAATCGGGTTCTAGATTTTTATTTTTTAAAGGCAGGACAACGTCTGCCGGGTACAGCTAGTGTTATATATAAAGATATAGTGTGAAGTATTCAAAATATAACGATTTTCCATCAACACACGGGTGAAACCGCGGGCGCAACTAGTATTGTATAACGCATCACACATTTAGCTGCTAAACGAATTATCAGATTTAATAATAAGTGTGCGCGGGGGGAAGGGGGGGCGGGGTGTGCGCTAGCGATGCGCAAACTAAATCACTAATGAGATCAGTGATTTATAAATCTTTTCCCTTGAAAGATTTAAATCACTCTTAAATCTTTGGTTTCGAGTGACATAATTCATTCAGTTGACCGGTTTTAAGCTTAAAAGTAACGACAGAGAGTCTAATTTACTGTGTATCGTCATTGTATTTCTTAGAGTGTGTATGTTATCTCATTTCAATTCACAGTATCCTGTATCTACTGTCTCAAACTACATCCAAGTATCTGATTTGTTAGTTTTCATAATTCCACGTGACTAAAATCAATCTTAACGTAGTGAGTTAAAGATGTGTTTTCCAAACCAAAGATTTAAAGAGTGATTTCGAATTTTGAAAGATTATACATCTTTTAAATCAATCACTCCTGAGTTACACATCTCTAGACCGAACGTCTGCGGCAACATCAATAGAGTTTTTGGCGGCAACTGATAGGAAACGTTGTGCTGTGCAGTTTTATTTTCTAAAAATGTGTAAATTTATTCTAAAATGAGCAATAGTTGTAGGATATTGATAGTTTTTGAGCAGTGATTATGTGTTTTGCGAGAAATGTGAAATGTGGCCTTTTGAGTTGTCACAAGAACTGCGTTGAATGCCACCAGCTGATTATCTACAGTTCAGATGTGTTACACATAGGCATAAGAAAATGAAGAAACTATATTGTAAACGAAGATCTGGCTTAAAGGCCTAGCTACCAAGCCATAAACCTAAATAAAACTACAACATCAATAAATTGGCGGATGAAGAATGACACAATTGACATCTCTGTATGGAACATACCTGTCAGCTAAGAATCTGTCACACTTCTGACATAGCAACTGGTCCACAGACTGCGTGCTCACAAAACCGTTGTCTTTCAACTTCAAGAACATTCTTTGAGCAATTCTGAAATAGGCAAAAAACTTGTATGTCAGCTCTGACGCACAACTGCAGTTTACTTATTACACACTGTAAGCGGCTTATTTAAATAAAAGTATATTTTGTATAGCATCAAAACTGTACAATCGTCTACCAGATGAGATTTGAACACAACTATTAATATACTAGCTTCTGCCCGCGACTTCATACGGTTGGAATAGTTGAAAAAATTTTGAAGTATTGCTGCTCCTCTCCTATTAGTCTTATCGTGATGATATATAGCCTATAGCCTTCCTCGACAAATGGGCTATCTAAGAGTGAAAGAATTTTTCAAATCAGACGTCAGTAGTTCCTCAGATTAGCGCGTACAAACAAACAAACTCTTCAGCTTTATATATTAGTGTCGAATTATCTTGTCTTTATCTATGTTTAGACATTGTCAATGTCAGAAGGAGATGTCGCTGTCAGTTGAGTTTTTGTATTATTAAGAGGTTGGCTATATTACGATGTGTGCGAAATTACGATTTATTAAAATTAAATAAACGGTTTTAAATATCTATCAAGTTATTGGATTCTTCCCATATTAGTATAAGATTTTAACGTATGGGTAAGACATTTTTGGTACACCAAGCATGTTATTATGGCAGAAATAACTATATTATAATTAATTACGACTTACATAACGTACCACAGTATTATTTTGAAAAAGATTGACTTACTAAAAAAATATTGAGCTTTCATAAAGACAAAATTTTATATTAATTTGATTAGTTAATTTATTTATTGATTAATCGATAAGAAACTGATAAACTGTCGTTCCAACAACGAACTCCAACACCTTTGTTATTTTATGTTTGTGACAATTTATAAAATAAATGTTTATTCTACTAAAAAACATGGGCACGACAGCGCCCAAATGCGGCCGAATAACAACGGCTTTACAAGAATTTCTATTTCCAAAACACTAATGGATTTAATTGCATTTAAGTTAGTTGTCTGTTACGTTGTTACAATTACTGCGTGCCAACAATGATGAAGGAAAACATCGTGATGAAACCTGCACATCGAGATAACCGATGTGTCAAACCTGCCAAGCCGCCTAACATTGTCCGTTCCCACTGTAGTGGGAAACCCGAGTCCAGCAGTGGGACAATTATGGACTGATGTTATATTTCCGTTTCAAACTGTATAGTCATACACAGCGGTCAGCATTTTTCATTTCACTTTAACACTTTTGTTTGTTTCGAATAAAGTGCGATAAGGAACTTATAGTAGAATTATTTTCTCCGTGCAGTTTGGGTCATAAATAATCGGAGTATTTCGCTCTCTCTTCCACTCACGGGCCTTATGGACAGGCGTAGTGATACGCATTATTGTTGTCGATAAGCGTTATTCATAATGTATTTAGTTTTGTCATTTTGTGGGTTAGTGATATAAATGAAAGAATTTTTTTTAGATAAAACAACGTATTTATTAAAATAAGAATAAAAATGATTTAAAATAAATTATTAATTAGGTATCTATGTATTAAAAAACTATAAGTACAAAAGTTTAGAATGGAACAAGTTATATTAAAAATAAATATATATACTTATATCTAATTCTAAAATTAACAGCAAAAAAGATAATTTTTATAAGAATGATAATCTTTCTTTGATAAGAACGAGTTTTTATCGATAATGGCGTTGCGCCCGCGCAACATGCTCACCGCCCTAGCCGGGCTAAGGCCGAGTTTGATTTATAACCCAAACTGCACGGAGAAAATAATTCTACTATAGTTCTGAAAAAAAAGGTGTATGTTCACTCACTCGGTTTGTTCGGGTGTGCTGGTGCGCCCAAAATAATCGAACCCTATATTGAACCAGCGATACACCGAATTGTGGATCTCGAAATATTTGTCGCAAATCTGCTTTGGAGTCACGCCCTCTTCTAATGCCTTCGTCTCAGTCGCTGTCCCGTATTCATCCGTGCCACATATGTAGAGCGTGTTGTAGTCACATATTCTACAATATCTGAAATAATAAACGAATAAATCATTCAAATGTTATTTTTATCCATACTAAAACAGATGAGCGCACGACGCCATTTTGTCGAAACATTGACAGTATATTCAAAATGGCTGCCATTGCCTTACTGTGCATTGATCACACAGAAAGAGGGTAGTCAACAAAATCAACGGAACGATGTTATACCCACTTATTATAGGCAAGGACCGAACAGTATGAAAGATGTTAAATTAATAGTTAGAAAATAATAATTTCGCTTTATATTGATGTTAATATGAAATAACACGTAAGTATGTATAATCTGTAACACTGCAAACAGAACTTACCTTGCAAATATATCTGCCGACAGTACGCAACCGATGATGTTGCCCAAATGTGGCACATTATTGACATAGGGCAATGCCGACGTCACCAAAATATTTTTGCGGCCTTTCACAGGAAGTCTAAAATAATTTTTAAAAAAAGATAACACCCCTAAAACCTCGGAACAATAACAAAGAAACGCCAAAATTAGTAATTAAAGACACATATAATAGAAGAAGAAATAAAACAGAAGTACGATAAAGAAGTAAAAAATCAGGTCTGACAAGCTCATTGTGAGAGAGAGGAACAGCTTTAATAAGTGAATAAAGTTTGTGGTTAAAGAGAGACAGAAGTAATAAAAGAAAAGAGCTTGTTAATTAAAGAGAGACAGAGTTAATACGAGAAAAGAGATTGTTAGTTGAAGAGAGAGAGCATTAATAAGAGAAAAGAGCTTGTTAATTAAAGACACACAAGGTTAACTAGAGAAAGAGCTTGTTAATTAGACAGACAGATTTAATAAGAGGAAAGATATTGGTAGTTACAGAGAGAAAACTTTTATAATTTAAAAAGGAGCTTATTAGTTACAGAGAGACAGATTTAATAATAGAAAAGAGCTTGTTAGTTAAAGAGAGACAGAGTTAATAGGAAAAAAGAGATTGTTAGTTAAAGAGAGACAGAGTTAATAGGAGAAAAGAGCTTGGTAGTTACAGAGAGAATTTTTATAATTTAAGAAAGATCTTATTAATTACAGAGAGACAGATTTAATAATAGAAAAGAGCTTGTTAGTTAAAGAGAGACAGAGTTAATAGGAAAAAAGAGCTTGTTAGTTAAAGAGAGACAGAGTTAATACGAGAAAAGAGATTGTTAGTTGAAGAGAGAGAGCATTAATAAGAGAAAAGAGCTTGTTAATTAAAGACACACAAGGTTAACTAGAGAAAGAGCTTGTTAATTAGACAGACAGATTTAATAAGAGGAAAGATATTGGTAGTTACAGAGAGAAAACTTTTATAATTTAAAAAGGAGCTTATTAGTTACAGAGAGACAGATTTAATAATAGAAAAGAGCTTGTTAGTTAAAGAGAGACAGAGTTAATAGGAAAAAAGAGCTTGTTAGTTAAAGAGAGACAGAGTTAATAGGAGAAAAGAGCTTGGTAGTTACAGAGAGAATTTTTATAATTTAAGAAAGATCTTATTAATTACAGAGAGACAGATTTAATAATAGAAAAGAGCTTGTTAGTTAAAGAGAGACAGAGTTAATAGGAGAAAAGAGCTTGTTGATTAAAGAGAGACAGATTTAATAAGAGAAAAGAGCTTGCTAGTCAAAGAGAGAGTTATAAAATATTCATATCACGAGGTATTTTTAGGGTAACCAATATTAGATTTTCCAATGGATCACATAAAATATATATTAACTTACACAACTTTCTCTTGTTTGAGTGGTGGCTGTAGGTTCTTCAAACCATTGGCCCAAGCTTCTTTGGCTGATTCCACTTCATCCGGCGTCGGTCCTGTATCGCCTGATATGCCATCGTCCGGTGTACTGATGAAATTTAAAAAAAATATATATAAATTACAATCAATTATCTACTTAGGTATCTTCACTGTTATTTTTTTAACCAACTTCCAAAAGGAGAAGGATCAAAATTCGGCTGTATCTTTTTGAATTGAAACTTCTTCAGATTCGCTGTGATTTGAAATTCGATTAAATGAAAAAGCGACACTAAAAAGAGATAAACACATAATCCTATAGGACTAAACCGCGAGAAAATGAGATAGGTTTTTTTTTTTATATATATATTTGTCTGTATATTTTCCTCCACCGTTATGATGGAGACCTTTTGCATCAATATTTACTTATATGTATTTTATGTATATTATGATAAATATACGTTATACATATTATTTCTTACCTATCATAATTATTTTATATATCTATACGTTGTTTATATTTTATTAGTAGTCGGCAATTATTATTAATTACATTCTATTCTATCTACTTTTATTTCTCTGTAACGCATCTTTAACTATTTTCACACCATATTTAATAAACTCATGACTAATTTCTTTCTTAGCTATTATACTAGACAATGATTCTTTTTCTATTCTTACTCCGATCCTCTGCTCCAACTCAAATCGTGCTTTACCATATTTGGGACATTCTAGCAGGAGGTGAATTATTGTTTCATCGATTTCGGGATCGCATATACAGCCTGGTGATGTTTTGCGTTTAAACTTATATAAATAATGGGCGAAACCGCCGTGGCCTGTGACCATCTGTACTTGTAGGGGGCATAATTTTAATTCCCTTATCAATTGGTGGCTTTGTACGATATCAGGAAAGAATAGTTTTGTTATTGCTGCAGTTCCACCATCTCTATATCTAGTATTCCACACCTTTGCACTATCCTGACGAATGATACTTTTCAAATATGCAACTGGATATTTATCATAGTCAAGAGCATTTGTGATGTATTTTGCTGCTTGTTTAGCTAATATGTCTGCTCGTTCGTTAATAATGAGATAGGTTACATTATATGATAGAGTTGGAAATGTTTGAAGTTTTTCGTTAATACTTCAAATATCGTATTTTAAAGCTTAAATATAATATATGAAAAGTGACGTCACGATATTTAGAATCGCTCCCACCCCTTGTCGCTACTGCGTGTGAACTGTACACATGCACATTCTTATAATAATTATTTTATTTTGGGTTTCACAAATTTAAAATTCTTTATGGTACTCTTACCCAATCGGCGATAGCAGGCTGCCCACTTGTGGGATGCCCAGCGCTGAACAAGCGCCAAAGGGGCCACTTGCAGATCCACCCCACGCTACAACCGCGTCCTGGTAATCAAATGAATCTGGTCATGGTATCTATGTATTAAAAAACTATAAGTACAAAAGTTTAGAATGTAACGAGTTACATTAAAAGACCCAAACTGCACGGACAAAATAATAATCATAATCTTTATTTTCTCCCAAAAATACAAGTATGTTACAAAAAATAATCGTCCTAAAAATAATTCTACTATAGGTCGAAACACTATTAATAACATGGCAAAAGGATATTGTAATTCCTACCTGCACAGCCTTAGCAGACGCGAGCTCGTCAATCCACCTGGATATGCTCGTGAATCCACTCATATACTGTTGTTTGAGATCACTGTTATAATACAACGGGTATAATGTACCCCATATAGCTACATCCGCTGGGGAAAGCTTATCCTGAAATAAAAATTAGAAAACGTAATTACAATGGGTACAAACCGCTTCCTTTTATTAATATACATACATACATAACTTCAAGCCAGGTCCCTTGCGGGGTAGGCACGAGCAACAGAGCGCCATTCAGGCTTATTCTTACACACCTCACTTGCGTCTTTGACATTCATAGCTCTTGTCATGCACGCTCGTCTGTTCTTAAGGCTCCTGACATCACCTTCTGCTTGTACATGATCAATCTGATCATGGAAGGTGTGTCGTGGCCTTCCGCGACTTCTGCATCCATCCACTTTTGCATTGTATATCTGTTAGTCATTCTTTCATCATACATTCTTTTCACATGCCCGAACCACCGAAGCATTCCTTTCCTTACCTTCACCCCGACACTCTCTTTCTTACTTCGGTATTACGAACGCGGTCCGCGAGCGTCACTCCGTTTTTTCAATATTAATATATCAGCCCATAAATGTCCCACTGCTGGGCTCGGGCCTCCCATTAGAGGAGAAGGGACAGTATACCTGCCACGCTAGTACAAGGCGGCTTGGCAGGTTTGACACATCGGTTATCTCGATGTGTATTCACGTTTTTGGGGGGTTGCATCACGATGTTTTCCTTCACCGTTGTTAGCACGTGGTAATTATAACAATATGCACATTAGATCAGAAAACTGCTTAAGTGGTGCATGCTTTCTGGACAAGATCAAACCCATACCCTATGAGTTTTGGATGCACTAGCCATCACAATACCACAACTTGCCACATTGCTGATAACTATATCACTAAAATTAATTTTGTAAGTTACTAAGTATTGGAATTTTTGTTATGAAAAGTTTTCACAAGAGCTATGAATGTCAAAGAAGCAAGTGAGGTGTGTAAGAATAAGCCTAAATGGCGCTCTGTTGTTCGTGCCTACCCCGCAACGAACCTGGCGTGAAGTTATGTATGTATGTATGTAAAAGTTTACATAGAAATAATAGTTTCTGAGAAAAATTACAAACATACAAAACACAGTTAGACATGAGTTCTGTTTTTGCCAAAAGAGTTACAGACCCCTAATAAAACTACAGATAAGTTTTAAATTGTAGAAAATATATTTATAAATGTTTTTGTGTTTTTCTTGAATTCAGTTTTGCCAGGTGGTAGGGCATTCGCCCGTCTGGATGGCTACCACCCCTGGTTTAAAGTATGTCGCCATAACAACCTTGAGTTGTGTTCCGGCATTGGTGACCAGGTTCCAGTCTCCATTAAGAGAGCAGCAGCGCATTTGTAGCACCTCTGGTGTCCCTAAGACAGCGAGGAGAGACGGTTCAGTTATGTCTGTAAATTTGGATGAATCATTCGACATGATTCGTATGTAAATATAAAGTTGAATGATTCAATGTCATTTGATTGGTTTCTTTCAACCAAGTTGATTAAATTTGATAGTTCTTCTAATCCGTGCAGGAACGGAGAAAGAATACAAATTCCTGCGGCCGGGCGGCCTGTCGTAAGAGGCGACAAAACAACCCACAGCTAGGTGGTAGGGCATTTGCCCGAATGGATGGCTACCACCCCTGGTCTAAAGTATGTCGCTATAACAACCCTTAGTTGTGTTCCGGCATTAGTGACCAGGCTCCAGTCTCCTTCAAGAGAGCAGCAGCGCATTAGTAGTACCTTTGGTGTTACAAATGTCCATAGGCGATAGTAACCGCTTTCCATCAAGTGGGCCGTCTGCCTGTCTGCTGAACTCCTGCCATAAAAAAGAGGCTGTTGGGAGTTTTTCTTAGTCTTATTTATATTATGACATTACATTGTTCACTTCTTTTTAACCGATTTCAAAAAAAGGAGGAGGTTCTCAATTCGTCGGGATCTTTTTTTTATGTATGTTCACCGATTACTCCGAGATTTATGATCCGATTTACGTGATTCTTATTTAGTTTGATGTGGAATAGTTGCCATTTGGTCCCCTAAAAATTTAACATAGTTTCGCCCAGTAGTTTTAATTTTACAAACTTTTTTGTTCCCGTTTTTTCTTGGGACCTATATTTTATATTCATTTATTGTTGACTTACCCCCATTATATATTTGTGTTTCTCCAAAAGACTGTCGATTGTCTGTAACAGCGCGTTCAATACTTGCTTGACGTCAGACGCGACTGCCTTCGACGACGTCACAGCCGCGACTGTGGGCTTAAGACGCGTCGCTTCCCATTCCAGAGTTTGTTGGCTGAGATTTTATTACAAAAATAAGCTTTTCTCTCACGAGGTGACCGTGGTGAAAGGTGACATGATTTTAGAGTAGACGTCGTGAAAAGCGACATGATATTAGAGTAGACGTGGTGAAAGCCGACATGATTTTAGAGTAGACGTGGTGAAAGGCGACATGATTTTAGAGTAGACGTGGTGAAAGCCGACATGATTTTAGAGTAGACGTGGTGAAAGGCGACATGATTTTAGAGTAGACGTGGTGAAAGGCGACATGATTTTAGAGTAGACGTGGTGAAAGGCGACATGATTTTAGAGTAGACGTGGTGAAAGGCGACATGATTTTAGAGTAGACGTGGTGAAAGGCGACATGATTTTAGAGTAGACGTGGTGAAAGGCGACATGATTTTAGAATAGACGTGGTGAAAGGCGACATGATTTTAGAGTAGACGTGGTGAAAGGCGACATGATTTTAGAGTAGACGTGGTGAAAGGCGACATGATTTTAGAGTAGACATGGTGAGAGGCGACATGATTTTAGAGTAGACGTGGTGAAAGCCGATATGATTTTAGAATAGACGTGGTGAAAGGCGACATGATTTTAGAGTAGACGTGGTGAAAGGCGACATGATTTTAGAATAGACGTGGTGAAAGCCGACATGATTTTAGAGTAGACGTGGTGAAAGGCGACATGATTTTAGAGTAGACGTGGTGAAAGGCGACATGATTTTAGAGTAGACGTGGTGAAAGCCGATATGATTTTAGAATAGACGTGGTGAAAGGCGACATGATTTTAGAGTAGGCGTGGTGAAAGCCGACATGATTTTAGAGTAGACGTGGTGAAAGGCGACATGATTTTAGAGTAGACGTGGTGAAAGGCGACACGATTTTAGAGTAGACGTGGTGAGAGGGAGTATCATTTTAGAGTAGAATGGATGGTTTTTTTAGTTTGGAGACGAATTCAGTTTTTTGTTCGATAAAATAAAATATATTTAATTAAAAAATGCATTCATTAAAATGTACCTAACCAAATCATAATTTGCAGTAAGCCTGGGAAAAATCGAAATGCGTGTTGGAACATATAGTACTAGTGAAACTTCAACGGACAAGTAGCATAAGAAATCACGACAAAATATTTAACTTTGCAATTTTACAAGCAGATTGTTAATGTATTTGTCCAATTTGAAAACCTGCCCATAAAACGTCAAGTTAAAATTATGAAAATCAATATAATATCACTCACCACTGCCCATCATCAGTCAAGTCAATAACAGGGAACAGGTACTGCATGGCCGCATTGCTTGAGAAGAATATAAGTTCGGGGTCCACTTCCAGCAGCGGAAGTTGGCGGGGGCCTGCGAATACATGAGCTGCAATCACAGAACGACACACTCAGTACCGTAACCCAATGTATTAGTGCACAGCATAAAGCGGATTTCATTTATAACAACCTCTGATGTAATGACTATAATACTAGGGATAGCAACGTAACACATAAGTCCCTTGGGTGTAAAGAACAATTTTAGAGAACAATAATTTTGGCATAGCAAATTAAAGAAATCCCTTGCAGGCATTGCGACCAAATCAACAAACAAATACATGAAGATTAATCCAAAAGATCATTAAGTTTTGTTAACTTAGATAGATAGATAACACTTTATTGTACACCATTACAGAAAAACTTACGAACTAGTAGGGTACAAAAGGCGGTCTTATCCTAAAAAGCGCTCTCTTCCAGACAAGCAGTGGCAAGAATATTCCGATTAGGAGTGGCGCTGGTGGTATACATAATTATTGTATGATTACATACATTTTATTAATAAATATATAACTATACTATATACAAATATAAACATAAATTATATACATGATATGGCGATAATATGCAACTATTTAAACATATAACTATATACAATATAATATCTACTAATTATATAAAATTACATATCATTATCATTATATTGCAGATAGAATTTCCAGACCAAGTTCTTAAATATTATTAGGGATTTTGCTTGTCTGACAGCAACAAGCAATGAATTCCAAAGTTATGAGTTATTATGAATTATATTTTCTTAAGTTTTTGCAGCTTGTATACATAATAAAACTATGCTTTAACAGTTTTAGGCATGGTAATTTATTTGATTTGATTTGATATTTAGGCTCCCATAGACTAAATAATAAATAATAACCATAAACAAAATTAAAACTAAATAGTTAAAATGAACAAGTTGGCAGTAGGCAAACTAAAACTTTAACAATACTCATTGACACTTGACATCTTTGATTTACATGATCATGGCCACTGAAATGTGGCCGAAACGTCGGAATAAAAAAAATCAAATTACCACTCTTATATATGTTACAACATAGTTTTATTGGTTTATGAATGTTCAGGTAGATAAAGTAAAATCAAGGAATCAGTTGATCAGTAGTTTTCAGGGTGATAGGCAATATAGGTGTATTGCGTGGCTATGCTGTATGGACATAAATGTTGTTAGTTACCTGCTTTCTATCTACCTATATATACTATACTTAATACTCTCAAATATAAGGACAGAATTTTAGTGATTCCTTCATTGTTGTTATAACTGAAATGCACTGTAATTTGTATGTAATTGAAGGGGGTCACCGGCAAAAGGGAAAAGGCAATTCAAGTTTATACCTCATACTTAGGTACTTTTTAAGTTCAGCAGCTTTTGGCAGAGTATAGGCTGTAATAAGGAATATAGGTAACCAAATAGGGAAAGACATAAACATAGTCATTTAAATGATTAACTTTTTACCTGTCTATAGCCCAAGACGGTTATCAAAATTTTAAAACATGTAAAGGGGTCGCATATTCAAAAAGATTGAAAAGCACTGATCTAGTACATTCACATAGAATAATTATGAAGCAGTTTGGCTTATCACAAGGTAAATTCTATTGATTAATTATGAAAAGCAGTTCAAGTGATCACCAGATGTGGACAAGGACTGACAAGCCTATTTTTTATTAATATTTTTAATAATATTGGCTAATTGGACTGCGCCATAAAACTAAGAAAAACAAATGTTATATACAAAAAATATAAACAAAATAACCAAAAAATATTTTATAAATCTTATGAATGTTATACATGCAGATAAGTTGATTTCTAAGGAAGAAATCAGGGGACAATTTGCAAAGACAATGAAGAAATAATTTTAAATATTAGTCAATAAAAATGTTTTAAAATACCTACTGCAAGTAATTACATACTTCAGGACTAACTACTAAATAATACCAATTAAAATAACTAAGAGATGAATCTAGATTAGCATGCAGATGAGAACTATACAATAACATGCATGGATAAGCTGTTAAGTATTAAATAAAAGAGAAATTATAAGTACCATCGAAATCCGTTTCCTCGACAGCTACTTCTTTACCAGCCAAATTAGCCGCGATCAATAACTTAAGGGTTGAAGTGTTATTCTTATTTGTATAAATCTTCATTTTGAACACCTAATACACTTTGTATTTAGTTAACAAATCCTAGAATTCAATATCGATTAAGTTTTTCCATCTATAACCTCAAAAAACTACCCAGCTGGCAGTGGCAATGGCAAACAGTGTGACCACATTAAAATTGAGGAGAGGATTCTGCTAATTATTGAAATAAAATGTAGTAACTTTTTAAAAATGTAACAAAGTCCATATTAGTAATTTTTGCATATCTATAATTTTGTTTACATAATAAGCTTACAAAAAATAATTGTACCTAAGATTTGTTGTTGTAAGTTGTTGTCTAAGTTGAGATTGATGCCCCATTTAGACATGTTTGTTTTACTTTCCTTTAGTTATAAATTTGACAAAAAATTATAATTATATTTTGTCCTACATATAATGATTTTACTTTCATTGTTTCATCAATTTTTTAATCATGACGAATGTAAATTGTTGCTCGGAATTTTTTGCAGTCTTAATGTAAGTATGCATTCAGTTTCTTTGCCTGCTATGTGTCAAATCAGATTTACCTATGAAATGACACTGAAAGAATTCAGTGTGACCATATTCAATAGAATTATACTATTACAGCAGAATGGGAATCTTATTTTAGGGTTTAATTAAAACCTGTATAGTATCGCAGGTTGTCCATTCAAGTGGGTTTTGTAGGTATTGGATATCGATAGATGATTTTTTTATTTTATTGCAGGATTTCAGCAGACAGGCAGACGGCCTACTTGATGGAAAGCGGTTACCACCACCTATGGACATTTGCAACACCAAAGATGCTATAAATGCGGTGCTGCTCTCTTAAGGGAGACTGGAACCTGGTCACTAACGCCGGAACACAACTCAAGGTTGTCCAGTCGGGCAAAACCATACCTGGCTGTGGGTTGTTTTTTCGCTTTTTTTTTTTTTTGAGGCGAGGGAATATGCCTAACCGATTTACGCACTCTCTGGGCCGTCACTAGGAAACGGCACGAACGCCTCTTACGACAAGCCGGTCCAACGCAGGAAATGGAATTCTTTCTGCGTTCTTGCACAGATAAAAACATTAAAAACACACCCTTCAATTTGATTTATTTATACAGATTTAATTTTACATTTACAAAACCTTAACCTACGACTGCGCCATCTTCATTTGATTTCCTCTTTTTTTTTCTTTAGGTGTTTCGAAGTTATATGCAGTCTTAAATTATATTTATCTATACAAGTATAATCGCATATGTCACATATGTACGGTTTCTCCTTATTGTGTGTATGAAGGTGCCTTTTTAATGCACTAATTGTAACAAATTTGGATGGGCATGTATCACATGAGAAGTTCCTCTCCTTCGTGTGTATATATTGTATGTGTCTTATTAGATGTGATCGTCTTGCACATCGAACATCACACAAATCACAATGGTACGGTTTCTCCCCAGTGTGCTTACGTGTGTGTACGGTTAACTTTTCTTTCGTAAGACACCTATACTCGCATATGTCACATTTAAATTTCTTTTCTTTCGTGTGTTTGGATCTTGTATGGTTCACCAGATTACCTCTTACAGAACATTTAAAAGCACAATAATCGCACTGGTACGGCTTCTCCCCAGTGTGTTTCAATATGTGACGATTCAACGTACTTCTCAAAACACATTTATAATCGCATCTATCACAGGAGAATCTCTTTTCTTTTGTATGTTTAAATTTTAAATGAACACTCAAGTGACCTTTTTGTGTAGATGTATAATCACACAAATCACACTGGTACGGTTTCTCCCCAGTGTGTTTAAGGATGTGATGATTCAACGTACTTCTCAAAACACATTTGTAATCGCATCTATCACAAGAGAACTTCTTTTCTTTTGTGTGTTTAAATTTTAAATGAAGACTCAAACTAGACTTTTGTGAACATGTATAATCACACAAATAACACTGGTACGATTTCTCCCCAGTATGTTTGAGGTTATGTTCAAATAAATCTCTCTTTTTCACATATATGTAACATGTATTACATGAGAATCTATTCCCTTTTATGTGTTTATATTTTATATGGTTATTTAATAGTGTCATCGTTGCACATGTATAATTGCAAAAGTGACATGTGTACGGTTCGTCCCCGCTGAATTCAGAATCTATGTCGGTTTGTATGACACTCGGGTACTGAAACGTATGAGACGACAAGTGATTCACTGATTCCCTATTCTCAAAATCACTTCTGTCTAGTGTAGTAATTGGAGCAACCACAACTACACTCTTCGGACGATATTGCTTAAGTGCTTCATTTTCACTATTATAAACTTTAGAAGCAATTGTTTTATTATGTTGTATAATCATATTTTTCGCTTGAATCTTAATATGTTTTGGTATATAATTAACTTTTGGTAAAATCTTATTCAAATTGACTGCGGATTTAATTTGTTTGTCATCAGAAACATCTCTATTCGAGTCGAGGGGTATTTTTTTAAAAAAGCTTATATCCAACACTTTGCCATTATCTGGCTGGCTGTTTAAATCAGTGTTAGCTAAGGGATTAAGCTCCTCGATTGTTTCATCGAGTTCAATTTGCTCTGGTCTTGCTCTTTCTGGTTCTTTGACTAATTTGTGTTCTATTGCTGGTGCGCCTGAAAGTAAGTACAACATAACTTAGTACATTTTGAATCAATTTTTTTCTGTATTTCATTCCTTACTCATTAAGATAACTAATGATACCTCAGATAACTATAACATATATATATCCATACTAGAGTTTACCCCTCGGCGTAGCCGCGGTTTAACCTCCAGTGCGTGTCTCTTGTTTATAGAGCAAGTGCTACAGGTTATATTATTATTACATTTGTATGCATTCGCCCACGGAAGATTCACTTCATTTTATATCGCTAATTATACCATCCCCCGTCTATCTGTCAACAAAATAAATTACAAATCTTGACCAAAAAGGCCAAAATGGTCTAAATGACCAAAAGACCACATTGACCGACATGGCCAAAATGACGGAATAGGCAAAAACGACCAAAAAGGCCAAAATAATCAAAATGGTCAAAATGACCAAAGAGGCCAAATGACCGACATTGCCAAAATGACCGAAAAGGCCAGTGACCAAATAGGCCAAAATGACCAAATAGGCCAAAGTGACCAAAAAGGCCAAAATGAGTAAAAAGGCTAAAATAGCCAATATTACCCAAAAAGGCCAAAATTAAAAATATCCTTTGTCCACCCTCAGTATTTAATTTTCATACGTATGTCAATTAAATACTGAATTTCAGCCAAATCGGCCCATTAGTTCTTCCGTAAAAGCATAACAAACAGAAAGGCAAATATATTTTTATCCCGGAAACTATCCAACTTTTCGGGATAAGTAAAAGAAAAAGGAAAAGTATCCTATGTTCATTCTCGGTATCGAAAAAAATATATATATACTGCGTTTCGGCCAAATCGGTCCAGTAGTTTTTACGTGAAAACGGAACAGACAGACAGACAGAGTTACTTTCGCATTTATAATATTAATAGGGATTTACAAAATTTCTTATATTGTAACACTGTGAGAGGAATGTTGTGGTGTTCTAAAAATTTTGTTAGAGTCAGTGTATGAAATATGTTTTTTTTAAATAATAATAATAATAAACTATTTCCAAAAACAAAATTACAGGAAAGTAGCATAACAAAAATTTTAGATGTAGTACAGAACTTGTGTCTTCGGTCTCAACACATTCCCATTAAATTTGACCATATTGTAAATTAAATTAAAATTAAAAGTCTAAGGTTTTCTGTGACCAGCTGCTGTTCGTTTATTTTCCATAAACCTTTCTGAGTTGTTGCAAGTAATACACTATAGTCTGGGTGTCAGGGAACAGATCCAGAGTGGTCCATTGTATATTAGCCATAACCCCAAGTGTGACATAAGAAAGTAACGGTGAACTCTTACCCATATCAATCTTCTCCAAAACAATTCTACATTCTTTTTCCAGCATCTCTTTCAGAAGCGTGTCAACATCCAAAGATGTATCTGACTCAACATCGGTGATATCTGGATCATCCTCATGGTGTGAATCTGAAACTATATTTTTGAAGTTATACTTCGTTAAGAAGTTATACGTCACACGAAAAACCTACACCATGAAGTTAGCTATACTAAACATTTAAGTTTTGCAGTTATACTTTTAGGATGCGCGCGCACACTGTCACGAAAAACCGACACCCCGAAGTTAGCTATAGCCAACCGACACCTTGAAGTTAGTTATAATCAATACTTTAGTTTTTCTATTGTGTCGTTTTTTCTACAAACATAGAATAAGGCCAAAGATAAAACTTTTGAAAAGACTTTTATCTTGATACGCCAAAGAAGTATAACTTCTAACGCGTGTACATAGTACACACACACATTTTTTTTTACATCAACTATGATGGGTAAGGGCGCGTTCCCACTATGTCATAACGATATATTTATCGTTGGACGACTGTCGTCTCTAGCTGTTCCCATTATAACGATTGTTTGTCGTCATTGTTTTTTATCGTTTAACGACTATCGTATCTAGTTGTTCGCATTGGATCGCGACGACGTGGCTACAATAGACTTGCCGCCACGATTTAGTTTTAACGATCTTTTATCGTTTTACGACTGTCGTGCTAGCCGTTCCCACTGTCACGACAATCTGTCGTCACTGCAAAAAATGTCGTAGACGACAGTAAATCGTGTCGTTCTATATGTGAACACCTCCATTTAAACATATAAGCCACTTAAAACTACACGATTATCTGTCGTCACGACATAGTGGGAACACGCCCTAAGGAAGAAGAATGAAGTGGTACACTATTTGCATATCTGTCAGGTTCCCTACTTACAAGAACTATAAGTTTCCCTATTTGCAAGAACTATTATTGTATATCAAATCTTTTTACTTACTGTAGCTAGTATAACTTAAAAATATTTAACCCTCAAACGGGGACCAAAAATATTATTTTTTTCCAAAAAAATGACATCAAATTTGCGGTATTTCACTTCTTACATCATTCATTTATCATTGTACAGAAATTCAACCTTTTATTATATTTATATAATAAAAAGATATGATATAGATATATCCAATGAGATTTGGACAATTTACAGGAATTATCAACATATCTATTTGCAAGAACTATTCTTATTCTACTTTCTCAAGCCTTATTTATATTACTTAGTTTATTAGTTACTAAACCTACAAGCAAATCCTATGTATATAACTATATCTGTCTATACTTGCCTTCTTCCTCTTCTTTGATGTCAATGTAATTCACTTCTTCATTGACTTCTTCCCTTCCTCCTTCAGCTTCTTGTTTTATTCCTCCCACAGTATTTGTTTCTAATGGATTACATTCCAATTCATACAGTTCTTTCACGAGATACTTATAAGCAAGGTCGTGTGTCTTACTGGCCAGCAATAATATTTTATTCTGTGATTCCTGTAATTTAATTATTTATTATGCTGACTTAAAGACCTAGTTGCCAAGCCATAAATGCATTAAAAAAAATATGCATATGTGATATGTAGTCTTGGACATGAAATAAGCCATTGGAACTGGCACTCATTGGGCATGTTACTTTAGTATCTCACAACACCCAAAATACTGTTACGAGCGTGGGACTCGAATTAAAATACCATTAGAATAATTGAGTTTATTAGAACTATAGAAACACATGTGATACAGGTACAAATATAACTGAAAGCAACCAGTACAAACTGCACAATTCAATAACACGCGCAAAATCCGTCACTATATCGCTTATCAAATGTCACGTCTTGCTCGTATTGTGGTTCTCACTAGACTGCCGATCTCTCCATGGGGCCATTGCTGCACCGATACAATTTGGCTGCTAGCCCGCAAAGATCGGATTTCTAAGAATCAGTTCGACACACCTGCCTAATGACTGCCATAAAACAAGTACAATAACAATGTTTTTCTTAATTACAAATGTTAAACACAAAGTAAACCAAAGAAGTCCAAATTCAGTCCAAACTCTTTGTCGGCATGTAACAACCATCCCTTTGCCTTTCCACATGGTCTGGTGAAAACGTCACTAATACATCATTTTCGATTACACAGCGCTCACAACGACCCACCCAACTGGGTCAAAGTGGGTGTTGACCACAGAGGATTAATTCTCTCTATGGATTGACAATAAAAAAGCCGCCATTTTCAAATCAACCAATGACATTTGCGTAGGAAAGTGACAGGTGACATTCCCGCGGAATCACGTTTTGGCGAATTTCTCCTGGTTTTCTTCCGTATTTTTCTGTTTTCCTGGCTTTGTGTTGTCATTTATCTGTTGGTGTTGGCTAGTTTTAAGTTTTTTATTAGTGGTAAGTATTTAACTTTATAAATGTCGCAGTCGGTGGGAGAGAAAGTCCCTCCTGATAGAGGGAGACATTCTTTAGCAATGGAAGTGGGCGAACCTCAAGCTAGTGGCCAAGCTACGGAGAAATTACGAGCTAAACGTTCTTTAGTTCTTCCTTCAAATATTCCTGAGAAAAGAATTTTGACCCCTTCAGTCTCTGCCCAACACACATACACCAGACCAGGATTTGAGGCAAACTCAGACCTCAGGTATTCGGAAACTGACTCAGGCCCTTTTATTGTATATGTTACAGGCCCCGATGTGGACCTGCCCAAATCATCCAACAATATGCGTGCCCTTAAAATAGCCCAAGTTATTTACAATAGCAAAGTGTCAGGGGTTGACGAAATTAAAAATATAGGCAGAAACAAAATTTCCATTTATTTTAAAACATTCTCCGAAGCTAACTCATTTTTAGCCCACCCTGTCTTAGAGTTAAATAATCTTACAGCTATAATTCCCCGTTTCCAACTTACCCGTATGGGCGTAATTCATTCAATCCCTCTAGATTGGACTCTGGAGGACTTGGTTTCATGGACTGAGTGCCGACCAGAGTCCTCTATAGTAATTAAAGCCAGACGACTAAATAAAAAAATACGTGTTGAAGATAAAACCTGCTGGGAACCCACTGGTACTGTAGTCCTCACCTTTCTAGGCCAATCCCTCCCAAGTCATGTCTATTGCTGCAACCTCTCTCAACCTGTTGGAACATATACCCTTCCCACCATTCAGTGTCTAAAATGCTGCCGTTTCGGTCATATTCGTGACAAATGCAGATCTAACCCTCGCTGTTCTCGCTGTGCTGGCCCACATGAAAATACCACTTGCCAGGTACCTGCGGATAAAATTTCTTGTTTGTTTTGTTCTGGTAACCATGCAGCCACTGACTCTAGATGCCCTGAACATGCACGCCAAAGAAACATTAAAGTCATAATGTCTACTGAAAATATTGGATATGTTGAGGCAGCTCGTAGATTTAAACCTGTTCGAACCTCCTATGCTGACATTTCCTCGACAGCTCCAAACAAATCTGCCTACATACCTTATCCCTCTCCTAATTCTGCACCCTCTCCTATGTGCCCTGAACCTTCCCCCAGTACTGCTCAGTCTGCTCCAACCTCTTCATATAGGAAAACTATTTACATTCAGAGAAAACCTAGACAAGAGCTAGGTAGGGCATATGATCATCTTGCCCATGCTAATATTGTTTCCTCACCAACTTCCTCTTTACCGAATGGTTGTGCTCTTGGCGATAACTCCCCTGATATCACCTCTAATGATAATTTAGTTCAAATTTTGTCAACAGCTTTAATTAATCTATTTTCTAAATGTGGTGATATACAACCGTACAACGTCATAGATATGCTTCAAAAAATTATTACTTCTCTCATAAACTCTTCTATCCAAAATGGCGAAGGTTCTTCAATGGAACTGTCGTAGTGTAAATAATAAAAAACATGAAGTTTCCTTTTTAATTAATCAGTTTAATCCTTACCTTTTTGCCCTCTCTGAAACATGGTTGAGCCCTGGTTCTCTATTTCGAGTGCCTGGGTTTTCATGTGTCCGAGATGACAGATCGGACGGTTGGGCTGGTTGTGCTATTCTTGTTAGAAGAAGTATCACATTCTCCCGTTTAACCCTCCCCCGTCACTCTCCTGATATTAATATTGTTGCTGTCCGTTGTCTTAATATAACATTTGTGTCTGTTTATATTCCTCACCCCAATGCTCTCCTCATACAAGAACTTTCCTCCCTCTTATGTCATCTTCCTGTCCCTCTCCTCATCCTAGGAGATCTAAATATCCGCCATACTTTGTGGGGTTCAGCCTCCTGTGATCCTATAGCTCCATCATTTCTTGATATTTTAAATGATCTAAACTTATGCATCATTAATGATGGAACCCCTACGCGTAGAGTCTCTCCCCTTCAAAATCCGAGTGCCCCTGACCTTACTTTATCCTCCCCCTCCATAGCCTACTCTCTTTCATGGTCTGTCCTTCCTAACTCTTTTGGAAGTGACCATCTGCCTATTCTTTGCTCCTTGCCTGACTCTTCACCCCCTCCTGTTACTCCAACCCCCCTCTTGAAATTTAGACTCGCACTAGCTGACTGGCGTAAGTTCTCTTCCTTGGTTCAAACCAAATTAAATTGTCTTCCTGATGTTTCCTCTCTAAATTTTACTTCCTTATATGATGAGTATGTATCTGTATTGACATCTGCCGCTGAGCAATCAATCCCCCTGAAAAACTCTGTAAAAAATAAAATTCCCTCCCCTGCCTGGTGGGATTCTGAATGTTCTTCTATAATAAAAAAGCGCAAAGAAGCGGAGATTAAATTTACCAGGAGCCTCACATATGATAACTATTTAGAATTTCAGAAAGTTTCTGCCTCCTCTAAAAGACTTTTACGCTCAAAGAAAAGGAAAGGTTGGCAAGCTTTCTGCGAATCCCTTTCTCCCAGGACTCCAGCTTCTATTATATGGAAGAAAATAAAAGCTTTTAGAAAGTCTCAAAATGACGATAATATTAATTCCAATAACCCATCTTCCTGGCTTCCCAATTTCATGCATAAACTTGCACCCCCTTTTGTTCCCCTTGAACCTTTCCCTCCCATAAGCTGTTCCCCTTCAGATGAGTTGAACCCCATGAACTCTAAATTTTCCTTCGCAGAACTATGTGCTGCTCTAGACCATCTTCGTGACTCTTCTCCTGGAGTAGACGGTATTACTTATTCCTTTGTAATTCAATCCTGTGAATCTTCTAAATATTTCCTACTGAACCTTATGAATCACATTTTTATTTCCGGAACTATACCAGAGTCTTGGAAAAAGCAAATAATTGTTCCGATATTAAAACCTGGCAAGGACGCTTCAGACTCTGAGGCTTATAGACCTATAGCCCTATCTTCAGTCCTTGCAAAAATTATGGAGCATCTAATTAAAAATCGACTCGAGTGGATTGTCGAAAGCAAAGGCATACTAGCCAAGAGCCAGTTTGGTTTCAGACGAGGCTTAGGGACAATGGACAGCCTCAGCCTTATTACTTCCGACATAAGATTAGCTTTTTCCCGAAATGAGCATGTCGTAGGTGTTTTTTTAGACATCACTTCTGCATACGACAACGTCAACCTTCAAATACTCAGGCAGAAGCTGCACAATCTGAGTATCCCCCCGAGGATTGTCAACATTGTTACCAATATGTTCATGGAGAGATCAATCTCCGTCCGCGTTTCGGGAATCGACTACCCCCCGCGTTTTGTATGGAAAGGTTTACCCCAAGGCTCTGTCCTTAGCCCGATCCTCTATAACATTTATACTGCGGATTTAGAATCTTCTGTAAGCTGCTTTTGCAAAGTCCTTCAGTATGCCGATGACATTGCTCTATACGCCACTTCTGACTCTTTCAATGATGCTTCGAATCGTCTGAATTCTGCTCTTTTTTATCTTAACTCATGGCTTTCAGAGCACGGTCTGACACTTTCTGCTTCAAAAAGCTCGGCTGTAATATTCTCCCGCAAAAGAGATATTCCTCTCCTAGACATTCACATTGACAATCATCCAATCCAAATTGCTAACTCTGTTAAATTCCTAGGTGTTATTCTCGATTCCAAACTCTCAGGCCTACCCCATCTCAACTATATTTGCGAAAAAACAGAAAAAAACTCTAATGTGATTCGAGCCCTGTCAGGCGTTAGGTGGGGATCCCACCCCTATTGTCAGAAGCTGCTATATAATGCCATCATCCGCAGCCATTTTGACTATGCCTGTTTCATATTGGAACCATGCAATAAATCCGCTCTCATGAAACTGGAACGCATACAAGCCAAATGCCTTAGAATCATCACAGGCGCAATGAAATCTTCGCCAACAAATGCTCTCCAGGTTGAGTGTGTAGACCCCCCTCTTGCTCTTCGCAGGCAGCTTCTGTCAGATAGATTCTTTTATAAAGTGATAGAGCTCTCAGATCATCCCCTTCTAGGTATCTTAGACCAACTTTTTCAAATCTCGTTCACGTCTAGTTATTGGACTCACAAGTGTCTACCACTTCTTATAAATTCGTATAAGAAACTAGTAGATCTCCGTACTGGCATTTCCCAAAATTATACAAATCCTATTTTTGAATGTAGCTTTGAAAGTCTTATTTATAAACCTAATGTAATTCTAAATCTAGATATTCACAAAAATTCCCCAAATGCTAATCAATTGTTTTGTAAAATTACACAAGATCGTTGGCCAGACCACCTTCAGTTTTTCACCGATGCATCAAGGCTATCTGAAAATGGTCCTGTTGGTTCAGCTATTTGGATTCCCAAATACAAAATTATTTTGAATTTCAAAATTCCTCCTCCTAGCTCTGTTTTCACTGGTGAATCTATCGCTATTCTAGAAGCTATCCTTTATATTGAATCCCATAACATAAGTAAATCTATCATTTTTACCGATTCCTTAAGTTCCCTTCAGGACATCACAAAATTACCATTACATGCTAAACATAACTTTGTCATCTCTCTAAAAATAAGGGAAGCCCTCTTTCGTTGTCACTCCTCTGGTTTAGATATAGTACTTGCCTGGATCCCAGGTCACTGTGGAATTGGTGGAAATGAGATTGCCGACTGTTGCGCCAAGGAAGCTGTCTGTTCGGGCACTAACAAATATAATAAATGCTTTCCCCGCGATTTACGCTCCCTCGCGCGGCCCCAGATGTTTGAGACTTGGAATGGTATCTGGCAACAGTCCCGCCTGAATGTTGGCAGATACTATGGTAGTTTGCAACCAACATTGCGTCCCAAACCTTGGTTCTTCAAGTATAGAAACCTTCCCAAGAAAGTTGTATCAACTATAATTCGGTTGCGTCTTGGCCACTGTTGCTCTCCTGTATTTCTTGCAAAATTAAGAATTCGCGATAATTCTCTCTGTGAGTGTGGTTTAGCCGAGGGTTCTGTCCATCACATTTTTTTGAATGCTCCAAAATAGTTTCTCCTCTCTACAGTATATTACACAAAGATTTTCCCCGACCGGTCAATGTGGACTTTCTCCTTACCCTAGCTGATAGTAGGCATGTACATATATTATCAAAATTTTTAACAATAAATAACATATATCTATAATGTAGTTAGTCTAATAATCTATGTTTTGTGTTGTCCTCAGGATTCCAGAAAGTGGTTTGGAAGATCACCGACCAAATTTTTTTTGTTTTTTTTTGTATTTATACTCTTATATGCACCTGACATTTTACCACTTACTGTGACATTGGCGAAATCAATGCAAACTGCGTTGGAGCCATAATCCCTTAAAAAAGAAGAAGAAGAAGACATTTGCGTAATTCATCATTAATAACATCAACACTCCATAATCCGTTCCACAGGTAAAATCGCAGTTGTTAATGTAGTCCTTGTGAGTCTCGTGAAGAACATAGCATCATGAAATACAATTAGTTCAAAACTAACTATCTCACTCCTACTTTGTATGAGAGTTTAGTATCATTCAGAACAAGTCACCCAGTGAGCTGTCATTCAGACAATTGACTCCAATATTAAATATACGTAAATATTAAATAAAGAATTCAGTATGCATAGAAGCTTACTTTAGGAACATTTTCAATAAGAGCTGTGAGCAACTCCTCAGCCTTCAGAGCCCTCTTCATCAATTTCTGTGACTTTCTCAGGTGTGCACAGCAAATGTAGCACACAATGAGTGGTTTCCCATCATTAGTTCTGAACTGAAATGAAAAACAGTACTTTGAGTTCACATATTTTTCAAGTTCTACTTACTTATTTCTATTACAGGGTTTTCTTTCAGCTAGACTTTACACTTGTTATGTACTGAAGTGAAGGTAGTTTGGAAAGGAGTAAGTCTGTCATGGCAGTCGCGCGCGCGTCGTTTAGTGAGTATTTAACAGTGGCGACAAGAAAAAACTATTAAAACTAAAGTGAAACTGTAAAAATGTGAAAAAAAAGCATATAAACGGTGATAAAAACATATAAAACAAAATGGGTATAAAGGTTCCATTATTTCATCCTATTGTAACAATAATTTTTATATATTACTTAGTTTTTACAATGTTTGGCATCCCACATTGCATAAGTAACAGATACATATATGTCGACCTCGGCTTAAAAACAGTTCGGCAGGAAATAGCTCAAAACACGTCTGAAATACCATGAGAAACTAACAGTCCATGTAAACAAACTAGCACACACTCTGAGTGGAGAAGGCGCTCTTCAGCATATGCGGCTAAAAAGAAGTGACATACCGAGCCTACATAAAAGATTTACCACCTGACATCAAGACAGTTGTGTGAAAACAATTTTTGACACAAGTATGGCTCTCGAGGAAAACATAAACTGAGAAATCAGACAGGGAATTGGCTTATTGTTGGAAAACAGATTACCATGAAGCGGAAATATATAAAAAAAACTAAGTTTTATCCATCTCTAAGTTGACATATTGGATAGAATCATTTTATTTTTGTAAAATTTGATTAAGTGATGCTGGTGTAATGGCGAACACACATACTTCATAAACTAGAAGGGTGTGGGTTCGGATCCTGGCTGGAATTCACACACTACTTAGGCAGTTTTCAGACCTAATGTGCATATTGTTGCAACTATTGAGAAATTCGAGAAAGAATAATAAAAATAATTCCTGCAGTCAGGTGGCTTATGATAAGAGGTGATAAAATCACCCATAGCCAGGTGGAAGCAGCCATAACAACCTTGAGTTATGTTCCGGCATTAGTGGCCAGTTTCCATGTACAATGGTAGCACCTTTAGTGTTACAAATGTTCATAGGCGACAGTAACCACTTTCCATCACAGCTGGGCCAGCTTGTCTTCTGTACTCCAGCAATTAAAAAAAACAAAAATAACCAAATAGTAACAACTGTGAAGGAAAATATTGTGATGAAGCCTGCACATCAAGATGATGTGTTAAACCTGCCAAACTCCCTTGAACAAGAGTGGCAGTTGTCCTGTCCGTTTCCCTATAGTAGGAAACCCAAATCAATCACTGGGATTTTTATGGGCTGTTATTAAATTTAGATTATACATCCTGCAAAAACTTAACTTTTCAGGATAATAAGCTTTCTTGAAAAGGTTTTTAAATACATGTTTTTGAGATCCTGGATATCATGTAGCAGCAGAATGCTAGCCAAGATAAGTAAAACAAAGCTGAAACAGAACGGGTCTATCTTGTTTAGTACAGGAGTTCCTATGGCCACCTAGCGATTTCGTCAACAGATCAGCTCCACGGTACCATATTATTGCATTGTCAAGCGGTATACATATGCATGCAAAATTTCAGCTTAACCAGAAACTGGAAAGTTGGTCAAATTTAACATGCAAGATTCCACCCAAACTTACATACATACAAAAGGTATATCAATAAGTAAGTTAAATAAAAGCTTCTAAAAAAGTGATTCTTGTTTATTCCTATTGAATTAAATATTTGGGTAAAAGACAGGTGAATTTAATGGTGATATATCTTTAGGGAAATGCTCATGACTTATTTAATAACAACTATAAGTGTTTATAACATGAAATAAATGTTTTAAATCAATTTTGGTAAATTAAAATTCAGGACAATGATCTGTCAATGTTGATAGTAACAAAGTGTAATTTGAGTTTAGACATTTAGGTACTTACTACTTAATTATAACAAGTTAAATTTCAAAGATCCAATTTTTTTAAATATAGGTTAGAAAGCTAAAGTGGGAGTGAAGATAAGCAGAGTTCTGTGGTTATTGTTATTTATAACCAGTCAAAATTCAATTTATATCTAGACATAGGTGTTGTAGAAAGGGTAAATATGATATCACCCCTCTATCAGACTTAAATTTCACCTCTCACATGTCTATACCACACCCTACACTAAATTTATTTAATACATTTCATGCTAATCAAGTATTTCCCGAAGGTTATAGGACAGAAGATACAATTAACCTACATCTAGCAGTATCCCTACATACCGTGCTAGCCACCCAAAGTTCCAATTAGGGAACTATTTTAACCCCTATTTAGTAATGAATGAACTCACCTTAAATTTCGTTAGCCTTTCCCATATTTCTTGAAATACAGTGTTGCTTATAGCGTACATACGTCTATCACCGCACAAACACACCCTACATCTATTTGCTATGGTCATTTTTGATTTAATTGATTATAATAGCAGAAATAATGATGAAGAAAATATGATAGTTAGACAGGAGAAAAGGCTTCAGTTTTAAACAAATACTACGCCGGGAATACCGAAAAATATCTTAATATAGATAAAACTTAGCTTTCTTTTATAATCTTCAAAGCCGAAAACCCTCCATAAATAAAATAAAACAGTAAAAACTAAAAAGTGGAAAGTGCCTACATTGATTGATTGGCGATCGCTACGGTAATCGGTGTGGCCAAAAGCTCAGTGCCTAATGTCGCCATTTTCCACAGAAAAAGTATGTATAGTCGCCGATTTTTAACCAATTCAAAAATAAAAGGAGATTCCGAATAATGTAAATATTTTTTTAACTGTTACTCGTATGTATCTTCAACTATAACCAAAAAGTTATAGGTAAAGGAGATTTTATTTACGTCTTGAAGTAGGTAACATACATTACATAGATAAGTACATACATTGCTAAAACACCAAGATATTAAAAAATACAGTAATTTTATACGTTCATTATTTTTTTATTAACTCCTTAAGGCGGCTATAAAGTTTTGTTAGAAGTTTATTTATTTGTGCTTTAGTTAATAAAAACGGCTTGTCCTTGTAGCAGTTTAATAAGCGACCAGTCTCCTTTCAATTTTTTTTATGGCTACTTCCCGCTCTGAGTATAATAAATAGCGAAAATTTCTCTACGTTAGCAGCACTGCTCTGTTGATATGTGCATAATACATGCCAAAATTGCCAAAGAGTACATTGACGCATGCATTGTGCACTAGTGCACGCTGTGATACAATTTCTATTTTTGCATTTAACGACCCTGGTAGGAAATCAAGCAAATGAACGATCACTAAGATATAGGAACCGGTCATAAGATATTTTTTAGAAGACTACGACTTTGCCATCTTCTACAGTATAGTCAGAGTTTTTTTCTTAAGTTTTCGCAACTTGTATACATAATAAAAGTACGTTTTAACGGTTTTAAGTTCTGCGAACCATAAATGTTGCGAAGCGGTGGTAAATTAGATTAGGCTCCTGTTAGGTTGTGGGCTTGCAGAGTGAAACAAGAGTTTGTTTGTAAAGCACAGTGGAATTTATTCGTGGTTTTAATATTTAATTTTGGAAAACAGTTTTATACGGACACAGCGAGACAGCGGTAACTTAACAACAACAAACATAGACAAAATATAGACTGACCATTGACAGTCTTTTACTTCTTAAAATATATGGCATGGTTGCCAGATTAATATCTAACACTCCCCCTTAATCTGTCAACCTCATGCCTTCACAGCATAACACAAGTTTTATATTACTAAGACTCTTAGTGAAAACATCTGCTAACATATGTTCTGATGGTTTATATTCAATTTTAATTACACCCTGTTCAATGAGGTTCTTAACAAAGTAAAACCTAACACCTATATGCTTAGTGCGGTTACTAAACCTGTATCCACTGCTAAACAAGGCCAAAGCACTTTGGTTATCATTAAACATTTTAATATTATCAACATATATACCAAGTTCCTGTAGCAACTCTTTGAAATAAATTGCATCCTTAGCAGCTTCACACATGGATACAAATTCTGCCTCAGTAGTAGAGAGTGCAATACATCTTTGTTTAGTAGCAGCCCAATGAATAGGATTTCCACCTAAAGTAAACAGTATTCCACTATAAGATTTTCTATCCAAGTCATTAGCCCAATCTGCATCTACATGACAAACTAATTCAAAAATTTTATTACAATTGAATCTAAGTTTATAGTCTATAGTACCCTTTAAATATCTAAGAACTCTCTTTAAATGGTTCCAATGTACAGAATTATAACAAGTATTAAATTGACTCATAAAATTCACTGAATAAGCAATATCAGGTCTACTGTTTATAGCAAGATACATCAATTTTCCAATCAACTCTTGATATGGTAAAGTATAATCAACTGTTTCAGATCTTTCTAATCTTAAGTTAGGTATAAGTGGCGTTTTAACACTTTTACACTCTGACATTTCAAATTTATTTAATAAACTCAATATGTATCCCTTTTGATCAATACTTATTCCTTTATTATCCCTTTCAATCCTGATTCCAAGGATATTTTTAATTAATCCCAGATCTTTAATATTGAAATTATCACTCAACATTTTACTAAGTTTTTCTTTCTCTAAAACACAATTAGTAAAAATTAAGAAATCATCTACATACAAGGTTATTATGACTATAATATCACCTTCAAATTTTGTAAATATACAAGGTTCATGTATGGACTGTTTGAAACCATAATCTGTTAACACTTTTACAACTAACTGATTCCAAACTCTTGAGGATTGTTTCAGTCCATATATTGCTCTATTAAGTAAACACACTTTTGACTCATCTTCAGGTTTTATGAACATTTCAGGCTGTTCCATGAAAATATTTTCTTCCAGCTTTCCATGCAGGAATGCAGTCTCAACATCATAATGGTAAATTTGTAAATTTTTATAAACTGCAATACTAAACATCAATCTTAAAGTAGAGTTTCTGACAACTGGAGAAAATGTTTCCATATAATCTATACCATACTCTTGGGTGAAGCCCATAGCAACTAACCTAGCCTTATATTTAATTTGTCCATCGGATAATTCCTTTACTTTGAATGCCCATTTACAACGCACTATATTAATGTCACTTGGTCGATTTACAAGAGTCCATGTGTTATTTTTACACAAAGAGTTATACTCAGTTTCCATTGCACTTTTCAACTTATCACAATCGTCTCTCATCATAGCCTCTTTAACAGAAATAGGATCACTTACCACTGCCATATATGTAACATAGTCAGCAAAGAACTGTGTTTGCTTACGCACTCGTGTTGACCTCTGCGGGTATGCCCCAGCAGAAGCCTCTGCAACATCCTTACACCCTTGCATGGGCACAGCAGCAGGTGCCTGAGCACAACTCGGTACAGGCAGCACAGGCTCCTCGTCGCTGGCAGCACTACTAAACTCATCATCACTTTTTTGATTAACATCCTGTTCAGGCATGCTTGAGTTTGAGCTGTCACACTGAGGTAGTACATCCAACATTGGTAAGCTATCTTTCCCATTCATATTCTTCCATGACCAATATGTATTCTCAAAGAATTTTACATTTCTGCCTTTCACTATACTGTGAGAAACGGGATCCATCAATCTATAACTTTTAGATTCTTCATCATATCCAACCATGACTAATGGCTTGATCTTCGAGTCCCATTTACGCCTCAGCTGGTCTGGCACATGGTTATATGCAACACAGCCAAATACTCTGAGGTGACTCAGATCAACCTTTTTGTTTGACCACACTTGTTCAGGGGTTGTACCAGGTAGAGCTTTATGTGGAGAATGATTTTTCAGGTAACATGCTGTATTTACAGCTTCAGCCCACATTCTATCAGTGCAATTTCCTTGTTTCATCATACTTCTAGCCATTTCTGTGAGTGTTCTATTGACTCTTTCCGCTAGACCATTTTGTTCCGGGTTATATGGTACTGTCTTTTCATGAATAATTCCCTTTGATTGAAAATAATTCTCTAAAGTCTTGTTTACATACTCTCTGCCATTATCACTTCTTATTTTCTTCACTTTTTTGCCAATTTCAGTTTCTACCCTATTGACAAAATTCATAATTGCATTTTTCACATCTTCTTTACTCTTCAAAAAGAAAACAAAAATTTTTCTAGAGTGATCATCAGTCATAGTCATAAAATATCTAGCATGACTCCATGACTTTTCTGGCATCGGCCCACATACATCACTATGTATAAGGTCGAGTAAACCTTCAGCTCTCTTAGGCATTTTTCTCTTTGGAAATGGTAAACGTGCCATTTTCCCTTCTACACAGGCCACACATGGTTCAGTATTCTCCTCTGAATATTTCATTCCAGTAGCCAATCCATCAGATAGTAGTTTCAGACTAATTCTATTTATATGACCTAGTCTTCTGTGCCACAGATTCTTAACTTCCTTTTCAGTAGTTAACATAGCTGAATCAATACTTCTCAATTTAAAAAGACCACCTTCATTGTATCCTTCCAACATGACATCTCCTTTGATATGAAAGCCATCTCTGTTTAATATTTGACATTTGTTTTGTTGAAAAACAACAATCAAACCTTTTGATACAATCTGATTCACTGACAATAAGTTTGTCTTCAGCGAAGGAACATGTAGAACATTTAAAATGTCATAGGTATCAATTTTTGCAATACCAACTCCTTTGCATTCAATTTCATTGTTATCGGCAACTGTGACTGTTAAATCTTTCTGCTTATAGTGTTCAAGCCAGTCTCGACGATATGACATATGAGCCGTAGCTCCTGAATCCAATACCCACTCATCCCTTTTGTCTTCGCTCACTGTAAGGCAAACATGAAGTGCATTTTGTTCTTTATCTCTTTTATTTGGGCATTTATTTTGAAAATGTCCAATTTTCTTACAACGAAAGCACACAATTTCTCGTAAAGGCTTTTTACTACCTTTTTTGGGTATGAACTTCTTTTTATAACCACTATATAATGCATTCTCTACTTTAGAATTTCTTTCTGTATTTTCTTGAAGTAGTTTTCCTTTCACTAAGTCACTGCTGATTTTTTGGTTTGTGCTCTCTAGCGCCATTACCATAGGATCATATTCTGATGTTAATCCACTGAGCATGATAACACCTACCAGCTCATCTTCAAGTGGAGCACCCATCTCCGCTAGTCTTTGTGAAGTTTTAACAATTTCACCAACATATTCATCCATACTACAACATTCCGACAGTTGGACGCCCAATATCCTTCTCATTAACGTTAAACGCTGTGAAAGCCCTCGATCGTCGAATGTCTTTTCGAGATTTTCCCAAGCTTCACGTGCTGTTTTAGATTCTTTAATGTAGGGGTATATACAGGGTTTGACCATAAGGCAAATCTTCGCTAAAGCCCTTTGATCTAGTCTTGACTGCTCACTGTCTTGTTTGGTACTTGTAGTAGACGATGTTGACAGTTCAATGCAGCTCCAGAGGTTATCGTGAATGAGAGCCATCTTCATTCCAAACTTCCAATTTGCATAATTGGACCTCCCTTCTAGCTTTTCGAACGCTAATTGTGTGTGTTCCCCCATTATTGTCACTATTATTTGAACAATAATATGCAAATATCTGTATAATTTGCATTAAAACACACATAAAACTTTACTGTAAAGTTCTCAGAGCAACCGAACAACCGCGTCTCTTTTTTCAAGCTAAGTCAAAGTACATACCATCGCGTCATCGGCGGCCAATCAGAACGCGCTATTATGTCGTGATATTTTGAGCCGGCCAATCGCGTAGTAGCATCGAACACGTGAGTCTCGCAATAGGCAATACCTTGTTCCCGGTATTTTAACCTCACTTTGTTCACTTCGGCAAGTCCACTTTTCCAAAAAACCACTATTTGTCCAAAATACGCAACTCTGGGCCCATAACCTGTTAGGTTGTGGGCTTGCAGAGTGAAACAAGAGTTTGTTTGTAAAGCACAGTGGAATTTATTCGTGGTTTTAATATTTAATTTTGGAAAACAGTTTTATACGGACACAGCGAGACAGCGGTAACTTAACAACAACAAACATAGACAAAATATAGACTGACCATTGACAGTCTTTTACTTCTTAAAATATATGGCATGGTTGCCAGATTAATATCTAACAGCTCCCATAAAGTAAATAATAACCATAAACAAAATAAATAAAAATAATTAAAATGAACAAGTTGGCGGAAGGCGAAATAAAACTTTAACAATAGTCGTTGACACTTGACATCTTTGTCTTCCGTGATCACGGCCACTGTAATGTAAAGTGGCTGAAAGGTCGGAATAACTAAAATCAAATAAATTACCGCGCTTAAAACCATTAAAATGTAATTTTAAGTCAGAGTTGCTTCATATCATTTCTTAATAAAAAAAATTCTTAATGTTTTTTTACTTGATTTCCTTTCTTTTGTGTGTACATATCCATGATTTATAACATTTCCTTAAATACGTAAAATCGCAATTTTCACAAGTCTACGACTACGACTGACATCTTCTACAAGTGTTCCACAAACTTTTTATGTTCAAGGTACATCTAGGAAAACGAAAATTTTTGGAGGTACAACCTCAAATAAAAATCATTTTTAAGTTATATTAATCAACATTTATTTATTAATTATCGAAATAATATTTATTATTAATCAACAAACTTAGTTAAAATTGCATCATAACATTATTTTTCCGAGGCAAACCAATTAATGACCACGGTACACGGTTTTCAACTATGGCGGGTAGAGGTAAGGAGAACCATCTCAGTATATTAAAAAGTGTCCACTGAAGGGCAGCAAATTAAGATGGCACCATAATAGCATGTGGAAAATATTTAAAAATAGCACCACAAATTGGAATTTTCAGATAATTTAGTTAGTTATCTTAATTAATGAAATAGGTTTCAAAAATTCAATCAGTCAAAAATTTATATACATACATCTCAATACGAGAAAGTCTCAATACTTTTCCAAACTATAATTTTTAAAATTTTCAACCCAGCACACTTCACTTTCATTTCCTTTTCCTACAGTAGCGCTATTTTGACAAGTTTTCGAACCATAATTTGCTGTTTAGAGATGGACACTTTTTCAACTGATCCCCCATACTAGATGGTCCTCCTTACCTCTACCCACCATATCTACAACATAGTCAGAGTTATTTGATATCATTACTTTAATTTTTTCTTCTTATTTTTTTTACATGTTTTGATATTATATGTACTCTTAGAGTAGACCTATCTGCATATCTATTATTGCAAACATCGCATATATACGGTTTATCCCCAGTATGTGTACGAAGGTGCCTTTTTAAGCAGCTCAATGTAACAAATTTGTTTTGACACATATCACATGTGAAGTTCCTTTCTTTCGTGTGAATATAGCGTCCATGACTTAATAAATGATATTTTCTTGAACATCTAAAATCGCATAAACCACACTTGTACGGTTTCTCCCCTGTGTGTTTACGTATGTGTTCAACTAACTTATCCTTATTAACACATTTATATTCACACATGTCGCATTTGAACTTCTTCACTTTCCTGTGTTTAAGCGTTAAATCATTTAAACAATATTTTTCTGAACATTTATAATCACATAAATAACACTGGTACGGTTTGTCCCCAGTGTGTCTGTGTATATGTTTGCATAACTCACCCGTTATTACTCTATTATAATCACATGTCTCGTATGAGAATTTCTTTACTTTTATATGTACATATTTTATATGGGTATTTAATTCTGGCTTTCTTGCAAATCTATAATCGCAAAACTTACACATGTACGGTTTCTCCCGACTGAATTCAGGGAGTTGTGTGTTTAAGTCGGTCTTCGTAACACTTTGGTACGGAATTATATGAGACAACAGCTCTTTTCCTGATTCCTTCTTATTACAATTTGATTTATTTGCTTCTTCATTTTTATTTAATGTAGTAATTGGAGAAACCACAGCTCCACTCTTTGGAGGACATTGTTTGAGCACTTCACTTTCAGTATGATAAACTTTAGAAGGAATAATTGTTTTATTGGGTTGTATAAACATATTTTTGGTTTCAACTTTAATATGTTTTGGTGGAATATTATTCACTTGATAGCTATTAATTGTGGATTTTATTTGTTTGCTATTAGTAACATCTACATTCCAGCCAGCAGATGTTTTTAAAAAGCTTGTATCTGACATTTTTTTATTATCTGGCTGGCTGTTTAAATCAGTATAAGTTAAAGGGTTTAGGTCCTCAATTGGTTTATGGAGCTCAATTTGCTGTAATTTGTGTTCTATTGCTGATTTACCTGAAAGGAAGTACAATTTAAAAGACTAAATTTTGTATCAAATTCCTTTATTTATATTTATGTCCCTTCAAAATAATTCACACTCCTCTATCCTGA
The DNA here is from genome assembly GCA_012273795.1 of Dendrolimus punctatus. Lineage (NCBI taxonomy): Eukaryota > Metazoa > Arthropoda > Insecta > Lepidoptera > Lasiocampidae > Dendrolimus > Dendrolimus punctatus. The sequence continues at coordinate 8,910,948 of CM022554.1, read as the reverse complement.
CACACATTTTCTGTTATGCCCCTATTCATAAAAGGATAAAGAGACACTTTCATACATTTTTGATCTTGGTTTAAATTGTAAAAAGGTGAGAGTGATTTTAAGACATGTTTTTATTATGTTGATATTTTTGATAATTGCACTGGTTGTAGTTTTTTTGAATGAATTAATAGTGGGTGTGTTTTCGTATTGTTACGAGTCGCGAGACTCGAATTAAAATGTCATTAGAATTACTATAGAGTTTATTAGAACTATACAAACATGTATAACGCAGGCACAAATATAACCGAACAAAATAAGTCCAAATGTAATGCAGAAGATCGTAATTCAATAAAACGCGCAAAATCCGTCACTTATTAGATTCCCGATTGTAGTACACACGTCTCGCTTCGCTCGTGATTCTCGCTCGACTGACTCCTCCCTCAATCGGGCCATTGCTTTATACTGCACAAATGCAATATATTCGCCAGGCAGCGTAGACCGAATTTCCTAGAATCAGCTTATAGAGTTTAAATCCGTAACACCTGGCTAATGATCACAATATAACAATAAGCCGTATGCCAATAAATAAATAAAAGAAGACGACCATAAAATAATTTCAATGTTATTAGTTCAAATGCCGACGGGCAATAAATGTGCTTTGTTTCAGATATGCAGGTGAATTTTGTGTTTGTCGGGACCTGAGTTGTAACACTATTATTAATTGTTGAAATTGATTCACACAAATCTATGATGGTATTCTGTAAGTTATTTTTTTTGTGTCCTTATTTTTAAGAATCTTCATCTGCCAAATAGAATTTAGGACTGATGTTTTCCTTTTTGTAGTAGAAAATTTTAAGGCCTCTTTTAAGCCATAAATAATATTAGCCCATAAATGTCCCACTGCTGGGACCGGGCCTCCTGTTATGGGGGGAACGGGCAGTATACTTGCCATGCTTGTCTAAGGCGACTTGGCGGATTTGACACATCGGTTATCTCAATGTGCAGGTTACAAAACGACACATTTCTTTGGAGCAAAGGGCGCCCTTTCCTTTAATCTAATCAGTAATTGAGGATTCTACTTGAAAATTCTTTTTTTTTTCAATTCTTGCATATTAGACATTGAGCTTCTCTGCAATATTATGTATTTGGCTACAACAATTTGAAGCGGTAATGGCCTTATATGTGTCTTATTGACTTTATCTAGATGGCCAGATCATTCAGTGTGTTATTTTGAGCATTTGTGGCATAGCATGGTAATTCTTACCTATATCAATCTTTTGTAATACAACGCGACACTCTTTTTCCAGCATCTTTTTCAGAAGCATAACATCATCTGAAGGTTTGTCCAACTCAACATCATTGATATCAGGATCATCCTCATGATGTGAATCTAGGAAAATATTTTTATTTTTGTCGACAATGGTTTCATATATGCAATAACTGTCCAGTTCCCTAATACCAACAACTATCAGGTACCCTTGTGGTGGCACTATATGCACAACATTAGTTGCGCGACACATCAGTAACCAAGAAGAATAAAAAGGCTGTCAATATTATGACAAATATAAAAAAGTACCCAGCAAAACCGTTGTAAATAATTCGTTTGTGACACTCTGCCAGTGGGAATAAACAAGTATAATCTCTTCATGTGCTCTGAATTTTTATTTGTCCAAAACTGTTGACCCAGAGGTTGTAGAGCCTCCAACACCCAAATAGAAAAATTATCAGGTTACCTATTAGCAAGAACCACTCTTATTCTTTTTCTAAAGCCTCATTTGTATTTACATTAGTTATGCAGTTACTGAATTTTCAAATAAAACTTGCCTTCTTCCTCTTCTTTGATCTTAATATAATTCTCTTCTTCGTTGACTTCTTCCCTTCCTCCTTTAGCTTCTTGTTTTATTCCTTCCACAGTATTTGTTTCTAATGGATTGCATTCCAATTGATACAGTTCTTTAACAAGATACTTATAAGTAAGATCATTCGTCTTACTGGCCAGCAATAATATTTTATTCTGTGATTCCTGAAATTTAATTGTCTATTATACATATGAAATGAAAGAATTAATGAAAACTTTTTATTGTACATTATAAACATGAACCTAGACCAATTAGTATGGATACATTTTGGCTTTATCACTCATAGGATCTCTTCCAGGCAATCCAGTATACAGGGAGACATAAATATATGTATACTAAAATAAAATTAATACAATTCTAACCAACGAGGAATAAAAAGCAAATAAAAATAATTATTTAGATCATAAATAGCAGCCTGTAAACATTCCACTGTTGGGCTCTGATTTCCCACTATAGGGGAACAGACAGTATCATGCTTGTCTAAAACAGCTTGGCAGGTTTTACGGATCGGTTATCTCGATATGCAGGTTTCATTACAATGTTCTCCTTCACAGTTCCTAGTATGTGATAATTGTAAAAATATACACACTAAGTCAGAAAACTGCCTAGTAGTGCATGCATTATGGCCAGAATTCAAACCTACGCAAAGAAGATTATTGCGTCCACCAATAAGTTCTGAATGCATAATGGCAAAATAAAACCATGTTAGACAAAAAAGATTGTCACTTTTGTTGATAAAAAAAGTGTGATTTGTGTTTAGAAACACACTTAGCCTTAATATGAAACAATTAAACTATTTTTGAGTATAGTAAACAAGTTTTAAATTAGTTTGTTGATTTTTAAATTTGAAAATAAGTTTTTACTTGCTTATATATTATGATGATGGCTACAAAGCAGTTGCGACACTCAATGCCTGCTGCCGTGGTATGCTCGATCGCTTTAGTCGAAAATCACTACCAGTGACTTAGGTTAGACTTGAAACCAAAGTGCACAAGTAGAGTGAGTGTGCCGCAGGAGCGGGCAGCCAGTGCCAGAATAGACTGGTCACCATCATTACAATATAAGAAACAAACAAGTGAAAAAAATAATATCATAAGAACTACATGTCTCCTAGACATTGTGGTTGCAGAAGGGAGAAGTACTCCTCCCTCACCCCTCATTACTTAAAATTCAAATAGTAGGTATTTGAATGTTATGTTAAAGTTTAAGGTAATGAAGACTTACTTAACATAGTATTAATTCCATAGTCATAGAAACTTACTTCAGGAACATTTTCAATAAGAGCTGTAAGCAACTTCTCAGCCTTCAAAGCCCTCATCATTAATTTCTGTGACATTTTCAGGTGTGCATAGCATATGTAGCACACAATGAGCGGTTTTTTTCCATCATTAGTTTCAAACTGAAATGCAAAATAATAAACTAATTACTGTTTAGAAATCATTTTTTGTTGAAGAGCAAAGGTAGCTGTTTTTTACTTGTCATATATCGTATTTGCTGACACAATTCCAATTAGGAAAATATTTTGATATAATAAATAAACTCACCTTAAATTTCGTAAGCCTTTCCCATATTTCTTGACATACAGTGTTGCTTATAGCGTACATACGCCTATCTTCGCACAAGCATACCCTGCATCTATGTGATATGGTCATCTTAATGAATAAATAGTTTATCACTTTTGTAGTAGAACTAAAGTTAAATATGATGAAGATATGACACTTGGACAGTAGAAGTTTTAGTTTTAAACAAATAGTACGCCGGATAATACCGAACGCTATATCAATACAAAACTTAGCTTTATGAAGACGAAAATTCCTCCAAAACTAATTAAAATTAAGCTCACAGGCACAGGTAACAATTAAGTTTCTAATCATAGGTATTAAATTGCACGCAAATGCATTGTAATTCATTGTATTCAAGTGTATTGTATTGAATTTAGAGGTGTGTAATTCCTGAGTGATTAACTCAAAAGATATATATCCGACGCGAAGAGTGATTAGATCCGTATATCACTTGCATTCAAAATGTATCTTTATATCTTTAACTCTTTAGTTCATTCCTGTTCCACGCGATGAGAGAGAATGATTGGCCCGCGCACTACACTACATGCGTAGTGAGTGAACGAGGAAACCGAATATAATTGCAAGCCAAAATAAATCGTAACACTGTAGTTTTATGGTGTAATTTAGTTTTAATGTAATTAATTTTATGATATTGCTTCACTCTTTGTTTATATTTTTTTGCGTTGCACAGGTACGCGTGTCGGCTCTGCCAGTATATGCCATGACACTGACACTATTCACTGTAAAGATAAAGAGATAAAGATATGAAAGAGTGATATATATCTTTGTATCAAAAAGATATATATCACTCTTTTCTTCTTGGTGAGTGATTTTTCCCATGACTAATTGAATTGGATTTGAAAGCATTGGGACGACAATTGCGACACTGAGATGCATCTAATATCAAAGTCAAGTGTCAGTAGTCTCAGTAGTCACTGTCACTATACATAGGTACGTTCACACAGAGCACGCTCTATGGAAGAACTGTTTGAATTAAAAGTATAATTATATATTAAGTTATATATGTACATAATTACATATTTTAAATTACGAATGATGGTGGGCTTGCAATGTATCTGAATAAAGAATGTCCTTTGAAGTGTGCACATTGTAAATCCAAAGTGACGGATGTGACTTTGAGTGTTCGAACGTCCTAAAGCTATTTGGAGAGTGTGTTATGGTCTTGTCTGCGCATTGTTCGAACGCGCCCGTCAGCCGCTGCTGACGGTTTCACTATAGGCCTCCGGTAAAGCAATGTGTACCCAGCAGTATTAATGTATTAATACGTAATATTTTGCAAACATTCACTTCAAACGTCTACAGTGAAAATACAAATAAATAAATATAATCATAATGATATTTCCAATTTTGAACGGTAACATTTCTGACAATGAACAACTTTTCTAGCGAGATTTAGCAGTGTGGCAACATTTTTTTTAATTTACTCATTTCTAACGCATCTTACGTCAAAGTCATATAGGTCATTGACGTTATTGTGAAATTTGCGATCATCATTGGAAACAACAAAACAACCACGAAATTCTCATCGAATCGTCACACCAAATCTATGTCGTCGCCGCGTAGACGTGGAAGCGTGGACCGCGATGTGAAAACGCGCGGCGAGGAAGCCCCCATGTCGGATTCGCAAGCCCACCATGCGATGACGGAAAAGCGAAGTTTTTTCTACCCAGACAGCAGCAGCGACACAGAAGAATACAGAAAGGAAGGCGAGGAGCGTCGTAGGAGGCTCTCGAAGCGTACTGGCAGCAACATACGGCCCCGTATTACCAATATGCCACCGAAAAACCTTGCGTCAGGCGGGGCAACACCGTCGACGTCGACAGCTAGTGATCTTCCGAAAAATGGCCAGAAGAACTCGCTGCCGACTGGAGAAGAGCGTATCACCATTGTGGTAGATAACACACGTTTTGTAGTAGACCCAGCGCAGTTCACAGCTCATCCCAACACTATGCTAGGGAGAATGTTTAGCTCTGGTAAGTTATGCTTTGTTCTCTTTCATTACCTACTTTTTATAACAATGAAAGCCTTATTTAAAGTTTTGTGATTTATTGTGATTGATTTTGGGTATATTTAATCAATTTAAGTAGAGCTATGGGTAATTTAGGGAGTAAGGTTAGAAGTTATAAAAGATTAAATCCATACTTCTCAATATTATTTAAAACCTGCCTTTATGAAATAACTACAAATGGGCTATAAATCGAAAAAATTGCAAATATTATTTATTCTAAAGTGCAATATTGAATCATTATATTTTGGTATTAAAATTAGGGATTAGGGCCTATGCATTTTGATGTATGTGTACTAGATGAGTTATTTGGTTTTAATAGTTAATTGTTCCTATATGAGGTTTTTAATGCTTATTTATTCCCTTTTCACATTTTTAAATATAGATCCAATTACACAAAGTTTGATATATTATGTTAAGAGTATATCTGTGGCTATCGAAGGAATGCATTGAAATGTTGAAAAACATTATTTTAAAATTGGACATAGTTTCGCAAAAAGGACCCAACCCACAAATATGTGACTTGAATTATTAAACATAAAGTTTTATCTGTATTTCTGCATTTATACAGTTAAACTTATTTGTATAAAAATGATACATTTACACTTATATTTTCCTAAGAACCCATAGACACAAACAAGTATAACAATGCAGAAAGACAGCTAAAACTTTTATCGTTGATAATTCAACAGTAAGATTTCGTGGGTTGGATCCTTTTTGCGTAATTATGTCTGATTACAAAAAATATATCATTATTTCCGCATTATTAATTCATTTTTTTTTCTAATCAGCCTTTGGCTAAAGTATGGTAATGAATGATTTGTACTATATACATAAACACACACCACATACACACATGCGCACAATGCTTACATCCTAGATATAGACACTAAACTACCAACAAATTTGTAGTGGTTCTGCCTTAAAAGGTTAAGGGCGATCCACAATTATGTCACATTAAGTGGGGAAGGTCCTAAAATTGCATAATACGTGATGTCACACTAAGGAATGTGATTAGCTGTGACAAAGAAGTGGGAGGGGTCAAGAATCATGAAATTCCTGGGATAAAATTTGTAGGTGCCCCCTTTATTGGTTTCATTTTTAGTTTTTTTGTGTTTTAGATTGACATTGCTTGTATATGATTTCTTTTACTAATACATAGTTGGCAAATTGATCAATAAAGATAATCACAATTTCAACGAAAATAATAATATTGTCATCTTTAACCCAGAATGATTGTTAGGCTTGAGGCACTCTCTTTGTAATGACAAATTATTTTACAGAGTAAATATGATGTAATGCACTCATAGAACATACAAAGAGTGTATAGACACACACTTCACCCTTTTATGTTAAGTCTTTTACAGTGCTGGCTGACAATTGGAATGCGCTGCCTCGTACTGTCAGAGAGGCCAAAACATCAGTTACATTTAAGAACACACATAGAAAACACTACTTTTTCTTTAATAATTATGCTTATTTCTTATAGGCTACTTAATATATATGTATCTTATAAATATGTTTGTATATATTTAATTTATAAAGTAATTGAAGTTTGTGTATTTAATTTATAAAATATGTAGTTTAAGGGTGGCCTGCATAATGATCGTTTTTAAATAAAATTAGTTTATCATATTAAACTGCCTAAATATGTTTTACACAAAAAGTATTGACAGTTCTCTAAACAGTGGCAAATTTTGTGTTGTGCTAGACGCTAATTGTATTTAAGGGTGATAAATATGTTTTGTGTTTCTTAAATAAATTTAAGCAACCTTTTTTTTTTACAAAGGGAAGTGCATTTGCGGACTCCCCGCCGGGGGAGACTACGGCGGGGGAGTATGGGACTCGCCGGTTAGAGGAGCCGGAATACCCACTAAAACCCCTTGGTGCCACCTGACGCCATGTACCAGGGCCACGGGATATGCGCGAGCGACCCCGACTGGCGTGGGCCCACCCCTGTTGTTGGGCAGGCCTCTCCATACTCAGTTGAGAGGGGCGCGCGCGGGCACCCACGCGCCTCCTCGTCGGCGGCTTTGAGTGCGGGTGGCGGTCTTATAGCCTCCCCTGGTCGTCACCCGCTGCCGCCCGCCCGTGGCTGCCAGGAGTCACGGGCGCTATACTCCTTCGGTGGGGGAGGGGGAGGCTGCGAGGATTGCTCCTGCGCCTTCACCCCTCCCTCTCCTTCCCCCCCTCGCCGATTCGCGCTCTCAGCAGCGTCAGCGGTGGGGGGGGATTCGCGATACGGGGGAGGGGGAGACTGCGAGGATTGCTCCTGCGCCATCCCCCTCCCTCTCCTTCCTCCCCCCCTCGCCGCCTCGCGCTCTCAGCAGCGTCAACGGTGGGCGGGGCTTCGCGATAGGGGGGAGGGGGAGGCTGCGAGGATTGCTCCTGCACCATCACCCCTCCCTCTCCTTCCTCCCATTTTCCCCGCCGCCTCGCGCTTACAGCAGCGTCAGCGGTCGGAGTCGGGGGAGGCCACCTAACTTCGGAAGGGAAAAGTGTTTTGGGAGGAGGTTTGGAAGGAAGGGAAGGCTTTTAGGAAGAGGAGGCGGAAAGGTGGGACACCACTGTCACGGAGTGAATGGGGGAATGTGACAGTGGCCGCTCGGGGCCCCGGGGACGCATCCCCTTGTACCGCTTCCTGGACGGAGGGGAGTCCAGGGCGGCACCCCCTTTTTTTTTTTTTTTTTTTTTTTTACATGGGGAAATGCGTTGCCGCACCGTCAGCCGCGCGGGGGATCATGCGCGGCCGGTGTGTGGGGCTCCCCGACGCCGGTTCAATACGACCGGCTGCCGGTATACCCACTAAAACCCCATGGGAGCCTTCCTTCCGCCTAGCGCCGGGGTCGCGGTACATGCGTGAGCTTAACCCGCAACCCCGGCAGCGGCTGGCCGCCTCGTAAACAGAGGCGGCCTCTCCTGTGTGCGGGCCGGGGAATGACGTTTCCCCGGCCCTGAGAGGGACGCGCGGCTGCCTCTCGCGCCCTCTCGCGGCATTAGTGCGGGCGGAGGTCTATGTGGATCCCCCAGACCTCGACGCCCGCTAGGGCGGCACCCCCTGGGGGAAAGTAAAGCAACCTTAAGCAAGCGGCCCTAAGTATGTTTGTTCAAGATCTAATAATCTGCACCACCTAAATCGACAGATTAGTAGATCGTTAGATTATTCCTAGATTTAATACTTTATCGATTTTAATGATTACTTGACATGACTCGATAGACCGATGAAGTGTGTAACATCTCAACGCGCCTAGTGCTTTCGTGACTCCAAATAACATCACAGCTGTTTAGTAGTGCTGCATGACTAATTTTTTAATGAAATATGAATGTATGAAACTATGTGACTATGAAACTATGAATATCTCAAAAACTGTTCCGTTACTTTAGAACTGAAACTGTAAGAACAATTTGTTCAGAATTATATGTACTTTACATATTTTCGTGTTAGCAGAGGGCAAGCACAAAGAGTATATTGAATATATGGAGATAGAGTCTTCAGTCGGGAGAATCGTGCTACTAGCACATCTAGCGAATATTAATGGCGCTAACTCGTATATGAACGTACCTAATATATGCATGCGTGTGTGTGTGTGTGTGTATGTATTTGTACGTATAGCGGGTTTGTGTATACTTTGTCTTATTCATAGACAGAGTAAGTTTGAACGCTTATGGTTTCTAAAGAAGCGTTCAAACTTACTCTGTCTATGAATAAGACCGATATTCTATATATTGTATGCTTAGGTATGGAGATTTCTTCCACCAGGAATTCCAACTGTATTTAAAATAAAATTTCATATTATTTATAAATTGTATATAATTTTAATTAATACATATCACTGCACATCAAGTTTTGTGTTGATATAAAAATCCAATAGTGTGTTTGGTCGGTCCAATTAAACAGATTCACAAGTCACATAATAATAATCAGTAACTTCGATATCCAAAAGCAGTTTTCTTTAATAGATTCGCCAGAGTCCAAAACTACATATAGATCGTTAATAATAATCCACTTCATAAAACAAACAGAAAACTATCCCAGATGTTAATATACATAAGTTGAAAATATGACGAAAGTCGGCACTTGATTTGAATATGCATGTTTATTTAGAAATATTAAATATTATTATATTTGATTAAATAAAAATGGGTTTCATTTGAGTTTTTTTGATAATGTCATTAATAACAAAATAATGCTAAGCAACGAGCTGCAGTCTATGGCAGGTACAAAGAGTTTATTATCCACCATATAAATACTGCATAATAGAGAACCCATTTCAGTATCGAATAATCGATAAAATAAATCCTGTCAGATATTTGTAAATTTTAAGGATAATTATAGGCATAGGTATCTTATGACTAACAACAGGTAGACGGAATCTCCCATATTAAAATCTAAAGGAAGGCGATTTTGGAATATGAAACTATATGAAGATTTGCCATCGCAAGGATGAGATGCAGAAGTCTCCGAAGTAGCGGACCCACGTCCTACGTCCGCTCTTTTCTACAAAACGGCTAATTTCTGCAAAACTGCTTATTAAAACGTAAAGAGGGATATAGCTCATTCGCTCTAAAGAACTGTACTACTCCTTTTGCTCAGCAGCGACACGTAATAGAAATAGAGCCGACAACTCTCACTATAGTCCATTCAAGAGCCTATAGAGCTAAAGCGAGTCGTGTTGTGAGACGTAAGTACGACAAAATTCTAGATCAAAATATCACTGGCGTAAACAAAATATTTTTGATCTACTTTGAAAGAATGAAAGATGTAATATTTATTAACGTTACTTGTCAATAAAAAGAATGTCATCATATACAAATATATGCTTAAGTATGTTAAGCGCGCCACTTTCCTCTGTTCTGAACAGTGTCTAGATTTCTCAGTTTTGACGTTCGTTTAGGTGATCCACTCTTATCTTTCTAGTGATACTAACTGGTCGCCCCAAGTATGCTTTCCTCATATTCCAATCCTCCTCCATCCGTTCTACGTGACCGAGCTAGCGGAGATATTGAGCCTTTCTCTCTTCAATTATTCTAGGCTCGGCCACGAGGTTTTCTATGTCGGAGTTGGTTCAGGGTCCGTACTATCTCCTCTGTTTGTTGGATCCAAACAGTAAACTTGCTAATAACTTATTGTTTTAAATTGAGTTTTTATATTTGATTAATTTCTTAGATTTTCTAAGTAATAATTTAAACTACAGTATAATTTTAAAAAAGTTGCACAGCTTTCAATGTTGAAATTGGTAAGAATATTTGTGCATTATGATTTGTTGTTGTTGTTAAAAAAATCCAATTTATGTCTTAATATAACAAATAGATTATTTTATTGATACATCTTAGTCCATAAAATATAGCACATAAATATGTAATAACGTTGAAATAGTTTGCATTTAGAACATTTGTTACCCATGCAGACGCAACCAATGTGTATATTACATAAGTTAATGCACATATCATTTTAAAGAATACTTTACTCCATTTAAAAAATATTTACGTGGCGTTTGTCGATACATTAATCGTCAAGGTATCGATTAACTCAATTTGATAAGATCATAATAAGCCATCCCTAACTACATTAACAAGTATTGACACTGTCGTAATTTGGCACTTTTTTTTTCAATGACTCCATTTACTTTGGTTAGTTATAAAGAGTCTTAATTAAATGTATTCAAACATATTAAATATATATCAAAAATATTTATTTCTAATAAATATTTATGTTTTTATAAATGTTTACTTATATATTAATAACTTAGAAAACAAATATATGTGAAACAAAAACTTAAGGATACTAGCAGTGCTATCTGTCATGTAAAGTTTTAATCATTCTACGAATAACCTGACTAAATGAAAAGGACCGAAAGATCTAAACACTAACAGGAAATTGAAAACATTCATAAATCTATAAGTTAATAGCGATTTTTTTAAATTTTTTTTCACCTTCATTTGTTTTAAGTTTATACCCCATGGGCAAGCATAACCCTATACATATTTGTCGGCGAACCATCGCCAAGGACAATATATTGACAATGACACTTTAGCGGAGTGTTGCATATCTATGGTTGCAGGCGACCACCATAATGACAGAGACGTGTCGAGACATGTCTTTGGGCGTTGTTGATCAAAAATAGTACATTTGATATTGGATAGGAGTTGGTGTGGTCGCAGGGGCATTGAGTGTGCAACAAATCGCTATTATCAAAGTGCATTGTGATTTAGAAAAGATGATTGTTATTTAAACAATAGAAACACTATATTGGCAAAGATCACGAAAGATGTCAATTCCATGAATATGCCCATATACATTATGCCATGCCATGATAACTTCTGATGAATAGGCTCGTCATGAGCTTATATATTTATTTATTTGGTTTACCAACAATTACTTGCACTAACATCAAGGATATACATAGATATATTAAAAAAAAATGACAAATGCAGTAATTACTTTATGCAAACACTACATGCAATTTTTTATATTTTGTAGTTTGAAAAATTATAACATAATTTCAAGAAGGAAATGATAATAATAAGGCTTTAATAGCTATTGCATTAAGTTTTATATACTATGTCTTACCGCGTCTTCATTCACTTAATTAAGTTAAGGGAATTGTCCTGAGGCGTAGCCGCCGGGAAAACTTTAAATAAACTTAAATCTGGTAATTTTAGAAAATTACCAGAATACCTTGTCAATTTTCAGGCATTGATTTCACTCATCCGAATGAGCGTGGTGAATACGAAGTCGCCGAGGGTATATCTGCGACGGTCTTCCGCGCGATCCTCGAGTACTACCGTGGAGGCACTATCCGCTGTCCTCCCACTGTCTCCGTTCAAGAGTTGAGAGAGGCCTGCGACTATCTTCTGGTGCCGTTCGATGCTGACACTGTGAGATGTCAGGTATTACTTTTACTATTCCATAGCTAATGAGAGATGAACCAAGCGCATGACGGTGCAAGTAAACTGAAAGATTCTGCATAACTGACAATATCCATGGTTATGTTTCCTGAAACATACAAAGAATATATACAGATTTTCAACTACAACAGATGGGCCTAGGTCTGTGCGAAGCAACACTAGCCTCTCTGGAAGATCTCTCTCTGACATGAGTTTTTGACGGGAACTGAAAGGAGATGTAATGCTGTGCAGTTTTATTTTCTAAACATGTGTAAAATTACTCTAAAATGAACAATAGTTGTAGGATATTGATAGTTTTTGTGATTATGTGTTTTGTGAGAAATATGAACTGTATAGTCAAATGTGGCCTTTTGAGTTGTCACAAGAACTCCGTTGACTGGCACTAGCTGATTACCTACAGTTCAGCTTAAGATTTAAAAACATGAAGAAAGTATAATGTTAACTAAGATCTGGCTTAAAGGCCTAGTTGCCAAGTCATAAATCTAAATAAAAAAATAAAAATCCCTCTGACATGGGGGAGCATTCCATCTCGCTCTTACCTACAGTTCAGCTTAAGATTAAGAAAATGAAGAAACTATATTATAAACTAAGTTTTGGCTTAAAGGCCTAGCTGCCAAGCCATAAATCTAAATAAAAAAATAAAAATCCCTCTGACATGGGGGAGCATTCCATCTCGCACTTACCTACAGTTCAGCTTAAGATTAAGAAAATGAAGAAACTATATTATAAACTAAGTTTTGGCTTAAAGGCCTAGCTGCCAAGCCATAAATCTAAATAAAAAAATAAAAATCCCTCTGACATGGGGGAGCATTCCATCTCGCACTTACCTACAGTTCAGCTTAAGATTAAGAAAATGAAGAAACTATATTATAAACTAAGTTTTGGCTTAAAGGCCTAGCTGCCAAGCCATAAATCTAAATAAAAAAATAAAAATCCCTCTGACATGGGGGAGCATTCCATCTCGCACTTACCTACAGTTCAGCTTAAGATTAAGAAAATGAAGAAACTATATTATAAAGTAAGTTTTGGCTTAAAGGCCTAGCTGCCAAGCCATAAACCTAAATAAAAAAAATAAAAATCCCTCTGACATGTGGGAGAATTCCATCTCGCTCCTCCACCCTTATACGGGACACACTCCCTTCACTATTTTTCTTTAGTTTAACTATGATTTGTTGTTCAATACTGAGTTATCTGTCTATTTTGTTCCAGAACCTTCGTGGTTTACTCCACGAGCTCTCGAACGAGGGTGCCCGTCGCCAGTTCGAGCAATTCCTGGAGCGATTGATCCTCCCACTGATGGTGGCATCAGCCCGTCGTGGTGACAGGGAGTGTCATGTTGTGGTGCTGCTCGATGATGATGCAGTGGAGTGGGATGAACAGTATCCTCCTCAGATGGGTGATGAGTATAGCCAGACTGTGCTCTCCACTCCGCTGTATAGGTTCTTCAAGTATATTGAAAATAGGTAATTCATTCTTCTTTTTTTATTTCATACTAGCTTCTGCCCGCGACTTCGGTCGCGTGGAATACTGTCTCAGTGACACCATACCCTGTCAAAATCTCTGCTTCTACTATGTTACGTTGCAGAGAAATTACTTTCAGTCTGCTATAAGCTGTTTAATTAAAGCTTTTTTAACTATCCCACGGGAACTCTTTAATTTTTCGGGATCAAAAGTATCCTATATGTTGACCAGGGATACAAGCTATCACCATACAAAATTTCATGTAAATCGGTCCAGTCGTTTCGGAGATTAGCCGGTACAGACAGACAAACAGAGAAACAAAAATTCGAAAAATATCTAAATTAGTTCTATTTTACTTCTTACAACCCCCTGACACGGTTTTTAGCATTTTTTTTCATTGTACAGAAATTCGACCTCTCCAGTTTAATTATATGTATAGATGTTAGTAGTAAAAGTCGAATAAAACAAGATGGCGCCTTTGGGAAGTGTATATACATCAGTGCTGGGTATAGCACCATAACTTCAGTTTATTTTTTTAAGAAGTTCCATGGGATTTTTTATTATATTTACGTTTATGGTTTGACAACTAGGCCTTTAAGCCAGATCTTAGTTTACAATATAGCTTCTTCATTTTCTTAAGCCTATTTAAAGCACAGCTGAACTGTAGGTAATGAGCTGGTGGCATTCAACGGAGTTCTTGTGACAACTCAAAAAGCCACATTTGACTGTACAATTCACATTTCCCACAAAAACACATAAATACTACTCAAAAACTACCAATATCCTACAACTATTGTTCATTTTAGAGTAATTTTACACATTTTTAGAAAATAAAACTGCACAGCTCAACATCTTTAAGTTCCCGCCAAAAACTCCAATTCCACTGGAGAGTTTTATTTTGGCTGCCATGAAATATTTCTCTTAAGAAATGTAAATTAGTTTAGATGACGTATTTAGGGTTGCCACCTATTTTTGAGAAAAATAACGTATCACATTTTTTAAGTTGGGAAATAATAAAATATTTGGAAGAAAAATAAACTATCTTTCAAAATAATAAAATTACGTTTTAACGGTTTTAAGCGCGGTTATTTATTTTTGGTTATTCCGACGTTTCGGCCACTTAAGTGGTCGTGGTCACGGAAAACCGTTAAAAAGTAGGTTTATTATGTATTCAAGTCACAACAACTTAAGGAAATATTATCTTTGAACATTTTATTTATTTACTAGTTTAGTATTTTAATCGAATCCCTAGGCAGTAAGTAGTATGTCACTGACACTTCAGATAGGTGACTTATTTATCGTTGACATTGACAATCTAACATTTCGTTCAGTAATTAAAATGTTTTTTATATTTTTATATTAATCTTACACAATTTCTGTTTCGAAGTATCATTAATAGCTGAGTGTATGTGTGTGTAGTGTGATTAATATTGAGTGAGAGAGAGATCCATACAAGTATTTTATTTTACGCATGACATTAAAGATGGAAAATAGAGTGTTTTCATATGCTTCATTTTTATGCAAAATTAATAAAGTATATTTACCAAAAAGACCTGATCGCCGACAAAAGACAAATTCACACCGGCATACCTGTAGACTTCTTTTGTTTACTTTGTGTTTTAAATTTGTGATTAGATCAACAACAATTAGCCATTGTGTAATATTTTATGGTAGTCATTAGCCAGATGTGATCCTAGGAAATTCAGTCCACGTGGCCGAGCGTACATATTGTATTTGCACTGTATGAAGCAATTTATTTAATTTGTTTGGGAAACATACAATAATTAATATTCTTAAATATAAAACACAAAATTAATACATATATAAAATAAATTGGCTCAAAGTTAATAAATAAAGAAACAAAAAAAGAAATAATGCCCTAATGCCCCAATTAAGATATGAGGCAAACGAGCGATAACCACAGGCGGAGCGAGATATATACATTCGGTAAGCTATTTAGTGACTGACTTTGCGCGTGTTATTGAATCGTGCAGTTTGGACTGGTTGTGTTCAGTTATATTCATACCTGTGCTATACATACTTGTAGTAATAAAACTATAATCCTTCCAACGGCATTTTAATTCGAGTCCTGCAACTCGTAACAGTAGAATACTTTATTATAAAGTATAGTTGGCAACCCTGGCCATATTTGATAGTTTTTTGTAGTAAATCTCTATGGAGTGAATTTTTCATGGAGACCTTGTGTTGTATGTAGCTTAAAAAATATTATTATATATTTATGTATATCGATATACGTATATTTTTGTCTTATTTCCATGTCTATTTATACTTATCTTAAAATCTTATATATATAACTAGCTGTCCCGGCAGACGTCGTCTTGCCCGGTTAGAAATAAGGGTTGATCGTAGAGGGTTGAAAATTTAGGGTTGTATGTATTTTTTAGTTCTGTATCTTAAAAAAATAGAAATTAAAAATTTTGTCTAAAAAATAAATAAAAAAATTTAAGGGTGGACTACCCCTAACATTTAGGGGGATGAAAAATAGATGTTGGCCGATTCTCAGACCTACCCAATGTGCACACAAAATTTCATGAGAATCGGTCCAGTCGTTTCGGAGGAGTATGGCAACGAAAACTGTGACACGAGAATTTTATATATTAGATTTTCATTGTATTTATATTGCAAAACCTACATGTTACACAATTTCCTCTAATCCATCCTAAGGTTGTCTGGAAGAAATTGCTTTTAGTTATAAGACCACCTATTGTCTTCTGTACTTAAACTTCTTAATTTAGACATAGACAACACTTTGTTGTTCACCATAACAAAAATTACAAAAAAATGCACAAGACAATAGTTACTTGGTAAAACAAAAGGCGGCCTTATCGCTAAAAGCGATCTCTTCCAGGCAACCTGACTTAAAAGGAATTCTTAAATTATCTATAATTGAAGACGTGAGTGGATGAAGGTGATATGTCGTATATTCGGATTTTTGCTTTTTTTGCGTAGATGAATGTTATAAGTCGATACCAAATGACTACAGACCTTAGGCCATAGATATAAGGCATATTTAAAAAATAAAAAGTTGCTAAAGGTGTTAATTTCAGTTCAGTTTCAAATAAAAGTAAAACTTTTATCTTGATTTACTCAGAATTGGAATTATGCGACTTATCACCTTCGTCCACTCATGTCTTCAATGTATATAAAAGAAAAAATAAATAAAAATGACATACATGTACAGCAGATTACAGTCAAAAGTATAATAAACTATATCATATACAATATTGTGTAAGACTTACGTGATTATTCCAAAGTAAATTTTTTAATATGGCAAAAGACTTGGCCTTTCTGACGTCAGTGGGCAAAGAGTTCCAAAGGAAGACAGCCTGCATAGCGAAGGAGTTGGAATAAAATGTTGAAGAGTGTGCAAGGAGATTATTATTGGAGCGCAAATTGAGTGTAATTTGAATCTTAATATTATGCAATAATAGTACATTATGGTACTAGTGTGTAACATTGGTGATTACCGCCGAGGCGCCATTGAGACTCGAGCCGTAGGCGAGGGTCTTAAGAGAGCCGAGGACAGTAATCATCAATACACTCGTGTGTCATACGACGTTTTTCAACACACTTGTGAATAAAATAACAACAAAATAGATATTTTTCCTTGGAGTTTTCAGGTAGTAAACTTTCCATAACATTAAGGGCTTCACATCTTATATCGGGCGGTGTACAACATAAATAATTTTCTTCGTAACTAGTACTTGTAGACATTTTAATTAATAAATAACTATAATTTCAACAGTGAAAACGAGTTGTGAAAAATGTCTCGCTATGGCGGGAAAAGATAATCAGTTTTCCTATGCGCGCGCATTGCGATCGGCCACAGACTAAAGGGATGAGGATTTTTTTTACGCGCATAGGGTTTGCGCCTATTCTAACACGTACAAAATGCGGAATTTAAAGTTCTCTTTTATTACAGAGAAAAAAAGTTATATATGAGTGAAAGTTTTATTTATTAAACACGTACGAGTTAAAATTATCTATTTAAATAAGAAGTTGCATGAAATGAGCAAGCTATTGGAACATTAATTTATTTGTTCTATAGAACACGATCTTTTTTTTTGAATAAAAACTTTTTTAAGAACAAAGCAATTCAATTAAAATGAATCCAATAAAATTAAAAAAATCTATAACTCATTACTGAGTTATAATTTTTTTTACTCACAGTTTGACTATGGGTGTCATTCTGTGCCTAATTGCGGTGACCATAGAGCCACTTTATGAGCAAGTGTGTTGAAAAGTATATTCTATTCCATTCAATAAATTAAAAAAAATCCTTTACAGGGACGTAGCTAAACAAGTAATGAAGGAACGGGGTCTAAAGAAAATCCGTTTGGGTGTGGAAGGTTATCCGACTTATAAAGAGAAAGTCCGTAAACGACCCGGTGGGAGAGCGGAAGTCATATACAATTATGTGCAAAGACCGTTCATTCATATGTCATGGGAGAAGGAGGAAGCGAAGAGTCGCCATGTTGACTTCCAATGCTTCAAGTCTAAGTCTGTTACGAACTTGGCAGAGGCCACCGCTGACCCTGTTATCGAGTTGGAACCGAATCGAGTCCGAGACGAAGAGCAGGTTGAACAGGTTAGTTCTTTTTTTAAATTTAGTTTCGCACGGATTTTATATGAGACCAGTGTTTTCTTTTACTTTTAAAGCCATGTTGGCTTTCTTTTACTTTTAAATAATATTATTGTCAATTATTTTGACATTGATATTATCACTGACGCCGCACGATAATTGCGCCACACCGGTCCAGCCGGGCATGACACTATGCTCGCGCCGGTGTTTAAGCACGTTAATTTACTTGACAAACACTCCTTGTCTATGGCCGACCGCCAAAATTCAAATACGGAACGTAAACTTATCTTAAAAATATAATTTTAAATTAATATTATATTGCCCCCGCAAATTGCTAATACGCTGGAACCTTCTCAAATTAACATTCACGTGACGTTGTCCGCAACTCCATATGTACGCGTACTCGCCGACCAGTGATGCTAACAGTACTGCCTGTTCAGCTACGGTTACGTCACCAAAATGGCGGCCAGGCGCAATAGCATTATAGGGGACGATAACCACTTTTCTTAACCGGGGCCGTCTATCAGGGGCTTAATTATGCTATTCTAATATCTTGGTGTTGCGAAGAAATTCAAAGTACGATTCGATTGAGATAGTGTCGATAATTCATATTCTACTAAATCCACACTGTCTTCTTTATATCGTCGCGGAGAGTATTAGTAGAAAAAAGCTACCAAAATTTTAACCCTCTATTAAGAGCCAAATGTAATAATATTTTTTTGCACAAGCTGCCAGCTGCCATCAAAATTGCCGGGCCAAACCCAAGAGAATGATATCGTCTCTTTTATTCTAATACAAATTCTATATAGTTAGAGGGAGAAAGCATCAGATCAACGTTCAATTCAATAAATTTGTCGTGCTTCTCATTTATTTAAGCTGTGTGTGACAAATCGGACAACAAATCAGTGATGATTTCGTCTTAAGTTAAACATTTATTTCGGGTGTTTTCGCTTATAAATATAGGGCGTGCCACGGGCACAATATTGGGCTTAATAGAATACCGAAATCGGACAAACCTACGATCGAGGCGACAGTGTCTGGCGATTTTCTCGCAATAGTAGTAGCAGAATTAGGCCCCAAGTTGACAGCTACGCAATATTTTTTTTTAAATAAAATTAGTCTATTTTTGTGCAGCCGGTTGGTGAAGTTCAGGAGGACGAGCCTGCGCAGTGATTAAGGACCCGCTCCCAGCGAGCGGCCTTCCGTCTGATGGCCATGCTGTGTTGGATATGATACGCCAGAGATACGTATAAGGCCTATTTGTAATTCGAACTCAATTGTCTATGGCTAGAGTTATCTATATAAGGGTTGCCAGCCGTAAATTTTTAAAAAATACCAATTTTTCTACCTGCAACTCAAATCTATTAACAAGGATTTCGTTAAGGCAAATTAAATATGTCCAGAAAAACCTAAACCGTCAATTTTTATTATATAATTATACATTATAATATAAATAAATTAAGATTACCGACTATCAAAATTTCTTCATTTTTCCAGCTATATTAGTGTCTGAACATCTGTCTCTTAATAGTAAATTGGCAAAATCAATGCCAATGGCGTTAAATCCAGCAACAACAAAAATAGGATAGTAAAAATCCTGAGAGTAAACATACTGATGTACGAACTGTACCGTCAAATTGTACTATGGGAATATTTTATTAAAATGACCAATATAATATAATTAAAAAATTTACTAACAATATGACAATTTAATAATCAATTTTAAGTTACGTCAATTGGAATTTTAAACTCAAATCCAACCAAACTATAAGGTATTTGAGAGTAAGGGCCTTACTTATAATCATTTCTTAAATTTAAAGAAACTGCTCAGCAACTGATTAGTGAAAATCTTACCCATAAACTCCACTTTAGTCGAATATTTTGGGTACAACCTACGTTAATCATTCAAATTTGGTTAGTCAATGCTCCTCTTAGGTAAACTACAGTCAATACACGTTTATAAGTGAAAAAAAGATATTAATGGATTAGGGTCTGATTCTGATTTTTATACTTAAGAATCGTTTCTTAACTAGATTATTATAAGTAAGGCCATATGTTTGTGACTAAAATATTTCCCTTTATGCAATATTTAAGTACTTGCTCGTATCGATGACAGCTGTTCATTAGTACAAGTTTCGTGTGTTGCCTGTTATTTTGGTAATTAAATAAATCGGTAATTTTGGAAATGTTTTACGGCTCTGGCAAGACCTTATGAAACAGACCTTTATATATTTTTGAAAGTAAAAATTTACCGTGTTTTAAAAAAGCTTTAAACTCTTAATCGAAGCTTTCAAAATCGAATTACAAATAGGCAAAGTACTCTAAAAATTAGTCCAAAAGATGTTGGTTTTAACATGGAGTGTAGTTTTTATATTGTGCCACATATAAAAGACTTTAAAGTGATATAATATACGCACATAGTAAAATATATACCTCCCCCACATATATGGTGGTATTTGCAAATTATCGAATTATTACAATTTTTGTATTTATATCTTATGCTATACCAACGTTTTTTAAATACACAACAAATATTTTATTCTTATTTTTAAATATGGCCATATTGTACGGTGTTACAATACATGTAATGTCAAATTTCTACCGACGGTAAGGCAAGCTATTAAATAGTAACACTACTCCATCAGTGCCTAATCTAAGTTACCAGAAAGATGGATAATAATATACATGTTGAAATTACAGTGAAAACTCTATATAACGACACCGAAAGTCTGTGAATTTTATGTCGTTAAAGAGAGTTGTCGTTAAATGGAGAGAAGTCTGTTATTTTTGTCCGACTTCTTTTGCTGCACCAGTAAATTTGTTGTATTTTTTTATATTTTGCGATATTGAGATTTTGGTGTTAAAAGAAGTACTTATAAATTCAGGTATTTCTTAGCAATTTCGGTATGCATGATGTCGACCTTATTACGGGCTAGGATAATAAAGCCATAAAAGAACGTACACAGCTGCGCAGTTTTTACTAATTTAAGCCCTAAAAAGTACATGTTGTCGTTATTGAGAGTGGGTGTTATGTTATACAATAGAGTGTGTCATTGTATGGAAGACAAGTTAAACCAACCAAAGCGAAGTAATTTGGATGCTTAAGGGAGTTTGTCGTTAAATCGAGTGATGTTACATGGAGTTTACATTGTAATTCAAATATGTTACTGCGCCTTGCAAAATATGCATTTTGCAGCTACGACGGTATATGTGGGGGTTATCATTTGTACTGTTAATGTGCTTGATAATTTTTGTAATAATTTTTATATCCGTATTCATAGACAATGATTTAATTATTTTCGAGTGGCATATTAGGCCGGGTACACATCGGCGAGCTGTAACCGTAACTACGTACTCATTAGCGATCTGTTACTGTACACAGTAAGATACAGTAACGAGTCTAGTTCATACCAGCGTACTGGAAATAGACTGCCAGAGGTGGCTCTAGCCCATGTAGCGCCCTCTATCACGGTCAAAATAGAACACTTCCAGTCAGAGCTTTTTGTGGGGCACGCAGTGCCCTTAAAGGAAACTGAAATATCGAAAGATTGCCATAAAAACTGAAAAAAATATGAAAAAAACAAGTTGAGTTGGTACGCTAAAATGCCAACTTTCAGTAGAAATAGTGTATCAAATATTATTATGTATTCTAAACATTTTATAAGTTCTTGATATTCCTGAGTTGTACAATATTTATTAATGTCATAATTTATTAACCATAACGTTATTGGTGTTTCAACAATTAACTATCCATATACGTACTACGATTTATTGGGAAATGTGATAGTAATGATTAAATGTCTATTTGTCAGTGTCATTTAATTAATTAGTATAACATTCTATTACAGCTGTTAAACAGAGAAATGCTATTGCGTAAATGTACCAACTTTTTTTTCAAATACCAGTTTTTAGCGACATATGTACCAGGTTTGTTGGGCTACTATATAACGTCACTGGACACTCCGCAAGCCGCATACGATTATTAGTCACAGTGAGCTGCAACAGTTGCAGTTACAGGAGCTCATTCTTATTACCGTCGCGCTCCCAACATGCCCGTGAGCTATGTGCACACTATGGATGTAAAGACTATATTATTACAATAATATAGTCTTAAATAGTCTTTAATACTACAGTATTAAAGAAATTTTTGTTCTTTCTTCTATTTAAAATTTATTTGAGTCTTTCGTACTGATCGGACAAAAACGAACGATGAAAGACGATGGAGAGTGCGCCCTTAGTGACGTACAACGGTTACAGGTCGTAGATGAGTACCCGGCCTTAGGGCGCGTTCCCACTATGTCGTAACGATTAATATATCGTTGGACGACTGTCGTCTCTAACTGTTCCCATTGTAACGATTGTTTGTCGTCAAATTTTTTTATCGTTTAACGACTCGTGCTAGCCGTTCCCACTGTCATAACAATCTGTCGTCACTGCAAAAAATGTAGACAACATTTAGTCGTGTCGTTCTATATATGAACACCTTCATTTAAACATATAATCCACGATACTTAAAACTACTCGATTATCTGTCGTCACGACATAGTGGGAACGCGCCCTTAGTCTCTACAAGTATCGAATAAATATCGATCATTCGGAGACCATTATAATAACAGTTATGGTAGCGCAGGGAGCTTAATATCTATTGAATACAGAATTGAAGTGCTACGAATTCTAATGCCAAAAAGACTGAAGTATTTTCCTACTCGATTAAACATTGTGTACGAATACATTATATTGTTGGATGTTAGAATATATGATTAAATATTATGCAAATATTGATTGTCTATGTAAAATACTCTAGCTAAATAAATATATTGCGAATTTAATCACAGAATATGCACTTGAAGGCAAGTGGCATTAGCACTAGTCTACAGGGGCAGCTACAGATAGGTATTTATATGAAAAAGAGCTTATTGCACAGCCATCTGTTGTAAATCACAGTACGCGCAAAACTTATTTGCGCCTTGACTAAAGACAGCTCCGCGACTTGCGCAAATCCTGTCAACTTTGAACATTTATTAAAAATGACAGTGTGACGTGCGAAAGGGATGCCATGCGAGTCCGGATAGCGGACGAGCGAGAGAGCAACATTCTGTATTATAGGCTGGCCAACTAAAGTAGAACAGAATAGTGGCGCCACTATTGATTTATCTCAACTCTAGCAACACCAATATTGCCATAACTAATGTTTGATACTTGCTAGTAATTTTTAGTATTACGGCAAACGTACTGACTAACGTTTATTAATATGTATTTTGGCAACTGAGCCTATGATGTTTACTAAAATAATAATGACTATAATTTTGTAAGCAAGAGCTAAAACAACTTGCGATAAATAACAGAACAATTATTTGATTCAAAAAACTAAAAGAACCATTACAAACCTGTCATGTCGGCGGTTCTTTAGTAAATATCGTCAAATTGACGTAAAGATTTTTGTTTAAAATATCGATAGACATCCTTGGTAAATTTTAAAAATAACTGCTTATATGAAACTTAGTATTGTTATATCCGTATTTAGTTATTTTTAGTGGATTTTGGATTTGAAATAACGATAAAATTAAAATTATATGGATAAATTCGATTGCTTTACAATTTACTGACATTGACTACAACATAGAATGTTACGTGTGTGTAAGAATAAGCCTAAATGGCGCTCTGTTGTTCGTGCCTACCCCGCAAGGGACCTGGCGTGAAGTTATGTATGTATGTATGTATATAGAATGTTACCAGAAGGCAAAAAAACATGTTCTAGACATTATGGCCAGGTTGTACCATTGCGTGAACCTTATGATTGTCGCACCTTTAGAATTATAGACCTAATTATAAATATCAAGTTATTCAATTTTGTACCTTATTTTTTATGTGATAGATATTTAAATTAAATGATTCATAATGTGGGTGTAGGTCTCTATTATTCTTAGGGTGCGTTGAGTTCTATTGCATACTTGCACAAACTTCAAGGCCGCATTTTAGTTTTGTACGTACTATAAGAACGGTCTTAAATATGATGTGTTCTATAAATTAATATAACCAGATTTCTGCGTTTCTTGTATTTTAGTTTCCATTTAATAAAGCAAAATTATTAAAATTGCTGTAAAATATATTGGAACTATTTTCACTTGTTGTTTTGATAGTGTGTTCGAAAGGGATGCGTAAACAATACATTCTGTATTTACAAAGTCACTAAAAAGTGAAGCATGATTGTCTTGCTTTGAACTAGCGACGACCATATTAGGGTGAACGTGGCCAGTGTTGATCAACGCCCCATAATCTGTTACACTAGAGTTTGTGACGTCCGCAAGCGAATGAAACAAATGGAATATCGCGGTCGTGAAGGTATGTGGTGTATAAATTATAAAGCTATTACTTACATAGCTTTTATTTTAGTACGTTTTTTAATTTTTTTCTAAGGGAAGAGATAATAAATCCCTGACAATCAAAACATAATTACATAAACTATTTATTTTACACTATTCCTACCAATATTGTAAGTTAACGAGTACTGGTATCATTTGTCAAATATGAGTTAGGTTAGGTACCAAAAGTTGAACGTCGTTCTTTTTTTTTCAAAATTAGAAACCCAATAGAGCAAATCACTTGTGTTGCATTTAATATGCACCGGATTCCTTTTGCGCCGTTGCCAGAGAATACTGACCGGAGTAAATAAAGTCCGTTTACAAAGTTAATTGTGGTAGAAATCAAGCCCAAAACAAACCTCTGAATTATAGTGAATTCTTCAGTCTTAGCTCAGACCAAAGAGGCTGTCAAATATTTGACAGTAATAGTAATAATCTTTATTTTGCCACAATGTAGTACAGAAGTTGTTACAGTGATATTTATTTTGCTATAACATTCTACCAATGGTGTGCGAATAAAATAACTCGTAAAGTCCTTTAATATTTTCACAATTGCCATACAAAGATTATATTAAATAATAATATATAATTGTATTTTGACTGTAACTATGTCAATAATACATGACGCAAACTACTAACCCAAAAATTTGATAATCTGTTCGACAAATGAAACCATAACTATTCGTATTTCTGGTTTATTAGAAAAAAAATACGCTTGCTATCTGTTTTTAGCAGGAGCAGCATGTTATCATTCCGATCTTTTTTAATATATAAAATGTGAAGCATAGATTTGAAAATAGTTACAAATCCAATGATTTACTATCATTTTAAAAATGACATCACATTAATTTGATTTGTTCAACTTTTATTAGTAAAATGTGCATTATAATATATATAATTGGTTGACAATTATTGTTTTAGTTTTAAAAATATAGGTATTTATTGTACTTAATTAGGCACATTTTGATTTTGCTAACATAATGGATGTAATGTATCCTTACACTTTTATAATAAATATACATATCCCGAAATAAAATATTTTGTTTAATTTTCTAAAACTAGCTTGTGCCCGCGACTTCGTCTGCGTGGAAAGTTTTTTTAACTATCTCATGGGAATTCTTAAATTTTTCGGAATCAAAAATATCTAGGGATTCATCCAGTTGACCAGGATGTAAGATAGATATACTACCACCACACAAAATTTCATTTAAATCGGTCCAGTCGTTTCGGAGATCAAACCGTACAAACAGAAACAAAAAGTTTGAAAAAACTCTATTTTAGTTCTATTTCACTTCTTACATCCCCCTGACTCGGTTTTTAACAAAAAAAAAATAGATTACTCATCTAACAGTTTTGACGAAAATGGAACTCGCATATATTCACCGTGTGCGTCTGTCTTTTAATGATTATCTATCTAACGCCGCGTGATATGGTGTGAAATCGGTAAAAAACTAAAAATTATTGTATTTTTCAGTTCTGTAGAATGTTCTCAAGGAAATTATGTATCTGCTTATACCCTTTTTTGAATCTGCTACAAAAGTATTCATTTAGCGGCAATTTAAGTTTAAATAGCTCAGAAGATTCATTCAGTTCCCTCATGTGGCAACATTTTTTCTTTAAAGTTATACGATTGCATACATACATAACTTCACGCCAGGTCCCTTACGGAGTAAGCACGAGCAGCATAGCGGCATTCAGGCTTGTTCTTATACACCTCACTTGCTTCTTTGACATTCATAGCTCTTGTTAAGCACGCTCGTCTGTTCTTAAGGCTCCTGACATCATCAGTACGATTAAAATGTATATCTGTAGCTTTTAATCTATGAGGTAAATGTTCAAGCTGGTTAAAAAAATGTGAATTAAAAAAATTTAATTTGGTGAAAAGGATTTTGAAATATGTTGACTTATAGACTTGATTTCCATGGCAGAAACACAATATATGGCGGAAGCCATTAAAGAAAAAAAAGATACTGTTACTAGTGACGGGAAAGTTGATTTCAAAATTTATTCCAAATTGCTTCATTTTAATTAGTTGCGGTGCAAAAGTTTTATTTACATAACATTATTTATAGTTTCATTAAAATAATAATTATATTGTTTAGCCTAAAAATAAAATACATCCTATTCTAAAAATATATATACAACTTAATTAAAAAAATACAAACTACAAATAGTAAATAGGTCCCAAAACACCGTCAGTTGGGAACGTTCCCAAAACGCTGGCCGCATTACCACGTTGTATGGCAATGCTTATGCGTTGTCCAAAATACAGGCCAGCGTTTTGGCTTCGTGAGATTAGTTGCGCTTTTACTGGAAGTTGGTTCAGATGATTAAAAATAGTAATTATTATCAATGGTTATTATCAATACCTAAATCAGCATTCTGCGCAAAATATAAATCATTAATAAAAACTGAATGCGATTAATAGTAATAACTTATAAACTCGGAAGTTAATCAATAGTACATCACTAGCTACGCTCTTTCGAGTTTGACATTTGACTAAGATACCTAACTTTTTTATTTACGTCAATATAATAACGATTTGTGTTGTATCTCAAAATTATATCTCAAAAACTATTAATTTAATAATGAAACTCGGAATATTATATTAAAATCAAAATGGAGATAACCGTTGAGTTATTCGACAAAGTTTGTCGAGCTTGTTTAAGTCAATCTACTAATATGAAATCTTTACTAACAAAAACGAAAGAGAATCGAAAGCTGCTTGATATATTGTGTGTTATTGGAAATATTAGTGTAAATTTAGACGATATGCTCCCAAAACAGGTATGTAACGATTGTGAAATCATTTTGAACAAGGCCGATGCTTTTAAACGTCGATGCGTTGAATCTAACACATATTTAAAGAAGATCCAAGACGACTATTTAAAAGTTGAAGCAGAAGTAACCAATGATGATAAATCCACAATATTATTATTAGAGCCGGCTACCGTAATTGAATTAAAGCTTGAAAACCCTTCCGATACTAAAAATGAATCCTTAAGCAAATATCCTAACAGTACCAACAATATTGATAAAATTAGTAATTCAACACTGAAATATGGTTCGGAAAATTCTAAGAGTTCTGACAAAAGACCAATTAAGAGAGAGTTTGATAATGATTCTTCAGATAATAATAGTTTAGGAGGTGACTTTGATGATACTAATTTGGAAACTATAGACATTAATATTACACCTATAGATTCTCTTAATACTAACAATATGGATGCAGTAATACTATGTCAATGTGGTCTAGTACTTAACGATAGTCAAGCATATAAATTCCACTTATCAATAACAAATTGTGATAAAATTAGAAAACCACAAATAAAATGGATGAAAAATGAGAATGAAGTAATCTGCCCCAGATGCAATAAAGACTTTCAAAACACGTCTCTATGGAAAGTGCATTATGTCTCAAACTGTGATGAGACTTTCAAGCTGGACACCAATGTTGAACTTCCGAATTATCAATGCTCCATGTGTACGCGTAAATATAAATCAAAGAAAACTCTAGCGTCTCATATAAGACGTATACACAAAACATCGACATGTCATAAGTGTCCTAAATGCGACAGAGAGTTCAAGCATAAAGCATTCTTAGATAACCACATAGTTTCCGTTCATATGAATGATCAAGTTTCCTGTGAATATTGCAATAAACAATGTTTAAATCAGGAGGATTTAAAGAAGCATAGAGAAGAGCATATGGGGAAAAAGCATCAATGTACAATCTGTAAGAAAGTGTTCACAATGCTGTGTACGTTGAAAGAGCATTTACGTACACATACTGGTGAGAAGCCATTCCTATGTTCGTTTTGCGGAAGAGGTTTCAGTCAGAAGAATAATTTGCAACAGCATGTTATGAGGCATCAAGGCAATAAGCCTTTTAAGTGTGAATCTTGTGAAAAAAGGTGATTATAAAAATTCTATTGAATGGTTTCCCACTTAATAGTTTAGTATGTATATTATTTGTAATCCTGTATTACTCAATAGTACTAATCTGTGTATACTGAGTAAAATTTTCAAGTGTCTTCAGGGCCAAATCCTGAATATATGTAAAAGCTGGAGATGGGCTGAATGTGGTTATTGCATTGCATATTTATTGCAGGAGTTCAGGAGACAGGTAGACGGCCCACATGATGGAAAGCGGTTACCATCGCCTATGGACATTTGCAATACCAAAGATGCTACAAATGCGCTGCTGTTCTCTTAAGGGAAACTGGAACCTGGTCACTAATACCGGAACAACTGAAGGTTGTTATGGCGGCATACTCTAGATCAGGGGTTCCCAAACTTATTTTGTACACCACACACTTTGAGAATAAATTATTTTTTAGCACCCCCATTTTTTCATCTACTTAAAAAACACTTTAATGTCAAATTAAATTAATTGATTATTGATATACAATGCAAAAGTGGATGGATGCAGAAGTCGCGGAAGGCCACTACACACCTTCCATGATTAAATTGATCATGTGTTAGCCGAAGGTGATGTTAGGAGCATTAAGAACAGACGAGCGTGCATCACAAGAGCTATGGATGTAAAAGAAGCAAGTGAGGTGTGTAAGAATAAGCCTGAATGGCGCTCTGTTGTTCGTGCCTACCCCGCTAGGGACCTGGCGTGAAGTTATTTATGTATTTATGATTATTGAGAGCTACATTAGCGGAGATTAAACATTCATTCTAAATTAACTTTTACTATAGCCCCCAAGAGTTAACTAGAGACCCAAGTGCAGTAGGTAGTACACAACGGCGCTGAGGTCTCAAGTTAACTCTTATGGGCTACATCTGCCAATGCCCATTTTTTTCCGGGTCTCTTACTGCCCCTTTTAGGCCCACAAGGGGGCGTTATCGCCCACTTTGGGAACCACTGCTCTAGACCAGGGGTAGCCATCCAGTCAAGCAAACACCCTACCACCTGGCTGTGGGTTGTTTTGTCGCCTCTTACGGCAGGCCGCCCTAACATAGGAAATTATATTCTTTCTCCATTACTGCACGGATGAAAACATTCAGTTAAAACAAAAAATTCGGCCGAACTTCCGTTTGATTTTGCCACACTTTCTCAAGAGCAACATGACTGAATTTTTGGCTTTTTTACATCATAACCTGCTTCTAGTAGATTTTAAGTTTGAGTAGGTGGAAAAAAGTATAGATTGTTACATTAAAAAAAATTCACCATTACATAGTTTTAAATTCATATGGCCTTACTTATAATCGTTTGTTAAATTTTAAGAAACTGCTCAGCAACTGATTAACGGAAATCTTACCCATGAACTCCTCTTAAGGATAAGAGGTGGTGGTAAAGTAACTCATAACGAACTTTCAAAAATAACCAATATCGAGAGGTAGTTTAAGTGACTGCTAAGAGGCAAGATGGCAAGTTTTATTTGAAACAGCCATTGATTAGGGGCTTAAGAGTCTCTTATTTAAGAGATGGCTAATCCTTTCTTAACGAGATTATTATAAGTAAGGCCCATAATGTTTAATTTGTAAAAAATTATTTCAATCAAAATTAAAATTGTAATTGCTGATGTCTCTTGGACATATTTTTTTTTAATTCAAGTTATGCATTATAATTAAGTAGTTGCACTACTTACTGATGTCTCTTAGAGGAGTAATAAACTTAATTTGTTTTAAAATAAAAATAACATCAACTTATTATTCCTCTAAGAGACATCATTTGATATATTTAATTAGACAATGACTCAATCAAGAAGTAATTTTATTTATTTGTTATCACATTGGTTTACATGTTCCTAATTAAAAAAATGACCATGAGATACCAATATTTATATAATGGTTATTTTCAAATCAAATCAAATCAAATCATCATTTATTGCATAAAACATGGTACATATAAAAAGATGGTAGGATTATTTATTTATTTTATTTTATTAGTTTATTTGGACAACACAACAGATAGCAATCAGTAATTCATCTATATAATAAAGTTTGTAAATTATTACATCTAGATTGAGATCCAAGCGTGCTGACACATCCATGTTAAAATTATATTCGCAAACAAAATTATGTGAATACTGTCAGTTATTCAATAAATAATTAAAGCTAGGACATTATTTGATACATTCATTATAAGGTAATAGATTAGGAAAGAGAAAGCATTAAACAAACTACCAAACAAGTGAAGAGGTGTGATGTTTCAGCGTAGAAATTATAATTTTTTTAAAAGCTACACGTTTTGCATTAAATATATCTAATTTTTTGTTTTTCAAAGAGAGTTCGTTGTAGACACGACACATTCTTGTCAACGGATTGTAGTATGATGTGTTGTTTTTACAAACTTCTAAGATGAATGTTTTGTTATGTACACGTTTATTGCATTTCGTGTTAAGTGACAAGATACTTAATAAATAAGACGAATCCAATTTACCATGCAGTCATTTGTGCAAATAGATAGTTAAAAAAAAAAATAGTTATGATAGATATGACCATTAACTTCACTCAATATAGTGCTAGTTCGCCATTCAAACTGAATTTCGGCCGAATGCCAAGTTCGACTCATATTGCCGAAATTCAGGCAGACCGAAAGTAAAACAAATTTTGACCCATCCCTAGTGTCTTTAGATTTTTTTTAATCAATCACCGAGGAGTTTTTGGCGGGAACTGAAGGGAGATGTTGTGCTGTGCAGTTTTATTTTCTAAAAATGTGTAAAATTATTCTAAAATGAGCAATAGTTGTAGGATATTGATAGTTTTTGAGCAGTGATTATGTGTTTTGTGAGAAATGTGACCTTTTGAGTTGTCACAAGAACTCCGTTGAATGCCACCAGCTGATTACCTACAGTTCAGCTGTGCTACACATAGGCTTAAGAGAATGAAGAAACTATATGTATACATATACCACCATCGCCATTATCATCTAAATTCATTCCTGGGGTTGTCTGGAAGAGATCGCTTTTTAGCGATAAGACCACCCTTTGTACATAACTAGATATAATTTAGTCTTAAGTTTATGTTTGTATTGGTGTACAATAAAGAGTTATCTATCTATCTATCATGTATATTATAAACTAAGATCTGGCTTAAAGGCCTAGCTGCCAAGCCATAAGCCTAAATAAAAATAAATAATTAAATCAATCACCGTTGTCAGCTATTGGCCCTGAAGGCCCACTTGAAAATCCACCTGTATTCCACCACCACAAATTGAGACATGTGTTTCTTCCTGAAGGTTTGTGTCGAAGGGGGAACTGGAAGCTCATACCCGAAAGCACAGCGGAGCGCATCCTTTCATCTGCGATGATTGTGGCAATGGATTCACCACTTCAAGTTCCCTCTTGAAGCATAGGAGAATTCATACAGGTATGAACTGTTTAATCCCTATCCCTATTAATATTATAAATGCGAAAGTAACTCTGTCTGTCTGTCTGTTCCGTTTTCACCTAAAAACTACTGGACCGATTTGGCTGAAACTCAGTATATATACGTTTTCGATACCGAGAATGAACATAGGATACTTTTTATCCCGAAAAGTGGGATAGTTTCCGGGATAAAAATATATTTGTCTTTCTGTTTGTTATGCTTTTACGGAAGAACTAATGGGCCGATTTGGCTGAAATTCGGTACGTATGTAAATTAAATACTGAGGGTGGACAAGGGATACTTTTCATTTTGGCCTTTTTGGTAATTTTGGCCTATTTGGTCATTTTGGCCTTTTTAGTCATTTTGGCCTTTTTTTGTCATTTTGGCCTTTTGGTCATGTTGGCCTTTTTGGTAATTTTGGCCTTTTTGGTCATTTTGGCCTATTTGGTCATTTTGGCCTTTTTGATCGTTTTTGCCTATTCCGTCATTTTGGTCACGTCGGTCACTGTGGCCTTTTCGATAATTTTGGCCTCTTTGGTCATTTTGACCATTTAGACCATTTTGGCCTTTTTGCTCAAGTTTTGAATTTTATGTTGTTTACAGATAGACGGGGGATGGTATAGTTAGCGATATAAAATGAAGTGAATCTTCTGTGGGCAAATACATTAAAATGTAATATAATATAACCTGTAGCGCTTGCTCTATAAACAAGATACACGGACTTGAGGTTAACCCGCGGCAAAGCCGCGGGGTAAACTAGTACAATAATATATTAAAGTTACCATACATCCATACTCCATATACATGTACCTTGCAATGCAACAAACAATAAGGATTAAGCTTGCGAGAGAATGAGATAGAATACATTATCATTTAAGTACTGCACATATAGATAGAGTTGGAAACGTTTTGAAGTTTTTCAATAATATTTCAAATGTAGTGTTTTAAAGAGGATTTGGCCCTGAAGGCCCACTTGAAATGTTCAAATTGTTACAAGTCGCGAGACTCGAATTGAAATTCCGTTAGAATTACTATAGAGTTTATTAGAACTACACAAACACGTATAGCACAGGTACAAATATAACCGAACACAACAAGTCCAAGCGTAATAAGGAACGTCCACCACTAAAAGTTTCCCGAGCGTAGTACACACATCTTGCTTCGCTCGTGGTTATCGCTCGACTGCCCCCCTTCATCGGGGTATTGCTTTATACTGCACAGATGTAGTACGTCTGCCCGGCCGCGTGGACGGAATTTCCTAGAATCACTTTGTACTTTAAATCCGTAACACCTGACTAATGACTGCCATAAAAGATTACAATAAAATAATGGTCTGTTTTCTAATCACAAATTTTAAACACAATGTAAACAAAAGAAGTCCAAATGCAGAAAGGTAATAAAATGTGTTTTTACAGGTATGCATTTGTGAACTTGTTTTTGACGGCGTCTAGGCCGAAACAATATGTATAGAAATATATGTAAATGAGAAAGACACACACTATTTATAACTCAATTATTAATCACCTGGACCGATTTTGGTAATTTTGTTTTTGTGTGTTACCATCCGGGGACCCAGTAACGTCCCCGAGACCCCCGGATGGCTTAAATCCACAATTGGAACCGGTAGGAGAACTGGGATCGTGTCCTAGATTTTTCGTTTTTCAGGGCAACACAACAGATTATGGAACGCCCTATGAGATTGCTCATCAGAAAGGGGGCGTCCATAAATTACGTGAGGTGTTTAAGGGGGGGAGGGGGTCGAGTCAAATCTCATCTAATCTTACATTGGAGAGAGGGGGGGGTTTCGGCAAATATCACGCAATTTTTTATTAATTGGACTGAATTAGAGTAGGTATTATTTTTACACTCACACACAATCACAGTAGTTACGATTTAATTATTCTTTTGTTAAATTTTAATTATACTTATAATTAAACTCTCAGCAATATTGATTACTAGTCTTAACTAGTCGTAAATAAAAGCACGAAGCAAATTTGTGTTTTTCTTTTTACAATAACAAACAATCCAACGCGTTTACGTAAGAAACTCACATTTTGAAAAATCTCACGTGAGATTGGGGGATGGGGAGGGGGTTGAATAAAATCTCACGACATCTCACCAGGGGGGGAGGGAGGGGTAGAAAATTTAAAAAAACACCTCACGTAATTTATGGACGCCCCCAGAGCAGTTTAAAAAAAACAGTAAAAAAACACTGCTAAATTTAAATTATCCTTATATGTCTGTATTTTACATTATATATTTATGTGTGTATATATTTTATGAGTATCTTGTATATAACTGATTTTTGTTAATTTATTTATGTTATATGTTGTAAACGTAAAATATCAAAATATCTTTGGCGTACACAACGCTGCCTTTTGCTTCTCCCCTTCTCGCTAGACTCGTAGATTTGCTGGAAGAAAACTCTTTTAAGGTTAAGCCCGCCTTTGTACATCACCACTGTTTTATAATTGAAGACATGAGTGGACGAAGGTGATAAGTCGCATAATTCCAATTCTGAGTAAATCGAGATAAAAGTTTTACTTTTATTTGAAACTGAACTGAACTTAACACCTTTAGCAACTTTTTATTTTTTAAATATGCCTTATATCTATGGTCTAAGGTCTGTAGTCATTTGGTATCGACTTATAACATTCATCTACGCAAAGAAAGCAAAAAACCGAATATGCGACATATCACCTTCATCCACTCACGTCTTCAATTGTGTATGTAACTTTTTGTGTACAATAAAGAATTAAAAACGTCTGCCAGGGCCGCTAGTGTATATACTCGTAAAAAACCTAATTACGTTGTTATGTATGTAACATAAAGCTGCTTCTGAAACTTCTGATTTGAGGAAGCTTTAGTTATGTAATGTAATGAATGAATGAATATGCTTTATTGCGTTTTAAAGATACAGTTAACAGAAACAAATTTTTACAATAAAATAGGCGGTCTTATTGCTATTAGCGATTCCTTCCAAACAACCTTTGGATGGACAAAAAATTTGATAAGAACATGGCTATGTTGCATTATTCTCACTATCGAATCAGTATCTTATAAATATGCATATCTTATAAATACATACATGATATAATATACATACATTAATCTCTAATATATAAAATTCTCGTGTCACAGTTTTCGTTGCCATACTCCTCCGAAACGGCTTGACCGATTTTGATGAAATTTTTTGTGCTTATCCGTTATCTACTGAGAATCGGCCAACATCTATTTTTCATCCCCCTAAATGTTAGGGGTAGTCCACCCCTAATTTTTTTTTATTTATTTTTTAGACAAAATTTTTAATTTCTATTTTTTTATGATACAGCATTAAAAGATACATACAACCCTAAATTTTCAACCCTCTACGATCAAGCCCTATTTTTTACCGGGCAGGACGACGTCTGCCGGGACAGCTAGTAAAATATATATATTATACTAATATCTATGATATTATGTAAATAAAATATTATAAAATACACTTACATAAATAAATATAAGACAAGAAATATATTAGAATGACTTATGCGTCTTTAATTCATCATCATCCGAGCGTTAAATCCCGGTTGCGTTCGGAGCGATCACTTCGACGCCCAGGGTCCGCTATTCCTATGTCTAACCATTTTTGATGCGGCTTTAGACGGCTTTAGATAGAGCGGCTGCCGCCCGACCTCCACAACCCGTAAAGGGAAACCAGGATTGGGTAGGAATTGTGAAAAGGTGAGGTCTGTAGGAGGTAAGGAATAATGAGGAAGGATATGAGGAGGAGGAGAAGGGGGCGACACAACTGTCACGGAGCAAAGGGAAAGTGACAGTGGCCGCGTGGAAGACCTCGGGCTCGCGTACCCGTGTGCACTATTAAATACCGGACAGGCAATTAATAGGAGGCACCCTCTGAGGAGGAAAGTCTTTAATTATTATAATTAAACGTAATTCATATTTAAATTGGCCAAAATATTTGTGTAACCCCTTTACAGGCGAAAGACCGTACAAGTGTGACTTTTGTCCGATGAGTTTCACGGCGTCCGGCACATTGACGAACCACCGTCGGACGCACACTGGCGAGCGGCCTTACCAGTGTTCCCATTGCGAGAAGGCCTTCGTTCAAAGGAATGATCTGGTGTCGCACATTCGTTGCCACACTGGCGAGAGGCCCTACTCCTGCGACCACTGTGGCCAGGGCTTCAGGAAGGCCACGGGGCTGAAAGCCCATTTGAAGGTGCACGGGAAATGAGACGGTGGGGGTGGGCCATTGCCTTGAAGTTTTTGATGTGAAACTTCTTTGTCGGCGTTGGAAAAAAATGTACCGTCACATTTTTTGAGTTGTTGATAGATGGACTGTGAGACGAGCATTGTAATATCTCTTTACTTTATTGTGTTTTAATTAATATACGAGTTTGATGATTTATAAATCATTTATTTAGTATCCTACATATATATGTCACGGCTAGTACCCGAAGTGCGGCTACACCTAGTTCTGGCCGGCTAAAACTAGGTGTAGCCGCACTTCGGTTTTTAAACCTAGGTGTAAAAGATTTGTTCACGGCTAATATTAGGTGTAGCCGAGTTCATTTGGTTAAAACTAGGTATAGCCTTCTTTATGCTGGCTACAACTAGATGTAGCCAATCCTATGTGGAGTCGGTTGGTCTGTAGTGACATGTTTTCATGTTTAATATAGGTTAGAAGGCCTTAGCCTTCGTGGTTATTTTTTTTATAACCACCCAAAAATAATTTTCCGAAACATACACGATTAGTCTCTATGTGTACTGGCAGTATTTGCGTACTGCTCTTGTATGGATTGGAAGAACTTCGTAAAAAACTTATTTCCAATCTATACGTGATTAGTTTCATACCCTTGCGTTTTCGCCTTGTACAGAAAGACGCCTCGGCTACACCTAATATTAGCCGTGAACAAATCTTTTACACCTAGGTTTAAACACCGAAGTGCGGCCACACCTAGTTTTAGCCGGCTAGAACTAGGTGTAGCCGCACTTCGGGTATTAGCCGTGACATATACAGCGTGTTTCAGACCTTACGACAATAAATCAGACCACGTTTTCTTCATGACGTACTCTGCCCAAATACAAAAACGAATCAAGGTAACTTCTTTGGTTTAGCCACAGGACCTCATTTTTCATTTCAGAATATTACAACAACATGTATCAGTTATTGTGTCTAAATCGGTAGATTAGTGACCAATGTATCATGTTTCCAGCTCGTCTCTTCATTAAACGCGGAAGTTGTTCATTCTTACGCTCTCGCTCGCGAACCAATATTTACAAGATGTTCTGTTTTTATTCCCTTTTTATCGTAATTAATTTGTTCGGAAATTTCAAAATTTTATTTTTGACATTACGGTTGATTTAATAGTACCAAAAAATTTGTATGGAGTACGACCGCTAAAGTTATTATTTATTGTCATTTGAAATGAAACACGCTGTATATATATTAAAGTGATCAGCAAAATCATAATCTAACTTTACTTAACCAATTTCTGTAAAATTGCACATAGTAGGTCATTTTTCGAAATATAAGGTCATAAAGAAGTTTCACTTCTTATGTGTGTACACTAGTATACGCACACATTTTTTTCATTTTATGAATCATGTATTGAATTTTTTATTTGTTGAAATACAGATTAATATTGATGGTAATAATGGCTAATGAAGTAGACTGAAAAAGTGCGGTGAATTTAAAAAATATCAACATGGCAACTCAAAATTATCAATATTATAAAAAAAGTATTTATATAATACATAAACGATATTGTTTCTTTCTTGTATTGCTCTTTTTTGTTTTGTTTGTCATACGAAACAATCATTTGTGCCGTTCACTTATAATGTTAAACAAAATTATAACAAATATGTCAACGGTTCTCTAGAACGTTTATATATCACTATGTCGTGGGTTGAAAGGCTATTTATTTAAGCGACATTTTGTGTGGCACTTATCTCATGGTGGGTTTTTTATCCTAATGTCTGAACTTAAAGAAAATAAAAAACCTGATGTCTAGTTTCAAACTATAGATGTTCTATTTCTTTAAGTATGGTACATAGTTCATTAGTGATGTGTTTTTAGAGTCATTTAAAACTTCAAACTTTTCTCCCGAAAATTAAAAAATATGCAACCCTCAGTGAGAGTTAAATGTTTGTGCCGTTTGCTGTCGAGACGCTTGGACCGTGGGGTCCTGAGGCCATGAGCCTCTACCAAAATTTATCAAAACGACTCATCGACTCTTCAGGTGATCAGAGGGCTGGTGCCTACCTCGGCCAACGGATCAGTATGGCGATCCAGCGAGGAAACGTAGCCAGCCTTCTGGGCACCTTACCCATAGCAGACGGTGATCTGGGCTCAGTATTCTACTTATAGTCTTGAGGGACTATGGGTAGAATACAATACAAATAAGTTAAGGTTTCTTACATTGTATTTATAATATAACTTAGATATAACTTATTGAATATCCAAAAATGTTGTAAAGTATTAAAAAAAATGTCTTTTAAAACAAATAGTCTTTCACCCATCGATATCACTTCTGCCGGGCGTCCCACGTTTTCCAAAGACGCACAAGTTTTTTCTCATAGTCACTTCAATATTATTTATTTGTATAGATTTGAATGAAGCAATCAAAGTGATAGATGGAATAATAAACTTGAATGATATATCAATACCGTCAAGTCCTTGAGATTTATTAATTATATTTACTTAGAAGGCCTCTGTGGTTAAGAGGTCTAAGCCTTAGCAGGCCTACCTTACTGCAACGCAGAGGCTCCGGGTTCGATCCCTGGTGTAGTAAATTTCGGAAACGTATTTTCTCCGTTATTTACTATGGTCTGGGTGTCTGGGATCGGTCCCAGTGTTAGTGCATTTTATATTACCCATAACTCAAGCCTAACTTGCTTAATATGGGGATATACAACATGTGTGTTTGTTTACCGATTATTATTATTATTTATGTCTTTCAACCAATTGGATTCGATTCGGTTGAAAAGCACATAACTGTTCAGTTACATATTTTACTGGGCGGTTGGCATTCTTCTGTGGAGCAGCTAAGAATCATACAGTAGTTAAAGTAATACTAAGTTTTTATTCTATTAATAATGATAACTATTGGAAGGGTATTTTTTGTATTTCCAATTAATTAAATAAATTGTCTATTTACTATTATTTAGCTATTAAATACTATACTGATACTCAATTGGGTCTTTTATTTAATTCAACTATAGTATTGTTGGGCGCTGTAGCCCACGCACAAGAGTGCCCCGTCGCGATCGCGACCACAAATAAAATTGTACACAATTAGAAGTAACAAAAGATGAATTAGTATTAAGAAACATTGTAAAATTATGTTTTGGAAATTAAAGGAAACAAAGAGAAAGATAAACAAAAAAGAAAAGAAATAAAAAACCCCTAAAAAAAGCAAAAAATCCGAGCAATCTCGTTCGCTCGGAGAGAGAATAAAAAAAAACGCGACCACAAACTACGATGGATACTGCGACTATCAGCGCGTTCCACCAGTAGCTCACAACGCTCAAATTGCTCCGTTAGCCGTTCCACAAGGCGATTGCAGTCGTAGTCGTGGCGAAGAAGTCACTAATGACGTCATCGTTTTCGATCACACAACGCTAACAACGACCCATGTCAAGAGGTAGGTTCGCCGTTCCACTTGAGTTTACGATTGTAACACCGGCAAGTGGATCAAAATTCGCGGTCGTGAACGTGGTTGTTGTGAGTCTCTAGTGGAACGGAGCCAAAACGTCAAGCATCAAATGTCAACGTCAATTAAGAATGTCAACAGCGGTGTGCACTTTGATCTGATCCCGCCATCCAGTGGTCTTGAACCTCGATTTTTCGGTATTTCTATCGATATGGGCTCTGTTCTACCGAAATGATTTTTCTACGATTTGAGAGTTTAGAGGTCTTCAGGTAGAAGTGAAACAATGTTGTGTGTTTGAATTGCAGTTCAGGAATGCATGATGTAGGCCCGCTCCGCGCTTACTAAAGTACTACAAAAATGCAGACGCTTAGCAGCTAACGGAGCGAGCTATGTCCCCGCGGTAGGCGGGGCGTGGGCGCACGGGCTTTACGGGGGTGAGGTCAGCGGGGTGATTCTGTCCGCAACAATTTGTGAGCGGCCGCCGTGGTGATCGGACGTCTGCGGCTACAGGAGTATACATGGATATTCTCCGTTGAACGCATATTTTCACATATTAATCTTTTGAAAACAAAAAGCGAAATAGGCTCCCTACTGAATTAATCACTGGTCTATTAC
Organism: Dendrolimus punctatus; assembly: GCA_012273795.1. Lineage (NCBI taxonomy): Eukaryota > Metazoa > Arthropoda > Insecta > Lepidoptera > Lasiocampidae > Dendrolimus > Dendrolimus punctatus. Next base: position 8,870,591 of record CM022554.1, on the reverse strand, counting down.
AATCAAAACGACTTTTTAGTACAGCTAATTGTTACGATTTTGGAATTGGCTGCGACTTAACAATCCGGTACACAAATTTTAAGTAGTGGGTGGGCGTAGTGGGTAGGGGGGGAGGCATACTTACCTCCACTACAACCCCTAAGATCCGGAGATTTTTTTTAAAATTTTTAACAACCTCATTTTTGTTGTAAAATTGTGTCACTTTTGGGTTTCTGAATGTACTCACGAATTACATATAACCAGAACTTTTTGTAAAACTAAAACTGTTTGTAATATAGAAATGATACGTCCGCCACTGTGCCGCGCCAGCGACATGCTAAGACCCACTTGTAACCATTTACTATTATACACATGAAAAGTCGGTTAGGTTAGGTTAGGTTATTTGCAGACCAAAGCGCCGGAACAGACTGGTTACCATTTGCTATTTATTTTATACACACAAATAGTACGAAGCCTTGTCTCATATGGAACATTTATTATAGTTATCAATTTACGACAACTAGCACGTTGCTTTTTTAATATCACAAAAAAACAATATATAAATGATATCATTTTTTAAGTACATTGCAGAACACTTCTTCTTTAATATTGGTTAAATATAAATAAACGAGATTACTTGAAAAATAGTCTTTATTGGTTGCCATTTCGAATGGTTACTCTTGTGGTATATGTGATTGTGCTCTATTGTGTTTTTATTCACTTTTATCCAATTAAGCTGGTTTTTGGTTATTTTTATGTTGATTACTGGTTCTTTTTTGGACTTTGAAAAGATTTTTCAACTTTGAACTTATGATAGAAGTGCAATATTAGCGAAAAAATAAGTGAGGTTATGTTTATTTAAAAAAAACAAGGTCTCCGGACCTCGGGGGTTGTAGTAATGGTAAGTATGCTTCTCCCCCTCCCCATTTCACCACCCCGCTACTTAAAATTCGTGTACCGGAAAGCTATACATTTACCTTGGAATTAATTCGAAGATGACCGCGGCTATGGCCAAAGAATATTGGTAAAAAAAAATATTATACTTAAGTATGATTGGTATAAATTAGTCTGTAAGTTTTTTTTTCAATAAATAAACGAATTTGATTGAATATTGTATTTTTTGTCAAATACCGATTTTAGCTGGCAAATCTACCGATCTCGCTGTATGAAGTTCGAGACCACTGCCGCCATTTCCCTTCCCTCACGGGCAACCACACGCACCGGCATACGGCATCAATACATGTGGATATTCCACCTAAAAGAACGAAGAGCTTTGCATCCGGCTTCATCATACGCACCGCAAAGGAGTGGAACTTATTGCCGGAGTCTGTCTGTCCCGATACTTATAACCTGGGTGTCTTCAGTCCCGTGTGAATAGGTACCCTCTAGGTACGTGTGCTCCATTCTAGACCATATCTTCGCTCCACATGGGCAAGATTGTGGTCAAACGCGAACCTTACTAGATTTTTTTTTAAATGTCAAAAAGTATTTTAGAACAATTTTTGAACTTACCATTTGAGTACCAACTTCAACAGACTGCTTGTAATCTTACAATAAATAAATGAGTCATTCTCAAGTAACACTGGTCGGCAAAAAATATGAAAATTCACTCCTTGTAACTATTTTTTTTTATAATTTCGACACTTATGAATATAAATATAGTATTAAACGCTTTGTACCACGTAATTTTTTTTGTAAATTAATGTTTTAAATTAAGCGCTTTTTTATTTTACATACAAAATTTGTTTTTCATTTAGTTTCATGTAGTTTCGCCTAGAAAATATTGTAAATATTGTCTGTTTTGTAATTGTATGTTTTGGTGTGCAATAAAGAGTTATCTCTCTCTCTCTCTTTCAAAATGCACATTGAGTTATTATGACAATAGCTCATTTAATTCATTCTAAAGCATTTGTAATCATCAAAATGATATGTCTAATTAATTAATAAACTCATTCCAGTTAGTAGTTTTCTCCATTTTTATGTATTCCATTGTAAATTTGTGGCGAATGAAGTAACATATAATTCTGAGCATTTACCATTCGTATCGTTTCTCTATATATGCCAAAAGGGTAATAAAATGTGTTTCTACAGACGCAGGTGTGAATTTGTCTTTTGTCGGCATTCAGGTCGTAACAGTATTTATTATATTGCATAAAGATTTGTGGAAAAGAAAATTAAATGTACTGACATGATAAGTCAGTAGATTGACAACTTACCTGTAATTGAAAAATAAATCAATAAATTTACTATACATTTCATATTTATTTTATGAAAAATTAAATAAATTTTCTTATTTTTCACTACTAAACACTACACAATTACTAAATTAATAATTAATATCATTACATTATTTTGGAATAAATCTTAAAAGAACTTATATCAAAACACAAGTTATACCACGACTCGCGTACAGTGAAGGTACGAATTTTGACAGCTCTGGAACATCGTACAAGTGGCGCCACAACGGCAAGTATACGAATTAAGTTTTTTTTTCTTAAATGGCTTCCGTGGTAAGAGTTGAGGAATTAAGTTTTTTGTCAGGACCATAGAAAACAACTGATCAAAATCTGTCGACATTTTAAATGTGGAACGTCAAACCCAACATTAAAAAAAACTATTTTGCGTTATTATGCTGGTACGTAAAGCTTGTAATGAAATACTACCTAATTAAATATCTATAAAAAAACTCAGAAAATTAAATTTATGTCGATTGAGAACACGAATAATTACATTATATTAATGATAAAAATGTCAAGTTGGTAACGGCCCTTATTGAAAAAAAACATACTGAAAATGTTCAATGCTAACACTGTACGCCTTTTTAGTACACATACCAATTCAAATATGCTGTAACATAATCATTCACGAACGTTTTACCTTAAAATTGCCTAAAACTCATCTGTCATTTTCACTTCTAAAAATTCTTGATCCAATGAAGTTGGACAGTGGCTTTGACACGGATTGATACAGCGAACGTGCCTGGCAAGTACTACCAGAGCAAACAAAAATTAAGAAATTACTGTATAATTTAAATATTACAGACTAGCTGCTGCTCGCGACTTCGTCCGCGTGGTACGGTTTTTAACTATCCCATGGAAAATAGTTTTTCGGGATCAAAAATATCCTATATAAGCTACCACCATACAAAATTTTATTTAAATCGGTTCAGTCGTTTCGGAGATTAGCCGGTACAAACAGACAGTCAAACAGAGAAACAATAAAATTGAAAAAAAAACTAGATTAGTTCTGTTTCACTTCTTATATCCCCCTAATTCGGTTTTTAGCAGTTTTCTTCATTGTACAGAAATTCAACCTCTACAGATTTATTATATGTATACATAATGGTGGTTGCCAATCCGTATCCGCCGGAATACTCATATTCTTTCATTGCTTTACAGTATTTTATTCATCCCTACTACTCCACAGTACCTTAAAGAACGCTTCGAATTTATTTCTTGCTCTCACAATTTACGCCCTTCCAGTCAACATAGACTTATTACTCCTATTCATAATACAACGTTCTTCAATAATTCTTTCACGGTTAAGGCTGTCCAACTTTGGAATTCATTGCCTGTTGCTGTCAGACAAGCAAAATCCCTAATAATATTTAAGAACTTAGTCAGAAAATTCTATCTGCAATATAATGATATGTAATTTTATGTAATTAGTATATATTATATTGCATATAGCTATATGTCTATTATGTTTAAATAGTTGCATATTATCGCTATATATTATATATGTATATAACTTATGTGTATATTTGTATATATAGTATAGTTATATATTTATTAATAAAATTTAAGTAATCGTACAATAATTATGTATACCACCGTCGCCACTTCAAATCGGAATATTCTTGCCACGGGTTGTCTGGAAGAGATCGCTTTTTAGCGATAAGACCGCCCTTTGTACCCTACTATAATAATACTAGTTCGTAAGCTTTTCTGTAATGGTGTACAATAAAGTGTTATCTATCTATCTATCTATCTACATAATGCACACTCACCTAGTAACGTTAGCAAAATCAATCCGTATCAAAGCTATATTTTAAAATTTGTCAAGTCCAAAAATTCAGCAGCAAATAAATAATAAAATCGAGCATTTATTAAACTTAATCTTAAATCTTACAATAAAAAAATTGTCCGTCTAAAAGTAAACACGAATTACAGTCCGTTCTCATGCTGTCTCGCTCACACGATCAGTCTATTTTTAAAGCGCAAACGAGATAGCATGCTAAAAAGAAACCTCGAGTATCAAAATGCATTTATACAAAATATACACAAACGTAAAATTAACTGTCATACAATAATTAAGTTCATACACTTATTGTGTTTAAAACTAAAAGAAATTCCACTGATAAAAAGGTCAAGTATCTCGCTCGTTAACAGCAAATAACATTTTTATTTATAAATTAAATATTAATTTAACAATATATGTCGCAGTTTGTTTTCCATATGGCCAAGATTTGTTATATTAATTGTACTTTAGGAAATCCACTAAAATACTAAATGTACTACTTTACTTCAAAGAAAACCTGCATTTTTTAACCAACGATTTTTTAATTTTATAGATTCATATTCTGACGATTTGACATAATAAAAATTAAGAATTTATTTTATAACATGAATCTTGGTCTTTTCCTTTTCCAAGTAAATGTACAACGTGTAACAAAAATCCCCTTGTTCTTTATAAGAACGTGCGGAACGTACTCCTGTCTACAAGTCATTGCCCGAACTACAGTTATGAAGTTTGACAAATAACGGAGTTTTTGTTACTTACTGTAAAGTTATATAGAAGCATGCTATCTTAATCTCACCTTGCGTATTTAGCGTAAGGTGAGAGCGAGATAGCACGCTATCAACGTTTACGCTTAAAATTCCTTTTTTTTTTGCTATCCCTACTAACTAACTCTTCTATTTTTAAATGATATTTGTTTATTACATCATATACACAGATCGCGTACTGTAATGCTTTTTCTTCTTAAATTAATTACTAATATTTTATTATATGTTATTTTATATTTCGCCACGACCATAACGACCGCGGTCGCTATGTGGAACGGCAGACAAAGCATTTTGGGCGTTGCGAGCTACTAAAGGAACGCGCACCATAACCACCGTAGTCGCTATGTGGAACGGCTGAAAGAGCATTTCAGGCGTTGGGAGCCACAAGTGGAACGTAGCCTAAGTAAATGTTAACATTAACATTCATAAGTGATATTTATTTACAACTCAATTTCAATAATTAAGATATGAAAACTATGTTTTAACGGTTTTAAGCGCGGCAATTTATTGTTACGAGTTGCAGGATTCGATTTAAAATGCCGTTAGAATTACTATAGCATTTATTAGAACTATACAAATACGTATAACGCAGGAACAAATATAATAACACGCGAAGTCCGTCACTGAATAGATTGCCGAATGTAGTACACGCGTTGTCCTTCGCTTGTGTTTATCGCTCGACTGCCTCATCCCTCCGTTGGGGTATTGATTTATACTGTACAAATACAATATGTCTGCTCGGCCGCGTGGACTGAATTTCCAAGAATCACACTTGGCTAATGGCTACCATAAAGATTACAGGGCACAATGAGCTCTTTATCTAATTACAAATTTTAAACACAAAGTAAACAAAAAAGTCCAAATGCTAATATAAAAATAATAAACTGCAGGTGTGAATTGGTGTTTGTCGGTCGTAACATTATATTATTTTTGTCATTCCGACGTTTGAAATTGACAACTGATATTCTTCAATTTCGCCTCGCTTTTCAGTCCTCTTTCGTTAACCAGATTATAGTGGACTTTATGGTAAATCTATAGCGATCCGGTGCACGAATTTAAAGTAGCGGGGTGTTGGAATGGGGAAGGGGGAGGCATATTTACTCCCACTACAACCCCTATGGTCCGGAGGTCTTCAGTTGTTTTAAATAAACATAACCTCACTTATTTTTTCACTAATATTGCACTTACAAGTCGAACAATCCTTTTGATGTCAAAAATAGCCAGTAATCAACAGAAAAAGAACCAAAAAACAGCGTATGACATCAAAAAATGAAGATACAACACAACATTTACATACACGACATGAGGAACCATGAAAATATTCAAAATAGCAGCCAATAAAGACAAAATTATAAATCGTGTGTATAAAATTAATAGTGAATGGTTACCGATTAGTTCTGATATTCGCCGGCCGCTAGCGCGGCACGCTCGCTTCGCTTGCTCGGCTCGTGCGCTTTGGTCTGACTAACCTAAATCACTGTTCTAGTTCACTGTTCTGGTCGTGACCTTTCACCAGCCATCATAATAATGTTAGTGAAAAAATAGGTGAGGTTATGTTTAATATTTTCTTAAGTTTTCGCGACTTGTATACATAATAAAACTACGTTTTAACGGTTTTCGTGGCTGTGTTTACCAAAAATAAAAATTTCAAGAACTCCGGACCCTAGGAGTTGCAGAAAGGGTAAGTATACCTTCCCCACTCCTCACTACGCCCACCCACTACTTAAAACTTGTGCACCGGATAGCTGAGTAGCAGCCAACTTTATTTCTTGGACACTATTATTAAAAGAAAAAGACAGTTATTATGTCAACCCTCCTCACATTAAACCTTTTAAATTAACTAAACACGAGTATCACAAAAATATACAGATATAAATAGCGAATAACCTGTCACTATGAAGAGACTTCTCTTCTCTTCCTTTCTCCATCTTAAGATAGTTCTAACTTATTACTAAATTAATTTAAAAATAAACATAACATTTTGACATGTTTCTTCTTATCAAAACACACATGATGTTAAATAACAACGCAGAATTAAACATAGAAGAAGTATACTAGGAATGCTAAGCGGCCATTAAAGCATGTTATCCCTCATTTGCATACAAAATGTACACTTGCACGACAGCAAATAGGAAAGTGGCGAGGGAAGTTCGCATGTCCTGTTCACATGCTCGCGCTGCTCTCCCTCGTCAATTTCCTGCTTGCTGTAGTGGAATTACATTTTAAAGGGAGACGTCAGTCATCGCTAGAATATAAATATATCTTGCCTTAAACATATTGATACCATTTATGAAGACTACACGGGAAAATAACTATATGTCAATGTCAATTGTATCTGACATTGACATATGACATTTCGACTGCCATGGAGACATTACTATTTAAAATAATGAGGACACTATACCTGTATTTATAGAGGGTAAAAAGAATCATCTCATAAAGGAAAATAGTTGAAAAAGTGTCCAGTTGTAAGCTGTAAACAACAATTCAAAAACTGTCCACAATGACGCTGATACAGACAAAGGGCGCGTTCCCACTATGTCGTAACGATTAATTTATCGTTGGACAACTGTTGTCTTGCTGTTTCCATTATAACGATTGTTTGTCGTCATTTTTTTTATCGTTTAACGACTATCTTATCTAGCTTTTCCCATTGGATCGCGACACTTTCTCGTTTCACGGCAGTCGCTTTGTCGTTTACCTACACATCATTAGCGAGGGGGAAGGGAAAACACAAGTAAACGCCGAGACGATATTTTATCGTGGCTACGATGGATTTGCCGTCACGATTTAGTCGTAACGATTTTTTATCGTGTTACGACTTTCGTGCTAGCCCTTCCCACTGTCATGACAATCTGTCGTCACTGCAAAACATGTCGTAGACGACAGTAAACCGTGTCGTTCTATATGTGAACACCTCCATTTAAACATACAAGCCACGACACTTAAAACTACACGATTATCTGTCGTCACGACATAGTGGGAACGCGCCCAAAGGGTATGGTATGAATGTAGCTGTTGCAAACGAATCGAAGTATGCCGAGTTAAAAAAAATAATATCTTTGGCGACTAGAGTAGTTGGTGACAGTACACTGTTATAAAACGGCAACTATTTACCTAGTACAAAGTAATTTACTAAATATAACCTCAAAGAATTGTTATGCGAATAGTGATTTTATTTCGTTAATTTTGAATTTGTAATATTTATTTTTATAAAACTAAAACACTATAATACTACCCTAATAAATTTTTCTTTACAATCCACCCTAAAGCCAAAGTGGCGCCACCCTAGTTTAATGCATTTCGATGGACACTTCTTCATGTACAGAGATTGTTCTTCTTACATCTACCCTCCATACCTGTATTGAAGACTGCACGAAAAAAAAATGTGTCAATGTCAATTGTATCTGACATTTGACATTGACGTCTGACATTCCGATTGCGTTGGAGACATTATTGTCAAAAACCGATTAGACCACATTGGGCGATCATCCCTAGCATTTTCTTCCATGATTACAGAGTATCTTTAAAAAACACCAGGAGCGACCCAACCGCTGGGTTTCACTCCTGACCTCCGGACTACATCCCGTGGGATGAGATCGGGGACACTTTCTCCCGGTTCCGGCATCCGGAGTTCGAGGCCGTGTTCAAGGAGGCCGACCAGTCGCCCAGTTGCGCGACCGGACGGTAAAATTTCGTCGAGGTACGGTTGAAAACCGGTAAAAGCTCATTGGCTTCGTTCGTTAAAGCCTGGAATGGAGGAAATTTTGTATATTAATATCTGCATATTCTATTTTTACAAATGAACGATGATGATATGAACAAATTTATAAGAATGGCAGGTGCTGGGCGATCAAAAAATAATTTATAATGACAATATATGTACATAAATATTTTACAAATGTATTTAGCATGACACGACTTCCCTTACACGCGTCGATACGTATAATGACTAATCCACGGGAAAATAGCATGTGTCAATGTCACTTGTCATTCTGACATTGACATATGACATTCAGATTGCGTTGCATTACTATAAATAATGGAATAAATACAGCGTTGGAGACATTATCCCAAACAAAGAAGAAGAATTTTGTATGATAGTCATCCCAACATAGTTTTTTTTCAATGATTTCAAAATATCTCAAAAGAAAAAAATAAGATTGAACCAAACGCTGTTATAACCCTACGATGGTGGTTTTAACTCCTGACCATTAGACATATATGGGGGGTGAGTCTATACAGGGTGTCCCAATACTATGGGGCATAGAAGAAAAGCACTTTAAACATACAACAACCCACAGGAGGTAGGGTATTTGCCCGTCTGGATGACTACCACCCCTGGTATAGAGTATGCCGCCATAACAACCTTGAGTTGTGTTCCGGCATTATAGACCAGCTTCCAGTCTCCCTTTAGAGAGCTATAGCACATTGGTAGCATCTTTGGTGTTACAAATGTTTAGGGACGATGGTAACCGCTTTCCATCAGGTGAGCTGATGGAAAGTGGGTCAGGTCGTGCTTTCCCAAATGTACTATGGTCTGGGTGTCCTTTGTCGTATATTAACTTACCTTTAAATAAATTATGGCATCCGTGCCGTATCCTTCGCAAGACATCAGAGCGAGATCGCCATGGAAATACCGCGCATACAACCTAGATATTGGCAAACCGTACCCATAGCCTGGAATTAAATAATTAAAATTTTATAATCTTATACATCTTCTTCTTATATATAAAAATAATGTTTGTCTGTATGTCCTTTATAGAATCGTAAACTATACATTTGATCATGTGATGATCTTTAGCAAAGTTGTTGTTCATGAGCCAGAGAAGGTTTCTGAGTTCGTTTCAGTTTTCGCAATTGGAACCAGTAGGTGGCGCTGAGGTCGGGTTCTAGAATCCTCCTAATCACCTGGACCGATTATGGTGATTTTGTTTTTGTGTCATGAAACAAAGTCTTTTAGGAACTCAGAAAATATGGCGGTACGAAGTTCGCCGGGTCAGCTAGTTAATATAAATGATTAAATCAAACTATTAAGGAAGGGTAAATTTGTACTGCGAGAGATATTTTATTAATATTTTAAATTTGCACCATTACATCGTAGGAGAATTTTCTATGTGACAAAATCAAATTTCAAATGTTTGCTGGTGTTGCCAACATGATATAAAAGTAATTGATTGCAAAAATCATCTGTGTGTTGTACCAAAATGGTCTTCTGAGTAAAAACAAGGAATACCAACCTGCTAAGGGTACGGTGTCAGAGTCGGACTTTGAAGGTTGCGGCGCAGTGCTGTACATGTATTTGAACAACAGATCTGTCACACTGCGCGGTATACCGCCACCCCGATCTGACATCTAAAATTTAATACAATTCAAGGTTTTAACCTATTTCGCGTTGGTGACACCTCTGGTATTGCAAACGTCCATAGGCGACGGTAACCGCTTTCCATCAGGTGGGCCTCTCTGCTGTACTCCAGCGATAAAAAAAAACATAAAAAAATTCAAAGTTTAGAGGTTAGAAGTAGCAGAGTGGCTGATACGCACGGTATTTTCCGTGAAAACCTGTCATTGGCTTTTATTGTTAACCGACTTCAAAAAAAGGAGAAGGTTCTCAATTCGTCGGGAGCTTTATGATCCGATTTACGTGATAATTTTTTGTTCGACGCGGAATAGTTGCCATTTAGTCCCCTACAAAATTGACATAGTTTGGCCCAGTAGTTATCATTTATGATTTTCTTTTATGAAAAAATTTCCATTCCGTTCCATATGTACATCGATTACGCTAAGATTTATGGTTCGATTTACGTGATTCTTGTTTAGTTTGATGCAGAATAGTTGCCATTTAGTCCCCTAAAAATTTAACATAGTTTGGCCCAGTAGTTATCATTTATGATTTTCTTTTATGAAAAAAAATTCCATTCCGTTCCATATGAACATCGATTACGCTAAGATTTATGGTTCGATTTACGTGATTCTTGTTTAGTTTGATGCAGAATAGTTGCCATTTAGTCCCCTAAAAATTTAACATAGTTTGGCCCAGTAGTTATCGTTTATGATTTTCTTTTATGAAAAAAATTTCCATTCCGTTCCATATGAACATCGATTACGCTAAGATTTATGGTTCGATTTACGTGATTCTTGTTTAGTTTGATGCAGAATAGTTGCCATTTAGTCCCCTAAAAATTTAACATAGTTTGGCCCAGTAGTTATCATTTATGATTTTCTTTTATGAAAAAAAATTCCATTCCGTTCCATATGAACATCGATTACGCTAAGATTTATGGTTCGATTTACGTGATTCTTGTTTAGTTTGATGCAGAATAGTTGCCATTTAGTCCCCTAAAAATTTAACATAGTTTGGCCCAGTAGTTATCATTTATGATTTTCTTTTATGAAAAAAAATTCCATTCCGTTCCATATGAACATCGATTACGCTAAGATTTATGGTTCGATTTACGTGATTCTTGTTTAGTTTGATGCGGAATAGTTGCCATTTGGTCCCCTAAAAATTTAACATAGTTTGGCCCAGTAGTTATCATTTAACGAACATTTTTTTTTCCCGTTTCTTGGGACCTATATTTTTTAAAAAGCGCGGCACCATTCGTAGGTCTACCCATACATAGCTAGGCACTAAAAAGTAACAAATAAAATGAAAAAAAATCGGTTAAAAAATAATTTAAAAACTAAAAATATAAAATAACTTATATACCATTGATGAATATATTAGTTTTAAACATACAGATAATAAGTCGACTAAATTATATAAAATTGTTAATGACATTACCTTAATATTACGAGTAACGCAGGTTTCGAATTAAAATGCCTTTGGAATTACTATAATTTATTTAGTTTATTAGAACTGTACAAACACGTATAAAACCGGTACAAATATAACTAGACACTACTAGTATAAACTGCACGATTCAATAACACGCGCAAAGTGCGTCCCTATATCGCTTATCAATGTACACGTCTTGCTTATATCGTAATCGTCGCTTCACTGCCCCTCTCCGCATCAGTCCATTGCTTTATAATGCAACCGATCCATACATGGCAAAAGTCAACGCAATATAACAACAATGGTACACTTTTCATTATTTATTGCTAACAAGTTGATTTTTTGTGAGTAGCTTTCTTTTGACTAGACGGCCAACTGGTGGAGCTGGTTAGTAATTATTTTTCATGACATTGTTTATGATACATGTTGGAAAGAGGGACTCCCTAACAAAACCTTTTATATTTTGTAGGACAAATATTTTTTCACGTTATGTAGATAATTATCTCGATAATTAACAAAAAGAAATCGGTTAGTAATAATTTTTTAAAATTCGTCAAACCAACATATTTTATCCTTGCTACCCCTATTAAGCTACCATTTACCAATGTTACTATAAGGAAAAAAGTTGGGCGTCTAGTACTCACGAAAAATCAACTTGTTAGTAATAAATGATGAAAAGTGTACCAGGGAACCTGTACTACAAGGATTAGTTCGACAATAATGACGGCCATGTAACAAGTAGAAAAACAATAGGATGTTTTTTTAAATTACAATTTATAAACACAAAGTAAACAAAAGAAGTCCAAAGGTAATAAAATGTGTTTCTACAGGTTTGCCAGGTACTAGGGCGTTTGCCCGATACACCGACAGTTATCCCAGAAAGTATCCCATTTTCCGAGATAAGGATTTCTGCCAGGTGGTATTTGCCCGACTGGATGGCTACCACCCCTGGTCTCAAGTATGTGGCCACAACAACCTTGAGCTATGTTCCGGCATTAGTGACCGGTTTTCAGTCTCCCTTAAGAGAGCTGCGGCACATTTGTAGCACCTTTGGTGTTGCAAATGTGCAGAAGCGATGGTCACCGCTTTCCATCACGTGGGCCGTCTGCCTGTCTGTTGATCTCCTGCAAAAAAGCTGTGTATTTGTCTTATGTCGGCGTGTAGAGGTCGTAACAATATTACACATAGAGTCACGCGTCAGCGTCGAATGTCATTTTTCACATTGATATGTAAAAAAATAGTGTTATTTCAGTAATTACATTTAAACTAATTGTCCTCACCTTGACAGAGACATCCTCTTTCCCGCTGACCAGGTTGACCTGGATGGGTGGTGGGTTAGATTCGTGGCACTCCATGACAGCCCGCATGGCGTTCTTGAACAGCTCGAACAGCATATGATAGAGGTGTGACGGTACGTACACTATAGGCATCGGCCGTTTACTTGGTACTGTGTGCAAAAAAATATCTTATAAATATATTGTATAGTGTAAACTCTATATAACGAAACTGAACGAACTGTGTTATGGCGTTAAAGAGAGTTGTCGTTAAATAGAGAGGATACTGTTATTTTTGACTGACGTCTTTTGCTGCATCAGTAGTTTTGTAATTTTTTTTTGAACCGACTTCGAAAAAGGTGGAGGTTCTCAATTCGTCGGGATCTTTTTTGCTTTTTTTATGTATGTTCACCGATTACTCCGTGATATGATCCGATTTACGTGATTTTTTTTTGTTCGACGCGGAATAGCTTCCAATTGGTCCCCTAAAAATTTGACATAGTTTGGCCCAGTAGTTTTCATTTTACGAACATTCTTTTGTTCTCGTTTCTTGGGACCTATATTTTTTAAGAAGCGCGGCACCATTCGTAGGTCCACCCATACATAGCTAGACACTAAAAAGTAACAAATAAAAAATAAAAACTTCGTTTAAAAAACCGACCTCAAAAACTAAAATGTATAAAATAATTTATTTCTAAAGCTATTATTGTTAATATATATTATCTAAAACACCTTGAAGTCGGTGCAAAGTAAAACATAAAAATTACTATATTTTGAAAATTACTAAGCACCTACTTTAAGATGTTTTAGATAATATATATTAATAATGATAGCTTTAGAAATAAGTTATTTTATACATTTTAGTTTTTGAAGTCGGTTTTTTTAAACGAAGTTTTTATTTTTTATTCATATCTTGCGATATTGAGGCGTCTTGGTGATAAAGGAGTACTTGGAAATTTCGGTATGCATAATGCCGACACTCGAGTTTATTACGGGCTAGGATAACAAAGCGATAAAAGAACTTACACAGCTGCGCAGTTTTTTTGTGATTTTGGAACTTAAAGGGTACTTTTTATTACTTAATTTTTGTCGTTATTGAGAGTGGGTGTAATGCTATATAGTTTTTATTTTATTTTTTATTAACAAATCTACGGACTTGAGTTCAGTACCCTTTTTACAACTTAATTACTATTAAAATTTTTAGAGTTCATACACGCTTATTGTTTATTTTTGTTACTGTATGTGACATTGATTTGTGATTTCCATGTTGTGGTGTATCTTAAGAATAACTTATAATTATTTTTTTCTAATTTTAATACTGAACTTATACTAATGTAGAATGTATCTATTACATGCTGGTGTTATCAGGAAGTGCTATATAGAGTGTATCATTGTATGGAAGTACAGCTAAACCGACCAAAGCCAAGTGATATCGAAGATTAAGGGAGTTTGTCGTAAAATCAAGTGACGTTATATGGAGTTCACATTGTATTTTGCTATGTTTTTAGGGTTAGATATTGTCTATTTATCCATGCAGGAACGGAGAAATAATACGATTTCCTGCGTTGGAGCGGCCTTTCGTAAGAGGCGACAAAACAACCCACAGCCAGGTGGTAGGGTGTTTGCCTCTTTGGATGGCTACCATCCCTGGTCTAGAGAAAGCCATCATAACAACCTTGAGTTGCGTTCCGGCATTATTGGTCAGGTTCCAGTCTCTCTTTAGAGACCGGCAACGCATTGACATCACCTTTGGTGTTACAAATGTTCATAGGCGATGGTAACCGCTTTCCATCAGGTGGACCGTCTGCGTTACAGACCCATAAAACGTAATGTAATGAATATTACTTTTAAACATATTTTTAAGTGGTAACTTCTTTTGGAAGGGTAAACCGCTTCGTTACATAACGGGTTACGGCGCCAGTCTGTCTGCCTTCCCTTTCTCTCACGCATGCGGCAACGTTAGGCAGGCTTTTTTTTTTTTACATGGGGAAATGCGTTACCGCACCGTCAGCCGCGCGGGGGATCATGCGCGGCCGGTGTGTGGGGCTCCCCGACGCCGGTTCAATACGACCGGCGCTGGTATACCCACTAAAACCCCATGGGAGCCTTCTTTCCGCCTAGCGCCGGGGTCACGGTATGTGCGCGAGCTTAACCCGCGACCCCGGCAGCGGCTGGCCGCCTCATAAGCAGAGGCGGCCTCTCCTGTGTGCGGGCCGGGGAATGGTGTTTCCCCGGCCCTGAGAGGGACGCGCGGCTACCTCTCGCGGCATTAGTGCGGGCGGAGGTCTATATGGATCCCCCAGACCTCGACGCCCCCCGCCGCCTCGCGCACTCAGCAGCGTCAGCGGCGGGGGGGGCCTCGCGATAGAGGGGAGGGGGAGGCTGCGAAGGATTGCTCCTGCGCCAACACCCCTCCCCCCTCTCCTTCCTCCCCTTTTCCCCGCCGCCTCGCACACACAGCAGCGTCGGCGGACGGAGCGGGGGAGGGTAGGTCGCCAGTCAGGCGGACGGTGGTGGGGTGGAAATCACCACCGCCGTCCTCGACGGCCAGCGGAGAAAATCTCGACGCTGGCAGTCGCAACGGAAGGGATGGGTGTTTGGGGAGGAGGTTTGGGAAGGAGGGGAAGGCATTAGGATTTGGAGGCGGAAAGGTGGGACACCACTGTCACGGAGTGAAGGGGGGAATGTGACAGTGGCCGCTCGGGGCCCCGGGGACGCATCCCCTTGTACCGCTACCTGGACGGGGGGGAGGGGAGTCCAGGGCGGCACCCCCTGGGGGGAGGCAGGCTTCTCCTATCTCACTCTGACCCATAGCGCTAGCTGTATTTCATCTAATGTACATATTCAAGAATTGTAACTAAGAATAAAATATATTTTAAATTTAATTAAAGATTTTATTAATAAATAACCTTTCCTTACAGTATCATTTTAATATACGTAAAATTTTAGTAATAACCTAATATTTCTCAAGTCAAACAATTTCAATATTAAACAGTTCAACTTAGATTAGTTGAAGCTATCCCTTCTGTCGGGCGTCCCGAGACGCACATTTTTTTATATTTCAAAGTAAATACAGTTATAAAATATTATGACACTCACCTCCATTCTGCATCAGCTGCAACTCCGGTGATGCCAGATAATATCTGTCGCAGAGAAACCTGGCGTTTTCGTACGCGTCCCGAACTACGGCTGCAACGTCGCAAGCCGGGTCCAACGAACCGATATGCCTCCCGCCGTTGCCTATGCCGTTCACCGAGGCCTGTTTAGGACCCAGTTGTTCACCAAACAGGAGGGCTGGTTGAAGAAATGAAGAGATCATTAATCCCTCCGTGCAGGAACGGAGAAAAAATACAAATTCCTGCGTTCGGTTGGCCCGTCGTAAGAGGCGGCAAAACAATCCATAGCCAGGTGATAGGGCATTTGCCCGACTGGATGACCACCACCTACCACCCTTGGTCTAGAGCAGTGGTTCCCAAAGTAATATTTAGCGCCCCCATTTTTTCACCTACTTAAAAACCACTATAAAAGGCCCAGGCCGCACTACGGTTATTTCCCGGGAGCGGTTAACCGCTATAACCGCGAAACCGCGCGAGACGTACACACTACGATTATAAACCGCGAAATCGCTCGTGATTTTTTTCACAGTTTGAAGATGGATTTCAAAAGAGCAGTAGGTATGTGTTTTGGTGCTCTGGTACTAAAAAATTGAAAAAAAAAACGTCAACGAAAATTTCACAAATATTGGCTCCATCCACTCACTACCCGTAGATTTGAGAAAGGTTTCTTTCAGAAAAAATATAAAATTTTAAGAGAACATCCAGAGAAATTTTCCAACTACTTTCGAATGTCAGTAGCCATCTTCAGTAAAATTTTAATTTAATTGTAACGGGACGACAACACAACTATTCTTCACGGCGGTCGGCTGAACACTAGCCAAAAAACCGCCCGCGGTTAACGCATAGTGCGTGTGCGCCCACTAAGTTCTATGGATTACAAATTTTGCTACGGTTTCTTACCGCGACACTTTTGTAACATTTCACGGTTTTAAAATCAGTCGCGGGTAAAAACCGCAAGTGCGGCCGCTTGTATTCGTTTTCGTGTTTCATAAATTCACACGGTTACTAACCGCTGCGGTTTCACCGCAGTGCGGCCTAGGCCTGACATCAAATTAAATTAATTGATTATTGTGAGCTCTATAAGCGGAGATGAAACATTCATTCTAAACGCGACTTTTACTATAATAGCCCGCAAGAGTTAACTTGAGGCCTAAGCGCAGTAGGTAGTACACAACGGCGCTGAGCTCTCATTCTATGAACCAGCCGATTGATACAGGAATGCACAAATCGGGTTATTTAACGAAAACTTGTTAAAACATGATTGCCCGCGGTCTATTATTTACGAAAATTACCTATCTAGGAACACTAATAACTATTAAAATGCGAAAGTGTGTTTGTTGCTTTTTTATTTGTTTGTTTGTGACTACTTTCATTTCGAAACGGAGCGACCGATTGACATGATTTTTATTTCATTTTGTCAATAAAATAGGACAGATATGCGGAGAGAAATATCGAACCAAGTTTGATCAATCTCTTAATTAATATTAGTTGATGTTCGCAAGATGTAGTCGAGTGTTCAGTCGGTATCTAACTGTCTTCCTAACTAGATGAAATTACAAATCGCCCCCCAAGCCTCTACAGAACTCGCCCATTTTTTTTCTCATTCTGTTACCGCCCCCCTTTCGGCCTACAGCACCCACAAGGGGGCGTTTACGCCCACTTTGGGAAATGATGGTCTAGACTATGCCGCCATAACCGGCAGGCATTCTCTTTCAAGGCCGACAGCACCTCTGGTATTGCTAATATCCATAGGCGACGGTAACCACTTTCCATCACAGTTGGGCCGAAAGCTTGCGCTGTGCTTTAACAATTAATTTCAAACAAAAACAACTATACATACATAACTATAGATAAATAAAATGGAAGTGTTTGTTTCTAATGTCAAAATATCATCTTTTACCAAATGCATATTATTACGAATTTGTGGTGGATTTGTAGCCTGTAGGATGTATTTTCGAAAACGCTGTTGGAATTATCACAAAGTTTATTAGAAGTCTCTTTATCCCGGGAACCCTTAGGTTTTTGTGTGGGAAAATTTTAAAATGGCCAGACTGAAAAAATCTAACTCCGATACAATATTAATATTATCACTAATCGTTAGCAATTTTATGTAACCAAATGTGTGATATTTATTATCCTGGGAATCCCTCGGGAATTTTCCCAGGAGCAGTTTGAAGTTGTTTGAGTGCATAAAAATTAGCTTATCCCGACAGAGTTTCTACTATAACGACAGCTTGCATGCTTCATTACATTGCGATACTTTGTGTCCCCGGGAATGCCGCGGGAATTTCAAGTCAAGCGTGGACGAAGTCATATCCTAGATTACTAGGATATGACTTCGTCATACTTCATGCATATGTTACAGCCAAAGTAATAAATCTGGATATTATATATATTATCTAGCCATTATTTTTAATGTCTACTCAATTTAGATAAAGTGATAATTGACACAGAATTAATCACATTAACTAGCAATTTTATATATTATCCTCGAAGCCTTGGATAATGTTATAAAACAAGTAGGTATTGGTAAAAATTATGAAATTATAGGTGGGGTATAGACATATGGCACATTTATTTTTTATGCACAAATCCGAACTTTTTTAATATAGGTTAGAAGGCTAACCTTAGCCTTAGCTTAGCCTTCGTGGTTATTTTTTTTATAACCACCCAAGTTAATTTTAAATCTCAAGTAATAAATAAATGTGTCGTATATCTATACCGCACCCAACATCATATTTCAATTTGCTTAAGAATTATAATAACATTGTCATAGATAATAATTCTACGTTAATTAACATTGTTATAAAGTTATTTAACTTGAATTTATAAAGTAAATTTAAAGCTCACTAGCCTAAAACAATTTTTTTTAAACACAGAGATCAATACAAGTATTTGGTATCACTCTTTAAAGACTACAATAATAAAATATTTAATTTAATACTTTGGCTAACTGTGACCAGCTATTATGAATAATATCCGGATAAAGTGATTAATATATCACATTGTCTAGTCAATTTTGCTATTATGTATAATGACCAGTCATTATATGTAATAGATATTTAATCACTATAACTGTGACACAATTAAAAACTTACTGTGCTGATTAATTAACATCCTAATAGATATCCGGCTCATATAGAAGCGGTCCAGGAAATACTGGATGCTGTTCTCGATCCCTGTATCCACTTCGTGCGACTCCTTCAGCTCCAGGACTCCTTGCGCCATGGTCTGAACGACGTCCGCGTGCCTGTTGCGTATGTGGGCAAGGCGTTCGCAGAACCTGAAAAATAATTAACAAGTTTCAATACAAAGACCAAGGTCCATGCAAACAGACAGACAAACTCACACACGCACGGATGTTTCTTTTTTAACACGCTTTTATTAGCTTCACCTGTATGTATGTATGTTTGTAACTGACCCCTTAGAGCTCGATTTTGTCCTACTTTAAACGATCAGATTTAATTCAAACTTTGCACACCTGTCAAAGGTCGATGACAATGCAATAATATAGTACCATGGAGCTGATCTGATGATGGAGTCGGAAGGTGGCCATAGGAACTACTGTACTAAACAAGATAGATCCGTCGTGTTTGGGCTCGTTTTACTTGTCTTGGCTAGCACTCTGCTGCTACATGATATGCAGGATCTCAAAAGCTTGCATTTAAAAACATTCTAAAAAAATTCAACTAAAAAATGAAAAATAAATAGTTTAAAAATAAACTAAAAAAACACGCTTTCATAAAGAATCCAAATAAAAAAGAGAAAATAAAATGTAATAAATTTGGTTTCTGATGAATGGGGTCTTAAAAAAAGGGTGTATTCAAAGCGCTTTTTCTTCTTCTTTAATATCTTAAAAAGCGCTTTGAATACACCCCACGCTTTTTTTGAGACCCCATTCATCAGAAACCTAATTTATTAAATTTTATTTTCTGTTTTGTTAGTCTAAACTTACTAACAAACATTGCAAGTTAAATAAAAGCTAGTGACAGTTTGTAAGTAGGACAAGATGCAAAGTCACTCACTGAGTCAATACAGGTGGCTCTGGTTCCATCTGTTCAAACTGGATGATCTCTTCGAAGGACTTCTCGTACCACTGGTTCACCATACCCACTGATGGCATCCTGAGGAGGTTCTCTGGGAGTAGCGCTATCTCTTTCATTATATTCGCCAACCTGCAAGTGTGAGAGTGATGAAAGATGTTAGTTAAGTTAAATGCGTAGGAATGGAAAAATAATACTGATTGTTGCGGCCGGGCGGCCTGTAGTTTAAGAGACATCAAAATCACCCACAGCCATATGATAGGATATTTGCTATATGCTGTATGTTTTTTTTTAAATCATTCGTTTTGTTTCCCGACTTGTGTAATTGATGTGTCGATATTATGAAACCGCTTTTGTTTTCATCAAAATCGGCCGCGAAACTCCTTTCAGTACTTTTTGCTATATGTTATTTTAAGATTTAGCTATAGAGATCCCCACATGAAGAATTCAATCTGTATAATAGATCAATAGACTAGGAAGTAAAATTAAATTTTAACCTTATGTATGACCTTCAAAAAGTGCTCTCCAGTGGAACTTATTTGGAATAAAAACTTTTGAATTTGAATGTATTTAAGCAGTAAGGTTTTCTGATTATAAGTTACTATAGTTGCTGTTCTTTTATTACCATAAACCAGTGGTTCCCAAACTTATTTTGTATACCGCCCACTTTGAGAATAAATTATTTTTTACCGCCCCCATTTTTTCACCTACTTAAAAAACTCTGTGTAACGTGAAATTAATTGATTATTGAGAACTACATTACCGGAGATTAAACATTCATTCTAAACGAGACTTACTATAGCCCGCAAGAGTTAACTTGAGACCTAAGCGCAGTAGGTAGTACACAAAGGCGCTGTGGTCACAAGTTAACTCTTATGGGCTACACCTGCCAATGCGCATTTTTTTTCTGGGTCACTTACCGCCCCCTTTTAGGCTTGCAGCGCCCACAAGGGGCGTTATCGCCTACTTTGGGAACCACTGCCATAAACCCTTCTGCGTTGTTGCAAATATTACAATTGTACGGGAGATTCTGACGCGGTCTTTCCGCGTGACTCCAGACAACCATCACATCCAAAAATTCACCTGTATGTACGTCTTCATCTTTATACGATTTAAGTAATTAAACAGTTGTAAATTATTACAACAGCTGTCTGTTTCGCGAATGACTAATTAAAGCATTGCAAAATTACACGGATGTCTATTGTTCACATAATTGTTCTTAATTATCAGTTTTCAATTAATTTTGCTGTTTACTTACACATGTGAACCTCGATAATGTAAAACTAATTATTAGTAGAGATTTAAAATTAGTTTGTGTGTTTGTATATTATTTACTTTTTATATATACCGAATTTCAGCAAAAACGACCTAGTAGGTTTCCACGAAAGCGTTACAAATAGACAGACAGTTATCCCGGAAAGTATCCCATTTTCCGAGATAAGGATTTCTGCCAGGTGGTAGGGTATTTGCCCGATTGGATGGCTACCACCCCTGGTCTAAAGTATGTCGCCATAACAACCTTGAGTTGTGTTCCGGCATTAGTGGCCAGGTTCCAGTCTCCATTAAGAGAGCAGCAGCGCATTTGTGGCACCTTTGGTGTTGCAAATGTCCATAGGCGATAGTAACCGCTTTCCATCAAGTGGGCCGTCTGCCTGTCTGGTAAACTCCTGCAATAATTAAAACTATAAACCACGTTTCCCCACTTACGGCGGCTTTCAATATTCGATCTCAATCCAAAAATGGTTATCTATCCAGATTCTAAACAATCCATGGATCGATCCAAAATCCTCGTTTCAATATAACATCTGGTTTTAAAATCGCGCAAAAAAAAAAGGGATTGATCATAAATTTGTGTCCTCCCGAACGTTTTGTTTCACGCAGCTTTAGTTAAGAGTGCTTTAGATTTTAATGATAATCTTTACATTCAAAGTAGTATATTTTATGAATAAACATAACATTTTTTTATATTTATTAAATATATATTGTATTATTTATATTGTAAGGTTATTCCTTAGTGCATTTATTAAACATTTTAGTACACGTTCTGTTCTTCTGTAACTTAAACTTTTGCATAGGAACGGAACGCCATCTTAAGAAAAAGAAACGTCACGTCATTATTAAAATATTGTATACTTTTGGATATTTTTCTATGCAAGTATTAGATAATTTTACATTTGTTTTGTAGCCAAAAAAACTAGGAAATGGAGAATTTAATGGTAAGTAAACATTATGTAACTAAATATCTATTGAATTACCCATCATATGTATGACTAAATAACAATTTTCTGTTATAAAATTGAATCATGTGTAGACGCGTTACCACGCAGTTACGCACCATTACTTACTTGCTAAAATTCTTTGTAGAATAAACAAAAACCTTTAACAAAGGAAGAAACGAGTTGGTTGGTCACTTTAACTGAGTGGAGCAAGATAATCAACAACGAAATCGCCAACGCCACAGTAACAAAATGAAAGGAGTGGAGCAACCATGTAACATCTGTGACTCCTTCAATGCCAATATGGGTATCGGTCGCCGTAAACCTAAACTAAACTACATCTATCTATTTGTCATCTAATCTAAACTAAACTACACCTTAAATGGGGGAATTTGAAGCAGTACTTCAATAAGAATGGACTGACTTAAGGTAAAAAGTTGATTATTCTCGTAATATAGTAACTGGTCCAAATATTAATAGATGTAGCTTTACTTCTGGTCTAATCATTAATAAATTTGTAGAAAGGCTTAAGTATATTATTGGTGGTTATTTTTTTATTATTATAATACTAGAGTTTACCCTGCGGCTGCACCGCGGTTCAACTCCTAGTACCTATCTCTGGTTTAAAGAGAAAGTGGTACAGGTTACATTGTATTAAATTTCTATGTATTTGCTCCTGGAAGATTCACTTTTATATATCACAATCTATATAATCCCCTGTCTATCTGTAAATTACATTAAGTCAAAAATTATAATATAATAATATAAATGTTGTTTATATACATGGTCAATGTTAAAAAATCTTAGTGCTATAATACTATCACATATAACCACAAGGACAAGTGTGTTTTATTAATTTTTAAAACAACACATTTGTTAAAAATTATAGATATGACAGACATTGTTACTTATGTTGCAAGTTTATCCTAGGCGGTTGTTAAAGTTCTACTAATAACCCTGTTTAGTAATAATATAAGTATATGGTGGACAAGTTTTATTACATTTGAGTTGCAACTTAGATGTCCTAGGTCTGATTCCACCTGTGTATTGTCCAATAGTTTAAGGTGAAACCCAAACCAAAACTATTACATATACATATGTAGTAGCCTCAATGGTTCAATTTTACAACTATTGCAGATGTCAATGACATTAAGATTCTGTAAACTACATATAAAATATAATTCTAGAAGGAATTTAAGTATAATATTTATTTAATTGTTGCAGATTATTATATCACATTTTGTTTTCACAGGTGCCAAGTGGAGGATAATAAAAAGTAATGTGGTCGTCAAGCCAGAAATATAGCTATAGCAGGATATTATATAGTTAAGAAAAAAATATTAGAGAGTAAAATTGAAAATATTAAGTTGAGAATGAGAAGATGAAATTAGAGATAACAAATTTGAAGGGAGAAAATATACAAAATAGTTTGTTTTCGTCATATTAATTCATATAGTTTTTAATTTATAAAAAAATAAGTTCTAAACAAAACATCCTAGTTTTACGTTTGTATATTTGAATTTTAAGATTTTGTGTACAATTCGAATGTAAATATTAATTTTTAATAACCTAAATGTAGCTATTAGAATTACCTACATTATAAAAGTTTTTAATAATATGTAATGTACCTTTTATGTTGAAATTAAACAAGTTTATAGTATGATTTGTATATTTTATTTCTTGGACATTGTTCCATTTATATCAAGCATAATTTAAGTAAAATATAGCTATCATCACAATACATATATTGACATAAACTTTAAGCAATTTACAAATCCCATAAATATATATTAAATAAATGTAAAAGTTTGTTTGTGTGAGTGGTTATTTGTCAATCACACAAAATGTTTGAATGAATTTTCAATGAAATGTAGTAGTAAACACAGCATATAATCTAAATTTACACAGGCAATTTTTTATTTCAATATAATTACATAGATAAAATATATAAGTAGAGGCAGGTATAATATTTATGTGCATTATTAAAAATAATTTTAAATTATGTCTTGTTTATGAGTAATATTATTTTCCAAATTTTCTGATGTCACAGTAACTACACTTTCTCTTGGCAACTCTACTTCAGGGGCCACTTCCTCAATACTATAGTTTCTTCAAATATTATGAAGAGCTGCTGTAGCCATTATAACTTTTGTTATATCTTCTAAAGACAATTTCATTGTCCGTGATATAATTGGGAAGCGATGTTTCCAAACTGCAAATGTCCTGTACAAAGAAATATATAATTAAAAATAAAATACAATTTTCTACTAGTAAACTGGTGGGTACTTTCTTTATTTTTACCATTTGACCTATGCTTTCTTTGCATGTAAGAATTTTTACATTTTAAATATGTTTCTGTGGTAAGCAATGTGAGTACCTAATAATCTTAAGTGTTAGTTTTACAATTCAATTGTATTTCTAGTTTTTATGTGGGCCTCATTGTATCTGATTTCTTGCATAGTTGTCTTGCATAGTGCAAGCAAGTAAGACCGACTTGGGTAGGCACTATCTCCAAGTAACCAATGATTTCCTAGTAAACTCTCTTCACACCTAGCTGCAATAATTATTGCATTAGAAACTCATAACAGTAAAAATTATATATTACTAATAGAAGTGACAATCTCAGCATAATATTAACAACCTCTTAATATTGAGTCGTTAAAAATAGAAGAATCATGAATAGAACCAGGCCAGCGAGCAACAACATTTAATAATTTAAGGTCTGCATCACAGACTGGTTGGACATTGATAGAAAAATATCCTTTCCTATTTCTATATTCCTCACCTATTCTCCAGAATAGGTGAGGAATATAGAAATAGGTTCCAACCTGAAATAGAATACAATTGATTAATTTATCATTAATAATCTACATGTAGTAACAGTAGCTCTCTGATAACATAATTCATTATACAAAATATTAAGTGTATACTTACATGGAGACTGACTGTGTATGTGTGTACAATCAATGGCACCATATACTCTAGGAAACTGAGTGATATTATAAAATTATTTTGTGGTCCTAGAGCCCAGAACAATATTTTTTCCGTACAATCTAGCAATAGCAGCAATATATGCCACTATCCTACATGCCGTTGATAGGGATACACCAGCAAAGTCAGCCACGGAATTAAGCATTGTTCCCAAATGCATAAAATCGTAGTTAGTAAAAGTTGGTGCAATTGGTGGACAGCCGTTGTTTCTAAAAATAGAATTGAATATTATTTTAGGTTATCTAATTTATTAAGCAATGTAAATAGTATTATTAAAAACACTTTACCGTCTTGATTTCACTCTAACAAATGGCATTATTTCGCTCAAAACCATTTCAACTTCAACATGTTTTATTTATTTTAAATATAAACTCTGCATGAGTAAAATTGTGCAACATGTTTATTCGCCGATACATTTTTCTATCCAAATCCGATAATTAAAGTAACATTTCAAAATCACTTCACTATCACTTGAAAATAATTCCATTATTACACAAGAATCTCTCAATATTGGGGGATCGCAAATAAAGATAGATTGAGGTCAAAAAAGGATTTGTCAAAATTAGAGATCGTATATTGAAAGCGTGTAGCTGTCACTTTCATACAAGTGGCAATCCAAAAACGCCGGATCGCCCTCCCAACGATGGATTGGTAAAACGGATCGACGAAACGATCTGTGGATCGAATATTGAAATCATAAAAGTCAGAAATGGATTGAAAATAAGGATTTTAGATTCGAGATTAAAGATTGAGATTGCATATTGAAAGCCGCCGTTAAATAATACATACAACCCGTGCGCATTAACATGGCACCTGGCTCGAAAAATACCCTCCTCCCGCTGCCCTGCGCGGGGCCGCGATCGCGTCGTGCGAGACCAGTATCGTTAGCATCACTGTTATCGTTGTTAACTGATGATATTCAAAGAACTAACATAAAATTCAAACATTTTTTGGACTAAGTATTTTAAATGTAACTTATTTGATCCAGGTGCCATGTTAATTCGCACGGATTGTACAAGATAAACAAACTATCAAGTGCGTTTGTGAAGAGGAAGTGAAAGGAGGAGCAGCCGCATTTCATACCCATTTACCAGGCACGTGCGTGCTCATTCTTCTATTCCCATCCTAATTGTCCTACACTCCTATCCCTGTAACGTTGACACAGTTCGCTTATCACAAATCCATCGCCGCCGCAACAGATGTGAGATGGCCGTCGGAGGAAGTTAAAAAAATAAAATAATTGTTAAACTTTAATCAAATTAGTATTTCAAATAATAACTTATAATTAACTAGCTGCGCCCCGCGGTCTCTCCCGAGTGGTGATTGAAAATCGTCATAATTAAAAAAAAAGAAGATTTTTTTCTAAAATAAAAGTAGCCTAAGTTACTCCTTATTACATCAGCTACCTGCTAATCAAATTCCCGTCAAAATCGGTCCAGCCATTTCAGAGATTAGCCGTAACAGACAGGCAGACAGAAAAAAATTGAAAAAAATGATATTTTGGTGTATGTATAACGTGACCATACGTCCCGATTTGGGCGGGACAGTCCCGCTCTAAGGCAGTCTTTCCCGTCGTCCCCGGCGAGGCCGACATAGTCCCGCTGTCCCCAGCAAGGCCGACACAGTCTCGGTTTTGCAAACAGACCGTTTATTTCAGCAGATTTTGCTAAACAAACTTGAAACAATAGTTTTCAAAATGAGCATAATAATTTAATAATAATTTTTCTACGCTGGGTGAGGCGTTTCAAGTTTACTGAACAGCATAATAAAAATTAGTGAAATTTAAGCCTGCATTTTTCTCCGTGTACTAACTATTTTGTGTTTAGTGCGTTGATTATTTATTTTGTGTTATTCTATCTTACTTATATAATAAAATACTTATAAAAAACGAATTATTTTATTATATACCTAATGCCGCAGATGTCCCGCTTTGACAAAAAATATAAATGGTCACGTTATGTATGTACCGTATATATATTCATATGCATGTAGTACAAAGCGGTTATGTCAATATTTTAAAAACAGACACTCTAATTTCATTTATGTGTATACAATGATATTATATTTAAAAAAATATCATTGTGTGTATGTATAGATGATCACGATGACCAGTAACGACAGCATGTCCCGTCCATCGGTTCGTAGGGTGGCTCCGAGGCTTCGCAGGAATCTCCCCGCTCAGCATTTTCCCACGTGTATGCATGAGTCACCTACAGGTGTCTTGGATGAGGTGTTTTCTTTAAATTTGTTGTGTGAGAAACAACAGGGTTGCGTCATATGTGTGGAAAACCGTAGGATTACCACACATAACAAGTAGCAAAATATCACTATCTTATTCCAAACAAAGCAAACAATATTATTACGAGCTACAGGACTCGAATTAAAATGCCGTTGGAATTACTATACAATTTATTAGACATATACAAACACGTATAACACAGGTACAGATATAATAACACGCGCAAAGTCCGTCACTATATCGCTCATCGACTCTACGTCTTGCTCGTATCGTAATCCTCGCTTGACTGTCTCACCTCTCCGTTCGGGCATTGTTTTATAATAAACTGTATAATACAACAATCAACTGCGTGGACTGAGTTTTTCCAAGAAAACGTAATCTGCACATCTAGTTAATTATTCCTGCGAACGGCCATAAACGCAAACAATAACAATAGGGTATTGTCTAATTGCAAATTTAAAACACAAAGTAACAAAAGAACTCCAAGTGCGACAAAGGAAATAAACTGCGTTTTATGACAGACAGGTGTGCCTTCACCTTTGTCGGTATATAACAATATCTTTATTTTGTCATCATACAAACATACATACTTAGTTTATGATTTGATTGCATCGATCAATAATTTGATTGTCTGATCAGTACATCCTTCTGATACGTGGATCTTCTTCAAATACTAGTAGGTAGATGTTGTTCATGGAAAATTTATGATACATGTTGACCATAAAAAACAGTTAACGATTGTGTATATATAGTTACAATACAATCATACCAATTTATCTACAGTGGTTTTTTGTTGACGAATCGTATCCTGTCTATACATACATACATACTGTTACGAGTTGCAGGACTCGAATTAAAATGCTTTACTTTTACTTTATTAGAACTATACAAACACGTATAACACAGGAACAAATATAACCAAACACAACAAGTCTAAACGTAATGCACAATTCAATAACACGCTCGAAGTCCATTACTAAATAGATTACCGAATGTACACAAGTCTTGCTTCACCCGTGGTTATCGCTCGACTGCCTCATCTCTCAATTGGGGGCTCTCAACATAAGCTAGCTTTCCACTGGTGAAAGAATTTTGAAAATCGGTTTAGTAGATCCAGAGTTACCTCCTACAACGTCACAAACTCACAAACTTTACCTCTTCATAATATTTGTGTAGAAAAGGTTGTATGTATGTAAGTTTTTATGAAAAATAAATATTCATTTTGGGAACGTTCCCCACAGACAGCGATTGACGACCCATATTATATTGATAAGTTCTTTATTCTCTGTCTGTCTTGTTTATATTTGTTGTGGAATCAATACTTTTTGTTTATAAATATTATATTACTGGCAGTGCGGTTTATGAAGTTTTATAATATTTTTTTTTTATATAAATGTTCATAAAATAAAAATTACTGGGTCAAATTATATTAAATTTTTAGGGGACCAAATGGCAGCTATTCTGCGTCGAACAAAAAAAGAATCACGTAAATCGGATCACAAATCTCGGAGTAATCGGTGTACATACATAAAAAAAAATAAAAAAAACATACCGATCAAATTAAGAACCTCCTCCTTTTTGGAAGTCGGTTAAAAATAAAATCGAGTTGGTTGGGATTCGAACGTGAGGAAGAAATGGCGTTTTATTTTCAATAGTCCCATTTTAATTTAAATTACATAATTTTGCCTCGTTCGGTTCCATAACAATATTTAAGTATTATTTTAATAAGTAATTTACTTTATAGTTTATATTTAAACGTTATTCACGTTGAGTTATAATTACAGTAACAATAAAGCGGATATAATAAAATGTCTATTCTAAGTATCAATAATACTTTGTAATCACAGCAATGTCACTTTCTGCATTATAAATATTTTGTGGCTCGATGACTACGTGCGGTCCGTATCAAGTATCGACCTTGACGACTCAGGTTGTAAACAATGCGTCATACTAGGTTTTGTTTGGGGTAACAAGATTATAAACGCAGTGGTTATGATTCAGTGACTGCTCTCGTATATCTATGAAACACGACCGATTGCTTTACGTGGACTGTATGTACATAGGTCGCTGGTTCAAATCCGGCTCGAAGGACCAGACTCGTCCCTGGTTGTTATGGGGTCTTGTAGTAAATCAGTGGACTGTTATGATTGTGATGAGCTTTCTTTGTGACCACTATACAGCTATTATATACGACAAAGATAAACGATGTGTGGTATATTGTATACGTAAGCGTCGCCAGAGGGTGTGAGGCGGACTGGGCGTATGTTGTAGTATTGGCGGCTCCTAGCAGAGTAGAACCGGTTAATCTCCAACAACTACTATTTGAAGACATGAATAGATGAAGATGATATCTATCTATATTCTAATTATCTAATGTCTATCTTTATACATTACCGTATTTTTTTTGGAAACCATTGAGTCTATAAACATAAAAAATTGTAATAATAGTACAGGTTGGCAAAATAAAGTAGAAAATAATAAGGGCAAGTATCAAGTTGTTTCAGTTTTGTCAACATAGCCTTTTTTTGTTGCGCAGGGGGTGTATATTTCCTACCATACTGAGTCCCTCTTGGCTGTGGGGGTGGGACCGGATCGCGGCGGTAACCGCCGCGCAGCGTGTGCGGCAACTGGGCGGAACCAACTACTCCGCTAAACCTAAACTTGCGTCCCATACCCGGTGTTTGTGTGAAAGAACATGAGATGACGAGCGAAGGTACACCCATTGTTCAACAAGGCGCAACAAGCTTAGGTCACCCTGGGATGCAGAGTGACCCACCAACAGAGGTTGGACCCGTCTCATCCCCACGATGCGCGGACCCCTGCGATGGAATCATGGGAGGAGATTTTGCGCATACCTGTGTCCCCGGAGGCCAGTCTGACGATTGTGACGGTACGCACCATCATGAATTTAATTTTTTTTTCTTTTATTAATGTTTATTTATTTATAAAGGAATGGCTGTTCTCCATATAATGTATTCCCTCCTTTATTTCGCATAATATGTGTATTTATTATTATTCTCCTTGTATGATATAATTGAATTTTTCTTTGTTTGAAAATTTGACAGAGAAGGGAAGGGACTTGAATATTCGTGTTTGACAGAACAAGACATGAAGAAAATTATTCTCGGAAAAATTTGTGTTTTATATTATTACAGATGGAGAAAAAGCTATTTGTGGACAAAATGATCAATACTAACAATAAATAACTATATCTTCGATATGTGCGCTACAGACTTCGGTGCTATGGATTTCACCAAGGGCTAGTTCACATCTTCAAGTCAACAATTAATACATTAATAATTTTACTAATCATGTAGATTTGTCCGATATCTTGCTTGTTGTGTTTATCTATGTTTCAGATGTTCTCGTGGACTGTTGTAATATATAACTATTAATAACTATATACTAATAATCTACTAACAGTAATCTATTCTGTGTTTGTTGCTTTTATTTCTGTTCTCAGATGATCCAGAGGCTGTTTTACGTTTGTATGTTATTAATGATATATCTAATTATGTGTTTTAACCTAATCTGTTTGTTGAACATGTATTCTATAACTAATTATGTGTTGTTGATATTTTCCTTGTGTATTAATCACATTATTTTGCAGACAAGTTTAATGCCCTTTTCTTGCAGATATATTACTAATGATATTGTGCTAATAATTTAAATTTTAGGAATTATGGAATATTTGCATTTAATGAGTGTCTGTATGTATAAACCTGGGATTATCTTCAAAAACTTAACTAATGATGTGTAGTTAGTTACAGCAGCATATATTAATTAGTTAGCTTTGACTATGGTATACTTTGGTGTTAGTATTTAGACATATTGGGACCCGTGGATCCACCTATACAGACTTTTAATTCAATAGAGACGTTCCTTTGACTTATATGGGTATATATGCTAACATATATAAGTATTTATTGTGAAGACTTACACAACTATATGTAATGAAAGAGAGACTTGTTTACTATGTATTACTGATTTTCTTGTTTTAGAACTTAACTAATTATTGTCCTTGATTTGTATATTATATGGAGAATGAGCTATACAAAATTAAATTAATTTTGATGTAAGTCTTGATTGACTTGTGCGTTATTATAAGATAAGAATTGTTTATACATTGTTATAATTTCATAGTTAACTAAATTAATAAGGGTTAATTGTAAAGCTTGAGTGTGTCAATATATTATTTAGGAGCTATGACACATAGAGTCTTGCGGATAAAAATACTAATTTTATGAATTTAATTGAAGGGGTTCTGAGATATAATTTTGGTTTTAGAAACTGAATTAAATAACATTACTACTTCATAGTCGGAAGCTACTAAGGGTTTCTGATGATTCTTTTAGGCAATATAATTATTTATTAATTTGTTTAGGGAGATTAATTATATGTTAATAGGAACTTATTTATAGGAGTTCTTGTCTTGTTGTTGCATACATGTTGTTGTACCTGGCTGCGGTCACTTACTTGATGGGGGTGTTGATTGTTAATGTCTATCTGCTCTTGTCGCAGTGAGATTAAGGTCAGACGTTGTATTGAGTCTTGATTGTTTTTAACATAGACAGGGTTATTATTGACCTAGATCTGTGAGGTCATAGTCTTGTTTTATTATCTATTATTTAGTCTATTCATATATGTGTATACATTTAGTATATTTTATAACACTACATTATTACACCACACTCCACAACAATCATGCGACTTGTTTGGGAAAGCTTGACAGGCTTTAAGAAATTTAACGTTTATTTTTGGGTTCTACTGATTTTAATGATTTAAATACTTTCTTATTTAAGAAGGTTTGCCTTCGGCATTCGGCATGGTCTTGTGCAATAGAGTTTTATTTTAACTTTCATTTTGTTAACGTGGATTACCGTTTAGAATATATATTTATTTGGACAAGTCTGCAATTGCATGACAAGAGTTATGAATGTCAAGGAAGCAACTGAGGTGTGTAAGAATAAGCCGGAATGGTACTCTGTTGTGCAATGCAGTTACTTATTTTAAATTTATTGTTCATGAATATTTTATTTCTTTAAATTATATATCTACATGCAAGTAACTCTGTTGACACTGGATATATGCTAAATAGTAGTATAATTGTAATGAAACAACAACTAGTTAGATGTGAAAGCACATATTGATTATTTCTATATTAACTTTGATTAGGGACGCGGTTTATGGTCTTTGTAACCTTGGACAAATGACGTCGCAAACCATTTGTTTATTGGGACAATTTAATCTACCTAGGATAATTTCGTCAATTATCCAGGTTTTCTCGCGTGCCGTTTTTAGGCAACCTAGTTTGTTTTGGTTATAATATGTGCCTTCATGAGACTAGGTTGATTTCACATATTGAGTTTAACTGAATGAGTAACTGAGGGATTGGAGACTGTTAAATCGCGGATCAGCTTGGAGGCGAAGTTGAGGGCCCCGGAGGCCAGCTACTGGCTATTGCAAGCGGATCATTCGTATCAAAATTTACATCTTTCCACAATATGTGATTTCACAAGAGTCTTTGATGTAGTTAGGCCAGGCAAGCATGACTGAATTGGAAAGGATAATTATTAATAAATTATATATGAGCAGTGTTACCGATGTTGACACCCTTGATGTAGAGTACCACCATTTCATGACTATTTCAATTTAAACTTTACTTTACGGTGCTATGCTCTCATCTCTTGGGTTTTAGGGTCTTTAATCAGATGTAGGGTTCCGCCACTTTATTTTAAATTTAACTTTCATTTTAAACTTCACGGTGGAATCTGAATCCTGTCTTTAACAAATAGGTAACAAACAATACGAGCGTAAGGGAATACTCCAGTTCAATACCAATTTAATTTCACTTTTACTTTACGGAGAATTTTCCCTGAAACTCTTACACTGAAATCTGTCTTTGACCAGGGGATACATAATACAAGTGAAGGTGTCTCTCGCCTAATTTTAATTTAAAGTTTACTTACAATTCATAGAGAGACATTCTGAAACTTTTACTTTAACAATTTAGGAAAGGGAATTTTATGAGATGTAGAGAGTATCACTATTTAAACTTCATTTAAACTTTATCTTTAATTTACTGTGATATTCTTGTCTTACATCAGGGGAGGTCGCTGAGGTATTATTCCTCATATTCACAAATTTACTTGATACTTTGGAAGAGTGGCTCTGATATGATACGTTCACTCAAGTCTTATGGCTTTTCCAACTCATTTTACACAAAGGCACTCCAAATGTGGTTTCCAAATTGATAGGACGTACTGCTAGTGAGTTTCTTGTCGGCTCTTCTCACCAGCGATAGTACGTTGTGAACCGACGCTAGTTTTAGATAATGTTTATGATCAATTCAATAAGTTCTAATTAAAAGATTGGAGGTTCTTCTTTTATTCTGATATGAGCTCTTTTACTGATAGCTAAAGAATGCGGTGGCATAATATCAGAGAGGTGGTTAGGAGGGGTGCCTACACAAAATTATATAATTTGTTATAAAATGTGTATTAAAATTCCTTTTGGCTAATAAAGGCACGGCGTACTCAGGTGATGAGCTTATGTCATGAGTCGATACATTTGTCATTATTCATAAAACGCATGACATTTTACACTTACAACTTATACTACCAAACTGTTATTTATATAGATATATATTATACACCGATCCTTGAGTCTTCCTGTTCCTTGATCAACACTCCTATATAACCTACCTTGTGAACATAGGGTTAACGGTATTATGACGAGGGTTCTTATTACTAGATGATCACGATTTATGGCCAAAGTAAGTTTATTTACTTAATAAATGTTATTAATTTTCACTTTATAAATTCTTTTATTTCTCACTCTATGCTTCGGCTTGAGTTTGTCATTCCTTGGCTCTTTGAGGGTCGGGTGGACGTTACAATTCGGTGCGCGTTCCCAGGATTCAAGAATCGGCTGCTGCGGCATGATGTGGAGTGGGTCTAGGACAGTTGTATCTTATCCTGGATCTCGCAGTTTCGGCGCGCGAGTCCAAAATTACATTAGGTGTTGCATCCAAGGTGTCTGGATTGATGTTAGAGAACAAGTTCTACTGTCAGGCTGAGTTACTTTATCCTAGTGTATCTGAAAGATACACAATTTGTTGCTTGTGAGGCGGAGCAAGGTTTCAAAGGTTATAGAAGGGTTGTTGTTTATTTCAGAGTTGATAGGGTGATCGGTGGGTGGTGTAATAATTAACAGTTTGATTTTATAGGTAAATGATTTAGAAATTGTGAAAAAAATTTTTTATCTCGTGTCCAGATAAGTTCGTCAGGTTGTCGCTAGAGGGCGCTGCAGTGACTTTGAACTTTTAATTCTAGCGTTCAAATTAGCTCTTCCTTTTGTTACTACGGGTGTTGCAAATGACTTAGAAATTTTTATTCCTCGCATTCGAATTAGTTCATCACTTTGCCGCAGGGGGCGCCACAATGACTTTGTTGATATTCCTTGGTCTTGTTAATTAATTATATAGCGAGGCAAATTTAATTTAATGGGGTGTATATTTTCAATTAAATGAAATATTAATCATTATTTTATGAAATTTTAATGAGGACTTTATTAATTTTATTTTTCATGACAGAGTTGAGGAAGTTTATTAACTGTTAGTCAGTCTTGTGTTATAAATGGGAGTTAGGCTAATAATTATTTACTATGGTGGGGTCAGATGTTGTTATGAAGCATGAACTTAGGAATAATATTTAATAATTTAAATTATATTATATACATAACTTAGATAGGTTATGATTACATATAACTTACTAGTGCTGTGTAAATATTTGAATGAAGTATTTGAAGAATGGAATTCTAATATTTCAGGATGAACCAAGAGATGTAACAGTGCTAGTTCACTACTAGTATAATAAATCAAGAGGTATTATCTAATTGCTACAAAAGCAAAGAGCAGAAGCGCTCCCATATAAGCAAAGGAGCTAATCTATTAAGATTAATTGAAGATAAGTGCATATCATTTGATGCTGAAGAGTTGTTAATATCTTGCTGCCAGTTAATAATTTGGAGAAGCCGAAATTTCCAACACAAAAACAACATCCAGTTGCCTTCATAGAAGATTTATGTGCATATTTGAAGCGAATACCTATAGGGTTTAGCAATGAGATTGATCTCATTATTGAATGTTTGGATGGTGGTTCCAGGAGTTGGGCTCGTGTATACCGAGAGCGATGGACCAATTTTGAAGATTTTAAACGAGATTTTCTAGAAACATACTGGGGAGAAGCTGAGCAGGGAGAGCTTCGCAAGAAAATAGTTCATGGCACATGGAATCGCTCTGGCACTAGTATGCTGAATTACTTTATCACTTTATGTGGGCAAGCGAAGATGCTCACCTACCCAATACAGGAGACGCAACTCATAAATGATATCATGCATCACTTTCCTAAAGATGTGCAATATGCGTGGTCTACGAGTCAGAGCAGAACGATTATTGAAGCGTCGGAGTTCCTGAGGAAGCTCGACAATGTTAACAGAGGTGAAGTGCTGAATACTACACTGCGGGTACCTGCGTCATCACATGAACAGAATAATAATAATAGTAATAACAAGGCGAAGACCAGTTGGCAAATCAAGAAACAAACTTTGAAGCCAGTTCAAGTACCTCCAGTAGGCAGTACTAATGTTAATATTATAGAAGATTTAACTATACCACATGAAGAATATGATTATAATTTAAACTAGACGATGTTGGTGGGAGTGTGCCCGACCCATTAACTATAGGAGGGACTAATAAGTTGTTGATAGGGTTAAGGATTATGTTGTTGAGTGGGTGGAAACCTGGATAGTCTCTGGGCACTTGTAATACTGGTATACTTACACCTATTATAGCTAAGGGTCAGTCCTCATTAGATAAGTCAGGGCTAGGTTATATTGATGAAGCCTTGGTGGGGGAGCATTTACTAATATTTTAAAATTACATTTGAAGGATGTAGATCCTAATTCAGTTATGACGAACGGATGTGTATCTTCCTTGTTTGAGGAGGAAGATGCTTATTTGCCAGATAAATTTGAGTTAGTGAAATCTATAATTACTGTTAAAATCTATGGGAAAGAAGTGAATTGTTTGGTAGACACGGGGAGTGACATTACATGTATTTCCAGCACCTTTTGGGAGTTAATATCAAAGGAATGTAGTAAAATTGATTTATTGCCCATCAGGCCAATCCAAATTAGGGGTCCAGTAGGTCAGAAAAGTACTAAAATTCAACAAATGGTATTGTTACCGGTTCAATTGGGAGATAGCATTATTGATATTAGTTTTTTATTCTACCAAATTTATTGCAATCTGTGACTTTAGGCTTTGATTGGCTATCATTAGTTGAAGCCACGATTAAATTACAAGGTTCTGAAATGGGGTTATGCTTAAAAATTAATGAACAAGATGTAGTTTTGCCTTTTAGGAAGATAATCTTTGAGAGTGGAATATCAGAGATATCTACTCGAGATGTTGATGATTCAGATTTCCAAGAAAAGTTAAAGGAAATTAAAACGGGGATAGAACTTTCGGATGTACAGTTAGAACAGTTAAAACAAGTTTTGAGTAGGTTTCGTAGTATATTTTCTAATGTTTTGGGTCGTGCAAATTGTTACGAACATGAGATCAAGATGTCAGATAGTACTCCATTTATTAGAAGATCATATCCTGTGCCTTATGCTTACCGTCAAAAGATGGAGGAGAAATTGGCAGAGATGGTTGAAATGGGCATTATTTCGCGGGGTTCCACTCCATATAGTAGTCCGTTAACGTTTGCGATCAAACCCGACGGGTCCTTGCGTGTACTGTTAGATGCGCGGGAGATCAATAAGTTCATGGTAGCAGAGTCTGAAGCACCACCTATGCAGATTGATGTACTTAACGCCTTTCATGGGGTGTCATATATTAGTGTGGTTGATTTGAATAATGCTTATTTCAGATACCTATTTCTAAAGAAAGTAGGAAATATACTGGGTTTACTTTTAATGGGAAGTCATATATGTATAATGTGCTTCCACAAGGTTTAAAAACTTCAGTGGCAGTTTTAGTCGGGCTATAGACATTATATTGGGCCCAGAGGTTAGGCAGGTTATGTAAATTATTTGGACGATCTGGCAATTTTAACTTGTAGTACTCTGACTGATTATTTAGAGCATTTAAGTATAATATTAAAGAAATTGCAAGATGCTAGTCTTACATGTAATACTAGAAGGTGTAATTTCATATATAAGAAGTTAAGATACTAGGGCATATCATGTCGACTTCAGGTATTAGGGTTGATCAGGAAACATTAGGGTCGTACGGAAATTCCCTATACCCAAGATAGATAGATAGATCGATAGGTAGAGCATTTGAGGGTCTTTTTCGGGTCATATAATTATTAGGCTAGTAATTAGGATTGATCATAAAACTTTGATTTTGTAAGGATTTGGGAATTATGCAATAATCAGTTAACTTGATGGATATTATAGTTAGAGCAATCTAGCTACCAGATAAAGTATATTAAGGAGAAGGACTCTCGAGATTTTAAGGAGAACAGTTATTGAAATTTTCTTTAATGAAGAAGTTTTAGGTTTCTTTGAATTATGACTTATGTATATTGAACATTTGTGGCTTTCATGTTCTATGGGGTGATTAAATTACGCCTATGAATTTCAGATTTTAAGGGGTGACTTTATCTAATTTTAAAATTTGTTTTGGATATGAGACATATAGTTGGTGGGGTATATGGGATGGACAATACTTATGTGAAGGTTATATACAGGATGTTATTAACTTAGATTAAGGTTATATACAGGGTGTTATTAACTTAGATTAAGTTTATGTACAGGATGTTATTAACTTATAGGACTATATACAGGGTGTTATCAATTTATTATTTGATGATCGTACCTTAGGTTAGAATTTAATTTATCCGCAAGCTACGAAATTAAATTCGGGGTGGTGTGACGGTACGCACCATCATGAATTTAATTTTTTTTTCTTTTATTAATGTTTATTTATTTATAAAGGAATGGCTGTTCTCCATATAATGTATTCCCTCCTTTATTTCGCATAATATGTGTATTTATTATTATTCTCCTTGTATGATATAATTGAATTTTTCTTTGTTTGAAAATTTGACAGAGAAGGGAAGGGACTTGAATATTCGTGTTTGACAGAACAAGACATGAAGAAAATTATTCTCGGAAAAATTTGTGTTTTATATTATTACAGATGGAGAAAAAGCTATTTGTGGACAAAATGATCAATACTAACAATAAATAACTATATCTTCGATATGTGCGCTACAGACTTCGGTGCTATGGATTTCACCAAGGGCTAGTTCACATCTTCAAGTCAACAATTAATACATTAATAATTTTACTAATCATGTAGATTTGTCCGATATCTTGCTTGTTGTGTTTATCTATGTTTCAGATGTTCTCGTGGACTGTTGTAATATATAACTATTAATAACTATATACTAATAATCTACTAACAGTAATCTATTCTGTGTTTGTTGCTTTTATTTCTGTTCTCAGATGATCCAGAGGCTGTTTTACGTTTGTATGTTATTAATGATATATCTAATTATGTGTTTTAACCTAATCTGTTTGTTGAACATGTATTCTATAACTAATTATGTGTTGTTGATATTTTCCTTGTGTATTAATCACATTATTTTGCAGACAAGTTTAATGCCCTTTTCTTGCAGATATATTACTAATGATATTGTGCTAATAATTTAAATTTTAGGAATTATGGAATATTTGCATTTAATGAGTGTCTGTATGTATAAACCTGGGATTATCTTCAAAAACTTAACTAATGATGTGTAGTTAGTTACAGCAGCATATATTAATTAGTTAGCTTTGACTATGGTATACTTTGGTGTTAGTATTTAGACATATTGGGACCCGTGGATCCACCTATACAGACTTTTAATTCAATAGAGACGTTCCTTTGACTTATATGGGTATATATGCTAACATATATAAGTATTTATTGTGAAGACTTACACAACTATATGTAATGAAAGAGAGACTTGTTTACTATGTATTACTGATTTTCTTGTTTTAGAACTTAACTAATTATTGTCCTTGATTTGTATATTATATGGAGAATGAGCTATACAAAATTAAATTAATTTTGATGTAAGTCTTGATTGACTTGTGCGTTATTATAAGATAAGAATTGTTTATACATTGTTATAATTTCATAGTTAACTAAATTAATAAGGGTTAATTGTAAAGCTTGAGTGTGTCAATATATTATTTAGGAGCTATGACACATAGAGTCTTGCGGATAAAAATACTAATTTTATGAATTTAATTGAAGGGGTTCTGAGATATAATTTTGGTTTTAGAAACTGAATTAAATAACATTACTACTTCATAGTCGGAAGCTACTAAGGGTTTCTGATGATTCTTTTAGGCAATATAATTATTTATTAATTTGTTTAGGGAGATTAATTATATGTTAATAGGAACTTATTTATAGGAGTTCTTGTCTTGTTGTTGCATACATGTTGTTGTACCTGGCTGCGGTCACTTACTTGATGGGGGTGTTGATTGTTAATGTCTATCTGCTCTTGTCGCAGTGAGATTAAGGTCAGACGTTGTATTGAGTCTTGATTGTTTTTAACATAGACAGGGTTATTATTGACCTAGATCTGTGAGGTCATAGTCTTGTTTTATTATCTATTATTTAGTCTATTCATATATGTGTATACATTTAGTATATTTTATAACACTACATTATTACACCACACTCCACAACAATCATGCGACTTGTTTGGGAAAGCTTGACAGGCTTTAAGAAATTTAACGTTTATTTTTGGGTTCTACTGATTTTAATGATTTAAATACTTTCTTATTTAAGAAGGTTTGCCTTCGGCATTCGGCATGGTCTTGTGCAATAGAGTTTTATTTTAACTTTCATTTTGTTAACGTGGATTACCGTTTAGAATATATATTTATTTGGACAAGTCTGCAATTGCATGACAAGAGTTATGAATGTCAAGGAAGCAACTGAGGTGTGTAAGAATAAGCCGGAATGGTACTCTGTTGTGCAATGCAGTTACTTATTTTAAATTTATTGTTCATGAATATTTTATTTCTTTAAATTATATATCTACATGCAAGTAACTCTGTTGACACTGGATATATGCTAAATAGTAGTATAATTGTAATGAAACAACAACTAGTTAGATGTGAAAGCACATATTGATTATTTCTATATTAACTTGATTAGGGACGCGGTTTATGGTCTTTGTAACCTTGGACAAATGACGTCGCAAACCATTTGTTTATTGGGACAATTTAATCTACCTAGGATAATTTCGTCAATTATCCAGGTTTTCTCGCGTGCCGTTTTTAGGCAACCTAGTTTGTTTTGGTTATAATATGTGCCTTCATGAGACTAGGTTGATTTCACATATTGAGTTTAACTGAATGAGTAACTGAGGGATTGGAGACTGTTAAATCGCGGATCAGCTTGGAGGCGAAGTTGAGGGCCCCGGAGGCCAGCTACTGGCTATTGCAAGCGGATCATTCGTATCAAAATTTACATCTTTCCACAATATGTGATTTCACAAGAGTCTTTGATGTAGTTAGGCCAGGCAAGCATGACTGAATTGGAAAGGATAATTATTAATAAATTATATATGAGCAGTGTTACCGATGTTGACACCCTTGATGTAGAGTACCACCATTTCATGAC
Organism: Dendrolimus punctatus; assembly: GCA_012273795.1. NCBI lineage: Eukaryota > Metazoa > Arthropoda > Insecta > Lepidoptera > Lasiocampidae > Dendrolimus > Dendrolimus punctatus. The sequence goes on along the minus strand of CM022554.1, from coordinate 8,829,466 downwards.
TATTTCAATTTAAACTTTACTTTACGGTGCTATGCTCTCATCTCTTGGGTTTTAGGGTCTTTAATCAGATGTAGGGTTCCGCCACTTTATTTTAAATTTAACTTTCATTTTAAACTTCACGGTGGAATCTGAATCCTGTCTTTAACAAATAGGTAACAACAATACGAGCGTAAGGGAATACTCCAGTTCAATACCAATTTAATTTCACTTTTACTTTACGGAGAATTTTCCCTGAAACTCTTACACTGAAATCTGTCTTTGACCAGGGGATACATAATACAAGTGAAGGTGTCTCTCGCCTAATTTTAATTTAAAGTTTACTTACAATTCATAGAGAGACATTCTGAAACTTTTACTTTAACAATTTAGGAAAGGGAATTTTATGAGATGTAGAGAGTATCACTATTTAAACTTCATTTAAACTTTATCTTTAATTTACTGTGATATTCTTGTCTTACATCAGGGGAGGTCGCTGAGGTATTATTCCTCATATTCACAAATTTACTTGATACTTTGGAAGAGTGGCTCTGATATGATACGTTCACTCAAGTCTTATGGCTTTTCCAACTCATTTTACACAAAGGCACTCCAAATGTGGTTTCCAAATTGATAGGACGTACTGCTAGTGAGTTTCTTGTCGGCTCTTCTCACCAGCGATAGTACGTTGTGAACCGACGCTAGTTTTAGATAATGTTTATGATCAATTCAATAAGTTCTAATTAAAAGATTGGAGGTTCTTCTTTTATTCTGATATGAGCTCTTTTACTGATAGCTAAAGAATGCGGTGGCATAATATCAGAGAGGTGGTTAGGAGGGGTGCCTACACAAAATTATATAATTTGTTATAAAATGTGTATTAAAATTCCTTTTGGCTAATAAAGGCACGGCGTACTCAGGTGATGAGCTTATGTCATGAGTCGATACATTTGTCATTATTCATAAAACGCATGACATTTTACACTTACAACTTATACTACCAAACTGTTATTTATATAGATATATATTATACACCGATCCTTGAGTCTTCCTGTTCCTTGATCAACACTCCTATATAACCTACCTTGTGAACATAGGGTTAACGGTATTATGACGAGGGTTCTTATTACTAGATGATCACGATTTATGGCCAAAGTAAGTTTATTTACTTAATAAATGTTATTAATTTTCACTTTATAAATTCTTTTATTTCTCACTCTATGCTTCGGCTTGAGTTTGTCATTCCTTGGCTCTTTGAGGGTCGGGTGGACGTTACACGATGGCGTCCGAGGAGCGCGTGCGCAGCTCTCTCCCTTACTCTTTAAGACACTTCCTTAGGGGACATTAAATATATAGATAGATAGATAACACTTTATTGTACACCATTACAGAAAACACAGATGAAGTTATAGCCTAAAAATATTCTAAATGTGCACAATGGGCGGTCTTATCGCTAAGAAGCGATCTCTTCCAGACAACCCGTGGCAGGAGTAAAAACATATTATATTAGTCAAAGGTGGTATACATAAATATTAGAGGATATGCAGCTACTTTCATATATTTTATACTAAATAGAAATATATAAATACACCTATTGATATTACATACATAAATATACGTAGAAATATCAAACATCACTATGTTGCAGGTAGTGCTTTTTTGTCATATTCTTAAATATTGTTAGAGATTTAGCTTGTCTAACAGTAACAGGTAACTCATTCCAGAGTCGAATAGACTGTACAGTAAAAGAATTGATGAAAAAAGATGAATAATGTTTGGGAGTATTAAGTCTAAGACATTACTGCCTCGCAAAAGGAAGAAACCGCTGACCAGTAATCGTCCCTAAGGAGCATGGCCCAATCAGTTTCCTGAGCGAATCGATCGGCCCTACGATGGCCTCGAGCTCGAACCTCTGAGGTTGCCATGCAGCGCATTCGACCAGCGTGTCAAACGTAGCGCGCCGCATTCGCGGCACTGAGGGGAAGGTAGACACCCTACAATCTGATGGATATACTTATCGAAGCATATCTACATAGCCTATGTACGATGTTCACTTTAACAATAATAACTATAATTTCGTACGCAAGAGCTTTAACACCTTGGGATAGTTAACAGAACAATATTATTTGATTAAAAAATGGGAAACTAACCATAACAAAACTATTATGACGACTGTTCTTTGGTAAATATCGTCGAATTATAACGACAAGATTTTTGCTTCAAAATGCACTAGACACCCTTGGTAAACTTCTAAAAAACTTTAGAAGTTTACCAGTTTTTTACTTCTTGGTAAAATCACTACTCCTATGAAACTTGGTATTGTTACATGCGTATTTTGTTATTTTTTAACAGATTTTAGAAAAAAAAAATGAATTTAGTCGATACGATATTATTATAAGAGATATTAAAAATCAAGGATAAAATAACTAAAAAAACTTTTCATCCGTGCAAGAACGGAGAAAGAATACAACTTCCTGCGGCCGGGCGGCCTGTCGTAAGAAGCAACAAAACAACCCACGGCCAGGTGGTAGGGCATTTGCCCGACTGGATGGCTACCACCCCTGGTCTAAAGTATGTCGCCATAGCAACCTTGAGTTGTGTTCCGGCATTAGTGCCCAGGTACCAGTCTCCCTTAAGAGAGCAGCAGTGGATTTGTAGCACCTTCGGTGTTGCAAATGTCCATAGGCGATGGTAACCGCTTTCCATCAAGTGGGCCGTCTGCCTGTATGCTGAACTCCTGCAATTAAAAATAAAAACTAAAGATATTCATTTACCTTACAGGCAGCTCTTTCCTTAGGAACAAATATGATTTTCTTTCGCACGCATTTAAACCTGTAACAAAAGAAAATCATCATTAGGGGCCGCTTATTTATTGAAGCAGCTGTGTCATATCACTTTTCAATTTCACCCCAATCGGTTAGTAATAATTGAAACTCTCTATCACAGCTGTGAATGGTACTAAAGATTCAATTTTCCAACTCGTAGAGTTATAAAATTGCGTACCGAGAGTGATATGACAGCGTGGTATGAATTGAATCAATATATTGTTACATACCGACAAAGAAATGCGCACCTGATTTATTACCCTTCCCGCATTTGGAATTCTTTTGTTTACTTTGTGTTTAAAATTTGCAATTAGACAATAGCCTATTATTATTGTTTACGATTGATTTGGCCGTTCGCAGGAATAATTAACCAGGTGTGCGGATAACGTTTTCTTGGAAAATCTCCGTATACGCAGTCGATTGTTGTATTATACAGTTTACTATAAAACAATGCCCGAACGGAGCGGTGGGGCAGTCAAGAGAGGATTATGATACAAACAAGACGTGCACTTTCATAAGCTACATAGTGACAGACTTTACGCGTGTTATTGAATCGTGTAGTTTGTACTAGTGGTGTCTAGCTATATTTGTACCTATGTTATACGTGTTTGTATAGTTCTAATTAATTCTATAGTAATTCTGACGGCTTTTTAATTCGAGTCCTGCGTAACTCGTAACAATCAGTCAGCCTGTCTGCTGCGCTTCAGCTACAAAATCAAATTTCTGTACAACGAGAAAAAATGCTAAAAACCGAGTCAGGGGGATGTAAGAAGTGCACTGCTGACTACTACTAAAAACTAATTTAGATATTTTTCAAATTTTTTTAGTTTCTCTGTACGGGCTAATCTCCGAAACGAGTGCACCGATTTAAATGAAATTTTGTATGGTGGTAGCTTATATACCTGGTCAAAATATAAGATATTTTTGATCACGAAAAATAAACACCACACGAACAAAGTCGCGGGCATCCGCTAGTCGTATGAAACCAAACAACATTGTTTAGTAGATTGCGATGTTTATTATTCAATAGTCGTTTACCTTGAAACGGACAACTCGCTAGAACCTAATGCTTATTGATGTATAACATACACATTGTAGGTAAATAACATTAGAAGATATAGGAAAACAGAAAGTCGTGAGAAATCAAATACACCGTCAAGTGTAGTTCTACCATGGAATAAAAAAGATAGAAGAAAATTTGCTTAAATACAGACAATAGGAGACATGTAGCATGTTTACAATTTTTTTAGGCTGGTTCTATTCGTACGGGTACCGTACGAATAAATATAATTTATTCGTCCAGTACCCGTACAAATAGTCACGTCGAATGGCTGAGTCTATTAATACGGGTACTGAAAATGTTCTTAAAAAGGCTCGGCCAAAAAAAACCTAACCTAACCTAATTAAAGATTGAAAATAAGTATTTTACGAAGTTCTTCCAATCCATACAAGAGCAGTACGCAAATACTCGCGTATACCTTGTATTAACATATAAGCAGATCTTGTTCCGTAATGTACAGCGCCAGTACGCATTGGGACTAATCGTGTATGTGTCGGAAAATTATTTTTGGGTGGTTATAAAAAAAATAACCACGAAGGCTAACTAAATTTTCCTTCTCTCTCTCCTCTAGCTTCTAACCTATATTAAAAATGTTCCGATTTGTTCATAATAAATAAATGTGCCGTGTATCTATACCCCACCCTCATTTTAGAATTTATTTATTTATTTTTATTTTCATGTTTTCAATAATTCTTTAAAACATGTCATTAAAAAAAACCTAACCTAACCTAATTAAAAAACAAGCTAATCATCCAATTCATTCTTAATTAAAAAAAAAAATTGAATGTCTGTACGAATAAATATAATTTATTCGTCCAGTAGCCGTACAAATAGTCACACCCTTTTTTTTTATTTGATTGGAACAACAAACGGCTACATTAAATTCAAATGTTTTTATTCAAAATAAGTTCCACTAGAGAACTTTTTTTGAAGGTCATACCAACCCTCATGGTTAAAATTTAATTTCACTTCCTAGTCTATGTACACCGTTTCGCAACGTGTTATTGCTGTTAAGGAGAAGAAGCGGCAAGAACTCCCCAGCAACACGTGTAGCTAAAAATTGTTTCTCTTTATATTTGCTGTTCTATTTAAATTTAAGTACTTTTTAACACGCTTTTATTAGCTTCACCTATATGTATGTATGATGTTTGTAACCGACCCCTTTGAGCTCGATTTTGTCCTACTTTGAACGATCAGATTTAATTCAAACTTTGCACACCTGTCAAAGGTCGATGACAATGCAATAATATAGTACCATGGAGCTGATCTGATGATGGAGTCGGAAGGTGGCCATAGGAACTCCTGTACTAAACAAGATAGACCCTTCGTGTTTGGGCTCGTATGTTTATATCGCGTGACAATGCAATAATATGGTGCCATGGAGCTGATCTAATGATGGAGTCGGAAGGTGGCCATAGGAACTCCTGTACTAAACAAGATAGACCCTTCGTGTTTGGGCTCGTATGTTTATATCGCGTGACAATGCAATAATATGGTGCCATGGAGCTGATCTAATGATGGAGTCGGAAGGTGGCCATAGGAACTCCTGTACTAAACAATTTAGACCCGTCGTGTTTGGGCTCGTTTTACTTGTCTTGGCTAGCACACTGCTGCTACATGATATGCAGGATCTCAAAAGCTTGTATTTAAAAACATTTAAAACAATTCAACTAAAAAATGAAAAATAAATAATAGTTTAAAAAAAACTAAAAAAACATGCTTCATAAAAAACCCAACTAAAAAACAGAAAATAAAATTTAACAAATTTGGTTTCTGATGAATGGGGTCTTAAAAAAAAGCGTGGTGTGTATTCAAAGCGCTTTTTAAGATATTAAAGAAGAAGAAAAAGCGCTTTGAATACACACCACGCTTTTTTTTAAGACCCCATTCATCAGAAACCAAATTTGTTAAATTTTATTTTCTGTTTTTTAGTTGGATTTTTTATGAAAGCGTGTTTTTTTTAGTTTTTTTTAAACTATTATTTATTTTTTATGTTTTATACAGAATATTATTAAAATTAAACACAACCTTACAACTTTAAATGTTCTTACATTTCTTCGTAATGGCTAGGGCACGCGTCCCAAACTCAAAGGGCGCGGATTCGATCCTGGCCGAAGCGCATGCACCACTTAGTCAGTTTTCGATCTAATGTGCATATTGTTACAATTACCACATGCTAACATAGGTGAAGGAAAACATCGTGCTGCAACCTGAACATCGAGATAACCGCTGTGTCAAACCTGGCAAGCCGCCTCGGTCAAGCGTGGCGGGTATACTGTCAGTTTCCTTATAATGGGAAACCCGAGCCCAGCAGTGGGACATTTATGGGCTGTTATTATATTATTATACATTGATCAGACAGTATTTTATTATATTTTTGATAATAATATCAAAACATTTAGGTAAACTTCTAGGCGCAAGAACCTCAGCCAGAAGGCCCAGCTTGCCATACACTACGCGGTGCTGGTACCTACGCTCACCTATGGAAGCGAGAGTTGGGTATGGAAGAGAGAGCATGAAAGTAGAGTAAACGCGGTCGAGATGCGAGCACTGCGCAAAATCTGCGGAGAATGACGAAACAGATATACAATGCAAAAGTGGATGGATGCAGAAGTTGCGGAAGGCCACGACACCTTCCATGATCAAATTAATCGTGTGCTAGCAGAAGGTGATGTCAGGAGCCTTAAGAACAAACGAGCGTGCATGACAAGAGCTATGAATGTCAAAGAAGCAAGTGATGTGTGTAAGAATAAGCCTGAATGGCGCTCTGTTGCTCGTACCTACCCCGCAAGGGACCTGGCGTGAAGTTATATATGTATGTATCATAAAGATTTCATGCATATGTCGGAATCGTAATTGTTATTATAAAGTAACCATATAACAGTAGTCGAATGTAGTAATCGGAAGTCGTATAACCGGATGTCAAAGTAGAAGCAATTATTAAGAAGCTAACGGAATCAGTAATGGAGTACCCGGAAGTTGGAAATTATACGGATGGTGGAAGTTGGTTATATGAAAGAAGTGAAACTAAAGTGGCGCCACAGCATTACCGGATATTGTCACAGCAGCGCACTACGAGGACTTTTTAAATACGCAGTGTTCGGGCAAAGGAGGGGCAGTCTTAAACCGACAGTCTACGAGTCTACAACCGTGATTCTACGTTCATCGGTTTAACAGAGCGGAAGCTACTGGACTAAAGGCCCATAGTATATTGTGGTCGATAATTACTGTTCGATATTGGCAGTAGTATTCTTTAAGGGTAAATTGCTGCTCGACACCCGACAAGCGTGGAGACCACTCTTGAAGTTGTCTTAATATTTCTGTGTATTACTGTGCTGTATTTAACATTGTTATTGTAAAGTTCTAATGTATTTTTTTTTAATGTTTGCGTATAGGCAAACTGGCAGACGGGTCCACTTGATGGCAAGTGGCTACCGTCACCCATGGACATCTGCAACACTAAGGGAGCCGATGCGTTGCCTACCTCGTTGAGACTTTAAAAATCTGTTTACGCCCTTTTTGAAGAGCCCCATATTGTAGCGCTCTGGGAAAACCGCAGGAGGGAGCTCATTCCACAGCTTGCTCACATATGGCATAAAAGAGCGAGCGCCATGTACAGTGGATAACTTCCAGGTATCAAGGAAGTGTGGATGAACTCCCAGTCGCCGGCGAGCAGTGCGGTGGTAAAATGACGATGTAGGTACCAAACCAAACAGCTCCTCAGAACACTCCCCATTATACAGACGGTAGAACGCGCTGAGAGCGCCTACGTCTCTTCTATATATAATAAACTTTGATTATAACATTTCAGATTATTATTGTTATTATATTATACTCGGAGTGGCATCCTCTCCCGGCGGGAGTGAATCCGACACATAATATTATGATTTATGTTCATACAAAAAGACGATTTTCTTTTCTTTTTCTTGACACTGTTGCTTGGTCATACACAAACAAAAACGTCCAACATTCGTTCAGGGACATCTTATATATAAAGTTCTGGTGTCGCGGTGTTTGTAGTTAAACTCCTCCGAAACGGCTTGACCGATTCTCATGAAATTTTGTGTGCATTATGAGTAGGTCTGAGAATCGGACATCTATTTTTCATCCCCCTAAATGTAGTAGACCACCCCTAATTTTTAGATATTTTTTTATGATACAGCATTAAAAATACATACAACCTATTATAATATATAGCATAATTTTCAACTCTCTACGATCAATCACTATTTTTTATTTGTTAATTATAAACTTTAATGCTGTCGACATATCAATTGAAGCATTTCCGGGCAGGGCGACGTCTGCCGGAACAACTAGTTACCTTATAAAAAGATGGTAACTTGAAATTAGTAGCAATAGTTAAAGTTGGCATACTTAGAATAGTACCATGCGCGTTCATTTGACGAAATTGGATTTGGTGCTGGGCTTTATTCACTTTTTCATTAAGGTCCTTTTTTAAGGACCGTGGGCGCTAGGAAGTTATAGTTATGTAGGCCGAGTATTCTCTTTTTATCGGGACTCTAAATTAGTGTAGTGTAATAAGTGTTTAAGTTGTGCAAATGAGATTTAAAGGAGGAATAAAATGTCGAGTAGACCTTCGGAGCGCACATTAATAAGACCATTGACCTTGTGACTAATAAAAATATAAACAAAATTTTCTCAAAAGCGTAACGTGTGTTACGTAGACGTATAATCGAGGTCAGTACGCAGTGTACAGCCAATCAGTACTGAAATTTTTATGACACCATCATTATATTGTTACAACCTAGGCGCCGACAAAAACAGGTTCCACGTACAGATTTGTAGAAGCACATTTATTACCCGTCGGCATTTGAACTAATAACATTGAAACTATTGCAATTCTTTTATCATCGTCTTCTTTTGTTTACTTATTTATTGGCATACGTTTCTAGAGAGCGGCCTATTGTTCTGTTGTAATCGTTCGCAGTCGCGCGGCTGTGGTCAATAGCCAGGTCTTACGGATTTTAAAGTACAAGCTGATTCTAGGAAGTTCAAAAAACGATGGTCTGGCTGAGGGAGGGGGGCAGTGGAGCGCGAACTACGATCAAGGCGAGACGTGTGTGCATTCGAGAATATATTAGTGACGGAGTTTAAATACATTACATCAATAAAAAAAAACATTACACACACCACCATGCATTTACCACACACACGCATATGTACTCTTTTGTTTATTGTTAAAGTCAAATTAACAGTGTAGCCTTGGCGAAATCTGTGATTATAGAGGTAAAAGTCTTTGACAACAGAAACTTATTCATGTTCAAAATTATAATTTAAACTAATTATTATGGTCGAATTTCGACCACGGGCAAGTATAATTTAATGCAAAAGGAAGACAGGATAATTGCATGCACACACTTCATCTTTTTACGATATTATATTGAAGTACGTTTCTTCTCACTGTCACAGAGGCCAGACGGCCTTTTACTGTTTTGAGAATTCACTCGGAAAACACTACTTTTCGTTAAATAGTTTTATGTCCGTATAGTATTAACTTAAAATATATAATTTATAAATATGTTTGTATGTATTTAATTTAATATTAATATTTAAAGTATGTGTATTTAGGATAAGTTCTAACTTATATTCTACACCATCTACATCGCCAGATAAGTTTAAATTTATCTTTAAATTAGGTTGACTAGAAGAAGATGCTTTAAGTGATAAAGCCGCTTATTATTTTTAACAGAATAGTATCTTAATCCTGCATTTTTAATTATCTATTTGATGAGCATTGAGCAACAAAGTGCTCTGTCTATGTATCTATCTTTATAGAAAGATATTGAATACTGTACAGCTCACCAAAATATCAGACACTATCTATATTAGTCATAATATTTTTTTTTATGACAATAATATTTTGTCTAAAGAAGTGACAAAAAACAATAACAGAAAATTTATTACTGAAGATAGATAGCTGATAAATTGATTATCAAGATTGTAGAATTAATTAATTTTAGATAAGAAAATAATTCTTACTCGAAATGGATAAACTATAAACTTGTTAGTCTGTTCTTTTGCGAAATTTAGTAATATGGGATTGTTTTCGTAGGAATCTGTTTGTGAATTAAAAATAAATGCATTTCAAGAATTAACTGAAATTTGATATTTTAAATGTTTGTCCACTTGCCATTACCGACACGATCACTTACTTTCCCCTCTGCACAATATCCTTTTCAATCCCTGTACTTCGCCATATTTAAATTAACTTTCTAGTTTCCTCGATCAATCTCATTTCTGTAATATGCGGTCAGACAAAAATCTGTTAACGACACTTAAACACACCTTGACAGTCAAAGAAAGTTAATTAATTTCTACATTTAAACACATATCTTCGTCGTCAGCCATTCAGTCTACTGCTGGATGTAGGCCTCCCCAAGACGGCGCCACTCATACCCATCCGCTGCGTTTCTCATCCAGCGCCTACCGACGACCTTGCGTAAGTCGTCGGTCCATCGGGCTAGAGGGCGTCCGACACTACGTTTACCGAGACGCGGTCTCCACTCCAGGACTCGTTTGCTTCATGGGCCATCGGTCCTGCAGCAGACGTGACCGGCCCACTGCCACTTCAACTTGCTAATTTTGCGAGCTATGTCGGTTGCTTTGGTTCTCTTACGGATATCCTCATTTTTAATTTTATCCATAAGAGAAACACCCAACATAGCTCGCTCCATAGTCCGTTGAGCGACTTGGAACTTGTGGACCAATCCTGCCGTCAGTGTCTACGTCTCGGCCCCGTAGGTCAGGACGGGGAGGACGCACTGCTCGAAGACTTTTGTCTTCAACACACATTTATTGTCTATTAAATACAAAATGTTGCATTAAAGAAAAATACATGTATTGTTACGAGTTTAGCGGGACTCGAATTAAAACGCCGTTAGAATTATTATAGAGTTTATTAGAACTATACAAACACTTTTAACACGGGTACAAATGTAACCTAACACAACAAGTCCAAACGTAATGCCTTCTGCATCGTCGTATGTCGTCCGTCACTATTAGATTCCCGATTGTACACACGTCATGTCTTGGTCGTAGTTGTCGCTGAACTGCCCCTTCTCCCCATCAGGCTGTCGTTTTATACCTCGCAAATACAATTGTATGAAATAAAACTTTAACAATACTCGTTGACACTTGACACATTTGTTTTCCGGAAGTGGCCGAAACGTCGGAATAATAAAAATCAAATAAATCACCGCGCTTAAAACCGTTAAACATAGCTTTATTAAATAACAGAATGTTGTCCACTGTAATACACAGCACTGTGTCCAACGGCTGTCACTGACACCTAGCCAAACAATGAAATGATGATATCTCTCGGCGAAGTTTCTTTATAATAATACGTATTTCAAACAAACAAGTCGATTGTTTGTGAGAGGTTTTACAATCACGTTTTTACTGAAAAAATAAGAAGACTTTTTGTTTTGTTTCAATACATACAATTTATTTCAAATAGGACGGGATAAGAGACTTTATAACGATTTACCGATAAACTCCCTTAAGCGTCCAAATCACGGCTTTGGTTGGTTTAGCTTGCCTTATGATACACTCTATATAGCACTACACCCACTCTCAATAACGACAACAATAAAGTAATTAAAAGGACTTTTTAAGTTGCCAAAATTATTATAAACTGCGCAGCTGTGTACGTTCTTTTATCTCTTTATTATCCTAGCCCGTAATAAATGCGACTGCCAGCATTATGCATACCGAAATTTCTAAGTACTTCCTTTATCACCAAGATGCCTCAAGATATGTATAAAATTAGTAAAAAATACAACAAAATTACTGATGCAGCAAAAGACGTCAGAAAAAAATAACCGTCTTCTCTCCATTTAACGACAGCTCTCTATAACGCCATAAATTGTTCGGTCCTTCCTGTGTCGTTATATAGAGTTTACACTGTACTTACAACACAAATCATTCTCATCTTCCTGCAATCGGGGCCCAAGAATGTATAAAAGCATATCCGTCTCCTTTAAATGTATCTTATTACAAGAAAACAATGACCTTTTGGACTGATAACATTAGTATTTAAATTAAATTTGGCAACAAACATAAAATTTATAAAATGTTTAGAATAGTAGACTAATATTTGGCATACGACGCAAGTGGCAACAAATAAGTACGACCGGTTTTTCAATGATGCTCTTTCCCACTCTAACATTTAATAAGCCGTATATGTCTATCCTGCTTATGAGCGTAAACAAACCGCGTCTGCAATGTTTATAAACAGACAGGATGGACCAAAGTCCATATTTTGCCTCTATTCAATGATCTTATTATAATAAACTTTTATAATAATTTAGAGAAGGGTATAATATGAATAACAAAGTTGTTTTTGAGAAAGTATTCGTTTTTATAAATAAATATAAATTCAAATGCTTTTAATGAAAATTTAGAACCCGATTTCAACGCCATCTACCGGTTCTTATTGTGAATCAATACCATCCCAAAGCCCACTCAAACACATACACAAAGTTTCGTCAAAATCGGTCCAGCCGTTTTTGAGTTTTAGCCAGACTAATGAATAGCAATTGATTTTTATTAAGATACTAATGGCCTTACTTATAATCGTTTGTTAAATTTTAAGAAACTACTCAGCAACTGACTAACGAAAATCTTACCCATAAACTCCTCTTAAGGATAAGAGGTGGTGGTAAAGTAACTCATAAATAACTGTCAAACATAACCAACATCGAGAGGTAGTTTAAGTGACTGCTAAGAGGCAAGATGGCGAGTTTTATTTGAAACAGCCAATGATTAGGGGCTTAAGAGTCTCTTATTTAAGAGATGGCTAATCCTTTCTCAACGAGATTATTATAAGTAAGGCCCTGAATGGCTGACGACGACGAAAAATTGCACCACTTAGGGTGTTTTCTGACCTAATGTGCATATTGTTACAATTACCACGTGCTAACAACGGTGAAGGAAAACATCGTGATGCAACCTGCACATCGAGATAACCGATGTGTAAAACCTGCCAAGCCGCCTTGGAGAAGCGTGGCGGGTATACCGTCGATTCCACTATCGTGGGAGGCCCGAGCCCAGCAATGGGACAGTTATGGGCTGTTGTTTTTATATTATTATTATTATTAAGCAGAGATGATTTAATGTCAAAGAAGCAAGTGAGGTGTGTAAGAATAAGCCTGAATGGCGCTCTGTTGTTCGCGCCTACCCCGCAAGGGACCTGGCGTGAAGTTATGTATGTATGTATGATTTAAAGACTACCGTCAAGAGTTAAGTTAAAATATGAGTCGAATCATATCGACACATATTTTCATTCGATTGCCAATTTGAGTTACAAACTGTACCCAATTCCCAATTTTCCATACGAAGCTTTCGCATCAAAATTTCATTAGTAAGCACTACGGAAATAATTATGCCATCAAAACTACAATCGAAATATGATCATTTAACTGCACTTTTAGTTATGCATGCCAAGCGTTAGTTGGACTTTGGACCGTCATGCGCACGCGCCTGTACTAAGGGCATTCGCGATTCATCGTTAGAGCGAGACGGGAAACATTTCTCTCATACGTCAGAAAGAGATGGCTATACATAAATCGGTTTACTTATGTTATCTTTGTTATGAAATACAGCTGATGAAATGTTACTTTGTTATTATAATGAAAATATTCAACACGATAAGTTTGAATAGGCTCAATTAGGACAAAATTGCGTTGCAACCGAGAATTGAGAAAAAGATGATTAATGGCCGGTTCCTACATGTAACTAATCGTTCATTTGCCTTATGAGAAAAAAAAACAGGATTACCTGTAAACGCAAATTCGTCGACGTGGATTTTTTTCGCAGTCTTAATTTTAAAACTCCTTACAACAGCAGCTATCTGCCAGTTAAAGTCCCGTCAAAATCGGTCTAGCCGTTTTAGAGATTAGCCCGAAAATCCAGACTGACATGAAAATTAAAAAAATATGATATTTTGGTGTAAGTACCGTATATACTTTCATATTGCATTGATTAAAATGCTATTATTTGGACATTACAAACAGACGCTTCAATTTAAATTATCTGTATAGACAAACACACCTTCCACGATCAAATTGATCGTGTGCTAGCAGAAGGTGATGTCAGGAGCCTTAAGAACAGACGAGCGTGCATGACAAGAACTATGAATGTCAAAGAAGCAAGTGAGGTGTGTAAGAATAAGCTTAAATGGCGCTCTGTTGTTCGTGCCTACCCCGCAGGGGACCTGGCGTGAAGTTATGTATGTATGTATGTATAGACAAAAACACAAACATAAAATATATAGAAAGACAATAGAAACAAAGTAAGTCCTAAATTGGACCTAGTATCAGCTTAATGATAGTCAATCAGGATCAGAAGCGCATCCACCTGAAATTTTGTGTTTTATATTTAAGAATATTAATTATTATGTGTTTCCCAAACAAATGAAATAAATAAATTAGTACTGAGCAAACTAGAAACAAATAATGTGGGAATACTGATGATACATTAAAGAAAAATGTTATAATATTATATGGTATATATGCATACATACATACATACATAACTTTACGCCAGGTCCCTTGCGGGGTAGGCACGAACAACAGAGCGCCATTTAGGCTTATTCTTACACACCTCACTTGCTTCTTTGACATTCGTCCATCTTATCTTTCATTCCACCTCTCACATTCCACGTGCCTATACGGCACTCTGCTCCTCTCGACCCGCCAGGTTTGGCGCTGCGTGAAGGGTGGCGGCCCCCTTCGCCGCATGCGCAAGAGTCCACACCGACGGGGGCGCATCGGTGAGCGTCGCCTGCGGGGGACGCCCTATCATGCTCTGCAGTCAGGTGAATCTCGGTCAGAATTGTGGCCCTCTGGGCCAGCGGGGATCGCGACGAGCACGAATAGATATATATAGCGCGCGCGGTATATATGAAATGCATAATACATATTTATAAACAGAATATTATAAACAAATAGACCCTCACGCCTTGATGGAAAGGCCATCGGCTATGGACATTTGCAACACCATAGCTGCTACAAATGCGCTGCTGCTCTCTTAAGGGAGACTGGAACTTGGTTACTAATACCGTAACACAACACAAGGTTGTTATGGCGACATACTCCAGCCTTCACGCTTCGAGCCATGGAGGCGGTGAAATTTTCTCTCACGATTTTCAATATCAACGTTGGTTCGGTCCGAACCAGCGATCTTTAGAACGCCCCCCCCCCCTGGGAAAAGGAGAGAAAAGTAGGATCAAGAAAAAATTCTGTCGACTCTTCAAATGGCGGTATCTGAGTAATAAAGAAAAATGGAAGCTTTAAGGTGTCTACTTGATCTTGAGACAAAAAAATGACACGATAAAAACATAAGGAAGCTGTTTTTTTAAAAATACTAGTGGTCGAAATTTAACCATAATAATTAAAGTCTTTATTGATTTAATGTATTTTTTACGCATAATAAAAAAAATAGTATAATACACTCCTTCTCTATATAAACTATTGGCCTTACTTATAATGGTTTGTTAAATTTTAAAAAACTGCTCAGCAACTGATTAGTGAAAATCTTACCCATAAACTCCTCTTAAGGATAAGAGGTGGTGGTAAAGTAACTCTTAAATAACTGTCAAAAATAACCAACATCGAGAGGTAGTTTAAGTGACTGCTAAGAGGCAAGATAGCAAGTTTTATTTGAGACAGCCATTGTTTAGGGGCTTAAGAGTCTCTTATTTAAGAGATGGCTAATCCTTTCTTAACAAGATTATTATAAGTAAGGCCCTATGAGCGTGCGAAATTTCATACTATTCCGTCAGCGCAATTTTCGTAAAAAGAGGTACAAAGTTTTTACTGTATTTTTGCTTCACGTGTTAATATGTAGATTTTTTAATCCGATGACGTGGATGTTTGGGATGTTTAGAAGTCGTTGGAAATTGGCCTCGTGTCAACAACAAGTATCCGTATGATAACGCTAATTATACAATATTGGGACCGACAACGCGAATGTAACTATTCATTTAATGTATGAGGTTATATTACAGGAATAATCCAGAACTATACTCCGTCTAACGGTTTATTATACTTTTGTCAGGTCGATCAATGACCAATTCGCGATGTACTAAAGCATAACCGATTCGATTTACTCGTAAGTAAAAATCGAGTTAACTTGTCAATAAATTTTATTTGATTTGATGTACCTATATCATTTGCTAAAAACAACATGAAAAACATAAAATATCACATTATTTTACTTATAATAAATAAGTGGAAAGAATGTTATGACGAAATAATGACTAAACAGATATACAATGCAAAAGTGGATGGATGCAGAAGTCGCGGTAAGCCACGACACACCTTCCATCATCAAATTGATCTTGTATTAGCAGACGGTGATGTCAGGAGCCTTAAGAATAGACGAGCGTGCAAGAGCTATGATTATCAAAGAAGCAAGTGAGGTGTGTAAGAATAAGCCTGTATGGCACTCTGTTGTTCGTGCCTACCCCGCAAGGGACCTGGTGTGAAGTTATGTATGTATATATAATAAATAAAATACAGAGTGACTTTTTAAATCTATATTTCTCTTCTTTCTCTTACAATTCGCTAAAACTTATTTTGTACATACACTGTTTGTAACATTGACGCGTAAAAAAATTAAAAAAAACCAAAATTATTTGAAATTAAAAATAAATCATATTAAAAAAATCTAGACGTGATGGAAAAAATCGGCCAACGGGGATAGATTCAGAACATTTGAATCGTCATATTTATGACAAAAGAAAATTAATTATCATTGCAGACCAGTGTTACCATTAAATTTAGTAATTGTTACAACTTAGGCACTGACAAAGACAAATTCCAACTAATTGCAATCCTTTTATGATCGTCTTCTTTTGTCCACTTATTTATTGGCATACGTTTTTAGTTATTGTGGAGAATAGTCTATTGTCTCATTGTACTCGCTCAGGAGCATCATTAGCCAGGTGTTGTGAATTACAAGATAATTCTACGAAAGTCTGTCGACGTTGCCTGGCAGGCACATTTTCATTTGTGAAGTAGAAAACTACGATACGAGCGTGACGTGTGTATTATACATTCGGTAGTCTATTAGTGACAGACTTTGCGCGTTTTATTGAATTACGACCTACTGTATTACGTTGGATTTGTTGTGTTCGGTTATATTTGTACCTGTGTTATACGTGTTTGTATGGTTCTAATTAACTCTATAATAATTCTAACGGCATTTAAATTCGAGTCCCGCTAAACTCGTAACAATATGTACATATGTGGCTACACTACACCAAGATGGTGCCAGTCAAATAGGCACAAAACTAAAGTGACAGCAGCCTGTCCGGTGGTAATAGAGGCCAGTGAAGTGAACCTTCTGTATATTCACTTGCAGCAGTGAAATTTATTGCGCAAAACGTGCAGTACAAACAAAATCAACACATCTATTTGTGATATGCTAATAAAAACAGATAATATTGGAAACTACGTCGGCATTTGTTTGTTTTGCACATTATAGAGATACGACCGTGTGACAAAAATAATTTATTTATTTTCTAATGCATATCTACGTTGCGAAAAAACGAAACCTAGCAAGTGGTTCGCGAGATATTTTAACTTTCGCCTGGTGGTAAGGTGTTTGCCCATCTGAATGGTTATCTCTGGTTTTTTATTGCTGGAGTTCAGCAGACAGGCTGACTGTGATGGGAAGTGGTTACTCGAGACTCCTTTGAGTATTTTTTGCTGTTTAGCACAGTTTAGAACTTTGCCCTGAAAACTTACTTGACAAATTCACCATATATATCTGTCGCGAGCATGAGCTAATGTATCCAGATAAATAAAACTTAAATGGCTGCTTCTAATGTCAAAATCAAACATGAATAAAATCAAGTGGCATAATTCGGACCAGGGGATTCATTGAAAATGTATTTTTTTCACCGGCAGATAGCTGATAACATAAGAAGTAACTAAGGCTTCTGATCTTCTAGGGTTCCGCAAAAAAAAAAACACGCCGACGAAGTCGCGGCACAGCTTGTGTGCCAATATACACAAGAGACTCATCATCATCCGAGCGTTAAATCCCGGTTGCGTTCGGAGCGTTCACTCCGACGCCCAGGGTCCGCTTTCCTACTTTTTCTACTCCACTTCGCGTGGTCTTCAGCATCCCCCGTTTTGAGACCATTGGCATGCATGTCATCCTTCACGACGTCAAGCCAACATTTCTTGGGCCTTCCCCTTCGACCGGGACCTCGCGGAGGCGGCATGGCTAGACATTTGTTTCCCACATAATATACATAAGAGACTATCAGAGGGAAAAATAATTTTTCAAATCGAAATCGTAGTTATCAAGATAAGGGCGCTGAAATAGACCTTGGGCATGAAAGTGCGCCAGCGCACATCAATATCAAGCCCATAATATAATAATCGAACACATTACAATGATATTGTGCTCAATCAATCACATTGCGGAGGCCGAATGATAGCGTTACTAGGTCATCGTGAATCTTTCAAAGATTATAGAAATCAGTTTGTAAGAGTAAAACGACATTTTGTACTGAACCAGTACAACGTACCATTTCAATTGAGGCATCTCCGCTCGAGGCTCACATATGCACCTACGGTATGGTATGCGCTGTGCTCGGCCACTAGTAAGAAGCTGTTACAAAAACAACAGAACATCACCTTGCGGATGTGCACGGACGCGGGTCGATACGTCAGAAATGACGTCATCGCTCGCGACTTGGGCGTCCGTCGGTGGAGGACTTTGTGGTTATGTCGGCGCGTCAGTTGTTCGACCACCATACCACCTGAACGGGATCGCCCCGCTACATGCGCGACCCCCAGATGGTGGTAAAAGGAAAATCTGGCTATCAACCCCACGTGACCTGATCCGCCGGGATTAGGGTGATGTAAGAGGTCGCGATTTATGCCCTTAACGCCACAAACAGGCCACCAGATGCCAAAGATGGCCAACTGAAGCCCGGGAAGGCCATCGAAGCCATGATCGGCCAACCAAGCCGCTGACGTAGCCCACGCAAAGTCCGTGAAGGCCAACGAAAGCCGCGGATTGGCCGGCGTGAGCTGCCGACACCACGGCGGCTCCCACACACAGTTACCGGAGGGTAGAGGCCCTCCGAGCTGCAGCTGGGGCAAAGAGCTTTGCTCGAAGCCCCCTCACCAACGCGTCGAGCATCATTCGGCGTCGTTGAAGATAAGCGATGATTTTCAATTGAGGCGAGGATATTTGTATGGTTTGTACCGCGGCAATACATTCGAAACGATGTAGCCGGTGAGGCGGTGAGCTTCATTCCCTCATTTGTCCCGTACGAAACTTCTAGTTCGGAAATGGTCCTCAAGAATCGGATATTTTTTTATTGCAGGAGTTCAGCAGACAGACGGCCCACTTGATGGAAAGCAGTTACCATCGCCTATGGATATTTGCAACACCAAATGTGCTACAAATGCGCTGCTGCACTCTTAAGGGAGACTGGAACCTGGTCACTAATGCCGGAACACAACTCATGTTGTTATGACGACATACTTTAGACCAGGGATAGTAGCCATCCAGTCGGGTAAACGCCCTACGCTGTGGGTTGTTTTGTCGCCTGTTACGACAGGCCGCCCGGCCGCAGGAAATTGTATTCTTTCTCCGTCCCTGCACGGATATGATCGGCCTCGGTGTCCTCATTTTACTACCAGTCGTACATGTTGTCCTTCTTTGTCATGTGAATATCAGTAGAGGCGTTATTATACTGTAGTCATCGTTCCGTCCTTCCTTTTAAATTTCAGGCGTGAGTAGCAGCGCGACAAAAATTTTGAGGTAATACATTTTCTAATTTTGAGCCATATCAGTACAAATGTATTTTGTATGGGACACATGTACTGGCTTACACGTTTATTACTTATCACTTGTTATAATAATACGGCCGGCGTATCTTGGCGAATGTGAACATAGGCTCTGCGAACTTTAGCGCATGTAAACTCGTGAAGAAAATACAGTGACCAACTAGTACAAAGCAATGAAAAAATACAGGGATGAAGGGCGACCAATTGTATTCACTGACGAGTCGTATGCCCACTCATCACACGAGTGTACATGCTCTAAAGTTCGCAGAGCCTATCTTCACATTTGCCAAGTTACGCCGGCCGTATTATACCGGGGTCTAGCATCATCATTTGTTAACGTGGTAGGGTCATGCTTGAAATAAATGTCTTAATAATATTTTCTTAAGTTTTCGCGACTAGTATACATAATAAAACTACTTTTTAACGGTTTTAAGTGCGGTATTTTATTTAATTAATAATGTAAATAAATATATTTGTAAACATTATACAACATTATACATGACAAGCATTTTATATTAACATATATTACAATAGGTAAATAAATAAATAAATAAATGTTTAGTGTATTAGATATGTTTATTTAAAGACAGATACTAGTATTTTCTAAGTGAGTTCCGAAATGTAGGTAATATTTTGGCCTCTCTAAATAGGCAACGCATTCTGCATGCATGCCTGTACTGTATCATAAAACTGATCATAAAAGGCTGAAGGTGTCAGAAGTCTACGATATGTATATTCGCGCAAATTGTGAGAAGTGGAGAGGCGAAGTAATTCAAACCGTTCCTTAAGGTAAAGAGGACTGTTAGGATTAAAAAGTGTATACTATATTATATTATCTTATATATAAAATTCTCGTGTCAATGTTAGTTACCATACTCCTCTGTAACAGTTTGACCGATTTTCATGAAATTTTGTGTTGCATATTGGGTAGGTCTGAGAATCGGACAAACATCTATTTTTCAACCCCCTAAATATTAAGGGTACTCCACTCCAATTTTTTTTTTAAATTTTTTTTATGATACAGCATTAAAAATACATATAACCCTAAATTTTCAACCCTCTACGATCATCCCCTATTTTTTTATTTTTTTTATTATAAACTGTCGGCATATCGATTGAAGCTTTTCCGGACAGGACGACGTCTGCCGGGAGAGCTAGTAATATTATAAAGAGGTAATATTATAAAGAGGTAAAATTTGTGACGTTGTAGGGAGTAATCTCTGGATCTACTAAACTGATTTTAAAAATTCTTTTACTGTTGGAAAGCTATGTTAACAGGGAGTGTCGTAGGCTATATAACATGACGCTATATACCACGGGAGCGGGACAGAGCGCGGGTGAAACTGCACCGGGCCGCTAGTATGCTATAAAGGAGAGTTACAATGACTTAATACATAGCGTAGCGATAAGTCAGTCGCATACATTTTATATTCTATTCGTATAGCGTTGAAGTGCACTTGTTTACAGGGCCCAATCAATGATCAAGGCAAAAAGACAGATTACACGCGATAATGTATGAAGTGTTTTATTGTAACACAAGAAATACACGTGATTCCCACGCATAAAGGGAATCACATATTATCTCTATCGTAAACACAATAAAAGCTTTTAGTGCAGGATCAATTTATCAATTGATAAAGGCTATTGCCTTATGTTTTTAACAATAACATCAATACTAATAATATTAATAGGTCTGAACATTGCGATGGGTAAACGCCATAGTCCCCATATTCCTAGACCTCTATATAAAAAGCCCGGTACTTTTTGTCCTCATTTCCCACAATACCCCTACACTGGCCGGGGCTTGTCCTTAGGTGCATTAATACAGGGATATTCGCCGGTCAGGCCACATTTATTATCCCCGCAAATTGCTATTGCGCCTGGCCGCCGTTTTGGTGATGTAACCGTAGCCGAACAGTCAGTACCGTTAGCATCACTGGCCGGTGAGTACGCGTACATATCGAGTTGCGAATGACGTCACGTGAATGTTAATTTGACAAGGTTCCAGCGTATTATCAATTTGCGGGGATATTACATAAAATTTGTCAAGGAGCCTTCCCATGGCCCCACGCAAAAATCCAGGCCATTTTTATGGCCCGTGGTCTTGAAAGACATACAGTATAGAAGTCGTGTCCCAAATAAATAAAAAAACCATAGAATTTTGTATATAAGGCTAATTGTACTTTAATTTTGGTAATCAAAAAGAGTATATAAAACAACGAACAACGTAGAAAAAGCAAATGGCCGAAATCATTAAAAGCAGTGTCGTCAACAAAAAGAGAAAACGAGGTGTGTCAAAACCTCGTGTAAATTGATTATTTTGCGATTTTTTTGTTTTTCTTTTTTCCTATGTTTTACTTGGCACCGACTTCAAGATGTAGTTGAAAATATTTTTAAAGTGAAACTTCTTTATCGGCGTTGGAAAAAAAAATACCGTCATATTTTTCGGTTACGCGTCACATTTTTCCGTTAAGCGCCATCTTTTTCTTGCCCCTACCACGGTCAAATCGACCGTGGTAGGGGCTTTATTTATTTAACCAATTTCTGTAAAGTTGCATATAGTAGATCATTTTTAGAAAAATGGGGTCATAAAGTTTCACTTCTTACACCAGTACGCGCACATATATTTTTTAATACTTTTAGTTTGTAGTCAGTTGTATTTCTGTGAAAAAATAAACACGTTTTAGATATAAATTTTACTTTTGACGAGCAATAGTAAACAATTGTATTGCTTGCTTACGGCTGTATATATTCCTATATTATGTATAGACGGGGTCTTAGGATTATTCTGTCACGAAAAAGCGTTACAGCCGCGTGGAGGAGCGGCATATATTTAGACTAGACGTGGTGAGAGGCGGAATAAGTTCAGAGTAGACTATGAATGCGTTTTTTGGATCCGGATCGAATTCAATTTTTTTATTTGATATAACAAAATTCGTTCAAATAAAAAATGTATTAATTAAAATGTACCTAGCCTAACCAAATCATGATTTCCCGTAAAACTGCGAAAAATCGAAATGTGTGCTGGGACACAGTTAAAGTGAAACTTCAATGGACAAATGGAAAAACGAATGGCAACGAACAAGTGGCAAAACGAACCGCAACAAAATTTTAATAAAATATATGTGACAGCCTTCTGATTGCAGGTTATATTCAATTTATATTTTTGAAGTACAAATAAAAAATAATGAGTATTGTATTAATGATTAAAATCAAATTTATTTATTTACTAAATAAAACATGGTACATTAAAAAAAATAACAATAAATTAGTTTTTGCCTGTTTGGCGTGCAAATTTGCATTAGAAAGAAGATAGAAAGAAACAGATACTACATATATTATATTTCTTGCTTCTTGCGATTATGGCCAATTATGTGAGAGGATTTGACTGTAGAGATTGGTCCTTACATTAAAGGGCATCTCTTAAGAAATACCCCTGCTTAGTCCGGCCTTGGAGCTCGCAAGTGGTATCGTTTCAACCTGTTCAGTCTGGCTAGTATCAGTGAGGGCTAGAGCGAGTTACTTTGTGTCGTTAGTCAATTTATCTTTGTAACGGATGTTTATTACCTCGTTAATTGTTTAGCCAGTCTGAACTTATGGAGTTAATTTTAACTTGTATCTATGATTTTCAAAAAATGATATCCAGTGGAACTTTTTGAATAAATTTTTTTTATTTATCTATTAGTGTGTGACAAGACAGGTTTATAGTACATTGTGCCACTGTCACTGTCTACTTTTAATAGACTCGAGAAGAATTATTACCTATAATTAAATAGCACAATTTAGACATGAACCGGCTTTTTTCTCGTTTTATAATTATTTATATAAGTGCATCTTATAATATTTTATTGACATACGTCTTTTTAGTACAATTTTTATATTTTACTAATATATGTATGTTAAGGTAAGGAAAGGAATAATAATAATAATAAAAGGTTGGTTCGGGTATGAGGAAAGAATGTATGATGAAAGAATGACTAAACAGATATACAATGCAAAAGTGGATAGATGCAGAAGCTGTGGAAGGTAACGACACACCTTCCATGATCAAGTCGATGGTGTACTAGCAGAAGGTGATGTCAGGAGCCTCAAGAACGGACGAACGTGCATGACAAGAGCTATGAATGTCAAAGAAGCAAATGAGGTGTGTAAGAATAAGCCTGAATGGCGCTCTGCTGTTCGTGCCTACCCCGCAAGGGACTTGGCGTGAAGTTATGTATGTATTTATAATAACGAATTAAATCGGTAAACTTAGAATAATGCAACACATTCTTTTAAAACTTTTTGTCCATCAAAAGGTTATTTGAAAGAAATCGCGACAAGACTTCTATTTTATTGTAGAATTTTATTTCTGTTAAAATTATCTTTTGACACACAATAAAGCATATTCATTCATTCTCTTGTTTTCATCGCTCGCCTCGACGCGCTCAGCTGTCGGTCCTACTAACATGGTTGTGACCGGGCTGTTAGGTGACACGTCTTAAGTGGATCACGTGGCCGCCTGCGCCCTCACATGCAAGCGATAGCAGGCAGTAAAATTGATTATCAACGCACAAAAAAAACCGGTTTTAATGTAAAAAAACTACTTATATTTGGATAACCTATATTATTGAAGAAGAAGAAAAAGTTATATATATATTTTTTATTAACAACCGAATTGAAAATCCGAGGGTTCACAGGGCCCATTTTGAGAATCGCTTGGTGATATTGACACGTGTCTAAATATAGTGGCAATTGTAATAGAGAATTGAGTTCCACTTTAGAATACAAAAGAAGAGAATAGGATATACTTCATAGTATTTTTTTTATTCCAGATCGCTGTCGGCGGGGAACGTGTCCAAAATGCTGGCCGCGTTTTCAAGTTGAACGGCAACACTGCGTTGCCCTAGGTGCAAGCGAGTCTTTTGGTCATGCGAGATCTCTATTAGACATGCTCTCAGCATCAGGTCTCGATAGAGGTGATGAGCTCTACGCTCCCACGGCTCCAGTGTCTCAACCCCGAAAGCCACATATATGTACCCATTACCAACAGACAAATATTTGCGGCGTTTCAGGGCCTCCTGTTGTTCGGCAGCAGCCCCGGCTGTCACTGTTTTCTTTTTTTAAGAACTTAATTTATTTTTAATACATTTGTATTAAAAAAAATATAATATTATTATATACCTACGTACTTAAAGCATAGCAATATATCATAGACACACGTACATACATTATACTTTAAGGTAATCATAATCCTTAACAAGTCTATTGAAGGAGGATACTGCTCAAGGACTCCTTATTTTGGTACTTATCATACAAATCTGCAAAAACATAACTTTGTATGTCCTAAATCCTACATTGCTAGAAGATACAACAACAAACAGTGAAATTACGTGTAGCTATAATAAGTTTTTTTCTTAATCTGTTGTGAGTCATAAGTCCCCAAAGTGTCCATATAGAACCCTAGGGATCAGGGGTAAGCGAAAACACAATCTGGAGACCGCGAGCTGCAAATAGGGGTCTATAGCAAGTCGTGACGAAATTCCCTTTCTATAAATAGACTAGCTGTCCCGGCAGACGTCGTCCTGGTAAAAAATAGAGGCTGATCGTAGAGGGTTGAAAATTTAGGGTTGTATGTATTTTTTAATGCTATATCATAAAAAATGGAAAAAAAATTGGAGACCACGTCTCGGCAAACGTAGCGTAGGACGCCCGCCAGCCCGGTGGACTGACGACCTGCGCAAGATCGCCGGCAGGGGCTAAATGAGGAAGACGGGAGACCGGGATATTTGGCGCGTACTTGGGGAGGCCTACGTCCAGCAGTGGACTGAAATTGGCTGAAGAAGAAGATGGTAACTAACATTGTGACACGAGAATTTTGTATATAAGATTAATAAAATATGTTAGTGTGCTTTTGTACTCACAAGCTATAAAATTTGTAGGGAAACAACTGGAATTTATACTGAATGTAATGCGAAAAGAGTTGTCAAAATCGAATCAGTAATAATAAAATTTATAGAACATAAAAATAATATATATTTACACGACGAATTGAGAATCTCTTCCTTTTTTTGAAGTGACTTAAAAATATAGGGGTTACACTGAATGCAGTAAAAATTGGCAAGGAGTCTACGATACAAAAAAGTTTGGGGACCATTGTTCTAAACAAATAAATTGGTGTTCGCGCGTATGGAGTAATGTTATGACCATACGATATACAAACAACATCACGCAACGCCTTATCTGCACAATTATGAAGCTTAAATAGCACGCTGATAAAAGAATCGTTTAATTTTTGTTTGTTTTCTCCTCCCCACGAACTCTTTATGGCATGATAATACATATCTATTGTGAATTGATAACCGTTTTAGACGTAAACATAAACTGTGACGGTTTGTATAATGATAGCAAGTAATTTAGTTGATTTGACTATCCGGCGCCCGCTCCACTATTTTGACGTACTCCCAGGGCCAGATATCGGGGGAGAGGGGGGGGTGTTAATTCAGAGGGTGGCAAATTCAAACTTCGCAGACAGATACACAACTCAACACTAACGCAACGTTGACCACTGAGACGTCTAGTACTTTAAGCACAAAGATTACTTTTCGTGGGGCGCCTAGGTATAGGTTGAAAACCACAGACGTACGCGTGTCCATCAGTCGACGTCTGAAGGCTGAAATGATGATGATGATTGAGGTAAAAATATAAGCGACGGGAGGTGCCACTTTTCAGGTTCTGCCCCCTCCCCCCTCGAAAAAAATTCGTAATCCGAGGCTGAGTACTGACTGACTGTCGAAATGAGACCTTTACCTACCATTACATTTATAATCATCAACCTTCCAATCTGACATTTTTCTTGTCACGTGACTTGACCTTGACTTTCATCCCTCCTCATTACTAGTGGTCTTCTTCGTCTTAGCCATTTGAGGCGTCGAGGAGGTTGGGGCCTCGAGGAAAACCTATTTGCCCCGGCTTCTACTCGACGAATAACTACCCGTCGGTGGCGCGGTTTGGATTCATTGGAGCCTTCCTAACGGCGGTCCCATTACAAGTTCATGCCACTTAATGCTTCGTTAATATTTCAAAGATCCCTTTTATGTACTCATTTCTCCTCTTATCCTTAGATGAGATGATAACGTTGAGATGGATGTGTGTTATAAAAATAACACCACATCCATCTCAACATTCTCATCTCATGTATGGAACCCCAATAATATTTTTATTCTTTGTTTGCTGTATGATTGAGTTGGGCCTCTCTATCAAACAATAAACTTCAATTGGTTTTTAATGATTATGATTGAGATTGATGCATATTACTTTTTTATTACATGAATTTTGACTTTGAAAACAGATAGTAGAAGAAACTTCGCTCGCGTTAACATGAAGTGTTATAAAAACTTTAAAAAAAATCGAAATGTGTGCTGGGACACATATTAGAAGTAAAACTTCAACGGACAAGTGGAAAACGAACGGCAACGGATGAGTGGAAAACGAACCGCAACGAGCGAGCAGCAATTTTATACAAAAATGTATCCCGTAAGAAAAGGCAAGATATTAGAACCCGGCTCCAGAGCGGGACATTCCAAAGCATTGACGCATATAAACAAATTCATTCATATCATTAATATCGCCTATAACAATTTCTCGTAGCGAGGTCGGCATCATATTTGTGCTTACAGCGTTCACGGTCAATCAGTCATCAGGCGGTCGCGTGGAAATCTCTAGTGAAAGTATTATTTATAAATCTATAAACGCTGAAATAATTATGTCGGTTGATCTTATTGGCGTTCATGACGATTAATGAGCTAGCTAAGGCTCGAAGGCCGTTTATGGTCGATCTCGCTCCGGTGTCGGTCCGTGCCGGTCCGGTCAAATATAATCTGAAAAGATTCTATATTGATTCTCAAAGCGGACCATAAGGCTCACATGTGCAGACCTGGGACTAAAAGAGAACTATATACTAGAATGATGATAACCCCGCTTTTATTATCAAATCAGAACTAAACATTACAATAATGATAACAATTACTCGCTTCTGCTCCTATTTTTTATATAACAATATTGTATACATGACTCTCTGCGGCACGAATAAACCTATGAGTTTTCTGTGCCACAGCCAAATGTGTTTCTAATGTAACCATATTGGACAATAAAATTTAAAAAAAGAAGGAAGAATCAGAGATTTCTCATTATAGTATCGCTGTAATTCCTTGTTGTAGAAGTTCATCTTGTGGGTAGGGACAATATTCCAAATTTTCTGCAATGCAATATAGTTAGTCTTACTTACAGCATTTGTTAATGGAATGTGTCCGGACCAGAGACAGCAAACAGGTTCTGGGAATCAATTTAATGGACGTGGGTGTTTTCCATAGCCATAAGACCAGGATCCGTTAACCCACTTTTTCTACTACACTTGGAGCGGAGTTCAGCATCCCCCGTTTTGAGACCACTGGTACGCATATCATCCTTTACAACATCAAATCAATATTTCTTGGGTCTTCCTCTTCGACCGGGACCTAGTGGACGCGGCATGGCTACAAATTTGTTCACCGGTAATTAGCCGGTTTCCGTGAAACGTGGCCGCTGGTACAGCCACATTTTACATAAGCGACTCTCTTGCAGTTTGCCTGCCACTAGTTATTTCGCGCATCCATCGCTACATATTCATCTCTGTAACACGCAGCTTTTGCTTGTGTCACACACATACGTGATATACGAGTATGTATAAAATAATAACACGATTTATCAATAGGCCTTTTACACTGTTTTTATCTTTGAGATAGTTGTTCAAGGAGAACCGTTCGAGAAGTGTCCGAATGCCGTCAAGACGATTATGAAATTGACCATTGATCTAAACCAACGATATTCAACCTTTTTTATTGAAGGCCACATAGATGTATTAGATAAGGTACTGCGTGCCACGACATACATTTATTTTGGTGTTTTTTTTACTGCTACAGTATAAAAGAAGCTTCCAACCCTCTCTGGGAAATGGTTATGGTCATCTATGGACTTTTGCAACACCAGACCAGACTCACGGGTCCTGTCCGGATTATCGAGGCGTTACTGTACTGTCCGTGCGCAGAAGGTTTGCCGATAGCCTCATAATGTCACGCGTCGATGGTCAGTAGGGTTGACAAAAAAGATTACGTAAATAGGTGTTGCAATAAATTTATTTTTATATATATTTTCCATAAGTATATACAATAAATAGTAAGTAATCATCGGTAAGTCGTGTCGTGTCGTGGTCATCGTCAAGTGTTCTCGTCGACCATTCCGCAATGCTTGAAGACAAAAGTCTTCGAGCAGTGCGTCCTCCCCGTCCTGACCTACGGGGCCGAGACGTAGACACTGACGGCAGGATTGGTCCACAAGTTCCAAGTCACTCAACGGGCTATGGAGCGAGCTATGTTGGGTGTTTCTCTTATGGATAAAATTAGAAATAAGGATATCCGTAAGAGAACCAAAGTAACCGACATAGCTCGCAAAATTAGCAAGTTGAAGTGGCAGTGGGCCGGTCACGTCTGTCGCAGGACCGATGGCCGTTGGAGCAGAAGAGTCCTGGAATGGAGACCGCGTCTCGGTAAACGTAGTGTCGGATGCCCTCCAGCCCGATGGACCGACGACCCACACAAGGTCGCCGGTAGGCGCTGGATGAGAAAGGCAGCAGATAGGTATGAGTGGCGCCGTCTTGGGGAGGCCATGTCCAGCAGTGAACTGTGAATGGCTGACGACGAATCATCGGCAAAACTTCTGCGCGCAGCTTGTAGTATGGTTTTATCGCTCTTGCAGAGATTTCTTGTAGACAACCTTCTGGATATAGAACTACTTAAAAGAAATGAAAGAAATTAATAAAAAAACGTGTCGACGAATTTTTGTACGAACTTATATTGAAATCAAACAACAAGAAGCT
The DNA here is from genome assembly GCA_012273795.1 of Dendrolimus punctatus. Classification (NCBI taxonomy): domain Eukaryota; kingdom Metazoa; phylum Arthropoda; class Insecta; order Lepidoptera; family Lasiocampidae; genus Dendrolimus; species Dendrolimus punctatus. Next base: position 8,799,877 of record CM022554.1, on the reverse strand, counting down.
ATTTCTATATAAGTTAGGTTATTGTTATCGATCGATCTATTGTCGCTTTTCATGGCCATTTAATATGCATTATAGTTATCTAATGCTGGATAAAAAGCCAATTATGTTAAATGATTGAAATAATATAATAAAGATATCACCTGACGCACTATTTTTTTATAACGGATTTTTTTTATTGCAGTAGTTCAGCAGACAGGAAGACGGCCCACTTGATGGAAAGCGGTTACCATCGCTGTGCAGTGCTGGATCACGGATCCATACACAGCTTCGCTGGTTCTAGTGGTATGTGGACTGTATAGGTTATTTATGAGAGAGTGAGAGGTATGCCAAATCCTGCACAAAACCAATGGGGTAATAAGCACCACTAACCTCGGAATCCACCTCCAATGGGGCAGCTAGACAGCTCCTGAAAGTGCACGGCACGAACAGGTCCTTGAATGGCACTTCGGGTTGTTTATGTATGGCACACTCACACAAAAGGGCAAGCACGGCTTGTATGTAAAGTTCAATAAAAAGCTCCAAGAATGGGATGTGAAACGTTCACATGCACGGAGAAAACGGAACGTCCGGACAGACCTCACGTGCGTTGGAGACTGTTTCGCCACCACGCAATGGCGGCGAAACCGAAAGCTAGCGGCACTTATAAAACTACCCACATTAGAAAAATTGTGAAGATTCAACATACCCCACGCCGAAATCACTATGATGATTTCCAGAAAAGAAAATGGAACGTAGGTAGGATGTGGGAGTGTTATAAGTGTAGTAATGTAAAATATAATAATATAATTAAAACAAATAATATTCTCATACCCGATACATAAATAAATATAAAGTATGAGATACTATAATTGTGTAAATTAAGGTCTGATAATTAATATAGGGGAAAATATATATTTTATTGATAGGTCTTCTTAGAAAGAGACCAAATTCGTGCGTAATGTTACAAAACGCACATACGAAAAATATTTATACTTAGATGAATCTCCTCTACTTGGATAACGACCATTAGAAAGACCTGGTTACATTTGACCTTAAAAGGTTGAAGTTGCGAACGGTTACAAAAGGAGCACAAGAAAACTATTTCACTCTCTAGTGTAGAGAGTATGAACGTAATCCTTCGACCAACATCTCCAAAAGCTGTGTCTTCTTTAATAATTGCTATCGAGACAATCTATTCGAAGGCACGTTGATCATTGTAATCAACTTCTTAAAGTTAGCAAATTGTTACAAAAACTAGAAATTATATTTATAAAGGAGATCTCATCAACAATTTTATATTAGTGTAATATTAAATTTCTTTATAATTTACGCACTGCACGATACTTGATCTGCAGTAGTAAGCGATTGATATATCAAGACAGGTTACGAACCAATCAAATATAGTCAAAAAATTTAATTAATTAATGTATATGAATAACCGCCTAGGTCGCAGCCAACGTGACTGACAACCCTACAAGGTTCAAGACGTGAGGTGGGTCACGGACCCCCAACAAAGGTTGAGAACCTCTGGGATTAAATGTAATAATTAATAATTGGATGGAACTGATCGAATAACGTTTCGAACATTAATTGACAAAATAAATATTGTTTACATAAATTGCCATGTAACGTACATGGTTCTACATATAAATATAATTTTAAGATATATTTTTTTAATAATTATTTATTTATAGTTGTTGGTTGACATTTAATGCGAAACAAAATGCTAAATGAGGGGTCGGTTAGAAAACTCTTAGTAACCCCCCCGCCTTGAGGAATTTATTTAAATAACTATAATTTGAAACAATTTAGTAAATTACATTATAATTTTTATATATTTATATATTTATTTTATGTTACTAACACGGTTAGTTATAAAAGATTTTAGTTCATAAGTAGGTGTTTAAGTTCAGGATAAAACTATTGTTCAATCACTGAGAGTGACTATGTAAAGGGTTACAAATATCTACTTGATGTTTTGTACGACAAAACTAACAAGTTTAATAAAGCAGCACGGCCGCTCGCAACAAATTACATTTAAAAATACAAAATTTTACCTAAAACTTACCTAAACTTATTAATTAGTAATCTAAACTTGACGTAAAATTAAGCTTCGGCATTTCTAAATTACAAAATAACTAAAAGTAATTGCAATTCCTAGTGAGGACGCCTCACAAAGGTTTAAAGTTGAACGTCAACAAATTGCAGTACTACATATAATGTTGTTCAATGCGAAGCTCAACCAAGCAGGTTACTAAGAAAAACATTGTAAATGATTTGTTTTTAGATCTAAGGGTTGAACAGAACGTCGTCCAACATGCGCACGGCGCTTGATCCCTGGCTCAGGTGACTCATTTGACAAAGGCAAGACTACAAGACTCGTGGCGTCTTGTTGTCTTTCCATACTTAAATTTTGGGTAATTGTCGTATTTAATTTGGAAGAAACATCACACGGCGAAGACTTCTCTCTAGAAGATTTTTTAGGGGTATCATTAAATGTATTGTCTCCAGTACTGTACGACACTACAGATGTGGTTGCAACTGTATGGCAATCTACATTGTCACTGGAATGAGACACGGTCAAATTTCCAGTGATAATATAACCGAAAACACTTCCTAATGCAAGAGGAATGTTGCGGCTAAATATAAATTTTCTACCGTCATAAACATAGGGAAATACGTCACTGCCTAGAATTATGTCAATCGGTGACGTAATGTGAAAGTAAGGATCCGCTAGGTTTAAATTTTTATATTGATTAACAACTTGTTCTGGAATTTGGACGGTAGGTAGATCGGAAGTTAATTTATTTAAGATAACTAAATCAACATTAAACGACGGCTCGCTATTGTCGCGAGGTTGTACTATGCATGACGTTATGCCATAGTTCCTTACATTTTCCCCGGCTAAACCGTAAATACTAAAAGGGCATTTACGTTCTGGTAAGCCGAGCCGTTGTGCACAAGACAATGAAATAAAATTAGATTGCGCGCCGGAATCAATCATAACACGGCATGATTGAAACTTATTATTCGCATCTAAAACATGAACAAGTGCGGTCCCTAATATAACTGCATTATTTTCATTTTGAACCGATGACGCATGGTAAGTACTCAAGCCGGTGGTGGTAGGCGTCAGCGGCGCGGGCGCTGCGGGCATCGCGGTCGGCAAGGGAGGCGTGCGGCTGCGACGCGCGAAACCGGTTTTCTTATCAGCCGAATCACCGATATCAATATGCAGTAATAAGTGATGCGGCTGTTTACACACTATGCATCTATATTCACTAGGACAATTGTTTACATTATGATTGGGTTTTAAACAGTTGTGACATAATTTAAGCGCGTCAGCACGGCTGACCCGATCTTTATTTAATAAATTTTTAAATTTATCACAACGATAAATCATGTGATTATTTCCACCGCAATGCAAACAATGCAAAACATTCAAACGCGAAGAAGAAGAATGCGAAACTCTTTTATTAAAAATGTTTTTATTATTTTTAGTTAAATTATAATTTTGTTGTCTTTTATTTTCTTGTGTATTTGAATTAATGTTATAAGATTCACTATGATCGAGAATCTTTATTTGATTGTGTACGAAAGAAATTAGATCTAAAAAGTCGGGTAAACATTTTTGATTTAAAGTTTGTTCAAATGACTTCCGAGTTTCGATATTTAAAGCTCTTAAGGCGATATGACAAAGTATGTAACTATCTAAATTATCAATTTCTAAAGCTTGAATCGCTTTATAGGAGTGTTCAAATGTTTCCAAAAATGAATTTAAATGAAATGAAGACTCCTTATAAAGAGGTGAAAAGTTCAACATTTTATCAAGATACCTACCGACAAGCATGCGATTATCTTGATATTTGTCAAGTAAAGATTGCCAAACAACATCGTAATTACTCGCAGTAATCGGCACACTTTTTACGATGTTTAAAGCGGAACTCCTTGTGCATGATAATAGATAATGAAACTTGTCAATCTTTGGTATATTAGGTTGATTATGCACCAACGAACAGAATGTCTCGTAGAACGTCACAAAGTCTTCAATATTACCATCAAATATAGGTAATTCTAGTTTCGGTAAACGTGGTCGAGAATGAGAAAATTCCGAAGGAGTTTCAACCTTATTGCCACTAATTGTAGGCAATAACTTGGACGCACACATTTTTATTTTGTAGTAAATCTCGTCAAAACTATTTAATTCTCGATTATTAATTGTTGCATTAGCATTATCATTGAGTTCGTACTCATATATTTTAAATATTTGTTTTTCGAAAGATTTACGTAACTCGTCTATTTCCGAACAATGTAATAAAAATAATTGTTCAGAATCATTATCGATAAGGTTTGTCGATAAATTATATGTTTTCTGAAGTTTTTCAAATAATCTTTCTTTCTGACTAATAAGTAATCTTAGTTCAGGTGAAATAGGAGAGGAATATTCATCTACTCGCTTTTTCGACATTATGAAACTGATGACCTACCTACTTCTTTGAGGACAAAAAAATATATCTATTTTACGTAAAAACACGTATTTATGTTCTTGTACGACAAAAAATACGTATAATATATATAAATAAACACTATAAATACAACATAATACGTGTAATATGGGCTTAAATACGTAAAATAAGTAATATGTGAAAATAAAAAAGTACCTACATAAAATATAATGAACTATGAATATGGGACTTTTTACATAAAATAATGATATTTTGGCACGGCCAATAATGAAATATTATTAATATATATTATTAAAGGAAGGAATATGGAGTAATCACGGCTCGTAAGGCCAAAAAAAACTGTGCAGTGCTGGATCACGGATCCATACACAGCTTCGCTGGTTCTAGTGGTATGTGGACTGTATAGGTTATTTATGAGAGAGTGAGAGGTATGCCAAATCCTGCACAAAACCAATGGGGTAATAAGCACCACTAACCTCGGAATCCACCTCCAATGGGGCAGCTAGACAGCTCCTGAAAGTGCACGGCACGAACAGGTCCTTGAATGGCACTTCGGGTTGTTTATGTATGGCACACTCACACAAAAGGGCAAGCACGGCTTGTATGTAAAGTTCAATAAAAAGCTCCAAGAATGGGATGTGAAACGTTCACATGCACGGAGAAAACGGAACGTCCGGACAGACCTCACGTGCGTTGGAGACTGTTTCGCCACCACGCAATGGCGGCGAAACCGAAAGCTAGCGGCACTTATAAAACTACCCACATTAGAAAAATTGTGAAGATTCAACAATCGCCTATGGACATTTGCAACACCAAAGGTGCTAAATATGCGCTGCTGCTCTCCTAAAGGAGACTGGAACCTGGTCAATAATGCCGGAACACAACTCAAGGTTGTTATGGCGACATACTTAAGACTAGGGGTGGTAGCCATCCAGTCGGGTAAATGCCCGACCACCTGGCTGTGGGTTTTTTTGTCGCCTCTCACGGCAGGCCGCCCCGCCGGAGGAAATTGTATTCTTTCTGCGTTTCTGCAAGGATAAACGTTTATAGTTTGAAACGTAACACGTACTCGCGGAACGTTAAATGAATTGAAAACCGGCGAACATTTTCATACCACGACTGTACTACAGATAAACAGATACAACAAAAGGTGGATAAGGAAAATTTAAAACGACATTACATCATATAATTATTAACTTCCATTTCGCTTATTTTATAAAATAACGTATGTAGAATATTAAAATATATTATTGCGCATGTAAACAATATTAAGTTTAACACGTTCCTTCCGTTATACGGATGAGGTCAAAACAATTATTCAATGTGTTGAATTGAACGTTTAACTATGCGGAAGGTTGACACGTTTAGGTGTATTCCTAGATCAGCGAGGGCTTTATAACAAATGGGCGTACAGACAAAAGTGCAGTTTTACACAGGGGACAAAATTGTGAATAAAACAAATTGTCGATTGTAAAAGGCTGAAATTGAAATTTCTTTTTGGGTACACTCGCGTACTGGTAAGACTTTCTAAATTCGGTAGTTGACAGTAGGAAAAATATAGGCTGATTTTAATATATATCGTAGATTACGATCTAAATATGACAAAAATAAATGGTTTTAACTAAAATATTAAATATTAATGGATATTTTTGAGAAATAAAATGGTTGTATTGCAGCCATTAGCCACGTGACAATGAACGCCGATCAGAGCGCGTGACGTCATAGTGTGCAAACACAAAAAGTTATCAATGACTTCTCAGATAACACATCTACGAAACAGATGTTTGTTTTGCTGACTGTGACGTAATGCGAGATGCCATGACAGCTTGACGCGTTTTTGTGACGAAATGTCAAAATATTTATAAAACTGCTAAATTAAATATGTTAATGTTGTTTTTTGCTGAAATATTAATATTTTGGCTAAAATAGACCATAAGGCTCAAAATAAACCTGTTTCTCAAAAAATGTCAACTAGAGAATTGTAACATGCATAGTTTTGAGTAAACAATAAAAAAATGACATTTTTGCGTATACGCCTATATGTTATGAAGCCCTCGATATGAGCGGCCATCCATAACTTACGTCACATGTTTGATGAAGTATGTATGACATTGTGTGAGAGGGGGTCCTAAATTACTAGGGGTAAGTTTTCGCCTAGGGCATTGTTGGTGCTGAACCCGGATCCAACCAATTTGCTGAGCGCTTGCGATTGTGAAACAGAATTCAGTTTTTATAATTCCTATGTTTGTGAGCTTGTTGAGCAGTGCAAGGCACGTTTCGACGTGTACATCACGCTGGCGACATTCAGTTCGTGGGGCTTGTTTCTTTGTCAACTTTTTTTTCCTTGCGAACTTCACGCAAAGGACCAATACTATTTTGACGCTGACGTCGAAAGCAGTTGCAAATTCCACTGTAGATTGAGTATCATCAGCTTCCACAATCGCCTTTAATTCGTCATTGTCGACCAAAGTTTTCGGAGGTTCTTTGTTTCAGGTCGAAATTGCCAGTACGGAAGCGGGCATACTAATAACTAGTGGTGCGTACGTTTGTAGCGTTCGCACCATAAACGTCGTTGATGTTGGAACTGATTTAAAGACACTGGGTGGTGGATTAATGACAATCATGGGCAGGTTTAATGAAATTGCAGGACCGGATTGATGACAATGGCGAGCAAGATTTGACCCGCGATTTCTCTTTGTGAAAAAAGAAAACAAAAGCATTACTTTAGGCTTGTTAACAGTTGTTGTAACACAAAGAGTTAAACGTCTTTTGGACAGCAGCCAACATCAGTAGGAAGTGTTTACTAACAGACTAACAGCATCTCAATTCAGTTTCAGGAGTAAAGATACGATTGGATTATATTTCGATACATTGTTTGTATGTTTTTCACGTTGGTGCGTAAGGTCTTGTATGTATGTATGTAGGTCACACAGTTACATACATACATATTACATACACTTACATGACACATTTAATGTTATCCCGAAACTTACAACAAAAATGTAGGGAAGATTTGGGAAAGCATGACAATTTGAAATAAATTGGGTGAGTGCTTAGTCGCAGAGGTAAACTCAAAAAACAGACTTCAAAAGTAACTATAAGGAAAAAAATAAATAGAATGGAAACTCTATATAACGGCACTGATGGGGCTGTGCATTTTATGGCGTTGTATGGAGAGAGAGAGTTGTCGTTAAATGGGGAGAAGTCTATTATTTTCGTCTGACGACTTTTGCTGCACCAGTAATTTTGTTGTATTTTTTACTTATTAAGCGACTTGGCAAAAAGAGGAGGTTCTCAATTCGTCGGAATCTTTTTTTCAGACGAAGTCGCGGGTAACAGTTAGTGCATAATATATGTGTGGTACCCACACCACGTACGCGACAAGATGCGCGTGCGCATATGACGTTTTCGCTAATCAAATGAGTCATCTGTGTCGAAATACAGATTCTCAAAATTACGTTTGCCTTTTGAACAAAATATGCAATGAAACATGTTTACAAGCACGTAGCCAGCTCGATTCTCACAATATTGCCACCTAAGCTTCGAGTCGTGGTATCTAAAGCCTAATTGACACTTGTTAACTAATAGTTAAGGCTTAAAGCATCGCCGTCTTTGAAGATTTATCGGTATTGTTTTTTCGGGCGCTAACGTGGATTTCACAGTTGCGGTTATTTTTCAGACTCATTATTATTTTATTGGGCATAAAGTAGTATTTAAAAGAATAACTAAACCCAGCTAAATCTGTTTATAGATGTAGATTTTTTGTTAAGTTTGGATAATAATTCAGGAAGTAAAAAGGTTTCATGTCAATTACTTGGAGGTGATTTGGTGATTTTTTTATGAATTTAAAATAACTGTAGGAAAATTACGAAAAAACCAAGTTACTCCGTATAACGTGATGATTTATGCTAATATATTTGGTAAATTATTGATCAGTAATTACCCACGAAAAGTTATTTCGTTTGTCCCCCATTTTCGACTTTTTGCGGCAACACGAGCCTTAATAATCGAGTTATATATGTGTATATTTTTTTTTATGGGGCATTTGAGTCCTGCTATTTCCCTTGACTTAGTAAGGACTATGTGAACGGTTATTTATGTAGTATAACTTTATATTATTTATTATATTTGCCCGACTGGATGGCTACCACCCCTGGTCTAAAGTATGTGGCCACAACAACCTTGAGCTATGTTCCGGCATTAGTGACCGGGTTTCAGTCTCCCTTAAGAGAGCAGCAGCGCATTTGTAGCACCTTTGGTGTTGCAAATGTCCATAGGCGACGGTAACCGCTTTCCAACAAGTGGGCCATCTGACTGTCTGCTGAACTCCTGCAATTATATATATATATATATATATATAATGTGGTGGTGAAGGTGATGTCAGGAGCCTTAAAAACAGACGAGCGTGCATGACAAGAACTATGAATGTCAAAGAAGCAAGTGAGGTGTGTAAGAATAAGCCTAAATGGCGCTCTGTTGTTCGTGCCTACCCCGCAAGGGACCTGGCGTGAAGTTATGTATGTATGTATGTATGTATGTATATATATATATATATATATATATATATATATATATGAAAGTAGCGAGTTATATTTTGACTGGCAAGTTAAACTCTTATCAATTTTAGACAATGTAGTGTATGTGCGGGTAGTATAAGCTACTTTCGTGCTCCACAAGGATAAATGGGGTTGGCTGTCTCGCTCACTCATTATCATATTTATGAAGAAACAAAGTGACTGAATTTACTTATGAAAATTTTGTATTCTCAGAATCTCAAGAACAATATTACGAATGTTACGCAAGAAAATCGTTTTGATCAAAGAACGTTTCATACTTCATATTTTTTCAAAATAATTGGTTTATATATAGAAATGGACATGAATTAAAATCAAGTTCTGTGAAATATTAAATAACTGTAAAAGTGTAGTCTTCTTATCCTTACATTTCTTGTGTTTGTTTGTTTGGAATTCATGTAAAAACTATTGTGCCGATTTTGAACAGCTTTTCGCTGATCATAGGCAAATTCCCCCGACTGTAAATCTGCTTTACTTCATGTTCCGAGAATCCTATAGGAATTTTCTTGAAAGACTGAAGGCAAACATCGTGATAACTGACGTGAGAAGTCCACCAATCAGCCTTGGACAAGCTTCACGTGTATACCGTTCGTCTTAAAAACAAGGAAACCCGAGCCCAGCAGTGGGACTTTAATAGACTGGTAATATTATTGTTTAGTTACGTGGGTCGCGTCCGGGATAGTGAACTATAGCGAGTCGATTCAAAATTTTCCCAGCAATAAAGCGAAGTTTTTGGCACTTAGCCACACCACGAGTCTAGGTCAATGCTAGTGAACTGTGCAATGTACTGAATGTCTGTACGTCCTATATTTAAATATGTATCTGAGCTAAATATAGACTGTTTCCTGTTGCAGTCTCTTTGTTATAGTAGGGTTGACGTGTATTTATAGAATATTTTTTTGGCAGAGATATTGCTTGATTATAGATTTTTTGTCGATTCCACCTGTATGATATACCACGCGAACACCGAATATTAATGTTAAACGATTGTCCTTGAACTAACCTTCCAAATTAGTTATTCGAAATATAATCGTGTATAATATTTCTGAACTTATTAAAAAAGAGCCTGGGATAGATAAATATCAAGAAAGAGTGTTTAGCTAGACGTGTTGCTGAAGAGTTTCTTCACAAACAGCGATAACACATTGCGAAGTTGTGTAGGACTACTCGTGGACAGGTTTGCCGGTAGCCTCATAATGTCACGCGTCGATGGTCAGTAGGGTTGACCTGTTCAGCGCTATCCACTGCGCCAGTCATAGGCAGATCAGCCACTACATCACTCCAGCGATATCTGGGCCGACCAACTGGTCGCCGTCTCGTTGGTCTGCCCAGATAGGCTCTTTTCACCGCGCGATCTCCCCCCATTCTATGTAGGTGGCCTAGCCAGCGCAAGCGATGTGTCTTGCTCTCGGTTATTATATTGGGCTCATCCACCAGTTCTTCGATTTTGGCATTTTTCCGGAACCGCCAGTTGCCATCGCTTACCCGTGTCGGACCCAGGATCTTTCTGAGGACCTTTTGTTCCGCCACTAACAGCTTGATCATCATTACGTATTACTGTCCAAGCCTCACATTCGTACATCATTATTAGGCGTATAAGTTTTATATATGCGTATCTTCGTCTTACAGCTAAGGAGCTTGGATACCAACACCTTATGAAGCACCGCGGTACATCGTAGGGTTTTTAAATACGAATATCCATCTCTTCCTCGCGAGTGTTAGTGTCAGTTTGTGTACAGCCCAGGTATTTAAATTTGTACACTTCTCTGTAGATGGTATTTTCAACATGCGGACTTGCATGTTCAGTGACTCAGAGAGAGAGAGGACAAAGAAATTGTCAATCAAGATGGTTTGTGTTACGATGCATATAATAAAAATCAAACGAACTATAGCGTTTAAAACCGTTTAAACGTAGTTTAATTATGTATACTAGTCCCGAAAACGTGTAAGTAAATAGTGAAGTGTAGTCTATTTCGCGTTACAAAATTACATATTGCTGTATATAGTGAAATCGAGAAAAACCCGTCTCGCACTTGACCGATTTTTTATTAGTAATCCTGCGCGGACCACACAGCCGTGACCTCTTACTTACAGAAAGGTCCAGAAAATTCCATAACAACTAAAGTGGAATTCAACACGTCATTACAAACGCAACCTCATAAAACATATGGAGTGAATATTTCTGGAACAAGGACACGCGTTCTAAATATACGTCATACACACGAACTTCCTTCGTATATTTGTATATTGACTAAAATAATCATACAACCAAACCTATTCTTGAAGAGGTAGAGGGTACTGATACTGTCAAGAGATAGTGTGAACTGGGCCCCAATTGTATTACAAGAATATCGTCGGAATGGTCGACTACTAGTATTATAATGGTTGCTTTTGTATGAAAATACAGTACTGTACGTTAATGCACTTCACATACTCAAAACATTATTGTTATTATCACATAATAACTATTACAAATAACTAAATATACTTCAGTGTAAACTCCATGTAACGTAATCCGATTTAGCGACACACTCCCTTAAGCGTCGAAATCACTTACTTTTGGTTGGTTTAGCTCGTCTTCCATACAATGATACACTCTATATAGCATTACACCCACTCTTCTTAACGACAAGAATTAAATAATAAAAAGTAACTTTTAAGTTGCCAAAATTAGTAAAAACTGCGCAGCTGTGTACTTTTACTTTTATCGCTTTATTATCCTAGCCCATAATAAACTCGAGTGCTCGCATCATGCCTGCCGAAATTTCTAAGTACTTCCTTTATCCTCACGATACCTGAATATCGTAAGATGTGCATAAAATAAGTTAAAAAATACAACAAAATTACCGATGCAGCAAAAGACGTCAGACAAAACAACAGGCTTCTCTCCATTTAACGAAAACTCTCTATAACACTATGATATGCACATCTGTTCAGTGTCGTTATATGGAGTTTACATTGTATATTATAACAATATAATCTATAAAACGTGACATCACGAAATTTAGAATTCCTCGTCACACTATTTCACTTCAACTGAGTGTAAATTGCACAGACAGATTTTTTTTTGTAAAATAACGTAGGTAGTGCAGGGCATAATAGTAAAATCATAAAATACTTATATTTGTATTGATATATAGATGTGCATTTATTTGTTCTATAATAACAAATCTATTATATTGGATAATGGATATCAAAACAAATATGTTAGGTATTATAATCTTCAGAACAATAGCTGCAAACACTATTATCTGTGTTCATCTATTTTAGAGTCTAGAGGGCTTTTATTCTAAATAAATGTAGGTTTATGTGCAGGCTTAGATTATATAAACATTTATATCTTTATGTGTACTAGTCTATTGTAGAGATATTTGGATAAATTGTGTTGGAGTCTGTGAAATTTTCGTGGTTATAAATAAGTCTTTAGTACATTCTTAAACTCAAATCACACTTTATTATCAAAATTAACAGACAATGGGGATTGTTCACAAAAAATTACCCACTGATTTTATATTTTTATTACGTAAAATAGGGTATTTTAAGACAGTACTACTTTGAATATTTTTGTATTTTAGGCGTTCGTTTTTTTTAAATTCGATTTTAAAATTATTTCTCCGATGACGTCATAAGGGACAAGTTTACATTGATTTGTTTGCCTAGAAAACAAAAATAATAAAAATAAGTTCTATCTATATATAATCAGAGTAATCTGTGCTACAATTTAAATGTCACTGTCATTACTCATTACGTATCTTGGTGATTTTCGTGTTTTTTGTTGCTAGGCTTATAATTTTTCGTGTTCAACCATTATTATTTTCTATGGTTATCGTTAAAATTTTAAAGTGATCTTTAGGGAAAAATCCATGTTACAGAACTTAAATAAAATAACGTACAACTAGATTTTTTTACACCTGAAGCAGGCAAACAGGCAGACGGCCCACCTGATTGGATTTATTAAGGTCAAATAAAGGTCAAACGCATTTCTTATAAAATACAAGAAGATAGTACGTTTTTTGGAATTTTAACTAAACAGAAATGATTAGGAACACTATTCCTCGAAATGGTTTTTCAAATAGCTAGATTGAAAAAAAGTGAACAGTCCCAATTATTGTGAATTTTAATTTACCATTATTAATTTTAAAAAACAGATTTAGTTGTTATAAATAAGTCGTAATCGTATATCCCTAAATAAATATCACCATTAAATTAATATTAAATTCAAGTACCAGACATCTACACCAGGGCTTGAAAATGTTATCAATTACCTTTAAAAATATAGATAATAACCGTATTTTCGGAATATACCGATACCGGATATTTTTTTAACGTTACTTGGTGACTATTATGATTTAAATGTTAAAAATCGTATATATACGTATCAGTAATTTTTACGACATTTGAAGCGACTTGCCATTATTAAGAATAAGCATTATTACGTTTTCGATTCTTCATGTTACAGAAACCATCGACAAACACAACTCTAAATATTAGGGATGCTTTTAGCAGTGCTGCTTGAAAATCTTTGCGAGTGAAAGAGAGTGACGATGGTAACAAGGCAGTTATAACGGTAAAATTACCGATAAGTATAGTATTAACATTATATAGTTTATCTGTGCAGGAACGGCCTACAATTTCCTGCGGCCTCTCGTAAGAGGTGACAAAACAACCCACAGCCAGGTGGTAGGGCATTTGCCCGACTGGATGGCTACCACCCCTGGTCTAAAACATGTCGGCATAACAGCCTTAAGTTGTGTTCCAGCATTAGTGACCAGGTTCCAGTCTCCCTTAAGAGAGCAGCAGCACATTTGTAGCACCTTTGGTGTTGCAAATGTCCATAGGCGATGGTAACCGCTTTCCATCAAGTGGGCCATCTGCCTGTCTGTTGAACTAATGCATTTAAAAAAATTACCGGTACTGGAAATTAATGGTAAGTTTTATAAGATATTTAGTTTCTACCATTATCTGAAATTAGCATAAATAATGATACCACATTTTTATCGGTATTTCAAGCCCTGGTTGCAAGGCCTTACAATGACTCTGACAACATTACTTCACGAGTGGTTGGTTCCTATCTTACCAACCATTCATTTGCCTTACTATCCATTTAAATTTCAAACAATCTTCATAATAGTTATGTCAAAATTTAACCAATGGTAGGCCAATTGTATGAATAATATATAGATACCGGGTAAATTAGGCTACTATTAAATGTAAATTAATTAACTTTGAACACTTCTATATACATTCAAATAATACAATTGAACTATTTGATTTCCTCATTGTTATCTATTACCTAAGTTGTGTAAGTATTTAATTAATTGAAATTTTGTTAAAGAATAAAAGAATTTACTTTTATGGCTTGGCAGCTAGGCCTTTAAGCCAGATCATAATTTATTATAAAGTTTCTTCATTTTCTTAAGCCTATGTGTAGCACAGCTGAACTGTAGGTAATCAGCTAGTGCCATTCAACAGAATTCTTGTGACAACTCAAAAGGCCACATTTGACTATACAGTTCACATAATAATAATACATAAATGACTATGATAATTATCATGTTACAACTCAGGTCCCGACAAAAACAATACCCACCTATATATCTGAAACAAAACACATTTTATTACCTGTCACATTTGAACTAATAGCTATTGTAATTCTTTTATTATTGTCTTCTTTTGTTTACTTATTGATAGGCCTATGTTTCTAGAGAACAGCCCTTTGTTTTATTGTGCTCTTTTATGGCCATTACGGCCGAGTCATTAGCCAGGTATGGTGGATTAAGTAGACTACGATACAGGCACAATGCATTTGTGCAGTATAAAACGATGGCCTGATTAAGGGAGGGACAGTCGAGCCAATCAATCAAGGCGAGATGTGTGTACATTCGGTAATCTATCAGTGACGGACTTTGCGCATTTTACTGAATTACAACCTTCTGCATTACATTTGGATTTTTTGTGTTATTTGTATATTTGTACCTGTGATACATGTTTGTATAGTTCTAATAAACTCTATAATAATTCTAACGGCATTTTAATTGGAGTACCGTAAATCGTAACAATAATAAACATAACTTTAATCATATTATAATTATGACTATGAGGAATGCAAATAACTGAATACTGTATTCATCCTTAATACATACATACAAACAAACACAACTTCACGCCAGGTCCCTTGCACGGTAGGCAGGAACAACAGAGTACCATTTAGGGTTATTCTTACATTTAATAATTATCAAGTAAATAATGTAGTCGGTGTCAATAATAATTGTATAAGGCAGTCTGGAGGAGATCACTTTTGGCAACAAGACCACCCATTGTACTTTATTATATATGCAATATTGTTATTCATTCTTTATTTTTTTATAAATTAGGCCTTACTTATAATAATTTCGTTAAGAAAAGATTAGGTATATCTTAAGTAAGAGAATCAGAATCAGTCCCTAATCAATAAATATCTTTTTTTTCACTTATGAACATGTATTACCTGTTGTTTTCCTAAGAAGAGCATGGACAAACGAAATTTGAATTATTGATGTAGGTTATACCTAAAATATTCGACTTAAGAGGAGTTTATGGGTAGCATTTTCACTAATCAGTTGGTGAGAAGTTACTTAAAATTTAACAAACGATTATAAGTAAGGCCATAAGTATATAAGAAGAAATACCTAATTAATATTACCATGTAATCTAAGAAGACCAGTAAGTAATTTAAATACAACCTAATTAACTAAAAGTATTTATACTAAGAAAGTGTCCATTAACACTTTTCTTATTGTCACTATTAAGGCAAAGACACTTTTATTATTTACTAGTTAATGCCCGGGATGTTGTATGTGTGGTGCAGTTTTTTAACTATCCCACTGGAACTCTTCAATTTTTCAGGATCAATTGTATCCTATATGTTAACCAGGGATATAAGCTACCACCATACAAAATATCATTTGAATCCATCTGGTTGTTTCGGAGATTAGCCCATACAAATAGAGAAGCAGAAAGCTTGAGAAAAATCTAAATTAGTTCTATTTCACTTCTTACATCCCCCTGACTTTGTTTTTAGCATTTTTTTTCATTAGACAGAAAATTTTATTGCGATGATGGTGACTAGTCTGTTCTGATTCTCACCAACCACTACTGCGACTCACTCACTCCCATTCCAAGTATAACCTAAATCACTGGTCTTGACTTTCAACTATAGCCCACAAGTCAAGCGAGCATGCTATGGTAGTGGTCAGCAAGTGTCACAACCAATTTGTAACCATCATCATAATATATAAGAAAAAAATAAACAGTTTTCTCATTTAAAATTAACTAAGTCAAAACTTCTTTACTAAACTCGAAAACAGTTTTAGTGTTTATATATTAAGTGTTAGTGTATTCCTAAACACAAATCACCTTCGTTGTCAACAAAAGTGATTTAACCTTGTTTATCTCATATTTTGGTTTTTCCTGCTATTCATCCAAAACTTGTTTTTGGATACTAAAAACTTGTTTCATGCCCCAAAAAACTAGTTTAGTGGCTATATAAAAGGCTTATTTATACCCCTAAACTCAAATTACCTTAATCTCATGCCACTGGGTCAGTTTCAATGTTGAAATTGAATTAAGAATAATTGAATTGCTAAACACAGTGTATTAATTAACATTATGAATACAACATAATTCTGTAATATTTCTGGATATGGTCTTCTTTCTGGACATGGTGATGGTAATGGAATTTTAAGACAGAATAAAAATCTTATACGAAAATACTAAAAATAAAAACTATAAAAATAATACGCCGTTTACCGTTTACGAAATTGGGACAACAACAAGAACGTGATGCTGAGAACCAAAGTAATAAAAAACATACTACTTAATGGAAACATAAGTATCAACAAAATTTTATAATATAATACCTACTATTTATTGTTTATTTTACGTAAATTCGATAAAAACAATGCGTAAAGGTCACGTAATAACGACCTTGATATCACATTACGAAAAATCCAAGGACATATAATAAAATGAATTAGTTGTACTTACCAAAATCTATGAATTGCTTTATAGACAGCGGCGAAGGATTAAATTGTGAGTAAAAATCAAGCATTTTCGTGACATTACTAAAGATTGCGCCCGCTAACCTCATCTTGGAATAATTAATTTTTCACACTATTTTAAAAGTTAATACACCGCAAGTTTTATTCAATGTTGCAGTAAAATGAAGAACATGCTTGCAAAGTGATAATATTGAAATAAGAACGTTCACAAAACTGACGTAAACAGATTCTTTGATTACAGATTACACGATCAGCCTTATCAACCGATTTTCATTGACTGACTGGATGAGTGGTTGGTTAAAATTAAAAATTAAAATGATAAAACTGACAGTCCGCCAGCCTATCGAAGAAATTATCGTTGTATTCACTACTGGTAACACTACGTTCCGACGCAGGCTAACTCAGTTAATTCATTGAATTATTGTATGTAACTCTTAGTGAGTATATATAATAATAATGTTCTGGCGCGTAACTCACTTTGGTGTAGCAATAAGCATCAGCTAAAAAGTTATGTGGTGACGTTGTACCAAATGTGTTATCTGCTTTGATTACACCTTTGAGTCGCTTGCGCTTCTATTACACAGTCGATGTTACTTTCCTCGTGATGATGAGTTAAATCATAAAAGCGTATGGATTCAAGGTATAGATAGCTTGCGTTATGAACCTTACATGGTAAGTACAACGACAGAATTCTCGGACATTTTTATAAGGGACAGTGTTATTTGTATATTTTTATTCCTAATTAAGATAAATAATTATGAATATCATACTATAGGATATGCCAGCGGATTCTTCGATGCTTGATTTGAAATTCTCGCGGGAGTTATAGGACACAAAGTACCGCAGAAAATAATAAAGGATGTAAGCTATAGTTTTAGTTAAAAATGTCTCGGAATAAGCTAATTTTTAAGCACTCGATAAACTACAGACCGCTCTCGGAAAATTTCCCAGTGATTCCCGGAGTGAAAACTATCACACATTTTATTACATATTATTTGCTGTCGATCATTCAAAAAAACACAATAGATTTTTTAATCTGGTAATTTTATTTTATTCTTAGAAAATTACCGTGGGAGTCCCAAGATAAAAAGTAGCGCTAATTTTAAGTTTTGCTGTCGATCAGCGAAAATCGCATCGAAATTGGGCTAGTAGTTTTTACGTGAAACCCCAGCAAAAGAACAAGAAATCTAAAAAAATTGTATTGTGTACTCTATCGTTTATACAGTCCATTCCAGTTGTTTATAATTTTCTAGGTAATTTGCACCTTGTTACTCTTTTTGTCCACCATGGTGCTATTTTTAGGAAACTTAAATATGCTGTCGAAGTGGGCTACAAGTTACTGAGTTAGCGCATGGAATTTTGCTAAGTTTTGTACTGCTAAATGTGGTGAATGCCTAGGTCTTAAAATTCAAGAAAGGAAAATAAGTAGGTATTACCTTGGAAAATTAATCTTGGATCCATGGTTACTAGCTTTATTTTTGTTCTTCATTATTTAAAAAAAAAAATAGTTCCAAGCATAGATGGTTCCAAGAAAGGAAAATGAATGTTACTAAAATTGTTATCAATGTCAAACTGTCAATTCAAATTTTCGTATGTAATTTGTAAATAAAGCCCACTGGTGACCCAACGCAAATTTTTATTTTACCTACTAAAGTTTCAATTTTATTAATAAATTTACTACGGAAATGCACATAAATAAATTTAATTAATGTTAGATTTTTTGCTATTTATACCAGTATTTAAAAGAACTTTTTCGTTCCCGTACCGAAACGTAAGTATTATCTAATAAGTATCTCTTGTTTTCGTTGGATTAGGTTAAGAACTCGTACTCTGAATACAAACGGGTTAAGAAAGTCCCTTTATGGTTTTCCAGAGCTAAGCAGAAATACTTTTAATTAAATTTTTTAAATCACGGAAAATAATATGAGAACGTCCACAAATGCATGAAACGAAAGTGATAATTTTTCTCTGACAATAAGTCCTACTTTGCTCGGAGTTTAGAAAGTGCTCCAAATGTGAAATCTGCCAAAAAAAGTAGGAAATAATGAGCAAATGATTGTTAGCATTCACTGTTGAACACATCTCACGCCAATACAACTGGGAAACACCAACAAAACAAAGTCATTTACACATTATAAAATTTAAAAATATAATAAAACACTTCGTTTTATTCTATTTTTACAATTGCGGTTCATTCCTTTCATTACATGTGGATGGATACCATAACTCTGTATAGAATGTAAATGACTTGGTGGTCTTCGGTGAAAGTTCCACTTTTAAGGCAACTCAGAATTTGAGATTGGTAATATTGGTATCTATTATAAAAGCCAACAATTGAAAAGTGTTTGTTCACAAAATGGCCATGGCTAAGTTGGCAACTATCAACTAGCTAATGGTTGTTTAGAAAAGTGAAAAAATGACAAGCTGACACTTTAGATGTTGGTTAGAGAATCATTCGCTTATTAGCCAAATAGCCATTAACTGTTTTTTATCAAGTTAATGAACAACCAATATCTGGATAGTATTTGGAGTGTGGGTTGGTTTCTCATCACTAATGTGAATTCTGTAGTTAAGGTTAGAAGGCAGAGTTAAGCAAAGTTTCCACTTTCCCTTAACGTGCCCATACACAATCTTGCTTTGCAGGCCTGCAGTGTGTGAGGCTTGCAAGGCTCAAGAGGTATCCTGTCTATGATACAGAATGCAATGCAGACGGCAACAACATTCACAGCCTTTATGCTGCAGACTGCGGAACCATGAATGGGCATTCAATGAGATTTCCCCTCATTGTTAAAAGAATTCTGTTAACCAAAAGTGGTAGACAACCAGAGGGGCAAGGCTGCAAAAATTAGTATTTGTTCTCCTTCCTTTAGGAATGATAATTAATAATTTTAACAATTTACAGATGACCAATAAAGTGTTTGTATATGGGACTTTAAAACGAAACGAACCCAATCATCATTGGTTGACAGATGCTAAAAATGGGTCGGGAAAGTTTTTAAGTGAGGGAACTACCAAAAACAAGTACCCTTTAGTTATTGCTACCAGATATAACATCCCCTTTCTGTTGTATCAACCTGGTACTGGACATTATGTTAAAGGTACATGTAAATAAATAAAAAATATGACTGGACCTTTTTAATCCCCTTAATAACCTTGTAGAGATGGGAAGTTATTGTAAAAGCTGGTTAATTAGCTGCTCATGAACAGCCATGGCTATGT
Organism: Dendrolimus punctatus; assembly: GCA_012273795.1. Classification (NCBI taxonomy): domain Eukaryota; kingdom Metazoa; phylum Arthropoda; class Insecta; order Lepidoptera; family Lasiocampidae; genus Dendrolimus; species Dendrolimus punctatus. The sequence goes on along the minus strand of CM022554.1, from coordinate 8,779,600 downwards.
TATCTACTACTTCACAAAGTGACTAAAGGTTGTCAAACAAAACCGGATAAGTGACCGGCTTCCATTTAATGTCCAGATCCTATATATTACTGAAATCAGTAACTTAAAGGATATTAGAAAATATTACTTATGCCATGAAAATTGTTTGAATGAGTGGTTTAAGATTCTTTTTATTTTATTAAGGTTAACCAAAACTTCAAATAAAAAGACACATTCTAATGAAGGCACTTTAATATTTATTTACCTTACTACACTAAACATAATTTATTATCAAAGTTTCCTGAATTGTCTTACGGTAAATGAATATGTGTGAACCTGTCGAGACATGAATACTTGTTGGATGTCTTGGTAGAATACTTTATGTAAATGTTTTAGATTTACTAAAATTGTTATATGGAGGATAATCGACGGTCTCTGTGGTCGAGCAGGCTAAGCCTACCAGATATTCCGGGATCGATCCCTGGCGTGGTAAATTTTGGAAACAAATTTTCTGCATTATTTACTATTGTCTGGGTGTCTGGGATTAGCTCCAGAGCAGTCTGTTGTATATTACCCACAAAGCAAGTGTAACTTGCTTAATTATACAGATGTATTTGTCTGCCAATCAATTATATTTTCATTTCATATCTTGCAATTATTGAAAATTCACTATAAAAAGATGTTTACAAGTGTGTATTTGTAATGTAAATAAATATTTGTATTAACTCATTAAGGTCACTTTGATTTAGTGGGTTTTGAAATATTGGAGTATTTTGTATGAAATGTGTTTTATGGTTCCATAGCCAAATCACAACTGTTTATCAGTTGTCCTATGAGTACTCTATCATTTACAAATGCTTCCAACTAGCATTCCATTTCTCTTTGCCTTTTAAAAAAAGCCTTCCTCAATGCTCTTTATTTTTCTCTGCATATTGCTGCTCTCCGGAACTTGGTAGCCAAGTCAGTATTTTTTTTTTCAGGTGAAATATATGAAGTAGATGATACTATGCTTAGTAATTTAGACATATTAGAAGACCACCCGAATTATTATATAAGGGAAATCGATGAAATATTGGTTCATACGTAAGTTAAATCATAAAATATTTATGAGCTATATCGATTCATGAAGGTCAAGTCTTTTACAAAGAGTCCACATCAGCACATTTTTTGCTACGTCTTCAAAACCAACAGTCCGATAACATTACATAAGAATTGAGAACCTCCTCTATTTTTCAAATCGGTTAACAAAGCTAATTTATTATCCCCGCAAATTGCTATTGCGCCTGGCCGTCATTTTGGTGACGTAACCGTAGCTGAACAGGCAGTACTGTTAGCATCACTGGCCGGCGAGTACGCGTACATATCGAGTTGCGGATGACGTCACGTGAACGTTAATTTGACAAGGTTCCAGCGCATTAGCAATTTGCGGAGGATAATATCGATGTTATTTTAGTTTTAACCTTGACTAAAGTCTAAAATCTACTAAAATTAAAAACAACGAAATACGTACCTATATAACTTATACTTAAATACTACATATATTAGTCATATAGGCAAGGTATTGAAATTATAGTATTTTTTTCGTACTATCGTTAGATATGGATAGTATATAGTACGAAGCATGAAATTGTAGTACAAATGCTATAATTATTGTACGAAATCCAACCCTGATTATAGGTTATGTTGACAAAATGCGTATGTCGTAACTAAAGCAACTTGATACTTTCACGATGTTTCATGTACTAAAAATATCTAGCGAGTATCGAAATTACTCTTGACGTAATATTAGAGTTGGTAGAGCTTAGACAGACTTGCGAAAATGGCGCCCCTATTATTTTGTACTCTATTTGGCCACTCTGTACCTGTGCTTCTTATACACGGCGCTGTGTGTGCGACGGCGACCTCCGCGGGTCAACGGCCTCTACTTTAACTATATAACTTTTTTTATAGTAGTAAAAAAGCATACTGAGATATAATAAAAGCGACATAGGATAAGTACTAATCGTTTAGAATCCCTGGCGAATAGTACGTTAATTTATTTTTCTAAGCACAAAACAATGTCTATTTCTTTCAGTGACAAAGTAGAAACTCACCAATGTTGGGTTTATTTCTTGAAGAGTTTCAAACCAGACCTCTTGTCCAGGCAACATCTAGAAGATTATTCATCTAAAGGAGACCACAACCTGCCGTATTTGGAAAGGTCTAAACGAGATCCTACTTACAATTATAAAACTGAAGTTTTTAAATAATCTTCTAAATAATTGGTTGAATGCTTGCATAGCAATGTTTTCGTATAAGGGAAAATATAAATACCCACAAACTTCGAAATTTAGTAAAATGTGTATTTGATGGATAGCTATTGTTAGGCCAACTAAAACGCTGTTAATCATAAATAACCACTGCAATGTATTCCATCAAATAGCTTAGTGGTTGTCAAAAAATCCGCAACGAACATATTTATAGCTTGACGTCAGCTGTAATTAGGGTATTTTTTATGAATTAATCAGTCATCTACCTTTTTGAAATTTCGGTTGGTTACCCAACTTGTGTATCTGATTTTTCAACAGATTCAAAAGACGAATTCCAGTAAACTCAAGTCTTTTGTTTGTTTTTTACAGCAATAATGAATCAACTATTGACGATTTGGATGATATTATAAGAAAATGAATGATTTATTAATGTACGAACTTACATTCCTAAATATATACTATGTTATTATTTATCTCAATGTTTGTTTTTAATGTATAATTAACCTACTTTAAAACCGCACGAATTTTACATTTTTAATCAATCTTAATAAGTTTTCTGCTGTATCTTCGGAACCTAAGTCCATCCAATATAATAAATAGCATTTTGGAGCTTTACAAGAACAAAAAGTTATTGCTGAACATAAAATTAGAAATATTTATATAACGAATCGAGAACTTCCTCCTTTTTTGAAGGCGGTTAAGGAAGTAACATTTGCTTGGAAAATGTACCTTGACTAGAGCCCTAGCAATATCATAATAAACTAATATGAACAATACTGCCAACAAGACCGGGTTCAAAAATCTTTGTAGCCAGAACCGTAAAACAAAAAAGAACAACTGACATGTAGTATAGAATATGGAAAATGTAAGGTTATGTTTATTTAAATTGAAAAAATAACTTGTTTTAAAAACATATCGAAACGTGGTTTTCAATGGATTTTGCTAGAAAACAACTAGAAAAATACGGTTGGAGTGATGGTAAGCTTATTTTACGTATAAATTCATGCAAAATACAAATGTTTACTTGCCTATTTATTTTGATTCCCGTTAGATGGACATTGGGAAGAATAATTTATAAGTTTGTAGAAAATGTCTTTAGATTAAAAACTATAGTTTCAAATTATTTACTGATGTCTTCCTAAACTTCTTCAGGAAAGGGTTTAGGTAAACACGAAAATGGCATATCAGAGGCATTAAAACCAAAACTGAAGAGAAGTGTGACAGGCATTGGGCATGATCCAGCTTCAGAATTCAATGAGCATTGGTGGACAGCATTATATGATAAGGCTGCTCAAAACATTGAGGTATGTTCTCATGTAAAATTTGGAACCATTTTTCATGGATACTACTCTGTTATTCCTGTATTAAGATATCTTGTATTAATATGTGTATTATTAGAATGACATAATTATGTACCAATTTTCATGATAATAGATTTATTCATAAGGCTTTGAATATATCCTTACAAACGTATCTTAATTGGAAAACCAGCATACATATAGTATGTCCAAGCTAAGCAAATTACTCTTGTGTTTTGGATAATATAATAAGCTATATAATATGTTATATATATAATAAATAACAGGCTTAGATTATATAAACATTTATATCTTTATGTGTTCCTGGCATTAGTGACCAGGTTCCAGTCTCCCTTAAGAGAGCAGCAGCTACCGCGTACCTGTGGTGTTGCAAATGTCTATATGCTATGGTAACGCTTTCCATCAAGTGGGACGTCTGCCTGTCTGCTGAACTCCTACAATAAAAAAATGTAGGATTTACTGTCAAGAAATATGTAACTTGATAGACATGCAAATGTCAAAAGTAAAATAAATGTTTCGAAACAATATAGCCCAGAGATACAGTATGTTTATTTGCAGATTTATATATGTATTTCTTAAAATTTTATAAATACTTTATAGGTCAAAGAGAAAAACAACAAAACAAAGAAAATCAAAGCTACAAATGACTTTGAAATAACAAACAGTACATGGAAACTCAAGAATGACAAGCACAAATCCAATGGGAAGTACTCTGATAATTTTGTCAGAACAGCTGTTCTGACTAGTGGTGGAAGTAAGATAGAGCATGTTAGGGAAGCTGTTGATGTGTGTGAGACAGAGAAGAAGGATGTGTTTCAAATGACCGATGAGGAGTTATTTAAAGCATGTGAAGGCAGGACTGCTCACAAGTAAGTTAAGTACTGTATTGCTATAAAACTACATTGCCCACACTGCTTTGCCTGCATGGGATTTAATAGCATGTCTCTAGGCACTAATTAGGCAAATGTCCATGATAAAGCTTATGGCTAAGAAATACATTAAATTATAATTCCATAGTAAGAATTGAAATTTGGGGAATAGTGTGAATAGAGCGTTAGGTAAACTTCTAGGCGCTCAGAACCTCAGCCAGAAGGCTCAGCTTGCCATACACAACGCGCTGCTGGTACCTACGCTCACGTATGGAAGCGAGAGTTGGGTATGGAATAGAGAGCACGAAAGTAGAGTAAATGTGGTCGAGATGCGAGCACTGCGCAAAATCTGTGGAGTAACGCTCGCAGACCGCGTTCGTAATACCGAAGTAAGAAAGAGAGTTGGTCTGAAAGAGAGTGTCGGGGTGAAGGTAAGGAAAGGAATGCTCCGGTGGTTCGGGCATGTGGAAAGAATGTATGATGAAAGAATGACTAAACAGATATACAATGCAGAAGTCGCAGAAGGCCATGACACACCTTCCATGATCAAATTGATCATGTACTAGCAGAAGGTGATGTCAGGAGCCTTAAGGACAGACGAGCGTGCATGACAAGAACTATGAATGTTAAAGAAGCAAGTGAGGTGTGTAAGAATAAGCCTAAATGGCGCTCTTTTGTTCGTGCCTACCCCACAAGGGACCTGGCGTGAAGTTATGTATGTATGTATGTAAGAATTGAAATCTGAAAAGTCCATAGTTCTTACTATCTCACAAGGTATTTCATTCAAATCTTTAAGTTTCTTTCATTTTTATATAGATATTCTCAGTAATAGTAGGAAGAAATGAATAGTTATATTGTTGAGCCTCAGTATGACATCCTATTAACTAGACCCTGAAGGAAAATAAGCTAATAACAAAATAAATATTTTTATTTGCAGAGGAGCACGTCATGGTCTTAAAGCGTTAGGCAAATTGGCGCGGATAGCTCAACAAGAAGAAATGCTATTAGCCCAGCCACAGTACAATGGCTATTCCCATTCTATGAAAAAAAGTAATTCAGAAGTAGTTGAAAATATTATGTTAAATGATGAAAACGAAGTGAAAATTAAGAAAAAAAAGAAGAAAAGTTGTTTTAGTGGTAATAACATGTATGAAAATAGTGCAATTGATGACAGTGTTGCTAGTAAAGAAAAAGAAATTGAAGTTGGTAATAAGTCAAAGAAATCAAAAGAAAGTATTGCTATTGTAGAAATAGAAAATGGTGCCAAAAGGAAATTAAAAAATCATAAAATTAAGGAGCACTTACAAGAAAATAATGAAGTTCAAGACTTAGATAAGCCTAAGAAAAAGAAAAAGCAGAAAAATATCTATTATGATACACAAGTAGTTGGTGGATTGGATACAGAAATAGAAGACAGTTCGTGTGTAAGAAAGAAGAAGAAAAAGTGTAAATGACCATGATTTTTTATTCTAAATGTATTTGTAAATAAATTACTATAGTAGTACTTTTTTTATTTAATTTTGAAATTATAATATATTATATGTATATTGTTATTTAAATGATGATAGACACGCGGTGTTTTGTCCAAATGTAAAGAAGAATGATACAATAATCAGCAAACAAACAAATAATAATATTTTTTAGAAAAACCTATTGGCCACGTTCCATTGAGACTCGCATTGTCCACGTTCAGTACTGCGATTTTTCTCGTTCCACTTGCTTGCTGGTGTTACAATCGTAAACCGAAGTGGAGTGATGGTTATTCAACCTACTTTTTGTCATGGGTCGTTCGTTGTGAGCGCTGTGTGATCGAAAATGATGACGTCATTAGTGACATTTTCGCCACGACCACAACGACCGCGGTCGCCTTGTGGAACACATTTTGGGTGTTGTGAGCTACTAGTGGACCGCGTTGATTCTATGTCCAAGCTAAGCAAGTGAGAGTTTTTGGCGGGAACTGAAAGGAGATGTTGTGCTGTGCAGTTTTATTTTCTAAAAATGCGTAAAATTACTCTAAAACGAACAATAGTTGTAGGATATTGATAGTTTTTGAGTGGTAGTTATGTGTTTTGTGAGAAATATGAACTGTATAGTCAAATGTGGCCTTTTGAGTTGTCACAAGAACTCCGTTAAATGGCACTAGCTGATTACCCACAGTTCAGCTGTGTTACACATAGACTTAAGAAAATGAAGAAACTATATTGTAAACTAAGATCTGGCTTAAAGGCCTAGTTGCCATGCCATAAACCTAAATAAATAAAGCTAAGCAAGTCATACGACGTGTTAGGCTTAGTATATAAGGCAAAATCGGAGTCAGGCAAAATAAATAATTCGTACCTGCAACTATTGCACTGCGATCCATAAAACAGAAAATTTCCTGAATCGCAATACAGTGACTGTGCATTTACAATCCGATTATTCCTTATTACTTTGTGAAATTACAACGTATATAAGGGTTGGGCTTACACATATGTACCCGGATGGTAATGGTTAACCATTAAAATCATCCGGGGACATATCAAACAGCCGGTTAGGTTAGGTTTTGTGTAGACCAAATCGCACGAGCCGAGCGAGCAGCGAGAGTGCCGCGGCAGCGGCCGGCGAGTGCCAGAACTGATTATTAACCATTCACTATTTATCTTATATATTAGTGAAAAACAGAAGTGAGATTAGATTGACAAAAACATTAATAATTCAGGAACTATACATTTCTCGCACGTAGGAGTTGCAGAAGGGGTGAGATTTCCTCCCCCCTGCCCTGCTCATTACTTATGATTCCGGGGACATATATGTAAACCACACCCGTATATAAATGTAAGGACTTGTTTCTAAGCCAATATAAAAAAAAACAATTTTTTTTTTTTTTTTTTGTGTTTTGGCAATTGGTCACGCTTTAAGTATAGCGACCATTTACTGCCAGTGTCAGGTGTGAAAAAGGCAAGTTATAAGGCGAATTTTGAGTAAGGTATATTTTAAAGTAAAAAGTGAAATAAACCTTGTTACGTTTTAATTTATCCACCACCTAAGGAGAAAAAATATAAGACAATAACAAATATACAGGAGAGAAGCTATGGGTTGGGGGATATTTTACAAAATAACATAGACACACACAATACATATTATTCACATAATTATATACATATTATAAATCACAATTTAATATTATTATCGTTTATATATTTACAAAGTAAGTGTAGGACAAAGGGTTTACGGGTATATACAAGTAGGGATTTCATATTTATGGGTTTGGGGATTTTAGAAGGGATGATATCGTATAAAGATATGTTATTCAGAGAACAATTAAAAAATATGTGATCCGAGGGTACATCGGAGCCACAGTCACATATCGGAGAGTTCCGCACTCCGATTTTGTGTAAATGTACCGGAGTACACAGATGGCCCAGTCGTAATCTAATAATGCCAGATGTTGTCCTCCTATCCAATGAGCGATATTTATGAAACCATGGTTTTATAGGTATCACAGGTTGAATACTTTTGAGGTGGCTGCCTCGAGTTTGTGCTGTGTTTGTCCAACTAGACTGCCAGGAGTCTTTCATGTCATTGTTGGCTTTGGATAGAAGATCCCAACACTGGACATTATTATGATCTAAGCAGCCTGAAATAATCGCTCTCTTTGCAAGGTCATCTACTATTTCATTTCCTTGGATACCTTTATGGCTTGGGATCCAACATAAGGCAACCTCCACGTTATTAGACTCGCAAGAAAATAAAAGTTCTCTAATTTTTAGTATCATTGGGAATTTAGAACCTACCAAGAAGGGGTCAGATAGCAAAGACTGAAGACAACTGAGTGAATCTGAAAGTATTAAAATTTTGTTAATTTTATCTTTATGTGCCTAAATGAATTTAACAGCTTCCAATACAGCGATGGTTTCACCTGTAAAAACAGAAGTTCCCTTAGGGCATTTGAACGTAAGTGCTACCTGATGTTGAGGATACCAGACAGCTGCACCAACACCATCTTCCTTAGATAATTTAGAGGCGTCAGTAAAAATAGGGGACCAATTTGGCCATTCCAAAGCTAGCTTTTGTTTGAACAGTGAGTTTGCGTTCTTGTCGTTTTTGGAGATACCAAGACTGAGCAGGACATTCGGTTTAAAAAGGAGGGCATCATAGTCAGTATTATATAGTACAGGATTAGGGAATGGGGTTATTGACACTGGTGGAAATAAAATATGAAACTTAGCTAGAATGGAAGATTATATTAAAAGAGAATTTTTAGTATTTTTTTATATAATAATAATTACCTGTAAATATTTTTATTTTGATAAATAAAATTATGATTTTTAACCTATGTGTCACGTGACTTGAAAACCCAATCACAGTGCGTGACGTCAATTCCTAGTAAATGATAACTTAAGATGCTCTAATTTTGACACATGACATTTAACAAAAACAAAACAAACTTTCGTTTTTACAAATATCATAAGTTGAAATTACTTCTAAACTAAACTATCCACATTAATATTTAGAACTATGGAAGCAGGATAAACAAAAGCGGATAGTGCAAATTTGACCAATATCAATGCGGCTATAGTAGCAAGTTTTTTTGCATCGAATTCAAATTTTAATGCAGCGGAATTCCAAATCCAATACGATAAGACATCTGCGTAAGTATTTCTATATACAAGGAAAGAACTTTTAAATGTGCATTTGCAATAAATTTTGTATAAAGTATTCTGTAAAATATTTGCATCACATTTGAGGTTATGACTAATATTTACGAATTCACTTATCATTTGTTGTTTAATATTACACAAGTATTTGATCTTTTGCAGATCATCAAGACAATCTTACGGTGATGATGCGATTAGTTGTGTACAACTGCGATGAAACTCGCATATGTGTACACTAAAATACAAAGTTTGTCCAGAACATCCGAGTACAGTCTAAATTATATGCAGCAACCATGGTGGTGGATGAGAAGGAGAGTAAAGCAGTGAGTGTGCAATCTTGTGACTGTGCAGCATTTCAAGGTGGATGTAAGCATGCGGTTGCATTTTTGATGTGGGTTCACCAAAGAAGTGAAGAACCATCATGTCCTGCAGTAGATTATTATTGGAAGAAATCCACACTGTGTCAAGTATGGACTAGTTTAAAAATTATATTGGGCAAACAACTTTCAAAAGCAGTTCCTACTACTACTAGATCACAAGACTCTCAGCCTTTGTTATTAACAAAATTTGTAAAAGGAGCTAAAAAGAGGCAAACTAATTCATGTTTGATGTTAAAACATCAACCAAGTTTTCAATTACTGGATTTGGAAACACTATCTCTACATAATTTAATTATTAAATACAGTGATAGTGATTGTACTACTTTTTTAAATAATAAACATATATTTACCCAGTCTAGGATAGATAAACTTGAAGAAAACACACTAAGTAATTTGTGGCAAGAAATGTGGTATGGTAGAATCACAGGCTCTATCGTACATGGTGTTTGGAGATGCAAAACTGGATGATTCCTTAATAGCACCTATTATGGGAGCCAGGACAATAGATGCAAAAGCTATAGGGGACAAAATTTAAAAGAACAATTAAAAATACATGTTTCAAAACAGTTATACAAGAAAATAGAATCATGTGGATAATATCTAAAAAGTATTCATACATTGCTGCAACACCAGATAGAATTTGTAATAAAACAATTGTCATAGAAATAAACTGCCTCTTTTTAAAAAGACTTAGAAATTATATAAAGGATAACAAGATTACTGAGAAATATATATATGACTCAAATACAAGTGCAAATGTGTGTGTCCAAATTAACAAATGTTACTTTTGTGTGGCTGACTGGAATTTTGAAAATAGTGGAGTTGTCCACATATTAGTAATTGATTATGATCAGGCATATGTAAAAAGCATTATTCGAGACCTTAAATTGTTTGGGATTAGTAATATATATCCTTTACTGTAATAAAAGCATTGAACAAAAAAACATATTTATTGCAACAATTTTTTTATTGACCATGAAAAATCAAGTCGATAATATTGTTTACAGAATACAAATTTGGTGAATGTGATGCAGCTAAAATATCTATGCAAGTGGCATCCCATACCAGACTTACCAAAACACTGAAAATGTATACAAGACACCTCAGGATTTTAGAAAGTAATGGATGCATATCCATTACTGTAAACTACTCAAAACAAAATAGGGCCCACCATTTTTTATTAATGAATTTTACAGCTTCTTTTTCTTTTTTCAATTTTTATGATTATAAATGAATAAATTAAGGTTTTTGAAAGTGTGAACAGAAAAAATAGTAAGTTTTACTAATTTTATGGAATTTAGTCAAAATTTACAGTTTTTAGGGAAGTTTACAGAAATTTTTAATTTAAGTAAAGTTTGATTTATATTTTTTTTTTTGACTAAATGAGTTTGAAGGTGCTTAATAGCAAGTAGGTCCTCCTCTGTTCCGTATACACTCTCCGAATCTATCTGGGACACTTTCAATCAAGTGGTTGATGTTTTCCTTGGGTATTCACTCCCAACACATGTTTGCCCTGTATGTGGGCGAGTATTGTCTTGCATAAAGACGAAGTTTTCACCCATTCTTCGTGAAAATGGGATGACATGGGGCCGAATCACTCGATAGACATACCGGGAGGCAGTTATGGAGCCTTCTTCCAGAACTACCAGCTCAGTTTTTCTTGAAACAGATTTATTTTTTGACTTTAAACTACAGTTGTTTGTGCACTACTTGTTGATGGCTGTAATGTTCTTTTCCGAGAAGATAGACAGTCAAATTTTGAAGGGACACATCCAGGTTTCATTCTATTTTTTTTAACTGAAGTCATAATTCCATATTCTATGTAATTTTTCATGTTGTGAGGCAGCTGAAACATTAAAATTATATTTATATAAAGCAATATTATATCAGTCTGTAATCTTGTAACTTCAAAATGTAAGCATAAGCTGTATAAAAGTTTCCTCCGTTTCTCACAATAAAAGTTTATTAAGATGATACTTACATCGAATTGGTCTTCCCAAAAATAAATCAGTGTTTGACATAAGAGAAGCATCGTATCTTCCTGCAAGTTTCAACCAATTTCTACGTATTTCAGCTTTAGGCACTACACACCGACGACATCTTTTTCGATCATATTATCAAAATAATTTGGTAAAACAATTTAAATACAAAGCTGATTTACTGGGGACACTCGACTAATATTAAGTAATATTTGTTTACAATACATAGGCCATAGGGATCAGACACTTTAGGTTTTGGTAAATCGATATTTTTTAGAACAATATTCATTATTTCAAAATCTATTTAAATAAAAGACTCAGTTCAAAAACCCTTCGAATTAAACTGAAAATTGACCGGTAATGCCATAATTTCTGCAGCAACGGAGTCATTTTACTTACTTTAAGATAACAACAAATTGATACACAAATCGAATAGAAATCAAAATCGATATATCTGGATTTAATTAGACCACATGCTTAATGAATTTAGTTCTGTCAAGAAACTGTCATAGTAGTAAGTATTGACGTCACAAAAAGGCATTCGTCATTTTGGCGCCTTTTTGGCACGTTATTCAAAATATGAATTTAACAGGGGTAAAAATTATTCAATAAGTACGCGGATAAAAGCCAGAGTATTTTTTAAAGTTAATATAGAACACATTCTTTCAATTTAAGCCCTTTTTGAAAATTTGTCAATAACCCCATTGAGAGATAGGATGGGATAAATTGGAAAATTTTTGAAAACTATTTATTAAACAAGGGTGATTTTTTTGAGATCAGTATGGGTTATTCGGAATGAGGTTTGAAAGATAGTTAAGCTTTTGTATAAGCGGGTGAGACGAATTTTGGCCTAGTTTGTAGAAGAAGCGGTCGCTTAGAAATTGACGACGAATTGAAAAGGGGGGATCTAAGGCTTCGACCTGGAGAGCGTTTGTAGGAGTCGACTTCATGGCGCCCAATATAATCCTGAGACATTTAAACTGAATTTTGTCGAGTTTATACCCAATAGTTTTGAGGCAGGGCTCAAGAACAAATGACCCATATTCCACTACACTACGAATAATGGCGTTGTAAATAAGTTTTAAGGTATATGGATGAGCTCCCCACCAGACGCCCGATAAACTGCGTAGGACATTTATATTCACATCAATCTTTTTGGAAATATATTGAAAATGCTGGACGCCTGACATTTTTGAGTCCAAAATGACTCCCAGAAACCTAACATGATCCTGCACAGGAATCGCCCTTTCCCCACAAACAATACTGATTTTAGGTATTGTACGTTTACGTGAGAAAATAACAACATTGCTTTTTTCTGGAGACAATGAAAGCCCATGCTCTGTAAGCCAGTCCTCCATATAAAATAGTGCACGGTTTAACCTAGATTCGGCTTCCTCAACTGTATTAGCTGTGACATACAAAGCTATGTCATCAGCGTATTGAAGAATATTGCAGAAAGGGAGTACTACCTGTTCCAGGTCAAATGTGTAGATGCTGTACAGGAGTGGGCTTAGTACTGAGCCCTGTGGCAATCCAGCCCAAACATGTCTAGGAGAAGTCATCTTATCTTCCATCTTTACTACTACAGTCCTATCCATAAGAAAATTGCAGATGAAATGAGCCAGCCTCACGGGAACACTCAGCTGTTGCAACTTTTGCCTGAGCCGGTGAAGCAATACAGAGTCATATGCAGCCGATATGTCAAGGAAAACCCCGACTAGTATCTTCCCACTGGATAGAGCTATTCGAATATCAGTCGTCAATATGGAGAGACTATCTTGGGTACTCAAACCCTTCCGAAATCCGAATTGAGTATTTGGGAGGATCCGTTTATTTTCGATGAACCACTCTAAGCGCGTCTTGAGCAAGTGTTCCATCACTTTAGCAATGGTAGGAGAAAGCACAATGGGACGATATGATAAGTGATCAAAAGGATCTTTTCCAGGTTTAAGGATAGGTATTACCAGTTGAGCTTTCCAGGAGTCAGGTACAATCCCTAGCTCAAACAGTTTGTTTACAAGTGAGAGAATTATTCTTTTAGTATTAGAACTGCTATTGACAATGAAGGAGTAAGGAATGCCATCTAAACCAGGTGAAGAATCTTTGAGTCGACTAAATACTCTGGAAAGCTCAAGCATAGAAAACGGGGAATCAAATCTATGGCTTTGTAGAATAGGGGGATAAGGGGAAGGAAGATTGTTTACATTTGGAACAGAAGGAGGAGCTAATTTATCTAGGAATGCAGGTAGCCAGCTAGATAAATTCTTAGAGGGAGACTTGGGTGTTACATAAGAGCCGCGGAATCTTTTGACTGCCTGCCACATTAAGGTTGAAGGGGTAAGAGGGCACAAATTTTCACAAAATTTGATCCAGCCAGACTTCTTTTTTTGTTTGAAGAAACGTTTAGATTGGGCCAACACTTTCTTATATGAAATAAAATTATCTACGGACATATTAGTGCAGTATTCACGTTCAGCCTGTTTGCGTTTTTGATACATTTCTGTACATTCACCATCCCACCAAGGAGGCGAGTATTTAGTGTTTGTTCGGCCTTTTTTTGGAGGTATGGCTGAATCTGCAGCTGAATGTAGGACAGTTATCAGGTGTTCCAGCCCATTAAGGACGTTCTCAGTAGTGACTGGGGAAATATGTTTGCAAAGTTCATCTGTTACAGTACTAAATTTATTCCAATTTGCTTTATTTGTGTTATGTTTTAAAAGAGGATTGAAGTTTCTTACTGGCACTATGAGATGGGGAAGTGAAAGAAGGATAGGTAGATGATCACTGCCATGTGAATCTTCTAAGGTTTTCCAAGAGACAAGGGAACCGAGATCGGGGGAGCAAAATGAGAGGTCCACTGCGCTTGCTGATGTGGTTGGTGAAGTTCTACGGGTTGGTGAACCGTCATTAAGTAGGCAAATATTTAACTCGTCTATAAGATCGACGAGTGCGCATGCAAAAGAGTCATAGTGTGAGCTTCCCCACAGGGGGTGGGAGCAATTGAAATCCCCGAGGATAAGAAAGGGACCAGATAAGGAGCTCAATAGGGACTTGAGTTCAGGAATAAGGTTTGGATGGGGGTGAGGTATATATAGAGAAAGGATAGAAAGATGGGAATTTTGGATTTTTATGCCGACAGCATTAAAGGAGGTAGAATGAGCTGGAAGAGGAATAGGCGAATAGTGGAGGGAAGATTTGACCAGTATGGCAGATCCCGCATAGCCATCGTCTCTGTCACTCCTCAAACAAGCATACCCGGGAAATCGAAAACGAGCTCCCGGCAGTAGCCAGGTTTCAGAAATGGCAAAAACGAGAGCACCGTAAGAACGAGCCATTTGGCAAAGTTCATGGACTTTAGGAGCAATACTGCGGCTATTCCATTGTATAATTTGGAATTTTATTAGCAATATTAAAAAGTTTTGTGAGTTTTTTGGCAACGTTGGACGGTGGAGGGATGTCTTCGAAACGAGAGAAGATGCTAATGAGAGTGGATAGAAGACCTTCGATGAGGTTATCCTCGTTGGAAACATTTGTGTTATCATGGGATAATGCAATCCCATTTTGGGGAGAAGGGGGATTTCTTTGGGAAATTAGAGCTTCATGGGCAGCCCTGTCATAGCCCTTAGGAAGTGGAGATCGGGGGCGACGATTTACGTAGGATGTTCGTTTATAACTAGTTTGGGACGAAAGCGGTTGTGATCTTATAGAAGGAGTTGGAGTTTGATGTCCAGCTTGAGACTGGGATGGAGTTTCTTGTGTTTGGGAAAACATGGCTCTTGCCACATCAGAATAAGAGCGATACACTTGGGGGAATAGCGTGGCTGCTTCTGGGTAAGATATGTTGTCTTCGGACATCTTTTTTTTAATCTCTTTTTGTCTGGTATGCTCTGGGCATTTCTGGCTTGTTGCGAAATGGTGACCTGTGTATAGAATGCATTTAGCCTCTTTTTCTCCAATTGAGCAAGAACTAGCGGTATGGCCCTGACCACACTTAAAGCAGCGAGGTTTGGACCTACATTTGTCCTTCACATGTCCGTAACGACAGCAACTAAAACATTGTATAGTGGGGAGAAGATAAGGTTCTACAGGTAGTGAGTTGTAGTAGCAATATAATGTTTTAGGTAGTATTTGGCCGCTGAACGTGATAACAACTGTAGACGATGGACCCCACTCTACAGATCCATCAGAGAGATGTAATTTCCGATTTAGTCTGCGTCCTTTCAAGATATGCCCACGACCTACCGGTAATTCGATATTTTGGACAAATTCCTCGACTGACCAGTCTTTAGGAACATCCCGGACAATCCCCATGCGAGTTACATTAAATGTCGGTATTACTGCCTCAAAATGTGAATTTACTAGAATGGGATGTAACACGAAGTTATTAGCATCTAAGTGATTTAAGAACTCAACGGACACTCTGTTTCTTCCTACGTAATTAATACCTTGTTGAGCTATCTGACCTACCTTCGCATTCACTAGCATTTTACCAAATTGAATTCGGTTTATTGTGGAGCCTGCCTTAGGGTGGGTTTCCTTTCTATGAACATGTACAATAAAAGGCCCTTTGTCGTTGTTTGTATATTTATATGGTTCATTCAGAGAAGGATGAGTCCATACCCCACTGATTGAGGCTGGTGTTTTACTTGGACGTCCATCCAAATCATCCGGATCAAGCCGTCTTTTTGAGCGTTGAGGTAATATATTTCCTGAAGGCGGTATAATCTCCATATCAATAGACAGATTTTGAGATGGATCCGGAGGAGGGTCCGGAGGAGCTGGGGGGATCTCCGACATGATCGGAGTCCCCGGGGTTCTTAAAAAATAAAAAAACACTTACCGAGGGTAGTTGAAAAAACACTAGGACACAAATAAGAATATCACAATAGGAATAAGATAATAAGATATTAGTAAAAAAACCACCATAAATATTAATATTAGTTATGCCATAAACGTAACAAGTTAAAATACAACGTGATTAAATATAAAAACTTAAGTTTAAATAGTGTAACCGCGAAAGCTTGCGTTATCCACGACACCAACTTTGACCATGAAAAAAAAAACAATTTATTGAAATAATTGGATTTGTCAGTGTAACTTTCACTTCTGTCATTGTCACATAAACAGGCTGTATGGACTAAGTCCTTTGCCTCCATTTGTGGCAAATTTGAAAAACAACAACTCACACAACAGCTGGTAGTTTCTGTCAATATTTTTCCGACTAGAGAATACGAATTCTATTTTTGATGAAAAATGTCTGTGGGTAAAATATTAGGGCTTGATAAAGTGGTAACGCTGTTCAATATTATTCGCCAGAATGGTGGAATAAGGGCCAGTCTGTATAAATTGTACAGGTAAAGTAAGAAAAGCATTATGTAATTCGGTAGTAGGTTATGTTTTGTGTTGATTGATATAAGAAAACTGTCGTAGTAGTTAACTTAATATTAAAACGACGCCTAATTTTCTGTTTGTTGGAGATGAGAGAAAGGCGACATTGAAATTAGCGACACAAGTCTGTATTTTAATTTATAACTGAGCACAATTTAGAGCAAGAAACTAAGAAAGTCTTCTTTTTTTAGTCATAACATTGCTCGTCAAATCTACTCCCTGCACCCAGCAATTGCGATAACTCATTTCAGTATCATGGTCTGTTGATATACTTAAATGTATGAAATGAAATATTTATTCTTTCATAAATGTAGTTGTATACATGTGTTATGCCTAGATATACGTAGTTCATTACATTTTACCAGTTTCAATGGTGTGCAAGTAAGCAGGATCTTAATCATCATTATTTAAATTATTAGTTCCTATTAATTTTATTAAGTACCTTTTATCTAACTTGAATAATTTTATTACCTTTTTTTATTAACTATATAGATGTGTGTTTAATTTTTTTTTATTAATATTTGTATGTCAATTATTAAATGCCTTGAATTAAAATATTATTATTAATAATTATGTATTGATATTATGTTTCAAATTTGTCATTAAGGAATTTGTTTGTGGAATAATATTTGTCTATTAATAATTTATTTAGTCTTGTTTTAAATATATTTATTGGTATTGTTTTTAACGGTTTTCGTGGTTTATTCAATATTATAGGTGCCAATTCGACTGAATATGAGATAATATACAGGACAAAATAAAAGTAAGATTGTCCTCTTATTTCTATTTAATATTATAAATTTATTGTTAAAAATTTACATCCATATCTTATATATAAAAATTAAAGGCTGTTCCTTTCTCTGGTTAAAACTCAAAAATGACTTAATGATTTTGATGCAATTTTGTGTGTGTACAGTTCAGTAGGTCCTGGAATTGCTTAAATTCAAATTCATCCTATATATAAAATTATTGTGTCAGTGTTTGTAGTTAAACTCCTCTCAAACAGCTTGACCGATTCTCATGAAATTTTGTGTGCATATTGGGTAGGTCTGAGAATCGGACAACATCTATTTTTCATCCCCCTAAATGTTAAGGGTAATCCACCTCTAATATTTTTTAATTTTTAGATAAATTTTGTATATTTATTTTCTTATGATACAGCATTAAAAATACATACAACCCTAATTTTTTTTAACCCTCTACAATCAACCCCAATACCAGGATTTTTTACCAGGCAGAACGATGTCTGCAGGGATAGTTAGTTTTTTTGTATAAACTTATTTCTAGGCTTTGTATAATTATATTTAAAACTTATGGTAATAACACATTTTTTTAACTTTATTAATTAAAATTAAAGCTACTTATTTGGTGGCACTTGCTGCACTTGACTCCAGGTCTGTATTGCTGGAACTAAAACAATTTTATTATAAGAACAGCTAATAATTAACTAACATATAACTGTGTAAAATAAGTGTGTGCATGTGTGTGTGTGCGTGCGTCTGTGTGTGTATTTGAATGTATGTGTGCCCCTAGTGTTATAGTCTGTTTGATAATATGCATTCTATGGACAATTGGATCTGATATGTGTGAGTTATAGATTTTTTTTAGGGCAGAATGTCTGCCTGCGTCACTAGTAATATGATAAAAATAATAAATTGAGAAAACAAAAGAAATGATTACTTTAATTTTAAATGTTGAGAGAGAGCCCTAGGTCACAAATATTCCCACACCTAATTTGGTTAAGCAGATATACTTTTACTCTTTCCCCATTCAAGTGGACTAAGAATACAATTATCGATTGTATGTGAATTGTATTTACCCCTGGTCTAAAGTATGCCACCATTACAACCTTGAGTTGTGTTCTGGCATTAATGGCCAGGTTCCAGTCTCCTTTCAGATAGCGGCAGCACATTGTTGGCACCTTTGGTGTTACAAATGTCCATAGGTGATAGTAACTGCTTTCCATCAGGTGGGACATGTAGCTATCTGCCAAACTCATGGAATAAAGAAAGAAACTTATGTACATACTAGCTGTGCCCGCGACGTCGGCCATGTGGAATTTGTTTTCAAAACCCCCGATTTTGAAACATTCTTCATTGGTGCTCTGCTCCATTGGTCTTATTGTGATGATATATAGCCTATAGCCCTCCTCGATAAATGGGCTATCTAACACTGAAAGAATGTTTCAAATTATTAGTATATGATGATCATCACATCATCTAATGTAATTCTGTTTTGTGTGAATATATTTTTGTATTCATTTCATTGTGTAATAAATTTCTTTACAAATTACAGACAAGACGAACTCAAGGATGGAGTATTAGTAGGTGAAGATAAGTTTGGCAACAAGTACTATGAGAACCCTCGCTACTTCTACAGCAGGAACAGATGGGTGGAATACTCAGACAAGTTTAACATGGATTACGATGGTAGTCAGGTAAAGATACTTGAGATAGCTTAAGGCGCGTTCCCACTATGCCGTAACGATTAATTCATCGTTAGACGACTGTTGTCTCTAGATTTTCCCAATATAAAGACTGTTTGTCGTCAAAAATGTTTAACAATCTTTCATGCTACCCGTTCCCACTGTCATTACAGTCTGTCTGATTGCAAAAAATGTCATAGACGACAGTAAGTCGTGTCGTTCTATATGTGAACACCTCCATTTAGACATATAAGCCATGACATTTAAAGCTACACGACTATCTGTCGTCACGACATAGTGGGAACGCACCCTTATTCTGTTATCCTGTCTCTTATCTATTGGTGGCAGTTGAATAGAATATCATTTATGGCATAAACGGTCACATACATATAATTTAAAGAAGAT
The DNA here is from genome assembly GCA_012273795.1 of Dendrolimus punctatus. Taxonomy (NCBI): domain Eukaryota; kingdom Metazoa; phylum Arthropoda; class Insecta; order Lepidoptera; family Lasiocampidae; genus Dendrolimus; species Dendrolimus punctatus. Next base: position 8,759,970 of record CM022554.1, on the reverse strand, counting down.
GTTGTGTTCTTTGTTGGAATGACAGTTTGTCCTTTCGAACGTGCAATACAGGCAGTTTATAATGTTACCAGGCCATTATATGAGGTCGTTAGCGCTAAAGCGGCCTAACCCTCAATTTATTATATTCGGAGATAAATACTGGAAATTATGTAAAACTAAGGAAAAAGTCTTTGGAACACCATCTATTATCAAGTGACAAAACCAAAGATAGGCCATTCTTGCATTATATTTTAGCACTATTTACATAATTTCCAGTATTTATCTCCGGATATAATCAATTGAGGGTTAGGCCGCTGTAGCGCTGACGGCCTCATACAATACTATTATTATTTGTCACAAATCCAAAAAAAAACATTAAAAATACTTATATAACTCTAACACTAGTTAACTAGTCAGTCAATAAAAAAAACAGCTGTTTCTTCTTTGGAAATAAAACTCTATATATAAAGTTGGATTGTATGATTATTATTAAACTCGAAAAGAGAGTACATAAAGAGTACGTAATTTCATATTGTGCGAGAGAGTCGAGAGAGTGGTAAGTCGTCCATGAGAATTGTGAGTAATTTTGCCTCCATGTCCAATATCCCGCATCCCTTCTGATGCATAGCTGCTAATTGCGCGAGCAGTAGCGCTTTTGTAGCACCTTTGGTGTTGCAAATGTCCATAGGCGATGGAAACCGTTTTCCATCAAGTGTCTGTCTGCGGAACTCCTGCAATTAAAAAATAATACTTGAAATTGAGTTGGCTTTGACTTGCCTCTATACTTTGCTGGACAGTTGACTATAGTAGAATTATTGTGTCCGTGCAGTTTGGGTCATAAATCAAACTCGGCCTCAGCCCGACTAGGGCGGTGAGCATGTTGCGCGAGCGCAACGCCATTATCGATAAAAACTCATTCTTATCAAAGAAAGATTATCATTTTTATAAAAATCATTATTATCTTTTTGCTGTTCATTAGACTTAGATATATTTATTTTTAATATAACTTTTTACATTCTAAACTTTTGTGCTTATAGTTTTTTAATACATAGATACCTAATTAATAATTTATTTTCAATAATTATTATTCCTATTTTAATAAATACGTCGTTTTATCTATTTTTTTCTTTTATTTATATCACTAAACCACAATATGACAAAACTAAATGTACTATTGATAACGCTTATCGACAACAATAATGCGTATCACTATGCCTGCCCATAAGGCCCGTGAGTGGAAGAGAGAGCGAAATACTCCGATTATTTATGACCCAAACTGCACGGAGAAAATAATTCTACTATAGACTATCCTCACACTATCTGTGCAGGTACGGATTTCTTGCGGCCAGGCAGCCTGTCGCAAGAGGCGACAAAACAACCCATAGCCAAGTGGTAGGGATTTTCCTCTCTGGATGGCTACCACCCCTGGTCTAGGGTCTGTCTCCATAACAATCTTGAGTTGTTCTCCAAAATTAGTGGCCAGGTTCCAGTTTCCCTTTAGAGAGCAGCAGCGTATGTGTAACGCCTTAGGTGTTGCAAATGTCTATAGGCGATGGTAACCGCTTTCCATCAAGTGGGCCTTCTGCCTGTCTGCTGAATTTCTGCAATAAAAAAATTCAAAAATGCAAAACATAACAGACTTAATCAACAACTATGTTCTTCTTTTTCAGATTCCAGCTGAATGGTTCGGTTGGATGCACTACAAGACAGACTTGCCACCGCATCAGGTAACTATTCCTGCTCCACCTGCGTCTTATCAATCAAATCAAATAATTTATTGTACAAAAAAATAAGTACTTAGACTATAACCGGTTCAACTTTTTTATCCGGTTCTAAGCTTGTTAATGACAACTTTTCCGGTTTATTCAACCAAATTTATCAAACTTGTTAACACAAACAGCTCGAGGTTAAACTGAGAAACAAACGGAAAAGTTTCATATATTTAGGCTTTAAGCGGTTCAACTTGTTTATCCGGTTTCTAAGCCTTGTTAGCGACAAATTTTCCGGTTTATCTAACAAAACCTATTTAACATACTTTTGTTACCACAAACAGTTAGCTTGAGATTAAAGTGAGAAACAAACCGAAAATTTCCATGTACTTAGGCTATAACCGGTTCGAATTATTTATCCGGTTTGGCAGCCTCGATAGGGACAACTTTCCCGGTTTATTCAACAAAAATAAGCGTTAAGGAGTTTTTGGCGGGAACTGAAAGGAGATGTTGTGCTGTGCGGTTTTATTTTTTAAAAATGTGTAAAATTATTCTAAAATGAACAATAGTTGTAGGATGTTGATAGTTTTTGATTAGTAATTATGTGTTTTGTGAGAAATGTGAACTGTATAGTCAAATGTGGTCCTTTGAGTTGTCACAAGAACTCCGTTGAATTGCACTAGCTGATTACCTACAGTTCGGTTGTGCTACAAATAGGCTTAAGAAAATGAAGAAACTATATTATAAACCTAGCTGCCAAGCCATAAACTTAAATAAATAAATAAGTGTTAATTAAAAAAATGATGATTTCAATTCTAGGATCCAAGTCGTCCACACTACAAGTGGATGACGAACTATAACGAGAACCTGTCAGGCACGAATGCTCAATATGTTCCATACAGCACAACCAGGCCCAAGGTCGAGGCCTGGCTACCACCGAGGAAGAGCAGCGTTTAGTAATTAACAATCGATATTGACAATATACATGCAGATAATATCTATTGACAGTAATATTGCGTAAATGGCTTGTGTCATCACAATTATACGAGTGTTAAATCCTGAAGTCTGAAGTCCACTTTTCTACTTCCTCTTCTGCGATTTTCAGCATCCATTATCCTGATTACAGCACTTACGTGATACCACGCTCTAACAGAATATCGGCGTGAAACGGTTAGTCTTGAGCTTCCTTAGCTTATCCCATCCTCCCTGTACCGTCTCATCTATCCCTAAAGGTTAGCGTTGGCGACGTCCTGGTGTTGCAAACGTCTGTAGGCGACGGTGTGAGACCTCACCCTGATCGGGTCCGCCCCAAGAGCTATTAATCAAGATAATTATTCAAGCATGGGTCTACATTCATTGTGTTACGGGAAGTATTTTCCCGTATATAACTTTCCGATTGTGACAGTTAGTTCTCGTTGTTTTACAGCCGGTCCGGGAATGAATTTTCTAAGTAATGATGACTGGTACACGTGTGAGGCAGTACATTTGTCCCGTGAAAGGTATATTTGTACCAATACGGCTCAAAATTTCAGTAACACTTCAAAATTTTTGTCGCGCTACTACTCTCTCCTCGAACGTAAGAGGAAGGACGGAACGAGGCTTATGTTACAACAGTGCAATAACGCCTCGGAGTATATTCACATGACAAAGAGGGACATTAAGAAAAGAGGGACATATTAAAACTAAAAGTAATTAAATATAAATAAATAATTTGGTTAAATGATTGTAAAAATAGCTATGTTGAAGAAGACGGATTTTTCAAATAATATAAATGAGAAATATTAAATTAATTTCCAATTATTATTATTTTTTGGACACTATGAAAGTGGTAGAATGTATACATCAACTTATCCTTGTAACATCTTTTGTACTACATTCTGACAAATAAGATTATTATTATTATAAATTACTTAGTTGTAAAATGAGGTCACCGATGCCGACCACATACTATTTTTAACAAAAATTGCTGAACTAGAAGTTTTGAGCGGGACAAATGGTAAATGCCAGAATGACACTCGACTATCTCAAATATACTGCCGTAGTACAATCCATACATTGTAGTGGGTCAGTACAAAATCAAAACTTTATATTAAAATCATATAAATACTATTTCTAAGTTACAAACAATATATGTGTCCGAAATCGCCCTCAGTTGAGAACTAAAAAAATATATCTAAAAATGTGTCTTGGATAAAAAAAAATCCACGTGAGCCAATATGGCGAGCTGCAATATTATTGTCAATAGTTATGTAAAAGCTTTGTCTCGGATATTATCGAAAATGATTATTATTTTGTTAAATATTTAGTGTTAAGTAGGAAATGGAATAAACTGCGTAAATTATAGTTTGTTTTTTTTAAATTTTCTAGCGAAACTTGATTACACTTCGTTATGGCATCCTCTGTTAGTATTAACTCTTTAGAACAAACGATCCTGTCTCATAATAAAGACATATGACTGAATCGTAACGTTTCATTGTATAGGTATATATACGATATATACCCAAGAGTATATACCCATTTCACATAAATCTTATATAAACAGAGTGAGACAACAACAATAAATCGTTTCACTTAAATTCAATCACAAATGTGTGTCAATTAAATATTTTAATTCATACAGCGTTAGAGTAAATTTGAATGTTTCGTTATGGGTTTTAAAGAAGCGTTCAAAATTTTTTTTTTGAGGCGGGTGAAATGCATTCGCATACTACCTACTAGGGATTAGACCAAAGCAAGAGAGGTGAGACCACGAATGGGCACCAGAGTCGAGAGACTCCACTACTCAATACTCCACTAAAACCACCCTCCTCCCATGTGCTCCGCGCTTATTATAGGAAGAGCGTGAGACTTAGAACATAGTTACTCACATAGATCCTAGCGTATCAGTGCTTGTGCCCCGGGAATGGCAAACTCACTTCATCAACAGGGGTGAAGACTCTTCTGCTTCCTAGATGCTAAAGGGCACCTGCAGCGGTATTACAGGAGATCTTTCGCATATCTGCGCCTCCGGGACCCCGACTGAAGTCGGTATTCGCGAGGCGCATGGGCACCTCTCTCCCAAAGCGTTCAAACTTACTCTAACTCTCTATGAAGAAGACCGTCAGGCTGTGGCTGAAAGTATTTTATATAAAGTGTTAATGATGGGATATCTTGGATAATCTAATGATCTGTTTCACGCAGCTATGCCAATAAGTTTAAGGCTTTATTTGAGACGCGACATTGTTAATGACTTAATGTAATGCGGTAATGAAATTATTTTTACCAGGTGATAGGGCATTTGCCCGACTGGATGGCTACCACCCCTGGTCTAAAGTATGCCGTCATAACAAAATTGAGCTGTGTTCCGGAATTAGTGACCAGGTTCCAGTCTCCCTTAAGAGAGCAGCAACGCATTTGTAGCACCTTTGGTGTTGCAAATGTCCATAGGCGATTGTAACCGCTTTCCATCAAGCCTGCCTGTCTGCTGAATTCTTGCTATAAAAAAATTTGATGAATTCGGCTGTGGTCTTCTTACTCTTGGCCATTTTAGGAGGGGAGGAGTTTGGGGCCTCGAGGAAAATCTCTACCTCAGCTTGTACTCGACGGGCTACCTGCCGGTGGCGGGGCTTGGAGCCATTGGAGCCTTGCTAACGGTGGTCTCTCAACGGCTCTCGTTGGCCAATCTACGGAATCCGATAGCCTTCGCGGGGTTTGCGTTGTGTCTGTCAACGGCTTAGTGGTCTCGCGACCTCGTAACATCACCCAAATCAGGTGAGCGTATCAGATCATAGGGGGTCAGCAGCCAAGTGCGTGTATGGTCCGGTGGCCGCGCCGTGTAGGTTGGATGCATTCGACCACAGCCTACATCTTTATGAAGCTCCAGCATAAAGTGTATCGTTGTTAATGTTATCTGTCAATATTTTACGTGATTACAATGTCACATATCAAATAATGCATTTTACCCGTCGCCACATCTGCGTGAAACGGCCTATAACCTTTAACATTATCGCAGATGAAGCAGCATCATATGAAAAAACAACCATAATATTCAAATTCAAAAGTTTTTATTCAAAATAAGTTCCACTGGAGAACACTTTTTGAAGGTCATATATATAAGTTAAAATTTAATTTTATGTCCTAGTCTATACACCGCCTCGCAACGTGTTATTGCTGTTAAGGAGAAGAAGCGGCAACAAACTCCCCAGCAACACCTCTAGCTAATTATTGTTTTTCTTTATATTTCTTATCCTATTTAGATCTCAAGTGAGAGAACTTTACTTTTATAAGTTATTTATGTTACAGAACTACTTTTTGTATATGAATTTATGACGATAGTGGTCGTCCATACTGGCGATATTGTAACTGCAGAATTTGGATCCAGGTGGAAAGACGTAGATTATTAGGAAGCAACCTAGATTGTGGCTTGAGTGACGGCACAAATGGAGTTTAGACAACGCATAGTTAATTTTGTATTATTCAAAGACATTTTCAATGAATGTAATTACAAAGCACAAAAAGGTACAAAATGGAGAGCATCTGATGCGTGTGAGACCACGTTGCAGATAACAATTGCTATAATTGTTAAGCGTTGGTTGCTGGTTATTATATCGTCCGTACGAATGGATATGGAACCTGTTTGGCCGATTGCCCGCTAGGCTACGCGACCAGGCAGCGGTGCTCAAAGTTTTAACACGTTTAGTGCGTGGCTATATAGAGGGCTTCATAACATATCTTCAAGTCCCGTGTGAATAGGTACCTTCTAGGTAAGCGTGCTACATCCTAGACCTTCAGATTGTGGTCAAACGCGAACCAATACTAAAAAAAATAGGCGTATACATACGTAATGTAAATGTTCAGTTGTTTACTAAAATCTATGCATATTACAATTTAGAATGTCTTACCAGTATGCAAGTTTTTTTCTGTTTTTTTTGGGGGTTTTTATCCACACGAATACGTCAACCCCATCGTAACCTAATCTAACTTACTCTAAATACATTACATTATAAAAACAAACGCCGTCACTGATGAAGGACTCCAATTAAACCACCCAGCCGTTGAGATAATTTTGATGTGGGCTCAGACAGTATTGTTTGGATGACACCAACATCCATAGGATTTAGATTGAAGTCTCTCATCAGTGCCTGTCTTTCCTTTTTGTTTCTGACACAATTCATCAGCAAATGTTGGATATCTTCCAAATCACCACAGGTACTGCAGTTTGGTGAATCTACTTTTCTCATGAGATATGCAAACTTTGCTGATGGATAGTGACCAGAACGTAATCTTAACATTAAATTATATGTTCTCTCTCTCTTGATCTGTTTAAAAAAGAATTTATAAACCAGGGAACATTCATTGGTTCCCTTTGAATTGTTGCATATCAGATGCCTTTTTCATTGTTGTATCTCATGCAAGTTGTAATTAAAAAGAAGCGTATTCTAAATTTCTGCCTTTTATACAATCAACTAGTTTTGTTTTATACACAACTTTTTCCCTTGTGTAAAACTGCACTTTTATCTGTACGCGCATTTGTTGTGAAGCCCTCGATATTAAGATAACATTCAGCAAGTGCGTTAGAGATCTAATAGACCTCGCAATCGACCATTATTGCAGTGCGTACGAGAACTAATCCGCCCCATGAGAACGGTTTTGAAAAATGTCGAAACTAATTTTGAGTGGAAGGCAAGTAAGATTATTTTCGTGTTACGCAGAAATTTTGAACTTCAGTCTTGACTAGTAGTTTCTGAGATTAGCGCGTTCAATCAATCAAACAAACAAACTCTTCAGATTTATATATTAATATAACATATTCAAAGTGAGTTCGGATATTTCTTCCTTTGTCAAAGCTTTGTTAATTAATGATCCGTCTATTATATTTGATAAAGATTATGTACTTTTAATTAAAAGAAGTTGAACATATACACGAGAGTATTTTTTTCATAGTGTTATTTTTCTATAAATACATATATAAAAAAATCTTTGACAATCTTTGCTACAGACCAACTGCCCAACAAGCACCGAACATGATTCCCAGATTTTAAATACTGTTCAATTAAATTTGATCTTAAAAAGCCAGAACTTAAAGCTGATTTTTACTTGTAACTGTACAACGATATGGTAACACAAATGCTAACCAGCTTAACATTTGAAAATAGACTCTATCGCAGTGATTTAAAGATGAAATTATTTATGAGTTTCAAATAAGCTCGACATGGGCATTTTTTTGCCACCACAGGTAAAAATATCCAGTGAACTTCCAGTGAAAATGCGACGCGGTATGAAACGAACGCGCCTAAAATAAGTTTAAATAATCTGTGGAGACAAAAGTTTTTGTTGAATTATTGTTACAAATAAGTTGTTTAGTAATTTTATACGTATAATGTAGTAATGTGTGTGGTTTTGGAGCTTGGTGAACGTAATTTCAATGGCGTCGTGTAGTTTTTTAGTTATAAAATGAAGTTTTGAAATAGTTGTGTATGTGCGAAATGAAACAGGATTTTTAATGACGTATGGTGAGTACAAATTATAGAATGTTTTTTAAAACTAGTTCATTAGTTTTAAGTCATTATTGTTAATGATTGTGAGATTGAAGTACTTCTGAAACGTTTAACATTTAGCTTTTTGAAAGTTCTAAAGCTCCGTTCGTAATCGTGATATAACAGAGCTTGTAAGTTTGAAAAAGGACTAGTGCGTAAAATCCATTCAAGGTTCCGTATATGTAACTAATTGTAATAATAGACGAAGCCACCAAATAAATTTAATTGCGAGGTGCAAAACTGAAATGATACTGACTTTATGTAAGCAAGACCTTATTACCACCTTGTGATAATTGACGGAACAATCTAGAATAGAATAGAATATACTTTATTGTGCAATAACATTTATGAAACAATACACAAAAACAGCTTCTATATTAATCTATATATATAAAAATCAATTGCTGTTCGTTAGTCTTGCTAAATCTCGAGAACGGCTTCACTGATTTGGCTAATTTTGGTTTTGAATTATTTGAGGAGGTCCAGGGAAGGTTTAAAAGGCGAGTAAATATGAAAATATGCGTGGAATACAGTAAAAACAACAATTTCGTTTCCCTTAGAAGGCGGCACGAAGTTTGCCGGGCCAGTTAGTTATTGAATAAAAGAAACTAAACTAACCATTACAAACCTGGGGTTGGGTTTACATATATATCCCCGGATGATTTCCTGGATGATTTTAATGGTTAATATGTTTAGGAATATATTTAAGACTTATTTATAACAACTGAAATTGGTTTTGAGTGGAAAAAATACATATTCAATTAATTATCGAAGTTTAAAATTCACGACAATGATCTGGTAATTTTGTCGCCGAGACGTTTTTGTGCACCGGAAAGTGTACATTTTGAAGAGGACGGGATTTATTTAAATAGGAGACTGTATGTATCCGAAAATTTAAATATGTGGAGTTTTAAACAGTCGGTTAGGTTAGGTTTTGTGTAGACCAAAGCGCCAGAACCGACTGTTAACCATTCACTATTTATCTTATAAAGGTATAAGTGAAATATTAGTGAAAAACAGAAGTTAGATTGACAAAAACTTTAATAACTCAGGAACTATACATTTCCGCCACATGGGAGTTGCAGAAGGCGTCAGTTCCCCCCCCCCCCTCATTACTTATGATTACGGGGACATATATGTAAATCACACCCCAAAAATAAAGAGTCTATTTCATTTTTTATTTATTTCTTAGTCAAAATTGTAGCAAATCCGGCAGTTTGGTATTCCCGCCGGTTGCCAAAAAGACTTATATTACCCGAGGAACCCCAATTTCCGGGGAATTCTGGGTATATGGTAACCCCAGTCTAGAGCCACCAGAGCCAGTTGGTCAGCCAATAAACAATATTCTTCAACTTACCGTTACAAAAAAAACTAATAATCTTTCGAACCTATTAAAAAGCCGAAAATACCCAATGGAGTTATTTGTTTTCAAGTGGTATCCCTTCCATAAGAGCAGGTAAAAGGGCAAAGTTTGTAAATGGGTTCGGTAAAGAACAAAAGCGGTGATCGTAAACTAGTTCCTAAGTAGGCGGGTTCAGCGTAATCTGTATTAACCGTTGTATACGAGTATGTGTCGCCGAAAGACCTTTGCCTCGTAAGTGGTACGCAAAAAAAGTGTGGAATATGTCAAGTGCTCTTTACTATCTGTCAAGTGCTCTACTTGATTTTAGAGTGCGACGCGCGAAAAATCCAGCAGGTAAAAATGGAACTTATCACACAGATCAGCCCAGCCATGTTGTTATTAATCGACTTCCAAAAGCAGGAGGTTCTGAATTCTATTGTATTTCTTTTATGTTTGATAAGCGATAGCTCCGTCAGTTGCAGATTTAAAATTTTTTTCTTCATTCGAAAGTGTATATTGAAATATATATTTAATTCTTAAATTAGTTTGAGTATTTATGTATGTATTTACCTTTTCCAGCACCACCTACATCGCCTGATTCAAATTTCTTTGATTTAGGCTGCCTGGAAGAGCTCGCTTTGAGCTATAAGGCCGCCTATTGTATTGCAGTTTTTTTGTTAACGCTGAGGAATTGCATTTGCGCATATCCTCAGGTCCCGGGGATGCCACCAAGGGGTATGCGGGACTCTCGGCTGCTGGTGTTACACACAAGCTTCAACGTTGGAGCTTGTAAGCACAGCACGCCAGACTACCCACTAAACCTTCAAGCGTCGCTTCGTATTATGATTAGGCGCCACGCCGTAACCATGGGTATGACTGCCGTGATACCTCGAAGCCAGCCGGCAAGAAGGGGAGTCCCTTAGACTAGAACACCCCATGGCACTGGGTGTGGCTCGTCGGGAGGGTCCCTCCCCCTCTAGTCACACTACGTGTTATCGGGAGGAGATCCTGTTAGCCGGACAGAGGGCGGCCTTGAAAATATTGCAAATATGGTCTGTCTTTGTAACTGCACAAGTGTTATCTCTCTCTCTCTCTCTATATTATATATATATATATTCCTGTGTAAGAATAAGCCTGTATGGCGCTCTGTTGTTCGTGCCTACCCCGCAAGGGACCTGGCGTGAAGTTATGTATGTATATATATATATATATTCCTGAGGTGGACCCATTGTCACCAAGTCAAGATCTGACGAGCGGTTCCCAGGGAAATCGAGAGCTACCTTTGAAGAACGCCGAGCGCTTAAACATTTCGAAAAGCAAAACTCTTATACGCAGTGATGGGTAACCAACCGTAATTCCAAAGTGGTTGTAATGGTAGTTTAGTAGCCGGCTAAAAAACCAGCTGATAGCTGTTTGGTTACGGTACCCTAGAAAGCAATTTGAATTAACGAACTCTACGAGATAAGTAGAGTTTATTAATGTAAATAGGAGCAAGTGGCAATTTAGACAGTTCTTGTAACTTCAACAACGAGTCTTTGTGTGGGAACTATTATATGATATTGATAGCAATATGATGTCATCGTTGGAAAAACTTTCGTATACTGGATGCCGATAGTTGTTTTCTTGATGGACAAGGAATCACCGGATCTAAAAGTGTAGTGCCGATTTTGTTGGCGGGTGATAATCTCACGAGCATCATTGGCCTGCAACCAGAGGGCTTACTCCCAAACGCCTGTTGTCGTTCGCATTTGTTTGAAGTGATGACTTCTTATGGGAGGGTAAACTGCTTCGTTACGTAACGCGTCACGGCGACAGTCTGTCTGGCGTCCTATTCTCTCACGCAAGTTATCACTTCTGTCGGGCGTCCCGCGCCGGACACGTCATTTTTTTTAATGAATAGGTTCGCGTTTGACTGACATTGTGGCTCATACATACATAACTTCACGCCAGGTCCCTTGCCGGGTAGGCACGAACAACAGAGTGCCATTTAGGCTTATTCTTCACACCTCACTTGCTTCTTTGACATTCATAGTCGTGTCAGGTGGAAATGCAAACCAAGGTCAACACTAATTTAGAATATATATGTATATAAGCATAGCGCTTCGTTCGCGTAGTTGATATTGTCACGTTTTAATTTAAAATAAATAAAACGCGATCAAATAAGGTTAAGAAAATGAGTATATTTAAACTATTTTTTTTAAAGAAAATAAGAGGGTTCTTGCCAAACTAAAATCAGCTTTCCTGGCTAGTCCTGGAATAGGTACCGCACTCCCCTGAGATTCCTTGCAGTATGCTGGACAGCACGGCACTCCTCATTCGCAACTTCTAATACATGAGGCTCAGGCACGTCGACGGAGTAGATTCTGGAGAGAGTGGGAGGAACTCCCAACCAAATTCCTGGAACCGCAATGTAGTCGAGCTCAGCGAATGTTTTACTATGCTCCTTTTAGCCACTTGGATTGTCATCAATAAAGGCAGGTCATCTACAGGGAGAGATTGGGACCTACTCATAAGTGGCTTTTCTAGGCGTTGAGACAGTCCAAGCGTACAATATAAGAAAAGTTATAGTACAGAAATATCTAATGTAATGGTTAAAATACCATGCTAAAATTTATAACGGGGTTTCTGCTTTATATAAAACAAGAAAGAAGAATTTACGTAACAAATAAGTTATTAAGGGTTTAAAGAAACGTTACTACATACACTACATTACATATAAATAAATACAATTACTAAATATTTTAATACAATTTCAAATCACTGCTAACTACCGTTCTTTAAGCCCCTATAAGGAGAAGATTTCTTCTCCATATAGATATTATCCAATAGATATTTATCTATTTACACAACTTACCCAGTATGGGAATAATGAGCACTTATTTTAAAAACAAATTAAGTAATATTTAGTTTGGCTTGTATTAGTATCAAGATATTAGAATAAAATAAAATAGAACAGTTTTCAAAATATGTAACAGTTAGAATACGCAATCTCATCTATGAGCCAATCCAAAATGTCTTTTTTTCTCTCCACCGTCATTCAGTCGTCTTTTTTTTTTGTTCACCTTGCGACGTTCCTTTACGTGTATCGAATTCATAATCATAAATATTTTATTAATTTTATGTATTATTTTAATTTAAATATTTATAGTTTTAATTATATATAATAAGTAAACAACGACTGTGAATAGTTGTTACAATATTTCCACCATATATGGGTGGGGTGTGCGTGTACGTCCGCTTGTCCGGTGTCCACACTCTCCGAAGTGTTTAGAAAACAATTTCCTGCGTTGGGGCATCCTGCCGTTAGACAACAAAACAACCCACAGCTAGGTGGTAGGGCATTCGCCCGACTGGATGGCTATCACCCCTGGTCTAAAGTATGTCGCCATAACAACCTTGTGTTGTGTTCCGGCATTAATGACCAGGTTCCAGTCTTCCTTAAGAGAGCAGCAGCGCATTTGTAGCACCTTTGGTGTTGCAAATGTCCATAGGTGATAGTAACCGTTTTCCATCAAATGGGCCATTTGCCTGTCTGATGAACTCTTGCAATAAAAAAAGTGCATCCTATAGAATACCGATAAACTTTTTTAACTTTTTTACCTTCAAATATCTGGAACATATATTACTGGAACAATAAGAAAACTCTGCACCTATGGCGAATTTTTACTGATGGCAATACCAGCATTTCGTAACGGTCTCATGAGTGATTTATTTTAATTGTTAACGAACTAGTGCTGTTAACGAAGAGGTCAATTATACGCTATTGAGCCAATTGCCAAGTATGTGTTACTTCTACGCTTTCAAAAATTTTAAGACGTATTGACAATGTCGCTGCTTGAAGGGGATACCGACACGTAATTTTTTTTAAACTGGTAAAAAGGCAGGCCGCCCAGTTCATGGAAAGTGGTTACCGTCTAATGCTAGGTAATACCATTTTTTTCTATGATTACGCTGCTTATATTCTACTAGCTGACCCGGCGAACTTCGTACCGCTATATTTTCTGAATTCCTAAAAAACTTTGTTTCATGACACAAAAACACAATCATCTAAATCGGTCAAGCTGTTTTGGAGGATTCTAGAACCCGATCTCAGCGCCACCTACCAGTTCTAATTGCGAATCTAAACCGTCCGGGGACCCACTCAAACACACAAAAACCAAATCGGTCCAGGTGATTAGGAGGATCCTAGAACCCGATCTCAGCACCACCTACCGGTTCCAATTGTGAATCTAAACCATCCCTGGACCCACTCAAACACACACTAAATTTCATCAAAATAGGATGTATAGTTTACGATTCTATAAAGGACATATAGGCAAACATTCAATTTTATATTTAAGATAATTACGATATTGAGAAGATATTGTGGCTTTAGTAGAATACCAATTTGTAACGCTATGCCAAAGGAATCTTACTTCCAATATCTTTGCAACGCCAATATATTGAAACAGCATTATGGGACCCCTGCGCTTTAATAATGAAAGAGTGAACAAAAAAATTTAACCATCTCTACTTAAACCTAATGTACCATTATCCGAACTCTGAGTGTGGCAGGAATATACTATTCGATATCAGGTTTCGTAAACTTTGTTTCAACAATAATATGACCGCGGCGTGTGAATACATATTATTTACCTTACAATGTGTTATTAAAGCAATAATAATGCTTATTAAGCAATAATACATGATTAAGTTTCCGAAATAAAAGCCTTTTGTTTCCAAAGTTGTGTAAGATCCGTTAAAATACGTTAATTATGAGAGTGACAATTAATATTAATTTTTTGGTTTAACGTTTGGTGCCCAGAAGTTTCTATGCCAGCTTTCTGAGCATTAACAGCTGAACGGAGTTAGTTGATTTTTTACAGTAATATAGCTTATATACATATATTGATACGAGTTGTGAGGGACTTGAATTAAAATGCCGTTACAATTAATAATAGAGTTCATTAAACCTATACAAACCCGTATAACACAGGTACAAATATAACCGAACGCAACACATCCAAACGTAATCCAGAAGGTCGTAATTTAATAAAACGTGCAAAGTCTGACACTGCTAGATTCCCTATTGTAGTACACACGTCTCGCTTCGGTCGTGGTTCTCGCTCGACTGCCCCCCTCTTCACCGGGCCTTGGTTTTATACCTCACAAATATAAATGTGCCCGTATTGTAGTCGACTTAATCCGCCACACCTGGCTAATGATGTTCCTGAGCGAGTACAATATGCTGTTCTCCACAATAACTAGAAACATATGCCAGTAAATAAATGAACAAAAGAAGACGATCATAAAACGATTACAATTAGTTCAAATGCCGACAGGTAATAAAATGTGTTTTTACACATTTGTACGTGTAATTTGTCTTTGTCGGGGCCTAAGTTGTAACAATACGAAAGTCGTGAGGAGTGGTCGAAGGTCGTCACCAGCGACCAGAACAGTAAGTTAGTTATCCGTGCAGGAACGGAGAAAGAATACAATTTCCTGCGGCCCGGTGGCCTGTCGTAAGAGGCGACAAAACAACCCACAGCCAGGTGGTAGGGCATTTGCCCGACTGGATGGCTACCACCCCTGGTCTAGAGTATGTCGCCATAACAACCTTGTGTTGTGTTCCGGCATTAGTGACCAGGTTCCAGGCTCCCTAAAGAGAGCAGCAGCGCATTCGTAGCACCTTTGGTGTTGCAAATGTCCATAGGCGATGGTAACCGCTGTCCATCAAGTGGGCCGTCTGCCTGTCTGCTGATCTCCTGCAATAAAAAAAAATAGTTTGGGTTAGCTTCGAAAGCATTGCAAGCAGTGCGCCATAATTGATAGAATCAAAGAATCTTGGACCCAACGAAAAAAAAAATGTAAATAATAATTATTAATAATACTACACGTATTATTTATTTGTTTTTCCAGACCACGGGCCATAACAATGGCCCGGACATTTGGAGGGCTTGCATGGGGCCATGGGAAGGCCAACATCTAGAGGCCCTATGATAAATTTTATGTCAATGTGGCGTGATCCAACTGGTGATTATCCCTGTCTACATGATATAATAATGCACCCAAGGACAAGCCCCAATAAGTGGAGAACTATTGTGGGTAATGAGAACGAAAAGTACCGGGCTGTTGGGGTGAACTGTCAGTGGTACTAAGGGTCTGGGAATATGAGGACTATGGCCGTCTGCCCGTCGCAATGTTCGGGGAACATGGAAAAAAGGGCAAACGGTGACATTATTAATAATTATTATTAATAATGATTAATGATTATTATTATATATTATAATAGTCATGCATGACAAGCGCTGACAGAATATCACGGCACGAGACACTTAATGACATTATCCGTCGGTCTCTTGTCACCGCTGGTGCACCTGCTGTTCTCGAACCGAATGGGCTATTGCGCGACGATGGCAAGAGACCAGATGGGATGTCATTGGTGCCATGGAAGATGGAACGCCCCTTAGTATGGGACGCAACTTGTGTTGATACTTTGGCGGTTTCCCATCTCCCAGATACAACCGTGACTGCCGGGGCCACCGCCAATCAGGAGGCTCTGAAACGCCGCAAATATGTGTCCATTGGTAATGGGTACATATTTGTGGCTTTCGGGGTTGAAACCCTGGGGCCGTGGGGGCCTGGAGCTCATCACCTCTATCGAGACCTCTCAAAGCGACTAATTGAGGTCTCGCGTGACCAAAAGGCTGGCTTGCACTTAGGGCAACGCATTAGCGTTGCCATCCAACGCGGAAATGCGGCCAGCATTTTGGGCACTCTTCCCGCCGACAGCGACCTGGAGTCTATTTTTTATTTATAGATGGTATTTTTATATTGTAGTTTAGTTTTATTTATAATTAGTTTTATTTAAGTTAGTTTATTTTTAGTGAAACTTGTTTTTTTATTTGAGATTCTGATAATGATTATTAATATGTCTAATTTACATAAAAATATCATAATCACTGTTGACCTTAGCTCTATGTTTTTTTTATTACGGACTTAATTACTTTAACCCCAAGTTTATGGGAGACTAAACACAAAGGGCCTTTCACTTTGATATGCAAAACATACAATTTACACATTTTAAACTTATAAACTGTTATAGGGTTCCGTAAATCTGACGAAAAATGTTTTATCCTTAGATCATATAATATTATACCTCAATGTTGTTTCTGAGCGAGTACAATAGGCTGTTCTCCACAATAACTAGAAACATATGCCAGTAAATAACTGAACAAAAGAAGACGACCATAGAAGGATAACAATTAATTCAAATGCCGACATGCATTAAAATGTGCTTTTACACATCTGAATTTGTCTTTGTCGGGGCCTAAGTTGTAACAATATTATCTCAAATGAAGGGGCAGCATTACGGAATCGTTCATTGTTGTACCTACACGCACTTGTTTTCAATTAAACCAAATATTTGAAATAATAATAGAGTATGAACAATTATACAATAGAACGGTGACCATACAATTTCACTCTCAAATTACTCAGGGCTGTTTCCATAAAGTTCAATTAGCGACGCCAGCCTAAGACACTGATGTCATAATACCGTTTTACACAATCGAATGATTTACAAAAATAATTGGTTTTTAGTATTGATTCGAAATTGACGGAACAAGTCGTGTCTTAACGGATCATTGTTTTTAGGGTCCAGTATCCACTGCGCACAATCGGTTGCCTTTTTTTGAAGCGGGGAAATGAAGAAAGAGAAAAATATTTATTCAGAACCACATACACATCAATACGTACTTATAAATAAGATGATACAATTAAAATGAAGTTCTGAATTGGTCCTAACTCAACATGATGTTGGTTGGCTCAAACAGCGCTGGTCTTTCGTTAGGGCCGTTCAAGTGACTCACGGATAGACAAACGAAACAAACACAAAAGAAAAACAAATAATATAACTATTGAACTTATTGCAAACAAATATAAAAATAAACTATATCATAAAATAAAATAAAATAAAAAATATACAACAATATATAAAAACAAAATAATATAAAATATGAAAAAAAACTGATATAAAAACTAATACTACGAAGAGAATCTATAAAGAAGAACATAATGTAATAAGGAACATAAAGCTTAAAAAGTAAAAATTATAACAATATCAATTTTATATTTTGTCTGTCAGTCTGTTGGTTTGTGTGAAATATGCAGCATATAATAATAAATGCATTTCGTGCATGACAAGAACTATGAATGTCAAAGAAACAAGTGAGGTGTGTAAGAATAAGCCTAAATGGCGCTCTGTTGTTCGTGCCTACCCCGCAAGGGACCTGGCGTGAAGTTATGTATGTATGTATGTATGTATGCATTTCGCACACTACCGGGTCCTTTACTAGGGATTAGGCCAAAGCGATGAGAGGTGACACCACGAATGGGCACCAGAGTCAAATCGCCGACTTGGACAAATAGTGTTTTCTAAGCAAATTTTTAAATGTTGGCTAGGATTTGGCCTCTTCTCCTCCTGACTTTTGGCATAAGTTCAGCGGACAGCCTGACAACCCTCCTAATGGAAAGGGGTTACCATCGCCTATGGACATTTGCAACGCTAAAGGTGCTACAGACGCGTTTTGATGAAGACTGGAACCTAGCCCCTAATGCTGGAACAGAACTTAAGATTGTTACGGCGGCATACTCTAGACCAGGGGTGGTTGGTGCAGCAAAAGATGCCAGACAAAAATAACATTGTTCTCCCCATTCAACGATAACTCTCTATAACCTCTTAAAATGCAAAATCCCTTCAGTGTCGTTATATAGAGTTATACTGTATTTACGGCGCAAGGCCACGGCACACCTTCCATGATTAAATTGATCGTGTACTAGCAGAAGGTGATGTCAGGAGCCTTAAGAACAGACGAGCGTGCATGACAATAGCTATGAATGTCAAAGAAGCAAGTGAGGTGTGTAAGAATAAGCCTGAATGGCGCTCTGTTGTTCGTGCTTACCCCGCAAGGGACCTGCCGTGAAGTTATGTATGTATCATCATTAACCATATTATCGAGATTTGTAAGAAATCATGCGTATCCGTCACTCTAATTTGCTACATTAGGCCAGTTTTGGGAAGTATGAAGGTAAAAAATGAACTTCGTGACCCAAGTTGGGTCGTGATCCCGAAATTGTAACGCTCTCGTACGAATCGAGACGAAAGTAACGCACGACTTTCGTTATGCTGTTGAAAATGTATCGCTGTTCTAGAATTGTTATGGTGGGGCTTCATGGACAATGTTACAGATATACTCGTAGGCCGTTTCACGCAGATGGCTCTAATGCATTTGTGATGCGACATTGATCCATAATTACATCAAATATTATATATTGTTAGTATTAAATGTAACCTTAAAAAATAAAAATTAATAAAAATTCATCAGTCAGTCAGTCGGTCAGTCTTTTACTGAAGCATTTCATTAACGTATACGAGTATCGGTGGAAGAATCTAGTTGGTTTAAGACTTTTAGAAAAAGGTAGAAAACTCTCGAAGGAAAAGACAAGGACCGATACGTTTTAGAAAGTGATAGACGATGAACGCAAGTTCTGGAATAGAAGGTTCGGGAAGAAAAAAAAAGATAGATGGATGTTTAGAAAGGGACAGATGTAAATAAAAGAATAACAAAAAGAAGATCGAAATTATGGGTTCCAAAAGATTCTTCCGGGAATGGAAGTAGCGTAAGGCGCGCCTACCGGGCAGTTGAGTTGAGAACAGTTCAAGACAGCGAAGCCACAAATGCGATACGAAAGAGTGAGAAGTTAAGTTTAATAGAAGACAGTGACGAGTTTAGTGGACAGTTCAGTGAAGGAGGAGTGTAGCGTAGTTTGGGAGAAGATCCAGAAGCGAGCTACACACGGTAAATTCGGAGCTGAACACTAAAATAGGAGGGGGTAGTCTACGTAATATCGGCAACGGTATTGTGAGTGAGACATTTTATCGTTGGGACAGTGCGTCGTTAGTTGTGCGTGTAGGGGCAGCCCAGCGGATAGGAATATAGGTACTGATGTTTAAGTCAATTACAGCGTTTAGTTAAAAATGATGATCTAATGAAGTTACATATTGATAGACGTTTCTCAGTAAGAACATACCTTATCGCATCACTTCAAAAGGGATTTTTTATCGCTCTACTGAAATCGTATAGAAATTTTGACAGAATCTAAACTAATTTATACCAATCCGGAGAAAAAGTACTATAAATTTTACCACTAAGTACCATACCATACCAGCATTTAAAAAAGAATTTCAGATATCGTTTTAGAGAAAATAGTGTCGCAATAAGATAATTTTAATAGGCTTTAACATCTTTATAATCAGCTGGGCTGTCCGCCATCTTTACGATAAAGGCAGAAATCATGCTTTGACATAATTACACAAACACAAGACAAATGATAATTTGAAAGTCAGTTAATAAGCCCAAAACGCGTTAAGACCTCAAAAACCGCAAGTAACGAGCTTCCCACGGCTAAAAAGAAGCAAAATGAATTTTGTTGACAAACCGCTGCGCCCGCGCCGGCTGCGCAAGGTCAACGGCCGCCGCTTAATCATTCAATCATTCATTCAGTGACCGAATGAACTTAATTTGAGCCTTATGATACGATATGATACGATTCGATACAAGTTGTTACACGAGTAAGTATTTTAATTAAGAAGAAACGTATTTATTTTTGGTTTTATTAGAATGTATTTATTTTACGTATTAAATATTACATAAGTACAATTAGTTTTATTAATTATTATTTTATTAACAAAAATGGGTCGTTTTGGTCTTACGCCAAAAGGAAGGTATGCACTGAAAATCAGCGTTGTGTCGGATATAATTCCGGCACAGCGATATGCTGAGTGCGAACCTCGTTTGCTTAAAATGCGGAGTAAAATTTTTCAAAATATGCTCTGTGTATAAAAAATAATAAGGAATGTAATTATGTCGCTATTTCTACAATTAAAGTTTGTCTTTCTTTATTTCTATATAAACATTCCCGCGTCTTTGATTGATAAAAGAAACAAGAAACAATAATTATTTGAATACATTGCGGAACATGTGAGGAAAAAATAATACTTATCTATCTATAATATTGTCGCGAATGATGGTGGAACCATCTAGTTAGTTTAAGAACTTTTAGAAAAAGCTAGAACATTCTGGAAGGAAAAGACAAGGACGGATATATTTTAGAAAGGGATAGACGATGAACGAAAGACAGAGATGGCAATATTAGTAAATTATAAACATGCCGTCTTTGTATATGGAAGTTATTAAAAAAAAACTGGGATAGACTATATAAACGATGGGGAACATGATGCATTTTTTTAGATTTCTTTTCTGTTTGTTCAGGATTCATTTAAAAACCTAGACCGATTTCGATGCCGTTTTATGCTTCGCTACATTTTATCTGGGGAATCCCGCGGGAATTTAAAGTGAAGTGTGGATGAAGTCGCGCGTGGACATAAGCAATGCCAGAGGTGCTGCCAATGTGGCCTTGAAGGAGAAGATGGAAACTGGCCACTGCCGGCCAGTCCATTGAACATAGATGTTATATGATATACTAGCTGCGCCCCGGGGTCACACCCGCGTTGTTAAGGAATATCGTTATATATTATAGCCTATGTGTTATTCTGATGTGTAAGCTATATTATTGTAAAGTTTCATAAAAATCAATTCGGTAGTTTTTGCGTGAAAGAGTAACAAACATACATACATCAATTCTTACAAACTTTCGCGTTTACAATATTTATAGGATTATCCTGGGAATCCCGCGGGATTTTTTTGGGATTGATTTAAAATAGCCAGATTAAAAATAACAACTATATGATTTGGCTCTTCAATATATATATAGGGTAAATTTTTCAAGTGGGCCTACAGGATCAAATCCTGAATTATACGAAATGGCGAAAAACACTAAAAGGAGTGATTTTGACGAAAGCGATTATTGTTTGCGTACGTTTCTTAAAAGAAAAAAATATGAGCCACCGCTTCACATCTGCCTCATGGCGTCACATCCTGTTAAAACAGCTGTTTGATCCAATTTTGGAATTGGTTTATTACGGTTTTCGATTTTTCTCATAGATCTTGATTGGACAATATCATATGTATGGAGGAAACATAATCGACGCCATATTAAAAAGCAAAGAATACATTTTTAACTGACTTCTTTCTAACATCTTAAAATCTCCGTCGGAAAAAAGAAAGTCAAAAATTAAATTCATTATACCTTTTTTACATCTTCACTTCAAATATGTATTCGAACACAAAAAATAGTAATTGCTCACCAAATTTAAAAATAGCAAATTAATGCGCTATTACCTAGATAAGATACCATTTTAAATAGGGGTTAAATTTTGGTGACCATAAATAACATAACACTTTATTGCTCTCCAAATCTATAATTTCAAAAATACACAATTTCAATATTGTCGTGGTAGAAACAATAGGCGGCCTTATCGCCTAAAGTAATCTCTTCCAGGCAACCTAACTTAAGGAATAGTTTAAGCTAATCTGGCGATGTAGGTGGTGCAGATTATTAGGTATATCATAAAGAAACATGTTTGTCTGTATGTCCTTTATAGAACCGTAAACTCAGTAGCGGATTTGCTGTCTTGGCCGCCCTAGGCCTCAGGCCATGTAATAAGTACCAGCCACTCCTTTCTCAGCACCCATCATATTGAGTAAATAATGAATTTACTTGAACGAAATAATTACTTCACATTACATTATCTATATTTTATTTATGAAAAGTACAAAAGTGATTTAGGAAGATTATTTGTATACGATGCGGTGCAGTGCGGCCCACCATAATGTGCGCGAGCCTTTACAATATTTACGTACTTTAAGTTATTTCTTGTTATTATCAGTGATTTTTTTTGACACGATTGGCCGCCTTAATATCTGGCCGCCCTAGGCCCGGGCCTCCTGGGCCTTAGGGCAAATCCGCCACTGCGTAAACTATACATTTGATCATGTGATGATCTTTAACAAAGTTGTTGTGCATAAGCCAGAGAAGGTTTCTTAGTTGGTTCACAATTAGACCCGGTGGGTGGCGCTGCTGTCGGCATGTCGATTGAAGCTTTTCCGGGCGAGACGACGTCTGCCGGGACAGCTAGAGTTTTAAAAATTTAACACACATACATAAGAATTGACCATTTACTATTTATGACACAATAATGTCGTTTAAATTTAGTGTCTGATTTTAATTTAATTTTCACATAGTTTGATTGGGATTTTCTTTTCAGTGTAACTCGATAGAAAAATGTCGATGGCGGACGTGACGTCTGTAAGGAGTACTCCTGCGCCGGAAGCTTGCCCCGAGTGCGACACTAGCGCCTCCGTCACTTCGGATTTGCACAAGGTATACTTATTCTAGGGTTCGTGCTTATTTTAACAGACTTAAAAAAGGAAAGGTAAAATGATTCTTAATTCGTCGTGTAAATCTCTAATATATAAAATTCTCGTGTCACAGTTTTCGTTGCCATACTCCTCCGAAACGGCTATCTATGAGAATCGGCCAACATCTATTTTTCATCCCCCTAAATGTTAGGGGTAGTCCACCCCTAATTTTTTTATTTTATTTTTTAGACAAAATTTTTAATTTCTATTTTTTTATGATACAACATACAAAAATACATACAATCCTCAATTTTCACCCTTCTACGATCAACCCTTATTTTTTACCGGGCAGGACGACGTCTGTCGGGACAGCTAGTATACTGTAACAATATACATACATAACTTCACGCTAGGTCCCTTGCGGGGTAGGCACGAACAACAGGCTTATTCTTACACAATCTTATGCAAGAAAATAATATTAATATGTTAAAACAAAAAGTATTCGAGTGGCTGACAAAAAATCCTATTATAGCGTCCAAGAATATTTAAATGAGAGATAATTATGAAGATATTGTGTTGTGTTAAATAAAATAAAGGACTTGAATATTACACAGAGATAGGTTCAGTGAGTTTATATTGCGATGCTATGAAAGGCCGATTTAAGTAATAAGTTCTGTTATATTTAATAAGACCTATGTACCATTTATGTAACATTTAGTTCACAATAAAAATTATTTGATTTGAATAACCTAACCGCCGACAAAAACAAATTCCACGTACAAAATTGTAGAAACAACCTGTCGGCATTTGAACTAATTGTAATTCTTTTATGAGCGTCTTCTTTTGTTTACTTATTTATTGGCATGTAACAGTATTGAATTAGTTTAGGAAGCCATTCCTATAATCTCCCATCCTAATGGGTGGAGAAGCTAGATGGAATGCTCCTCTGTCTCAAAGGAAACATTTCAAGCGAAGTTATTTAAGTGAAACTTCTTTATCGGCGTTGGGAAAAAACATTACCGTCACGTTTTCGGTTACGCGTCACATTTTTCCGTTACGCGCCATCTTTTTGAAGTGAAACTTCTTTATCGACGTTGGGAAAGAAATTAGCGTCACATTTTCCGGTCACGCGTCACATTTTTTCCGTTACGCGCCATTTTTTTCTTGCCCCTACCACGGTCGATTCGATCGAAGAGTAATTATAAGGTAAAATGAAATAATTTCGTGAATGAAGTTTCACTTCGGCCACGACACACCTTCCATGATCAAATTGATCGTGTACTAGCAGAAGGTGATGTCAGGAGCCTTAAGAACAGACGAGCGTGCATGACAAGAGCTATGAATGTCAAAGAAGCAAGTGAGGTGTGTAAGAATAAGCCTGTATGGCGCTCTGTTGTTCGTGCCTACCCCGCAAGGGACCTGGCGTGAAGTTATGTATGTATGTACGTTATGTCTGTTTAGATTAGATATATATTCATTAGAATTTTGAATATTTTCAGTATCAAGTGGCCTGCACATGCAAACCATCCTCAGCTCAGTACGCCTGCGCTGATGACCCTGGACCACCTCCTCCCGCGAAGACGGACACCCCACCAGCGTTACCACCGAGACCACCTACCAGCGTCCTGGCTGCTACCAACAGACGAAATAATGGTAATTTTTTTGAATTAAAACTGTAAAGAACGCTTTTGGTCCTTCATGACCGGATTACCACTACTGCCTATTTTTATAATTTTGGTAGATTATCTTGGTTCTCTTATAGATACTCTCTTTTCGGGTTTTGTCCCTATGACAGCGAGGAGAAACGGTTCAGTTATGTCTGTAAATTTGGATGAATCAGTCGACATGATTCGTATGTAAATATAAAGTTGAATGATTCAATGTCATTTGATTGGTTTCTTTCAACCAAGTTGATTAAATTTGATAGTTCTTCTAATCCGTGCAGGAACGGAGAAAGAATACAAATTCCTGCAGCCGGGCGGCCTGTCGTAAGAGGCGACAAAACAACCCACAGCTAGGTGGTAGGGCATTTGCCCGAATGGATGGCTACCACCCCTGGTCTAAAGTATGTCGCTATAACAACGCTTAGTTGTGTTCCGGCATTAGTGACCAGGCTCCAGTCTCCTTCAAGAGAGCAGCAGCGCATTAGTAGTACCTTTGGTGTTACAAATGTCCATAGGCGATGGTAACCGCTATCCATCAAGTGAGCCGTCTGCCTGTCTGCTGAACTCCTGCAATAAAAAAAAAATAATGTCAACATCCTGTAGCAAAATGGTTGAAATGGTTAAGGTGATAATGCACCGTTCAACCAAATTGAATCAATATGATTGAACGATGACAATAACATTTAATGTATCAAGTTTATGTTCACATGGATTTCTTTGGTTGCTTCATCAAAATTAAAAGGTAGTTAACCGTCTAACCTCAGCTTTATCATTTTTCTCCATTACTGAAACTTTAATATAAATGGTCAGATATTCTCTGGGTCAGATTTCTTAGTTTTTATTTATTATAAGCTTTTATTTAACTTGTAATGGATGTATGCATGTAAGTTTGGGTGGAATCTTGCAAGTTTAATTTTTTTTATCTATAATATAAATTACATACTATTGAATACAATGTAAGAAATCTTAACTTATTTGTATTGTATTCTACCCATAGTCCCTCAAGACTATAAGTAGAATACTGAGCCCAGATCGCCGTCTTCTATGGGTAAGGTGCCCAGAAGGCTGGCTACGTTTCCTCGCTGGATCGCCATACTGATCCGTTGGCCGAGGTAGGCACCAGCCCTCTGATCACCTGAAGAGTCGATGAGTCGTTTTGATAAATTTTGGTAGAGGCTCATGGCCTCAGGACCCCACGGTCCAAGCGTCTCGACAGCAAATGGCACAAACATATAACTCTCACTGAGGGTTGCATATTTCCGCTGCTTGAGTGATTACGCTGTTTCCGCTGCCGAACCGGCCGATCTAGAAGTGTTTGGTAAATGGGATGCAGCCAACGTGTCTACGCAAGTCGCATCCCACACCAAAGGCTTGCCACGCTGCCAGGGAATTAGAGTCATTCCGTCCGTTAAATTTGACCAACTTCCCGGTTTCCGATTGAGCTGAAATTTTGCACGCATATGTATATCGCGTGACAATGCAATAATATGGTAACCATGGGGCTGATTTGATGATGTAGTCGGAAGCTGGAACTCCTGTACTAAACAAGATAGACACGTCGTGTTTGGGCTCGTTTTACTTGTCTCGGCTAGAACTCTGCTGCTACATGATATGCAGCATCTCAAAAGCTTGTATTTTAAAACTAAAAAAAAGATTATTTTTGACTGATACCAGTTTATCAACTGCATTCTCACGACACATGGTGTTTTATTTCGCAAAATCGCGTTGACCGATTAAAATCGCACCGTGTGAAGTCGGCTTTATTGACCGTTACTAGTGATGTGTATAACTGTTATCGATATTATATTCAAGTTTAATTTTTAACGCGAATTTTGCAATTCATAAAACCGATATGTGATTTCATGGCGGGTTTCTGGGGTTTCGTAGTCAATTTGGCAAACGCTTATGTATTCGTCATCTCTGCCCGTCTGCCAGTCTGCCCATCTTTATTCTTATTGTAAAATACAAATAGTGACACAAAAAGTATATAGAAAGCCGAGCTTAACCGTAAAAGATTTTTCTTATAGTAAATTTTTTATATAAACTAGCTGTCCCGGCAGACGACGTCCTGCCCGGTAAAAAAAAAGAAAAAAAAAATTCAGGGGTGGACTACCCCTAACATTTAGGGGGATGAAAAATAGATGTTGGCCGATTCTCATAGATACCGGATAAGCACAAAAAATTTCATGAGAATCGGTCAAGCCGTTTCGGAGGAGTATGGCAACGAAAACTGTGATACGAGAATTTTATATATTAGATAAATAAAAAATGTAGTACGTCATGTTCTTTATTATAACTATAGTAATATTTTTCTTTACTTTTATTGCGTCTCTGTGAATATGCACTTTTTGCTACAATTCAATTAATTCTTCAAAAGTCTTTCTGTAACATACTTCTGTATAAAACTTATAAAAAAAGAACTTGAGATATAAATAGGATAAGAGATAAATATAAAGTATTTTTTTTTTGCTAGGCGTGTTGCTGGGGAGTTTCTTGCAGCTTCTTCTCCTTAACACCAACAACACGTTGCGAAGCGGTGTCGATAGACTAGGCGGTAAAATTAAATTTTTAACTTACATGTACGACCTTCAAAAAGTGTTCTCCAGTGGAACTTATTTTGAATAAAAACTTTTGAATTTGAATATACTAAATTGGCCAAATTTAGAAAATTACTAACGTTGTATCTCGTAAAGGTTTTTTTTGTTTAAATGAATAAGAACACCATTAAGGTAAGATAAGGTCGTAATATTTTGTATATATATATATATATATATATATATATGTTTGAACTGTTACTCGCTTGTCTGAACACAAAAAGATAAATAAAAAACTTGAGAGGTGTCAAGGGACATCCGGATGAAACAAAGTTCCTTTCGATTAATTAGTGAAGGAATTGTAATAAAATTTTATTTTTTTAAGTTGTAATAATATTTTTATTATTCAATTCATTCAATAAATATAATGTAATGAATAATCATCGCGACACCACACTGTTCAATGTGAAATAAAAGACCAAACGAAAATAACTCGCTTGCTTTCTATGAGAGAGAGACAGACAGAGAAACACGCGCACGCCGCACGGCTTACAACTATAGCAAAAACTGTCGTTACAACTTTTGGTCTTAATTTTTTCCGTCTAGCCCCCTTTCGCAACGCGCGATAAGGAACTTCGTTCCAAAAATCCATCTGATGGAAAGTGGACACTGTCGACTATGGGCGCTTGTCGTTGTGACGTTGCTGATGAGCTGCCATCTTCGAAGACATTTTATGACACCCTTGTTGCATATATGCTTATTATCATGTCTGTTTTCCATCGGGGTAAGCAGAGCATGGACGCCGTAAGCGGACAGCACGAATGGGGCCCCTTGGGGAATAGGGGTTCTCATGGAAATGGAATGCCTGGGGACAAAGGTAGTCCCCAGTAGAAGTGGTCTTGCGAGGCCCACGCCTGTCGAGTCTAGCGGAGAGGACAAGACGGAAGACGGTTTTAGTGGCTATTCCTAACTGGGGAGCAATAACATGGTACCACTTCTGACTGGGCATGTTAATGCTACCCTCGACCTGGCGTTTCCCACACACGGGTCGCGAACTACTACCCAAGTACCCTTGTCGCGGCTACGTTCTTCAATCGGATTTCCCCTGGCAAAAAAAGTCTGGATCTCCACTTGCGGCGATCCTGACAAACAACTTTCACTTCATCTACTTTCAAAATCCTCTCATACATGCACGTTTATTTGTGGATTAGACACACCATTTTTATACATACCTATTTGGTATTACAGAGAAAAACGCTATGCTCTGAGTAAGCATGATATTATTTCCAATATTGATTTTGAGCAGTTGCTTTTGTTACACCGCAACAAATCAAATCTACAGTTGCAAGTAGTCAACCTCCTAATTCGTTATAGTACCGAATTCAATTGACCTGCTCTTTGTAAAGTTGCGTCTATCGTCACACATAAGTATAAAATATCGGTGTAAAAAATTTGGCAATGTACAGTGAAAACTCCGTGTAATGTCACTCCATTTAACGACAAACTCCTTTAAGCGTCGAAATCACCTGGCTTTGGTTAGTTTAGCTTGTCTTCCATACAACGATACACTATATATAGCATTACATCCACTCTCAATAACGACATTGTAAACATTTAATTGTAAACAATAATAAGTACCTTTTAAGTTGCAAAAATTAGTAAAAAACTGTACGTTCTTTATCGCTTTATTATCCTAACCCGTAATAAACTCGACTGTCGGCATCGTGCATATCAAAATCTCTAAATACTTCCTCTATCACCAAGATGCCTCAATCTCGCATATGAATAAAATAAGCAAAAGATACAACAAAATTACTGCTGCAGCAAAAGACGTCAGAAAAAAATAACAGTCTTCTCTCCACTTAACGACAACTCTCTATAACGCCATAAAATGCAGTCCCCTCAGTGTCGTTATATAGATTTTACACTGTATCTGTCACTACAATGTAACCTACACATACATATCCATTCACTTTAAAGATTAATGTTTTCCGCCTTCAGAAATTCGGTTTCAAAATGAAAAAAAAAAATACCGAAATCCACAAGATAGGCCTAACAATTAACAAAAGCAGGTAACATCCCCATATATTCCCACGTGTTCTTTTTGAATGAGGTAGACAGGTAAAACTTTCGATAATGGTCCAACAATGGGTTTCTTTTGGCATTTTTGGATACCTGTTAGACGTATAATGCGGGTACCTAACAGTTAAGAATGTCAAGATGACACAATGAATCCCGGAATGTGTAATATTTAAGTCTTAAGTAGCTTTTGCACGGGGTTTACCTCGCGTTATTGTTGTCCCACGGGAACCATATATTTTGTGGTAGAAAGTACGAATGTGCAATTCCAGGATGCCCAATTTCATCCAAATTCGTTCAATCGTCATTGAGCAACAAGCATCCGTCCAAACGATCGCAGTATAATATGAATTATATACATTTACTTAGCTAACTAAAAAAGGAACCGTAGAAATGTATTTACGCGCTTACTTGAGAACGACTTTACCGATTTTTATGAAATTTTTGTGTGTGTTTGAGTTGATGAATAGTCCAGGGACCCAGGACTATTTAGAATCACAATTGGAACCGTTAGGTGGCGCTGGGGTCGGGCCTAGATTTTATTTTTACAGGTCAGGTCGTCTGCCGGGATCTCTTGTAGTATACATAGTATAGATGTATGTCCAATTGTAGAGATATAAATATCTTATCTTTTTCCTAATAAAAATAAAATATTACACCTATCGCATATACACAATATCAACGCAGTGGCGACGTACTGGCGATGCCGTGTACACGAACGCTTAGATTTTGTATTGTTTCAGACAAGACAGAAATTAAAATTGCATTATGCTACTAGCATGAAATAATGTCCATGATTTACCAATTTTGAAAGACTATAACTATATATGCATTCCTAACAAGTTTTTTTCGCCATAAGTAAAAAACAGTTCGAATATATTTTATAGCTATGTACTATAATACGGTTACTATAACTTCAGTTATAATTCTGACCCCTTTCCACCTGTACTTTCAATTCGTCCCACGGGGTCATTACGCATGCGCCGAATCCATTGTCAAACTTAACCTAGCCAACGTAATTACAAATACTATTTTACGATATTTGTAACCAATAATCGAATTAGGATACTATAAACAGTTAAACTTACATACAAACAATGTTGAAAGAACTATTTTAGTGTTGTTGGTAATAACAGTGATATATCGATGTATTTTGTGCAAATCAAGATAACTGTAAAAAATATTTTCCATTTTGTGACTGGTTTTAAATATTTGTGATTGTTAAAACTCAACTCTAATGCCAATACCATTTAAATCACTATTACAAAAAATATCTACTATATTCAGTCCTTCTTAAAATCTATGATATAAAAACATTAAACAATTATAAATCAACAGTAAAACATAAATTAAAATATTAGTTCTAAATTCAAAATCCTGCTAAAATCATTAATCATATTATTTTTTGTTTTTATATCTGTGATGCAAAAACAATAAACCATATTATAAAACAATGACAGTAAATTAAATATTAGTTCTAGATCCTGTAATCCTGTTAAAATGATTAATCTCTAAAAGAAGTTTATTGTTTAAATATTTTTGAATTTGGAACACGTTTTTAAAGTGGTTATACGTGTTAATTTAAATATTTTAAAATAGTGATGTTATACTTAAAGATTTTTACAATGTTTTGTTGCAATATTGTTTTGTTGTCGAAAGGTCATCATTGTTCTCAACAGACGGCTTGCGTAGTGCTGTCGTAATTATCGATTTTATTGTGGCGGGAATTTCTAATCTCCATTTTAACACAAGACCATTAAAGTTTCTAAGTATCGTAGATTAACGTGTTTCTTAAAGTGCAGTTAAAGAAATAGCGGATTGAGTTCATTTTATCGTATGTACTAAGTTAACTAGAATTTTATGTATGGTTTGGTTAATATTAGCGGTTTTTGTGATTTGTTGAGCTGAGAGTTGGTGTATTTATTTCACTGGAACACAGAAGAGCCCGGTTCGAATTCTGGAATAGTAAATTTTGTAAACAAAACTTTCCTTTATTTATTGTATTTAGGTCTGTGGAATGGACTTTAAAGTTGCCCGTTGCAACCATTACCTATTAGCCAAATATAAACAATACATAATTGAAGTTCATTCAAAGAGCTCTTTTCACATTTTGCTTTGCTGCCGCCGAAAAGTATTTTACATTTAACTACAAATCGTTGAAATACGTTTCCGCGGTCAGCAATTCGCCGGCGTCAATGTGCACATGTTTTTGAGCGACTATCCATACTATGGTTGCTTTCTAAAAAGTGCCTCTTTTTTGTAGGCTTGCATTTCAAAAATGTTTATTCGTCTCTTATAAGTTGATCTATCTATAATATTATAAAATTTTAAATGCCGTGTCTGTACATTGAAGCTATTAAAAACAACTGGAATAGACTACGTAAACGATGACGATTTTTTTAGATTTCTCGTCTGTTTGTCCGGGATTCACGTAAATGGGCCGATTTCGATACTGTTTTCGCTGATCGGCAGCTAATTCTTAGATTTAAGGTTTGCGCTACTTTTTATCCTGGGAATCCCGCGGGAATTTTTCAGAGAATGATTTAAATTGGTCAGATTAAAAAATAATCTAATTCTAAAGTGATTTTTTACTTACAAATTAAATGTGTGATATTTTTTATCCCGTGGGAATTTTCCCGGAAACGATTAGTAGTTGTTTGGGTGCGTAAAAATTTGCTCATTCCGAGACAGTTTTTACTAAAATGATAGCGGTGCTTTGTGTCCTGAGAATTTCAAGTCAAATTGTTTTGTGAAAGAGCCCCATGTGACTCGCGAGCCGTTGTTTGTCGACCACTGTCCTATTCGAACGAAGTGCTTTGTTTTGTGTCCACCGCAAAAGAGGAACTAAATGCAGGAGTCTGTCTTTCCCGATATTAACAACCTGAGAATCTTCAAGTACCATGTGAATAGGTACCTTCTAAGCAAGCGTGCTCCTTAGACAATATTTCTGCTCTACATCGGGCGAAATAATATCAATGCGAACCTAAACAACTTAAAAAATTCTAGTTTACTCTAGATGTCGGTTCCGTTCGGAGCATCTGCCGCGAAGCCCGGGGTCAGTTTTCCGGTCGACGTAGCCAATTTCCGTAAAACGTGGCCACACCGATGTAAGCGATATTCTTGTAGTTTGTCTACTACGTTGCGGATATGAAGCTTTCCGCCGAAGCGAGAGAGTATACACGTGTGGAAGCACAGTAAACATAAACAATTTACTCTCATATTATTAACCTGAGATATGCTCGCGATATCGTCCATGCTTGACTTGAAATTCCGACGGGGTTCCCGGGATACAAAGTACCACAGTATTTAAAAAAATATGCCTACCTCGGCCATCGGATCAGTATGGCGATCCATCGAGGAAACGTAGCCAGCCTTCTGGGCACCTTACCCATAGAAGACGGTGATCTAGGCTCAGTATTCTATTTATAGTCTTGAGGGACTATGACTATAATAGAATACAAATAAGTTAAGTTTTCTTACATTGTATTCAATAGTATGTAATTTTATAATTGTTCTTGCAAATTATCATCTATAATATTATAAAGTTCTAAAAATTTTTATTGTAAGCTATTGTTTGAGTGAAAACTGTGTCGTAATAAACTAATTTTAACCCGAACGACTACAAACCGTTCCCGGGAAAAATCACACTTATTACATAAAATTCGCTATCGATCAGTAAAAAAATCACTTTGAAATTGTTCACTTTTATATTTTTTTAATTTGGCCGTTTTAAATCATGCCCAGGTTCCTGACAGATTACCGGGATAAACAGTACAGCGGGTTTTAAGTATATGAATCTGCTCTCGATCAGCGAAAACCGGATCGAAATCGACCCTACTGGGTCGACCCACTTTTACGTGAATCCCAAACAAACAGACAAAAAAATCTAAAAAAATTGCATCGTGCTCTCCATCGGTTATATAGTGTATTTCAGTTGTTTTTTGTAATAGCTTCAATGTACAGACACGGGATGTTTAGAATTTTATAATATTATAGATAGTGTTAGTGCGGGATTTGTACAACAAAACAAAGACCTTTTAAGAACTGTTTCATTTGACTTCCAAAGAAAGAGTGCCTGATTCTCAGCGGCTTTGTATACTAAAGACTACTTAAGAACAGTATTTTAATACAAAGTACCTTCATTATTTTAAAATATTATTAACTCCTATACTGTTTATTTTGATTATGCAAATCATCAAATAAATGTTCGTATACAAATACTAGTCTAAATCTTTGATAATAGATGGAGCCACTAACACCAATAACAAAGGCTATTAACAATATATAATTTAAAAAAATGATTCAAAGTATACAGAAGTATGAGAAATAATAAATAGTGACGTAGAAGAAATGCAAGCGTGCGGTGTTATGCAAGTAGTGCAGTATCAAGTATCGGCACCGCAGTCGACAATAGCAGCTGACGTTGCCCAACACTATGTCCCGCCGCCGCCATATTTTGGTAATTGTTTAATAGTGATGTTCTCTATGATTTATTTTGATGGCGTTAATATTTATTTTCAGTGCATACATACAACACTAAGATATCGGTTGATATGTCTTTAAAACTCGTAACAATATTTTTCAGGACTTTTTTAATGTAATAGATTTTTTGTTGCGAAGCTGGACAACCAGGTAGGCAAAACTAACCGTTTTGCTTGAAATCGCGAAAAACTCATTTTTTTTACCTTTCACCTCGAGTAAAAAAAATTCCATACACGAGAATGATGGGAAACTTAAAATTTTTATTTATAATAATAAAAATGTTTTGAACATTTTCGATTTTCAGCTTGTGATTTTGCAGCTTCCGAAGCTTCTAGATTGACTGGACTATGTGTTTTTCTGTCGATTATTAGTATTAACCCCATCACAGACGTGGCTATAATATATATTAATATATCGAGATATAAATTATAGTATAGCAAGCTACCACATACGGGAGCTAAACTATAATATATTTTGCCCTCACTCGGTCTGCGGCCGTCCTTGCAAGCGCAAATCTTATTTTCTGTACAGATGTACGCATTTTGAACAATACTATAATCAATCTAGGTATCTAAATGAATTCGACAAGAGCACTACTTTTAGATCCACCGCGTATCTTCAAAATATATATTAATATACTAAAATATGCCAAAATATTTTGAGATATTAATGTCGATATATTTTTGTGATGTCACCTTAATCTTCTTAATATATATAAGTTACGTGTCACGTTGTTTGTCCGCGATGGACTCCTAAACTACTAAACCGATTTTAATCAAATTTGCAAACCGTGTGCAGTTTGATCCAACTTGAAAGATAGGATAGCTTACATCTTAATGGACCCTGTAGATGGTGCTGCAATCGGGTTCAAAATTTTAGTTCTTTAGGGCAGAACGTCTGCCGGGACAGCTAGTAGAAATATATATTATAATTGCACACGCACTCGAAATTTTATATGGAAAACTAGCTGTACCCGGCAGACGTTGTCATGCCTTTAAAAAATAAAAATCTAGAACCCGATTCCAGCGTCATCTACCGGGACCAAATGTTAATCTAAACTATGCTCAAATCCACTTGAACAAACAAAAAATTTCATCAAAATCAGGCCCAGCGTTTAGGAGAATCGCGGCGCCACCTACTGGCTCCAATCGTTTATTTAAATCATTCCGGGACAAACTTTAACACATACAACAACAAAGAGAACACTTAAATTCTGGTACCCGATTGCAGCGCCATCTACCTGGTCCAAATTAAAATCTAAATCATTCCAGTAGGAAATTGTAATAATACTAATATCGCTATTAAAAAATAAGGGTTGATCGTAGACGGTTGAAAATTTAGGGTTGTATGTATTTTTAATGCTGTATCATAAAAAAAACTATAAAAAAAAATTAGGGGTGGACTACCCTTAACATTTAGGGGGATGAAAAATATTACAGATATTGTCCGATTCTCAGACCTACCCAATATGCACACAAAATTTCATGAGAATTGGTCAAGCCGTTTCGGAGGAGTATGGTAATTAACACTGTGACATAAGAATTTTATATAAGATATCTTCTCTGTTAGATATATATCTCGTCTTAATATGCCTTGCTATGGTCCATATATTATAGCTACGTCTGTGAAGGGCTTTAAAAACGTGAAAGTCCTATAAAAGGGTGCTTAAAGAAGTTTTTCCTCGTTCCCCTTCCAGCCACAGTGGGCTGCAACGGTAATGAGACTAGTTGCCGCCGTCGGAAGTACGCGTGGTGGTGCGTCGGTTGTGGCGCTTTGGCGGCTGCTCTCGGAGGCCTATTGGCGGCGCAGCATATCCTCCTGAGGGCCTACACAGCTTCGCCACAGCACCTGGAAACGGTGCCAGCAGCAGTGCCGGCTGCTATGGTAAGTGTCTTTCCTGCCTCCTGACATCTTCAAAGCGTTGTTCTTTAATGATCTTTATGTTGCCCAAAAAACAAAAAAATCAAAACTTTAAGTAAAATTATACATTATATATATATATATATATATATACGCAAAGTTTGTTTTCTTTCTCCGAGGTAAACTCGAAAACTACTGGACCGATCAGCATGAAACCACAACCATTCGACGCGGAATTAATCGTAGATGGTTATAGGCTATATATTTTTCAAATTCTATGAGCCCTTTACCATGTTTTCTCAATTTGTTTGTTTATTAATTTATTTGAATAAGGCGGTACGAAGTTCGTCGGGTCAGCTAGCACATAATAAAACTAAGTTTTAACGGTTTTAAGCGTGGTAATTTTTCCTCCTTTTTAATATTATATAAATTTATTAGACCTAGGCATGTTTGCTGAAGAGTTTCTTGCGCCGTTTTTTTCTCTTCAAGCAACAACACGATCCGAAGCGGTGCTAAATTAAATGAAGCTCCCATAGAGTAAATAAGAACCATAACCAAAAGGAAAACTAAAAAATTAAAATCGACAATTTGGCGGTAGGCTAAATAAAATTTAACAATACTCATTGACACTTGACATCTTTGTCTTCCATGATCACGGCTACTGAAAAGTGGACGAAACGTCGAAATAATAAAAATAAAATTTACCGCGCTTAAAACCGTTAAAACGAGTTTTCTTTTTTAGCTTACTTTTTTAAACTATTCCACGCGGACGAAGTCGCGGGCAGAAGCTAGTTATTATTACAATATACGTCTTTGAAGACCACGAAATTAAAAACTTGTTCGGTTACTTTTTCGAACACATCTGGCAACCCTATATAGCTATATACTCTCTAATGCTAATTAGAGTCCGCGCAGACAGAACGTAGCGCAACTTGAAAATAAACTTTAAAATTATTGCAATAAAGTGCATAAATGCTTGAGCCTGATAAACGCGTCCTAGAAGATACGCGGTTTGTCAGGTTCAAGCATTTATGCAGTTTATTGTAATAACATTAAAGTTTATTTTCCAACGCGTTAATAAAATCCTCTCCGTTGCGCTCCGTTCTGTCTGCGCTGATCCTTAGACAACAGTTTTAATTTCTTATTTGACCTTTATTCCAGTTGGTGCTAACTGGTGTGTGCATCATGAGCTTGGCACGTCGCAGGAATCGGTACAGCTATATGGTAAGAAAAGTATGTCGCATTTTGCTTTTCATTATTTTTTTTACTATCCCTTGAACATTGTGTAGCCTTATGCAGTGGCTTAGCGAGGGCGGGGGGAGCAGGGGGGGGCGGGCATCATGCCCCTAAATATATACATCTATATATACATATAAATATAATTGCAGTATCTGTTTGCAAATTGAAATAACCGCTTTTTACTACATGCATATGAAAATACACCAAAATAACATTTTTTACAATTTGTGTCTGTCTGTCTGTTCGTCCCGGCTAATCTCTGAAATGGCTGGACCGGTTTTGACGGGTGTTTTATTGGCAGGTAGCTGATGTAATAAGGAGTAACCAAGGCTAGTTTTATTTTAGAAAATTTTAGAATTATGACGATTTTCAATCACCACGCGGGAGAGACCGCGGGGCGCAGCTAGTGTTTACATATATCGTTATATAGGTTTCGAATGGGGTCGCTAAAAAAAAACTTCGTTTAAAAAAACCGAGTTCAAAAACTCAAAACTAAAAAGTATAAAATAACTAATTTCTAAAGCTATTATTATTAGTATATATTATCTTAAACATCTTAAAATCGGTGCTTTAGTAATTTTCAAAATATGGTAATTTTTATGTTTTATTTTGCACTGACTTTAAGATGTACACCTTTTCTAAATACCTCTTCTGCAATTTAAACTTTAGGTTTGTTGATTAATAATAAATATTGTTTCGATAATTAATAAATATGTAAGCTCGTCAGAGCCGTATAAGCTCATGACGAGCCTATTCATCAGAAGTTATCATGGCATGGCATAATGTATATGGGTATATTCATTGAATTGACATCTTTCGTGATCTTTGCCAATATAGTGTTTTTCGTATC
Organism: Dendrolimus punctatus; assembly: GCA_012273795.1. Taxonomy (NCBI): domain Eukaryota; kingdom Metazoa; phylum Arthropoda; class Insecta; order Lepidoptera; family Lasiocampidae; genus Dendrolimus; species Dendrolimus punctatus. The sequence continues at coordinate 8,722,416 of CM022554.1, read as the reverse complement.
CAATATCAAATGTACTATTTTGATCAACAACGCCCAAAAACATGTCTCGACCCGTCTCCCTGTCATTAGTTTGGCCGCCTGCCACCATAGATATGCAACACTCCGCTAAAGTGTCATTGTCAATATATTACCCTTGGCGATGGTTCGCCGACAAATAAATTTTGATTAATAATACACAATAAATGATTTTTATTTGTGGTGTACCTCCAAAAATTTTATTTTTCCTATATGTACCTTGAACGCATAAAGTTTGCGGAACACTGATATAGAGAATGATGTAAGGAGAGGAATAAATGTAGCATGGCTAAAGTGAGAGTGGAGTGGAGAGGGTGGAGATCAATAACCGGTGTGACATGTGTGTGTTTTTTACACTTTGATTCTCTTTTACAGATCAAGGTGGTTGGCGCTTGTTGCCTCGTCTGCGCGCTCACCTGTGTCCTCGTCACAATTACTACGACCGTAATACACATGAACAAGTAAGTGGAAATACAAAGAAATGCCATTATTTAAATATCTAGGATTACGCTATTCTTGATGATATTAACTGATACTAGTGGTCGCCCGTGGTCGAAATTCGACCATAATAATTTGTTGTCAAAGATTATTCTTCTATAATGACAGATTTCGTCAAGGCTACACTGTTCATTTGACTGGAACAATAAACAAAAGAGTGTGTCACATACATGATAGTGTGTATAATGATGTTTTTTATTGATTTAATGTATTTTTTATGCATAAATTTAAAAAATGAATTAGCATTTTTTTTTTATGGAAGTATAGGTTTGCGTTTGTCTACTGTCTCACCTGATGTTGAGTGATGACGCAGTCTAAGATGGAGCACGCTTACCTAGAAGATACCTATTCACTCGTTGCTCCCTGTCTATATTATTACTAGCTGAGCCGGCGAACTTCGTACCGCCTATTTTCTGAATTCCTAAAAGACTTTATTCCATGACTCAAAAACAAAATCACCAAAATCGGGCCAGGTGATCAGAAGGATTGTAGAACCCGATCTCAGCGCCACCTACGGGTTCCAAAGGGATAAAAAGTATCCTATGTCCGTCTCCTGGTTCTAAACTACCTCCCCAACAATTTTCAGCCAAAACGATACAGCCATTCTTGAGTCATAAATAGTGTAACTAACACGAATATCTCTGTTATATATATATAATTATATAGATAATAAAATCTAGGACCCGATCCCAGCGCCACCTACCGGTTCCAATTGTGGATTTAAACCATCCGGGGACCCAATCAAACACACAAAAAAAAACACCAAAATCGGTCCAGGTGATTAGGAGGATTCTAGAACACGATCTCAGCGCCACCTACCGGTTCCAACGGGATAAAATATATAAAACTAGAGTTTACCCCGCGGCTGTGCCGCGGGTTAACCTCTAGTACGTGTCTCTTGTTTATAGAGCAAGTGCTAAAGGTTATATTATATTACATTTTTTATGTATTTGCCCACGGAAGATTCACTTCATTTTATATCGCTAATTATACCATCCCCCGTCTATCTGTCAACAAAATAAATTACAAAACTTGACCAAAAAGGCCAAAATGGTCTAAATGACCAAAAGACCACAGTGACCGACATGGCCAAAATGACGGAGTAGGCTAAAACGACCAAAATGGCCAAAATAATCAAAATGACCAAAGAGGCCAAACTGACCGACATTGCCAAAATGACCGAAAAGGCAACAGTGACCAAATAGGCCAAAATGACCAAAAAGTCCAAAATGACTAAAAAGGCCAAAATGACCAAATAGGCAAAAACTACCAAAATGGCCAAAATAATCAAAATGACCAAAGAGGCCAAACTGACCGACATTGCCAAAATGACCGAAAAGGCAACAGTGACCAAATAGGCCAAAATGACCAAAAAGACCAAAATGACTAAAAAGGCCAAAATGACCAAATAGGCAAAAACGACCAAAATGGCCAAAATAATCAAAATGACCAAAGAGGCCAAACTGACCGACATTGCCAAAATGACCGAAAAGGCAACAGTGACCAAATAGGCCAAAATGACCAAAAAGTCCAAAATGACTAAAAAGGCCAAAATGACCAAATAGGCAAAAACGACCAAAATGGCCAAAATAATCAAAATGACCAAAGAGGCCAAACTGACCGACATTGCCAAAATGACCGAAAAGGCAACAGTGACCAAATAGGCCAAAATGACCAAAAAGACCAAAATGACTAAAAAGGCCAAAATGACCAAATAGGCAAAAACGACCAAAATGGCCAAAATAATCAAAATGACCAAAGAGGCCAAACTGACCGACATTGCCAAAATGACCGAAAAGGCAACAGTGACCAAATAGGCCAAAATGACCAAAAAGGCCAAAATGACCAAAAAGGCCAAAATGACAATATGCAAAATGACCAAATAGGCCAAAATGACAATATGCAAAATGACCAAATAGGCCAAAATGACCAATTAGGTCAAAATGACCAAATAGGCCAAAATGACAAAAAAGGCCAAAATGACCAAATAGGCTAAAATGACCAAATAGGCCAAAATGACCAAAAAGGCCAAAATGACCAAAAAGGCCAAAATGACCGAATAGGCCAAAATGACAATATGCAAAATGACCAAAAAGGCCAAAATGACCAAATAGGCCAAAATGACCAAATAGGCCAAAATGACCAAAAAGGCCAAAATGACCAAAAAGGCCAAAATGAACAAATAGGCCAAAATGACCAAAAAGTCCAAAATGACCAAAAAGGCCAAAATGACCAAAAAGGCCAAAATGACCGAATAGGCCAAAATGACCGAATATGCCAAAATGACAATATGCAAAATGACCAATTAGGCCAAAATGACCAATTAGGCCAAAATTACCAAATAGGCCAAAATGGTCAAATAGGCCAAAATTACCAAATAGGCCAAAATTACCAAAAAGGCCAAAATGACCAAATAGGCCAAAATTACCAAAAAGGCCAAAATGACCAAATAGGCCAAAATGACCAAATAGGCCAAAATGACCAAATAAGCCAAAATGACCAAAAAGGTCAAAATGATCAAAAAGGCCAAAATGATCAAATAGGCCAAAATGACCAAATAGGCCAAAATGACCAAAAAGGCCAAAATGACCAAATAGGCCAAAATGACCAAATAGGCCAAAATGACCAAAAAGGAAAAATTACCAAATAGGCCAAAATGACCAAAAAGGCCAAAATGAACAAATAGGCCAAAATGACCAAAATGACCAAAAAGGCCAAAATGACCAAAAAGGCCAAAATGACCAAAAAGGCCAAAATGACCGAATAGGCCAAAATGACCAAAAAGGAAAATTACCAAATAGGCCAAAATGACCAAAAAGGCCAAAATGACCAAAAAGGCCAAAATGGTCAAATAGGCCAAAATGACCAATTAGGCCAAAATGACCAAAAAGGCCAAAATGACCGAATAGGCCAAAATGACCAAAAAGGAAAATTACCAAATAGGCCAAAATGACCAAAAAGGCCAAAATGACCAAAAAGGCCAAAATGACCAAAAAGGCCAAAATGGTCAAATAGGCCAAAATGACCAATTAGGCCAAAATGACCAAATAGGCCAAAATGACCAAAAAGGAAAAAATACCAAATAGGCCAAAATTACCAAAAAGGCCAAAGTGAAAATTATCCCTTGTCCATCCTCAGTATTTAATTTACATACGTACCGAATTTCAGCCAAATCGGTCCAGTAGTTTTTCCGTAAAAGCATAACAAACAAACAGACAAATATAATTTTATCCCGGAAACTATCCCATTTTTCGGGATAAAAAGTATCCTATGTTCATCCTCGGTATCGAAAATATATATATACTGAGTTTCAGCCAAATCGGTCCAGTAGTTTTTACGTGAAAACGGAACAGACAGACAGACAGACAGACAGACAGACAGACAGACAGACAGAGTTACTTTCGCATTTATAATATTAATAGGGATAATAGGGATAATAGGGATAAGCTATAAGTGTGTGAAATTTCATACTCCTCCGTCCGTGCAATTTTCGTAATAACGGGTACAAAGTTTTTGCTTCACGATGAACCTTTAATGAAAAATGACTTAACTGATGGTGAAAACCGCTTGAAAATCCGTTTCTACGTTGTTACAGGCTGCAAACTCTTAAGTTTTGTGAATACACAAAGCGTGCGAGGACTTGCACGTGTTACTCCATATCTCCAGAGAAACAGCATACGGGGAATGAAGAGGACAGTAAGTATAAACCTTAGTTTTAGGCATTGTATTGTTACGTGCGAGCGGGGTTACGCACTTATGGATTGGAAGAAAACACAAGTTTTTAATTTAAAAACTTTTATTGACTTACACAGCCGCACGTAGTACCTCTCAGCCGGGTCGCCTCTATACACACAACCAACGATGCACAGTCCCGACGATAAGTTAACACACACTCAATACCGTCGCCGATATTGCCTAGACCACCTCCGATATTATCGCGTGTAGCTCGCCTATGGTTCCTCTCTTGAACTACGCTACACACCTACTTCACGTAACAGTTCACCAAACTTGTCACTAAATTCACCACTTAATTCGTCTCTGTCTTCTATTAACCTTCTCCTCCAACTCTTTAGTATCGCACTTATCGCTTCACCGTCTTGCACTGAACTCAACTTTAAACTGCCCGGTAGGCGCGCCTTACGCTGTTTATATACCCTGAAGAATTTTCTAGAATCCATCTATCTATCTCTGTCTTTTCTTTCCCGAACCTTCTATTCGGGAGCTTTCGTTTATACATCTATCCCTTTCTAACATCTATCTATCTCTTTCTTTCGTTTATCGTTTATCTAAATATACCCGTCCTTGACTTTTACTCCTACATTGTTTTAGATTTTTCCAAAAGTTCTAAAACTAATTAGATGGTTCCACCATCATTCGCCACAGTATTATAACTACATATGTTTTGGGCTGACGATGGACTATGGTCAAATTTATAGAAAAACTAGCTTCTGCCCGCGACTTCGTTCGCGTGGAATAGTTAATTATTTTTTTTTTAAAATCCCGCGATTTTAAAACATTCTTCACTGGTGCTCCCCTCCTATTGCTCTTAGCGTGATGGTATATAGCCTATAACCTTCCTCGATAAATGGGCTATCTAACACGGAAAAAAAATTCAATTCATACCGTTAGTTCCTGAGATTAGCGCGTTCAAGCAAACAAACACAGAAACAAACTTATCAGCTTTATATATTAATATATATAAGATAAAACTCTCTCACTGATACCACACCCTGTCAAAATATCCGCTTTTATTATGTTATGTTGCAGAGAAATTACTTTCAGTGTTATAAGCTGTTTAAGTAATTAAAACTTTTTAACTATCCCACGGGAACTCTTTAATTTTTCGGGATCAAAAGTATCCTATATGTTGATCAGGGATATAAGCTACTACCATACAAAATTTCATGTAAATCGGTTCAGTCGTTTGGGAGATTAGCCGGTACAAACAGACAGACAAACAAAAAATTCGAAAAAAAATCAAAATTGGTTTTATTTCACTTCTTACATCCCCCATTTTTTTTTCATTATACGGACATTTGAGCTCTACAATTTTATTATATGTATAGATAAGTGATGGCAATTTGTGATGGGAATGTGTTCGTACCTGATTAATGGGCATGAATTACAGCCGCTCCTCATTTTCACTTTTTATAATATGCAGTATTTTTTTATGTAATATGTTTTAATAATAAGTTATTTATGGTGTGTTGTGAGCGCGATATATTTATGTTATTTTATTAAATATGTGCCCTGATCACGCACGTGCAGTTATCTTTACTAATTACGTACAGCCTTCAGACGCCACTCATTTTTTGTTACAATAGTGAATGAATTCAACAAGCTCGGTAAGTCGAATTATGTTGACACTGACTTGTTTGTGGATAGTCTACCATCCGTCAATGCGAATTTAATCAAAGCCTATTTTAATGATAATTAGTTTTTTGGTCACAAAATTTTCAAGTTATTTTTCTAAAATTACTATATTTACATACATACATACATACGAACAACAGTGCGCCACACAGGCTTATTCTTACACACCTCACTTGCTTCTTTGACGTTCATAGCTCTTGTCATGCACGCTCGTCTGTTCTTAAGGCTCCTGACATCACCTTCTGCTAATACATGATCAATTTGATCATGGAAGGTGTGTCGTGGCCTTCCGCGACTTCTGCATCCATCCACTTTTGCATTGTATATCTGTTTAGTCATTCTTTCATCATACGTTCTTTCCACATGCCCGAACCACCGGAGCATTCCTTTCCTTACCTTCACCCCGACACTCTCTTTCAGACCAACTCTCTTTCTTACTTCGGTATTACGAACGCGGTCCGCGAGCGTCACTCCGCAGATTTTGCGCAGTGCTCGCATCTCGACCGCGTTTACTCTACTTTCATGCTCTCTCTTCCATACCCAACTCTCGCTTCCGTACGTTAGCGTAGGTACCAGCACCGCGTTGTGTATGGTAAGCTGGGCCTTCTGGCTGAGGTTCTTAGCGCCTAGAAGTTTACCTAATGCTCCATTCACACTATTCCCCAAATTTACTCTTCTTTCTATGTCAGCGGTGTACCTTCCATCCCTGCTAAAAGCACATCCAAGATTTTTATTACCCTGCCATCTACGGAGGTTTATGAATAGCTGTTCTTTAGCTATGTCTGTAACGTTAGATTGTAAAACTTTAGTTTGTAAGATTACAGCTGTTAACCCCCCAAGTAAAATAAAATAATTAAAATATTTACAGTCGCAACAAATTAATATTTAAAGTTTAGTGTTTTTACTGTCATTCTTAGTACCAAATGAGAGGAGTCACTTGGTTCTAAGAATGCAGAAAGGGTAGATGTAATAATTTTAACTACCTCATATTTATTAATTGTGCATAAAGCGCGGACTTTTACCGTCTTCGTCAAACCTTTTTGGGTTTTAAGATGTATATATGTAAAAATTATGTTTTTTAGTTTGAATAAAAATATCTGTGTGTGTGTACTTATGTACACGCGTTAGAAGTTATACTTCTTTGGCGTATCAAGATAAAAATCTTTTCAAATATTTTATAATTTGCCTTATTCTACGTTTGTAGTAAAAACGACACTAATAATAGAAAAACTAAAATGTTGACTAAAGCTAACTTCAGGGTGTCGGTTTTTCGTGTGACGGTGTGCGCGCGCATCGTAAAAGTATAACTTCAAAACTAAAATGTTGACTATAGCTAACTTCAGGATGTCGCTTGACTATAGCTAATTTCATGGTATAGCTTTTCATGTGACGGTGTGCGCGCGCATCATAAAAGTATAACTTCAAAACTAAAATGTTGACTATAGCTAACTTCAGGGTGTCGGTTGACTATAGCTAACTTCATGGTGTAGCTTTTTCGTGTGACGGTGTGCGCGCGCATCGTAAAAGTATAACTTCAAAACTAAAATGTTGACTATAGCTAACTTCAGGGTGTCGGTTGACTATAGCTAACTTCATGGTGTAGCTTTTTCGTGTGACGGTGTGCGCGCGCATCGTAAAAGTATAACTTCAAAACTAGAATGTTGACTATAGCTAACTTTAGGGTGTCGGTTGACTATAGCTAACTTCATGGTGTAGCTTTTTCGTGACGGTGTGCGCGCGCATCGTAAAAATTTACTCTCATCATTTTTCCCTAACGCGCCAAAAGAAGTATAACTTTAAAAAATCAAGATATATGTTATTATTGCTTTTTAAATTGTTTTCTTAGTCCGCTGCGAGTTCGAGGGCGTGTCGAGTTGCGGCGTGATCCACGGCGCCCTCTACTGGTGCCTGCGGGGCGTGTTCGCGCTTTCCGTGAGCGCTGTCCTCGTCTGCATCTTCAGCTGTATGCTGGCCTATCAACTTCTGAGGTATGGAAAACTTTTATATGCTGCAATTATGATTTTATTTGATGGGAAATTTGACTACATATTGGTCATGAAATAGATTTCAGTCATTAAATTATATAGCTAGGAATATTTTTATTAAATATTGTTTAAATTTTATATAGCTTATGTTACTCAGGGATAATGTAGCATTCTAATGGTCAAACATTTTTTGAAGTAGATCCAGTAGTTTTTAAGTTTCGTTACATACATACAAATTTTTCCTCTATATTATATTAGTATAGAAGTATATATTTCAAAATATTTACAAATGAACCAATTTTTTGCTCTATGCTGAAATCGGCCGGGAAAGATTTATAACAAATGAATGGCTTGACTCATGTCTGCTGTTTTTTTAATGATATTTTTTTTATTCATGAATTACATATTTTAATATTCATGATCTTATTCCGGACGAAGACAATTCCAAAAATCATAAAAAACGACCAAGCCGTTCTTGAGTTATAAATGGTTAGATTTTCGTGTACTGGCTGAGTTCAGCAGACAGGCAGACGGCCTATTGATGGAAAGCGGTTACCATCGCCTATGGACATTTGCAACACCAAAGGTGCTACAAAAGCAATGCTGCTCTCTTAAGCGAGTCTGGAACCTGGTCACTCAACTCCAAGTTGTTATGACGGCATACTCTAGACCAGGGGTGGTAGCCATCCAGTGCCAATGCCCTACCACCTGGCAAATTGATGTCATGCAGGATTCAGACGACAAAAAAGTAAGGGTCAAGACCTTCGGAAACTACATGATGTCTAATTAAAACATCTAATTGAAAAGTATGCTTGTTATATCTTTATTACACAATATAATATCGAAACCTGCCTAAAATATTATAGAAATTGAAACTCTCAATGTGGTAGTTGAACAAAATAAATCAAATTGAGTAAACTAAGCAAGCATGTTGCGTAACTTCTTATTAAGCGACGTCAAAGCAATCTGTTGTATGTGGACTCTGTTTTCCAAAGTCTTGATAATATTTTTCAAATCCGTGACCTCTGATTTCACACATACATAATCCATAATATCAGGCACTTCATATGCTAGTCTCATTTTCCTCACATCTTCCAATCTTTGAGCCAAACTATCTGCTTGAACTTTGATAGTTTCAGACTCCTTGTCCAATGTTTTTGTCTGTTTTTGTCTAGTTTTGATCGTGTCCAAAATTCTCGTTAAATATTGATTCTGGGCCATCATAGCCTTCTTGTGAATCGTCAAATTCAAATTTGCATCACCGGTCATCTTCTTTAACTCTTCTAGTTGCTGCAACTTCTTCTCTATAATCTCCGCACATTCCCTATTTTCGATTTTGAGTTTTTCAAAATCTACAGGTCTTAGACTCTCACTCAGCTCTGCTTTAACGCGTATCTGCCCTTTCAGTTTGCTGTACTGAGTGTTTAGAGTACTTGTACGGAGTCTAAGTTTACCAATCTGGCTGTCGGCAGCTTTGACCCATTCAGTAAGGAATCTTATCCAAATTTCAGCTGGAATCCTTTGTGCTATTTTATCCCAACCGTCTATAATCACTTCCTGTTTAAATGCTTCTGTAGCTTTATCAACATCAGCCACTCTAACTCCTATTTCCTCTAACTGTGCTTTTAATAAGGCATGCTGCTTCGCCGCCTTGTCTCTTACTCGCTCCAAGCAACTTATAAGAATCTCCATCTCCGTAGAAACTAATTCGGAACGTTCCAGAACGTTGATTCTTGGACCAGATCCAAAGATTACTGTGCCTCCCAACCTCGCTGAGGATTCACCACGTCGCGTAGATACTTTCGATGGGCTAGCGAAAATTCTTGATGGGGACTGCATAGATTCCAATACAAATTTAGAAGATTGCGATTTCAAGAAGCTCCCAGCAGCTAGAGACGACGAGCTCGTTAATTTGCTGGCATAGTCCAAAGCTTGCTGGATACCGTGTATTAACGAAGGTTCTAGTCTTATTATGGTCTTCTCCAAAATCTCATTTTCTAGGTTGAGGATTTTGATTTGGTTCTTTAAGTCCTGGATTGATTTGATTAGTTCGGCGTCAGTAAGTTCGTAAGCTTCGTTCAAGAATTGGCTCATTGAGCGTGAATGTTGGCTGACGCTGCTTTTGTGTATATGGGCTGTTGACATCTTACTTCTTTATAATAACTAATTGTACTAATGCATCAAATACTTTAAAAGAAAGATCATTATAACAAAAATAGGTTACGATACCTATTGCTGCTTTGTTTACTTCCAACACTTTTACACAGAACAATAGACACATGTAGAGAGTCCAAATATATTGTTATTTTGTAGATCGTAGCTCTTTTAGCAATTTCGATGTTTCTTCGAATGTCAGATTTTATGTTGTTGATTTAAACATCTTTTTCTATATATAAAGTTTTGGATTGGTAGATAATCAAGTAAATTATTACAAACATAAACAGAGCAATACAAATCTCGTGTCTTTTGGATATCACGCACTGACATGGTACTGACAGTTTCATTCCAATTTGGAAGATAATTGCATTGTTGTTCTTTATTACCTAAGTGATAGAGTCCATTTTAAATCAAATCACAACATGAATAGGGATTTATTTACTGTTTCCATAGCAATTTGTTGTCAAGGAAATGCGTGTTTGATTTATGTATAGCTTTGACTGTTTTTAAGTGTGTGTGGAGTGTAGTTTTTATGTGAGTCAAATATAGGTCATCGGAGTTTTCTATGTTTGTCATTAAACCTTCAAGAAAAGGGTATGAAAGACCCATATTAAATAACGATGAAAACTTGATTAATGGAGGCTATTAAAGCTTTTGAAAGAAACGAGTTCTGTTCATGGTGACTTTATTAGTAACGCCATATTCAGAGGCGAATTTACTAGAAGGCTGTTCAGCAGACACGCAGACGGCCCACCTGCTGGAAAGCGGTTACCATGTCTATAGACATTTGTAACACCAAAGATGATACAAATGCGTTGTTGCTAAATGTCCCGTGAAAGTCGGTCCAGCCGTTTCTGAGATTAGCCGGAATAAATAGATAGACAAAAAGATTTAAAATTGGTTTTTTAAATATTTTGATAGATTTTCAAACTGTTTACATTCATAAAAAAAAACAAATTATACTATACTATAAAGTATGATGTAAATGTATGACGAAAGAATGACTAAACAGATATACAATGCAAATGTGGATGGATGCAGAAGTCGCAGAAGGCCAGGACACACCTTCCAGGATCAAATTGATCATGTATTAGCAGAAGGTGATGTCAGGAGCCTCAAGAACAGACGAGCGTGCATGACAAGAGCAATGAATGTCAAAGAGGCAAAAGAGGCACGTGAGGTGTGTAAGAATAGGCCTGAATGACGTTCTGTTGTCCGTGCCTACCCCGCAAGGGACCTGGCGTGAAGTTATGTATGTATGTATGTATAATATAAAATTACAAATACCCAATAAAACGCAACATAATGTTTTATAACATTTGTTTGGTAGCCATGAGCGTAAGAAGATGTACTGGGAACAGCTGGAGCTGCGATGCAGGTCTTTATACCGCCCACCTTCTGGGCAATCAGCACCCACCACCGGCCGACCTACTCAGACCAACACTGTAAGTAATTAATTATTATTAAATATTTAATGCATTTTAGTCATATTTGTGCTAATATTTATAACGATACACATAGATTTTGGCAGATAATAGCAAAATAGAGAATAGTAGAGGAGAGTAGAGGAGAGCAGAGTAATTAAGAGTATAAGAAACGAAGAAAGGAGTTGAGCGGAGCAGAGAGTATTCATGAGCAGTTGAGATATTTAGAAGTATAATAGATTATATTTATTGCGTAATGTATATACAAAGATGTTACGGTTTTCACAGTATCAATGCATTCGGCCCATGATTGGGCGTACAAAATAAAAATTACAATATTTTTTTATAAACATTTTTTACAATCAATAAATCAATACAATTAAAATTAATAATAATTATCTATAATAATAATTAATCCAAATAATAAAATGTCTGTCATTGTGAGTGGCGTGAGGTGACAGGTGTCATTTGCGACCCCAAAATGCCGGTTAAGCTAAAAGGACAGGTCTATAAATCCATTATTAGACCTGTTCTTTTATATGGCAGTGAAGCGCCTCCGCCAGGTCCCGGTCGAAGGGGTAGGCCCAAGAAATGCTGACTTGACGTTGTGAGGCATGACATGTGTACCAACGGTCTCAACACAAGGGATGCCGAAGATCGCGCGAAGTGGAGAAGAAAAAGTAGGAAAGCGGACCCTGAGCGTCGAAGTGATCGCTCCGAACGCAACCGGGATTTAACGCTCGGATGATGATGAATAAAATGTCTGTCATTACAGCATGTCAAATACATTTGACAGCTCATAATGTTTTATCGGCCATAAACATGTCTATATTATAATAACATTTAGTGGTCAGTAGCAAACTTTTTTGAAATAGAAAGGAATGAAGATATGTAGAGAAGTATACAGAAGAATCCAGAGTAGTAGAGAGGAGTACAGAAGAGGAGTGGAATATAGGAGAGACGTATGTTAATATGCATGCATATATACTTTGGAGATTAAGATTTAAGAGATTTTTAGGGTTCAAGGAATCTGTAGGTATTTGTATACTTGGTTGCTGTAGACTTGTATGACGAAAATATAAGTGTTCACAAACATATATTCGTACACAAGTGCTTCCATATGTATGTGTAAAATCTATATGTATGTCTATATACATGTTATCTATAAATATAATAAAACTGCAGAGGTCGAATTTTTGTACAATGAAAAAAATGCTAAAAACCGAGTCAGGGGGATGTAAGAAGTGGAATAGAGCTAATTTAGATTTTTTCCAATTTTTTTGTTTCTTTGTTTGTACGGGCTAATCTCCGAAACGGCTGGACCGATTTAAATGAAATTTTGTATGACGGTAGCTTACATCCCTGGTCAACATATAGGATATTATGATCCCGAAAAATTAAAGAGGTCCCGTGGTATAGTTAAAAAAACTTTAATTACCTAAACAGCTTATTAAACACCTAAATTTTAATTGAAGGAATAATAAATACTACGCGAACGAAGTCGCGGGCATTAACAAGCAATTAAATAATAACCGTTACCCTTCGTTATGCAGGCTCTGTTTGCATATTTAAAAAATCTGTCAAACCAATTTTATATATCTGTGTAAATTTTAAACTGAAAGGTAAATTAATAAAACATAATTAAGAATAATTATTTTACTGAGGGATACAGTGTAAGTTATTTATATAAAATTTCAGGCCAACTGCAGTTGTTGTACACAATGCCACCCCACGCAACCGGCGTGGGATATCAGTCTACAACACAGGTTTTGGGCACCGGGTATGTATATACAGCGTATCTCTATTTATATTATAGAAACGGCAACTTTAAGTACAAATATTAACAAGTCGTATAGCTAGAACAATACATAGCACAATGTGCGAGCGGGACGGATGATGTGCGAGCGGGATAGAGCAACTATTAATAAGTGCGCTCCCGCGTTGCGCGTGCCAGTAGTTCCTTGTCCGCTGCGATGACTAGACGTATGCAGCTCCCGTAGTGGTATCATTAGATTTTTGAAAATCGAATCGGTTTATTTAAAATAATATAACATCTTTTATTATTACTCCAGTAGATATAAAAAAAGAAAGGAAAAAATAAAAATCAATTGATGCTATACTACATGTTTTTATATTCTTTACTGTTATTAGTTATTGTGTTATTAGTTTAGTGCAACTTAAAGTTCATTTATGGTTTATTATATGTCAATTTCTGTTAATATACTTCTGTATGAAGTTAAATTATTACTTTTGTTTTCTTTGAATAAAGGCTGGAACTGCAAATCAGCGCTGCGTCAGCCCTTGTCGCAGCATAATGCTGAGTTCCAGCCTCATCAGTCCTTATGCTTTTTGTGTGTTTGGTTAACTACTTGTATATTTTTGATTTATATGTACAACTTCTTATTACGCGTATTCTGTTTTCTGTGTGTACATACATTTACGACAATAAATCTTTTCTTTGTTTCTTTCAATTTTCGTGAAGGAATGTCAAACGGGAAACTGAGAGATAGGGTTGACTTTTTAGTTAATCGATTCAAAATTTTAAGTAATCCTAGCCTGTGTCTTGACATATCAAGTTATTTGAAGCAATGTTGAATTTATAAACATGTTTTTTTAGGTCGTATAGGTAACCTGTATTCGCCTAACCCTGGGACTGGTCGAAAGACATCTGCCTGGAGCTGGTTTCCATGGCCGAGGAGTAACAGCCAGAAGTAAGTTATCAAAATTACACTATCTATAAGAGACACTGTCTCATTGAGATAGTTGCTCTTAGAGATACTATCTCTAAAACACACTATCTATAAGATACACTATCTATGAAGACACTACCTCTAAGAGATAGTTTCTCTTAGAGATACTATCTTAAAAGACACTATCTATAAGAGGTGTGGCGTTGGGCCATGTGCCCAGGCCAGCCATTCCAAATTACACTCTGGCAACACAGAATGTGTGGTTGCCATCTTGTTAGATCTTTCTTCAGAAGATCCGCTAAGCCGCACGCAATAACTATAATAATTGTATTACCATTGCAATGTAATGTGTTTATGTAACTATACGAAAATACAAAGTTTATCAACGCAAGTGATTGATTTTTATTGAATACATGGTTACCGGCAACATCGATAACCATAGAGACATTATCTCTTAGAGTTAGTTTCTCTTAGAGATAATATCTCTAAAACACACTATCTATAAGAGACACTATCTATGAAGACACTACTTCTAAGAGATAGTTTCTTTTAGAGATACTATCTTAAAAGACACTATCTATAAGAGGTGTGGCGTTGGGCCATGTGCCCAGGCCAGCCATTCCAAATTACACTCTGGCAACACAGAATGTGTGGTTGCCATCTTGTTAGATCTTTCTTCAGAAGATCCGCTAAGCCGCACGCAATAACTATAATAATTGTATTACCATTGCAATGTAATGTGTTTATGTAACTATACGAAAATACAAAGTTTATCAACGCAAGTGATTGATTTTTATTGAATACATGGTTACCGGCAACATCGATAACCATAGAGACATTATCTCTTAGAGTTAGTTTCTCTTAGAGATAATATCTCTAAAACACACTATCTATAAGAGACACTATCTATGAAGACACTACTTCTAAGAGATAGTTTCTTTTAGAGATACTATCTTAAAAGACACTATCTATAAGAGGTGTGGCGTTGGGCCATGTGCCCAGGCCAGCCATTCCAAATTACACTCTGGCAACACAGAATGTGTGGTTGCCATCTTGTTAGATCTTTCTTCAGAAGATCCGCTAAGCCGCACGCAATAACTATAATAATTGTATTACCATTGCAATGTAATGTGTTTATGAAACTATAGGAAAATACAAAGTTTATCAACGCAAGTGATTGATTTTTATTGAATACATGGTTACCGGCAACATCGATAACCATAGAGACATTATCTCTTAGAGTTAGTTTCTCTTAGAGATAATATCTCTAAAACACACTATCTATAAGAGACACTATCTATGAAGACACTACTTCTAAGAGATAGTTTCTTTTAGAGATACTATCTTAAAAGACACTATCTATAAGAGGTGTGGCGTTGGGCCATGTGCCCAGGCCAGCCATTCCAAATTACACTCTGGCAACACAGAATGTGTGGTTGCCATCTTGTTAGATCTTTCTTCAGAAGATCCGCTAAGCCGCACGCAATAACTATAATAATTGTATTACCATTGCAATGTAATGTGTTTATGTAACTATACGAAAATACAAAGTTTATCAACGCAAGTGATTGATTTTTATTGAATACATGGTTACCGGCAACATCGATAACCATAGAGACATTATCTCTTAGAGTTAGTTTCTCTTAGAGATAATATCTCTAAAACACACTATCTATAAGAGACACTATCTATGAAGACACTACTTCTAAGAGATAGTTTCTTTTAGAGATACTATCTTAAAAGACACTATCTATAAGAGACACTATCTATGTAGACACTACTTCTAAGAGACAGTTTCTCTTAGAGATACTATCTTAAAAGACACTATCTATAAGAGACACTATCTATGAAGACAATACTTCTAAGACATAGTTTCTCTTAGAGATACTATCTTAAAAGACACTATTTATGAATACATACATACATACATAACTTCACGCCAGGTCCCTTGCGGGGTAGGCACGAACAACAGAGCGCCATTTAGGCTTATTCTTACACACCTCACTTGCTTCTTTGACATTCATAGTTCTTGTCATGCACGCTCATCTGTTCTTAAGGCTCCTGACATCACCTTCTGCTAGTACACGATCAATTTGATCATGGAAGGTGTGTCGTGGCCTTCCGCGACTTCTGCATCCATCCACTTTTGCATTGTATATTTGTTTAGTCATTCTTTCATCATACATTCTTTCCACATGCCCGACCCACCGGAGCATTCCTTTCCTTACCTTCACCCCGACACTCTCTTTCAGACCAACTCTCTTTCTTACTTCGGTATTACGAACGCGGTCCGCGAGCGTCACTCCGCATATTTTGCGCAGTGCTCGCATCTCAAACCAAACCAAATTTATGAATTATTTATGAATACACTACTTCTAAGAGATAGTTTCTCTTAGAGATACTATCTCTAAAAGACACTATGTATAAGAGACATTGTCTCTAGTACTCTTACAACAGTAGCACCCAAAATGGCGACTGCAGCACCATCTTTTTGATAAAGTATCCAAATTCTGTCTAGTTTCTCTTTTAATCTGTTTATTTATTATTTTATTCATTGTACAACTTGCATCTACATATTTATTATATAATGGTGTTTCTAGGCAGATTTATGTTTATGAAATTATTTGTAAGTTATTTTTTAAATAAAAAAAACCGACAGGTGAAAATCTTCAACTGACAAGTGACAAATGAATCGCAACAAAATTTTAACTTGAAGTGTTACGGGCAGGTTGTTAATGTTCTTGTCCAATTTGAGAACCGGCCGTGACGCTTTTTCGTGAGGGCAAAATCGTAAGACCCCGTCTATAAAGAAGTTTCACTTCAAAAATAAGAAGTCTGATCTATCTACCCTCCAGCTCCCGTTGTCGTATGGGCGTAGTGCCCCAGTCTGGCGACAGCGCGTACGGTTTCTGCGAGACTGAGGCCAACGCGAACCCGCAGCCTTACGACGAGAGGGGCTTCCAGGCGAACGCGACGCAGCCTTATAGGCAGCCTTTCAACCAGGCCCAGCAGATGCCCGAGCCTTATCCTCAGGTAAGCAATTCTATTTTCATTTAATTCAAACTATACTTCACAGGTGAACATTTTTTTGAAATACACATGTACATGAGTACATATGAATTTCCCGCGGGATTCCCGGGATAAAAATATGAAACACTTGACTTAAATAAAATTTGCTGTAATCAGTGAAAAATCACATTAAAATTCGATTTCATTCTAATCTGGCAATTCTAAATCATTCCCGGAAAAACTCCCGCGGGATTCTCAGATTTGCTTTCGATATGTGAAAACCGCATCGAAATCGGCCTAGCAGTTTTTACTCTAGATATTGTTGCAGGGTCAACCGGGTTTCCCAACTTCGGGTTTCTCCGAGCAGAGTTTCAGCGAAGCGAGTGGCAGCTACGACGCCCAGACCGGAGTCTGGGGACCCCCGCCGCCTTACAGCCCTCAGGGCAGAAGTGGTAGCAGGTAAGTAAATATTCTTGAGCATAATTATTGGGGTGGTCGTTAAAAATTAAATTTCTTGCGACGCCCCCTAAAAAGATTCCTTTTAATGAAATAACACTGGGATTTTTTTAAAAAAATTTTCAAGTCAAGACATCACGTGCCTCAAGACGATTCAAGTTAAAACTAAAAATATAAGAAAAATTGAAAGATAAGCTTGAATCACGAGGAATTTTAAACTTTTTCTGAAACTATAATTTGAAATTCATCACTGAGAATGATAATACGGAAGGTATTTCATTGTTAAAACTTTTCCAATCTTAAAATAATTATTACTTCTAAGTATGAAGAAGTTTCCTGAAAAAACATGATATTACCCAAAAATTAACTTGAATCGTCTTGAGGCACGTGTTGTCTTGACTTGAAAAAATTATAAAAAAAATCCCAGTGTTTTTTCATTAAAAGGAAGCTTTTTAGGGGGCGTCGCAAGAAATTTAATTTTTAACGACCACCCTAATAATTATATTTAAACACTCTTGGCCTTACTTATAATCGTTTGTTAAATTTTAAGAAACTGCTTAGCAACCGATTAACGAAAATCTTACCCATAAACTCCTCTTAAGGATAAGAGGTTGTGGTAAAGTAACTCATAAATAACTGTCAAAAATAACCAACATCGGGAGGTGGTTTAAGTGACTGCTAAGAGGCAAGATGGCAAGTTTTATTTGAAACAGCCATTGATTAGGGGCTTAAGAGCTTAAGGCGTGTAAATAGCCCTAACATGTAGTATGCGGGCTACGATGATAAAAAGTTCGTGCCCAAAATTAAAATCTGGTGATATACTGAAGTACGCGATGACGGGCAATCGAGATAAAAAACCCATACGACAACCACTGGAGCGGCTAAAAAATATGCCCACTCACCTTATCAAAGTACGTCGTCAGATCCGTGATCACCAACAGTTCACCACACCTTCAGATAAAGTTTATTCGAACAGTATTTAAAGATTATATACTGACGTGCGCGTGCGCCTGCTCAATTAATACAGCACCGATCACGGCGATACGTATGCGAATGTCACGTATTAAAGTTCAAAAGTCTGAGCACCATCTTCACGCGAGTGGGCTGCCGCAGAGCCGTATGAGGTGAAGTTATCTGTGATCTACCCAACATCGCTAGATGGCTTCACCAAGTCTCTTATTTAAGAGATGGCTAATCCTTTCTTAATGAGATTATATTTGACGGCCTCTGTGGTTGAGCGGGCTAAGTCTTTGCCGGCCTACCTCACTGCAACCCAGAGGCTCCGGGTTCGATTCCCGGTATAGTAAATTTCGGAAACGTATTTTCTCCGCTATTTACCATGGTCTGGGTGTCTGGGATCGGCCCCAGAGTGGTCCGTTGTATATTACCCATAACACAAGCGTAACTTGCTTAACTTGGGGATATACAATGTGTGTGTTTGTCTGCAAAAAATTATAAGTGAGGGCCTCTAAAATTAAGTTGATTTTTTTCATAAATGTCAGTCAATTCTATTATTACATTGTAAGAAAATAAAACTAAATTATAAATTGAACTTAACCAGTGGTCGAAATTCGACCACAATAAAAGATTTTTTAATTAATTTGAACATTATTAAGGTTCTGTTGTCAAAGACTATACTTCTATAATCACAGATTTCGCCAAGGCTATACTGTTAATGTGACTTACAATAAACAAAGAGTATATATATATGCGTGTGTGTGTGTCAAATACATGGATATAATGTATTCATTATAATAATTAATAAATATAATAATTTAAAAAAATAGCATTCTGCATCAACGACGAAATTATATACTCCTCCGTCTGCGAAGTTTTCGTAAAAAAGAGTATACAAAGAAAAACTTTGTATAGTTTTTATTAAAAAATAATAATAATAATATATTTATACATGAAGCAAAAAGCCTCATGTATAAATATATTTATACATACTTAAAAATAAATTTATTTATTTATGCAATGCATGAAGAGATTAATGAAAGTGTGTGTACATTGTTTTTAACCTTAAAAAACGCTGTTTTTTGTTTTTGTTATTGACTTTGAGATGTTTTAGATTTTTTTTACTGTTCAGTTACTCTTGAATTTGATCACTTTTTTTGCTAGATTTTTTTTATTTTTCAAGTTTATCGAAAGTCGTAGTAAAACAAATGATCGAAATAAATTCAGAACAAAAAGTTATGGCTGTACTTGAAATAGTATCATTTGCTAGGTTTTGAAATTGTATAACAGTATGTGTGAATTACTTTTATTTGATGGCTTAACTAGATAAATATAAATTCACAGGCATCATCTTCATCACCAAGATCCAGCTGCAGCTACACTTCTTCATCATCACCACATAGACGTGCACAGAAGTTCAATGCCCATACACGACCATACAATACCCATACAAACGCATACATGCGCCAGGACATCCTATCTCATACATAACATACCTGCGGATATGAGTCGGATGAATCCGGACACTAGTCATATGAACCCGGACATGAGTCGAATGAACCCGGACATGAGTCGAATGAACCCGGACATGAGTCGAATGAATCCGGACATGAGTCGAATGAACCCGGATATGAGTCGGATGAACCCAGATATGAGTCACATGAACCCGGATACGAGTCGAATGAACCCGGATATGACTCGCATGAACCCGGATACGAGTCGAATGAACGCCGATTTTAACCATTTAAATCGTTTAAATCCGGATCTGAATCAGATAAATCGGCTGAATCCGGAGCTTAATAGGTTGAACCCTGACATGAACCGGTTGAACCCGGACATAGGGATGTATCCCCCGGATGAAATGGCGCGTTTTCAAGAGATGTGCCATTTGCCCGACCCGAGATTGAACACGTTGAGGCACGTACTCCCGTACAGGTGTCGAAGGTTGGGAGCCAGCGCCACCGAACTCCAGGGGGAATGTAGACCGGATGATGGTATCGTGATTTGTCATCATCAGAAGAGTGCCAGTAAAGGTCAGTTTTTACTTTATTCAAATTAAACTTGTTTAGAATCGTTGTGTTTTGAAACTCGATGAAACGAAAAAGCGACACTAGAGATGAACACAACTCTATCAAATCAAATTTCGCGTTTTGAAGCTCAAATATTGTAACGATATGATGATACGAAATGTGACGTCACGAAATTTAGAATCCCTCCCACCCCTTGTCACACTTTGTTTTACTTCTACTGCGTGGGAACTGCAAGCACACGAATTTTTTGAAGTGAAACTTCTTCAGAATCGTGTTTTGAAACTAGATGAAACGAAAAAGCGACACTAAAAAGAGGTAAACACATAAATCTATAGGACTAAGCCTGCGAGAGAATGAGATAGAATACGCCATATTTAATAATTTAAACACTGCTTATATAGATAGATTTGGAAATGTTCTGAAGTTTTTCGTTAATACTTCAAATTTCGCGTTTGGAAGCTTAAATATATTATAACGATATAATATACGAAATGTGACGTCACGAAATGTAGAATCCCTCCCACCCCTTGTCACACTTTGTTTTACTTCTACTGCGTGTGAACTGCAAGCACACGAATTTTTTGAAGTGAAACTTCTTTAGTATCGTGTTTTGAAACTCGATGAAACGAAAAAGCGACACTAAAAACAGGTAAACACATAAATCTATAGGACTAAGCCAGCGAGAGAAAGAGAATACATTCTATTTCATCATTTAAACACTGCTGAATATATTATGTTTAATAATTAAAACTCTATGCTCCTACAGATAAGAGTTGGAAATGTTTAAAGTTTTTCGTTAATACTTCAAATTTCATTAAAACAAATATTCCGAACTTTATTAATTTTATGTTCATATCTCTTTCCAGTATCAGATCAGAGCAGTGACTCCTGTCAGAAGCAAGGGAAGGAGAATTTAGGCTTCCAGAATGATAAGCATTCACCCATCAGGTAAATTTTCTATTATTATTTGACATTTTTCAAATTATTTGCAATGTATGTATAATTAGAACGTTTCACATGGTTTTGCAGGCTTTTTTGGGTTCACATCCCGTGAAAATTATCTCATTTTGTCTATTATTTACTATTAACTATCATATTGTGATATTTTAAACTTTCTATTTGTTTTTTCAATTCACTGAGACTATATGGCGTTACACTAAACATTAGCCTTGATCAAAATAGTCAAAATTCAAAGTTACTTTTTTTAAATACGTAATTTATACAGCAAGTGAAACTTGGATTGACTTGGTCTGTATGTATCTATATCGAGTTCTTTATATCAAATCATTCATTCGTTCCATCATTCACCCGTTCCTTACTTCATTCATCTTGACGGATCGTTAAGGGAATGAAACGACTCGATTATTCATAAAATTTATAATTTTCTGTGTAGTATCTACATGGTCAAAATAATTAATAACTGGGATTCAATTCTAAAAGATTTAAATTAATAAAATATTTTCTTGATTACTTTTCTTTCTGGTAAGTGACAGCTGTCAAATCACAATAATTTTGCATAATCTTTTCCTGACCGGCCAGTGAGCGAAAGAGGTTTATTTCGCCACAGTCTTTTCGTTCCTTTTTTTAATATTTTCATTCCTTCATTCACCTTTTCGTTCCTTCGTTCACCTTTTCGTTCCTTCGTTCATCTTTTCGTTCCTTCATTCATCTTTTCGTTCCTTCGTTCATCTTTTCGTTCCTTCATTCATCTTTTCGTTCCTTCGTTCATCTTTTCGCTCATTCATTCATGCAATTGAATGATCTTTTCAGGTCTTCAATGCAGGACTGTCGCGCTGTCAATCAGAATGCTGAATCGGAGGTCTACTTCGCCGATGTGTCGAGTTGTTGCAATGTTTCGCTTAAGGTACTATACATATATCCATAACCTGTTAGACGCCCACTGCTGGACGTGGGCTTCTCCTTTATCTCACTTATTCCGAAACGTAGATATTTTCTTTATTTCCGGGAGTCTGTATAGATTGATATCAATAACAAAACTAACGCAGTCGATGAAACCCCATATATGGAGTGAAACTAAAAATAATAATATTGCAGTCTCTTTCTATTTTAAAATCAAAACAAATAGATAGATAACAATTTATATAATGTAACCAATATGTTGCCAACCCCAATTTCTCGCACTAGCTATATATATACTCAATAAGGTTAATAAGCAAATTATGGTACATAGATTCATTAGCCGTAGTGTTAAAATTAAATCGAAAAACTGTCTACTTTTCATTATGCTGCCACCGAAGCGTTATTGTAATGTATTTATGTTGTGATCATAATCATTCTCAACGTTACAGACATGAACACTTGCACGCAGATACGCGCACACATATACCGTATGCACATACACTACACTACACATATACCACATATATATACACTACACCACACAAATACCACATACATATACACTACACCACACACATACCACATACATATACACTACACCACACAAATACCAGATACATATACACTACACCACACAAATACCAGATACATATACACTACACCACACATATACCACATACATATACACTACACCACACACATACCACATACACATACACTACACCACACATATACCACATACATATACACTACACCACACATATACCACATACATATACACTACACCACACACATACCACATACATATACACTACACCACACATATACCACATACATATACACTACACCACACACATACCACATACATATACACTACACCACACACATACCACATACACACATATTATACGCACACAAACTAGCACACGCACAAGAGCAGACACGCACACGTGCGCGCGCGTAGCCACACACACAATGCTTACATCGTAGACATAGACACTCTGTTACTGATTTGTTTTTATTGCTGTATATATAATGTATGAAATATGAGAGGGCACTGATTCCCGAAAGGAAAACCAAGTGCCTATCCCGGGAATTAGGGATATTACTCGCTGTATCTGATTTTTTGCAATAAAAATTATTATTATTTTTACTTTAGAGCAAAAACAAAAATTAATTTACAGACTAGACTGTAATATCCAATTGTGCACAATGATGGATTAGAAATGTGCATGTTTGCTATTTTTTTATTTAGGTTTATGGCTTGGCAGCTAGGCCTTTAAGCCAGATCTTAGTTTACAATATAGTTTCTTCATTTTCTTAAGCCTATGTGTAGCATAGCTGAACTGTAGCTAATCAGCTAGTGCCAGTCAACGGAGTTCTTGTGATATGTTTGCTAATTTTATTTCCAGGCCGAGTGTTGTATGAACGCAAACGTGTCGGCGTTGGTTGGAACGATCGAGAACCATCCAGAGTCGACGTCGGAATCGGACACGGGCTCGTTCACGTTGACGCGACAGCAGCGCCCCCAACCGCAAGTCGGCTCCAAACGCCGCCCAAGACAGACAGACAAACACACGAAGAGTCAAGAGAAGATCCGGCAAGCGCTCAACAGCTCGGTAAGACTGACCGAACATCAGATAGAGCAGTTGAACAACACCATGCGAATGAATGAACGAATCGAACGAATGAACGAGACGAGAACGAGCGAGAGAATGGATCCTCGTGACAGGTTGAACGAGACGAGACTGAGTGAGCGGAACGATTCGCGTGACAGGTTGAACATGAACGAGACGAGAATGAGCGAGCGAATGGATCCGCGTGACAGGTTGAACGTGAACGAGACGAGACTGAGTGAGCGGAACGACTCGCGCGACAGATTGAACGAGCGCACGTGCGAACTGAACGAGTGTAGGATCGACAGAATGAACGATTCGAGGCACAATGAGCGGTTGAGTGAGCGGATGAACGATTCCCGGATCGAAAAGGTGACCGATTTGAACTCCAGCGTCGTCAGATGTGACGGTAGTCCGCGGTCTCATATACTGCTACGACTACCGAAGGTAGAGAAACCGGAGTTTTTCGTACCGCCACCGCCGGTCATATCGCCGATATCTCCGAAGACCGAGGAGTCTTTGTTGTCCGATGACGATAGACCGGAAAGACCGGAAAGACCGATAGATCAGGTCTACTCGAACGATCCGGAACCTTCTAAATGCCTCAGTCCTGATGCTCAGTACGAGCAGGTGGGGGATAATGGGGGTACCTTGGAACCTAACCACCACCATTGGCACAGTGACACGAACACCATGGATTCTGGATGGCAAAGCGGTGAAGACAGGCATACCACTGATTAAATTTACAGGGTTCCTATGCTAGAAGAAACTTCTTTTAATACTAGTTGTTACCTACGACTTTGTCCACTTTTATTTCTCATATCGAGGGGTGAAAGGCTATTTGACATGATGGTTTTCTTGCATCCAAATGTCTCAATCTTTAGCAATTATAATGAACCTGGTTTCCAATTAAAAACTACAGATTTTTTCTTTTATATATTTAAACTAGCGACCCGACCCGGCTTCGCACGGGTGCAATGCTGATACAAAATTAAATACACTACAGAAAAACTATGAACGTTATACATATAAACCTTCCTCTTGAATCACTCTATCCATTGGAAAAAACCACATCAAAATTCGTTGGGTAGTTTTAAAGATTTAAGCGCACATAGGGATATAGGGACAGAAAAGGCGACTTTGTTTTATACTATGTAGTGATAGTGATATAGTATATAGTTTATTAAATGTTTTTTATTATTATTATCACTAAAAGCCGTTAAATAAATTACATAATTTAAAAAGTCTTTTTTTGGAACATTGAAATTTCAAACTCCTCAGTCGACTCGATTTCGCAAATGTCGCTTAAAACAAATAACCTTTGACCCCTCGGTATATTCAGCCTGAATTAAAAACAGCTATAATGTTTCAGGGTCTTCCTGAATGAGGTTCGCACATTACCACATTTTTGAAGATATAAACGTATATACAGTGTAAACTCTATGTAACGACACTGAAGAGACTGTCCATTTTATGGCGTTATAGAGAGTTGTCGTTAAATGGAGAGAAGGCTGTCTTTTGACGTCTTTTGCTGTACTAGTAATTTTGTTGGATTTAACTTATTCATATGTGATATTGAAGCATCTTGGTGATAGAGGAAGTACTTCGAAATTTCGGTATACATAATGCCTACAGTCGAGTTTATTACGCGATAGGATAATAAAGCGAACGTACACAGCTGCGCAGTTTTTACTAATTTTAGTAACTTAAAAGGTACTTTTTATTACTTAATTGTTGTCGTTATTGAGAGTGGGTGTAATGCTATATAGAGTGTATCTTTGTATGGAAGATAAGCTAAACCAACCAGAGCAAAGTGTTTTCGACCCTTAAGGGAGCTTGTCGTTAAATCAACTGACGTTACATGGAGTTTACACTGTAATTCATTTACGATAAATCTTTATAACACAAATCTCATCAATAAAGTCACGAATGTTTCACCTAAATGTTTTATTTTGATTTCATAATGCATTTCTATGTATAAAAATCACTTAAATAAAAAAAAGGTTCTATTATATGAAACCTTGTCTTTGAATCGAAATATTTTTTGTAAATCACTCGTGATTTTGTTATTGAGATTTGTGTAATACAGATTTGTCGGAAAGTAATTTCTATCAACTTATATCTTCAAGATGTTAATAATAATAAAAGAAGTAATAAACCCCGTTTAAGTAGTCCCTTAAAAACGTATATTATTTATTTCTCACCAAAAACAAATATTTTTAATCCGCTCGCTAACTATCGAGATCTTTTAATTCAATATAATAATATCGATTTTTTTTAGAGGCAATAAAATCTTTTGTTTCTGATGTAAGTTGGCGTTTAAACATTTACCGCCTTATTCATAATAGCTATGCGTGGTTTATTGCCTTGTTAAATTGAAGTTAAAAAGTGTTTTTCATAATCGAATTTAATAATGTCCTTTATTATGATAAGTTTTAAAAACTAAATTAAAAACTCACTGAATGTAAAATTGAAATAATTCAACAGATTTATTTTTTAAATTCTCTTATGAATAACTTTTATCTGGTCATTGATAAATCGATGATATTAGACGGTTCATCTGTCTTTCAATTTGGTGGAATCAACCAGTGTGATCCGTGTAAACAGAGAATCGAGTCGTTCAATGTCATTGAACGTCGTGTCCTTTCATTTTAATTAAGCTGTTTCAATTTGGTTGTTCCGTCTAATATTAGCATAATTCTACAAAAGACGTGTATTATTTGAAACAGGTCATTTTAAAGACAAATGAAATTATATTTGTGATGTGTAAAAATTTAATACTCTTTTAAAAAATAATTATTACTACTTTTTATTAAGAAATTTGTATTTAAGAATTTGTTTTTTTATTTAAGCTTATCTCTACGCCTATTAAGAAGGTTTGTTTTGTACCATATGTCACATATCTTGAACGACATAGAATTTGCAAGTAGTACAACTGAAGCGATCCAGTCGGGCAAAACCCTACCACCTTTGGGTTCTTTGTTCTTTCCTCGTTCCTGCACGAATAAATGAAATGCTTGTTCAGAAATATAGATAATAGGCGTATAGTTAAAGCTTTCTTCAGCATGGCAAAAATACTCAATTATAGTCGCCCAGTGAAAATATATCTTTTAAAAAGTTTCTAAATGTATACTATGTCCAGATGGAGCTACTTGCCATTTCTTGCTTTTTCAATGAAAAAAAACAGTATTTTATCAACTTTTTAATACAACATATTTTTTAAACTACATCAATAAAAACATGAAGACATTATTATATAAAGAAATAAAAAACTTTATTTGAAGAAATAGTGACGCAGTTACATTATTATACACAGCATAATTGGACCTACTTATGCAAAATGGAACCAACCTTCATATTGACAGTTTTGAGAAAAAGCCGTTTTTATTAAAATTGTAACATACAAATAATGTGTATATATTGTGGAAAAAAATTTAGAATATAGTACATTAGAATATCCTAAATATATTTTTTTGCAAAATATTAATAAAAACGGCTTTTTCTCAAACCTGAGTATGTGGGTTGGTTCCATTTTGCATAAGTAGGTCCAGTTTTAAATTTTGTACGCCACATTAAAAGCAAACAAGGTTTGCACCCAGCATAATGCTGTGCCGGAATTATATTCTGACACAACGCTGTTTTTCAGTGCATACCTTCCTTTTGGCGTAAGACCAAAACGACCCAATTTTGTTGAATAATAAATAATAATTAATAAAACCAATTGGGATTGTTCACTTTTTTCAATTTAGCTTTTTGAAAAACCATTTCGACGAATAGTGTTCCTAATCATTTCTGTCTAGTTAAAATCCAAAAAAACTTACGATCTTCTTGTATTTTGTAAGAAATGCGTTTGACCTTTATTTGACCTTACTAAATCCAATCAGGTGGGCCGTCTGCCTGTTTGCCTGCTTCAGGTGTATAAAAAAATCTAGCTGTACATTATTTGATTTAAGTTCTATAACATGGAGTTTCCCTAAAGACCACTTTAAAAAAATTAACGATAACTATAGAAAATAATAATGGTTGAACACGAAAAATTATAAGCCTAGCGACAAAAAACACTAAAACACACGATACGTAATGAGAGTGCGAGACAGTGACATTTAAATAGTAGTAGCACAGATTACTATGATTATATATAGATAAAACTCACTTTTATTATTTTTGTTTTCTAGGCAAAGAAATCAATGTAAACTTGTCCCTTATGACGTCATCGGAGAAATAATTTTAAAATCGAATTATAAAAAAACTAACGCTTAAAATACAAAAATATTCAAATTAGTATCTTAAAATACCCTATTTTACGTAATAAAAATATAAAATCAGAGGGTAATTTTTTGTGAACAATCCCCATTCTACTTATGTAATATTTAATTAGTGAAACATCTATTCGGATGCAATTCGATAGAGTGCTTGCCGAATATTTTGAATCAATGAATGAAATCTTAATTTGTATGAAACTTGAAAATCAAGGTCTTATGATAGTGAGAACATGTTTCGCCATTTACTGGCATAAAAATTTTCTTATACCCTAGTATGGTTTATAAACATTTTGTATTTTTACTTAATTCTTTTGTATCATTACAATTTGCTGCGCAATTTCGTCACCTTTGTGTCAAAGTTATTACAACATTCTGTTATCTATCTATCTATTTTAGAGATGTGGAATTACTTACTGTTCCCAAACTAGGCGATGCCTGTATTTTGGAGACGAGCGTAACTTTTACGTATGCGTGTGTATGAATTTCATATCACAGTATTTAGAGATAAAGAACTTTTACATTTTTTTAATACTGTTACATGCCGTCAAAAAAATGCGCACACCTGCCTGTCGTGAAAACGCAGTTTATTTATTATATTTACCCTTCTTGCATTCGGAGTTGTTTACTTCGTGTTTAAAATTTGCAATTAAGAAAACATCCTATTGTTATAGTACTTGTTTTATGGCCGTCATTAGTGTCGAACTAATCCTTGTTGTTATTGCGTTGCGTCGAAGCTTGCCAGGTGTGCGGATTAACTCAGTGAACGCGGTTCTTTGATGTGTTGTACAGTTTAGTATAATACAATGTCCGAACGGAGGGGTGGGGCAGTCAAGCGACGACTACGATATGAGTAAGATGTACATTCGATGAGCGATATTGTGACGGATTTTGCGCGTGTTATTGAATCGTGCAGTTTCTACTGGCTGTGTCCAGTCATATTTGTGCCTGTTTTGTACGTGTTTGTGCAGCTCTAATAAACTCTACAGTAATTCTAACGGCATTTTAATTCGAGTCCTGTGTAGCTCGTAACAATATTTTCAATATCTTCATGCGTTAGGCTAATTACCCATGTCTAATGTTAAGTCATCAAAAAGAACGATAATAAATATTTATAGCGCCATCTTGATAAAACATGTAAAATTTGGGTACTTTATCAGAGATATGTTTTTTATTGAGCGATTGTGACTCAGTATTTTTCTTCCATGCCTTTAAATATGTAATTTAATTAGTATTTGTTGTGATTGTGCGGTATAATGTGCCAAGTAGATGAATTTGTATTTAGGGGGTAATGTTTGAAGTGAAACTATATATGATCTTCATAAAATATTTTTAGTGTTGCCAATTAGATGTTTTTGTTAACTTCTGATACTTTTTTTATAAGGATTATAAATATATTATCGTGAACTGTAATTAATTTAATAAATATTATAGACAAACTATTTGAAATTGTTATCCGGCTCGAAGGATCAAGAATTATGAACTGTCCTAATTGTATCGAATAATAACAAAAAAGCTGGGAAACGATGGTGACGCTTATTGGGGCTACGAAACATTGACGAGAAGATATAGAATATTAAAAAAAAAGTAAAAAGGAATTTGTAAGATGAAATTACTTCGTTGTTTTGTAGCATAATTCAGACACTTCAGTCAGACCGATAGACACAAAATCTTAAAACGGTCATTTATTATTAGGCATCATTTAAATAGGAAATTTTCACTTTTATTTATCGGATAGATTAAAATAATAGATAATAAATTATTGCGAGGTCTTTTATAGTCGATTGAGATCTTTGTAAAGTTTTTAAATTTTTTTGTTCTTCATTCACTCATTCGTTCCCATTCACTAAAGACTTGCCTGTCAAATATTAAGCAATAGGAAGGGAAATGGACAGTTGGTATGTACGATGTAGGAACTCGCCATTAATCTTTTGACTAAGTTATTAAATACAACTGCCACTTGCCATACGTTATACTTTATTTCTATTTATCCAAATTTGGAATATAATCACTTTTTTGTAAATATTTTTCTATTTCATTGTTTAATTTAAATGTCTAATGTCCCTGCTACACATGGGATAACATTTGTATTAGTGACTGTGTGATGTGTCAAGCATATGTAAAACAAGGGTTTGGTGCCTTTTTTAAATGCGACACTGTTAAAGGCGTTAAACATTGACACATAGCTCATGTAACAGCGTAAACTCTATATAACGTCACGGAAGTGACTATGCATTTTATGGCGTTATATGGAGTTTTCGTTAAGTGGAGGTTATTGAGGCTTCTTGGTGACAAAGGAAGTACTTGAAAATTGCAATGATTATCGAAAATGATTCACAAAAATTCACAAACAATTGTTTTTCAACAATACTGCAATTTAGCTTATCATTCATTGATATAATATGGACGTGTACATAACTTTAATGTCATTGGTTCCAACTATAAAATTTGCTTGTTTTGCATATAAGAAATATTATAATTCAGGACAGTTTTGAAAGTTCGTAGACGATTTTTGAAAGTGTGATCTAAATCTTTGTCTTTTAAGCTCGCAAGTGTCTCCATCTATTACTGTATGTTGGTATATTTAAGTATTTTTTAAAGATAGCAATTTTTTGATTTTAATGGAATTACATTGTACCTATATTGTTAGAAATCAGTTATTAATAATGGTTCTATTAAAAGACTGAAATATTATTTTTTGGTGTTATTATTTTTACCTTTTATCCAATTGTGAGAAAGTGGGGATAAGTGACTGGTGTAATGTGTGACATAGGTGGTAGGGTAGGTTTGCCTGTTGGGTAGTGTTAACATAGTTAAATTTAAAGACCGGTCACAGCACTAGTTTTTAGTATATAGTTGCATATTGACACAACACTATTGTTCGGTCACTCCGCTGTCATATCTCAACCTACGAATACAGTACTCCATTAATTATTGAGTTTAATTACTTTAAAACCTTAAAATCACATCAGGTAGCTATCACCTCTGATCTAGAGGACGGTCCTATGCGAGCTATATAGATTTATGCTGGTGTGCACCGACACTTAACTATTCCACGGGAACTCTTTAATTTTTCGGGATCAAAATGATTCTATATATTGACCAGGGATATAAGCCACCACCGTATAAAATTTCATTTAAATCGGTCCAGCCGTTTCGGAGATTAGCCACTACAAACAGATAAAGAGAGAGAAAAAATTTGAAAAAAACTTCTATTTCACTTCTTAACATACCCCTGACTCGATTTTTAGCATTTTTTTCCATTGTACAGAAATCCGACCTCTACAATTTTATTATATATAAATAAAGATAATGACGTAAAGAAAAAGTCTTGTTGTTCGTATTTTTTTATTAAATCATTAGTTTTATTGACAGTTACATAGTTAAATATATACAAAAAAATATTAAATAAAAAATGAAATTAAGAGTATCCATTTGCAAAGTTTATTGTCAAGACATTATTATGTAAAAAAAAATGTATTTCACAGGACTAGTGGACTTATATGTGTATCGCTTCACCAACGTAACTATGTACCTAATTATGAAGAATAAAATTATTTATATTTAATAAAACTACGTTTTAACGGTTATAAGCGCGGGTTAATTTATTATTATTATTTCTTTTTCCTTCCATTCATTTTAATAAATTTTTTTTGGAACTAGGCATGTTTCTTGCGCCGCTTCTTCTCTGCAAGCCACAACATGTTGTGAAGCGGTGGTAAATTAGATTAGGCTCCCATAGAGTTAATAATAACCATAAACAAAATTAAAACGAAATAATTAACCTCCTGACGCCCGGGTTGTTCAACGCTTTCATAAAGTAAACGCCCAAAGTCCTTAAAAAAGGTTTCAATGGCGAAAACCCAAGACTTTGAACTTTAAAATTTTTATCTTACAGTAATCGCACAAGTATGATTTTTTTTCCTTACATCAGGTGAATGAGGAAAAGCAAAAAAAGGGTAAAAATAGATTACCTTTTGGTAGGCCTTTGGGTCAAAAGCACTAGATTACAAACAAGAAACTTTATCACATAATTTTTTTTTCAACTATCTTCAAAACGATTAAAATAAAATTTAACTTTAAAAACCAATTTAATAACAAATAATCCTTTAAAATTAAGAGAAATAATTATTTTATTATTATTTACTTAAAACATTCGAAACAATCATGATAGTGGTTATATCCCCAAAGGCCTATTAAAAGATCTTAAAGTTTGAATTATGATCATTTTCACTATATCTCAGATCCATATAAAGTTTTGATGTAAACAGCAAATATAGTACATGAGCAACTATTTTTGATAAGCATATGAACACAAATCATAGAGATTTCATGAATAAGTTAAGATTAATTTTCACACTCGATGATCTTGTTCCATTTTAAGTCAAGAAAGACAAATTTCTTTTGTGTTTTTGGCACTGGTGCTTGGTCATACACAAGCAAAAAGCTCGAACATACGTTCGGAGATATAATATTTTAAAAAGGTGGTAACTTAAAATTAGTAACAACGGTTAAAGTTGGGGTACCTAGAATAGTACCCTGGGCATTAATTTGACGAAATTGGATTTAGTGTTGGGCTTTAATCATTATTTCATTGAAGTACTTTTTTAAGGACCGTGGGCGCTAGGAGGTTAAAATGAACAAGTTGGCGGTAGGCTAAATAAAAACTTTGACAATACACGTTAGACAAATGTCATCTTTGTCGTCCGTGACCACGGCCACTGAAAAGCGGCCGAAACGTCGGAATAACCAAAACTTAATAAATTACCACGCTTAAAACCGTTAAAACGTAGTTTTATTATGTATACAAGTCATGAAAACTTAAGAAAATATTATTATTTATATTCCTTAAAAATCTGACAGATTCCAAAAAGTTTTATAGTTCTGGGCCCAATTCTGCTATTCAATATTTTGGCGTTGCGAAGGTATTCAAAGCAGGAGTCCATTGCGATAGTATCAAAAAGAAATACTACCTAAATTTAAAAAAAAATCGGAAGTTTCGCTTATTAGTATTTTTAACCGACTTCCCAAAAGGAGGAGGTTCTCAATTTAGCCGGTATGTTTTTATTTTATTTTTATGTAGGCACACTGATCACTCTGAGATTTATGATCCGCTTTACGTGATGCTTCTTTAGTTTGATGCGGAATAGTTGCCATTTGGTCCCCTAAAAATTTAACATAGTTTGGCCCAGTAGTTTACATTTTACGATCCTTGTTTTGTTCCCGTTTCTTGGGACCTATATTTTGTAAGACGCGCGGAACCTTTCGTAGGCCTACCCATTGTTAGACACTAAAAAGTAACAAATAAAAAAGAAAATCGTTTAAAAAAACGGACTTCAAAAACTAAAAAGCATAAAATAACTTATGAAAATTACTAAGCTTTACTTTTTAGTTTTTGAAGTCGGTTTTTTTGAACGAAGTTTTTTTTTATTACAAAGATAGTGTGGAGTGCCAGTGGCATGCCATTGTAATTGGCAGAACACCAGAATCGGGCGAACCTGCGATTGAGACGATATTGTACGGCGATTTTGACGCGATAGTGATAGTAGAATTCGGCCCCTGGCTACAAGTCTTTTATTAGTAGAATTCTTCACAATTGATCTTAATTATGCAAAATGGAACCAAACCACATACTGACAGTAAAGAGAAAAGGCCGTTTTTATTAAAATTTTGCATACAAAAAAAAATAATTAGAATGTCGTATATTATATTTTATCCCATATATTCAAGTACAATTTTAATGAAAATAATTTCAAATTGGATTACCATAGGTCATGGATCTTGTTAGTTTATTATACTCTTGGTGTGTTGTGGGTTAGTTACTTTGTAATAAAATATTCTGTGAATGTTGTCAGATCGTTATGATTCTTATTGAGTCGAAAGGAGGTGCTTTTTGAAAGCCTTCTGCATCCTTAACCCAATTTTGGCATGTTTTTGGGTTGGTTCTGTTTTGCATAAGTAGGTCCAATTATTGTATCCATAATTCTACAAAAAGTCACGTGACAAAAGGAATCTTAAACTGCATGATGAGCGTGTTTCATGCTAGATCGTATCTTCACTTGACATCAGATGGGATAGCTGTTAAACGCGAACCTATACCATGATAAAAAACAAGTTGAAATAATGAGGTTCTTAAAGAATCCTACAAACTCACCCTAACTCAATATGAATAAGACAGAAAATCTTCACAAGTTCAAAAAGCTACTAAAAGGGCATTATATTATAACAAGGTGCACAGTTGCTTTGATGCAGTAATAACAACATTATTTAATTGTGAATTTTATATAAAGATTTAAAGTTAATTAAGCACTTAAAGTTACTATTTAAATCACTTTTCTTAACTTAATACTAAATAATTGTTTAAAACGTTCAATGTCTGCAGCGGTTGGGGGTTTATTTAATCTATAAATTTATAGACGAACGAATCTAGTTCGGTCTGATTTGATTCGATGTATGCGTTGAAATTTCGTCGACAGACGGATTTAAGGAATTAAGAAGTAAATGTGGTTTGCTATCTCGCTCGCACATTATCACATTTTAGAAAATATAGATCCCCAGAATTTGCTTACGTTAAAACTGTATTACACAAATCTTAACAATAAAATAGATTTTTGAAGTGGAACTTCTTTATCGGCGTTGGAAAAATTACCGTCACATTTTTCCGTTACGCGCCATCTTTTTATTCTTCTATTTATTTAACCAATTTAAAGAAGTTTCACTTCTTACATGTGTACACTAGTACACGCACACATTTTTTTTTGTAAAAGCTTCATAATTTTATTGTAAGATTCGTGGAATATGCACAGAGCTGTTAGAAGTAAATTCTATGAATGCATATTTCAAAAAAATGTAACGTGCATGAAACCATGAATATTCTAAAATACCCTAAAATCTAAGTTACCATTGATTTCTAAAGCTTTACACTGTTTTTTCTAAGTAAATAAAACAAGTGACACCTAAGCGTATAATATAGTTTTTCTCAAATCTTCTTAAATTTATTTTCCTGGGTCTCATTGTGATTTTAAGTGTTGTTTATTGTACTTAAATACAAATTTAAAACAGGCTCAAATTTAATGCAAAATGGAACTAATACTTCGGTTGTGCAAGTTTAAAATCTAACAAATGACATTTTATTTTTAAATATGTGCTTGTAATTTTTTTTTTTTTGTGATTTTATCTTATTAGGTATTTACTGATATATTGTGCTTGCCAAAACATGACTATTAGAATATGATATGGCTGCCAAAAAGATTAATAGTTTTAAAATGGCATTATTATTAAATAGCACTGAAGTTCATGTAATCTTTTTATGTAGTGGTGTAAAATCTCTTGGATTGCACTTGCTAGGTTTTTGATTGTATACCTCATTTGCGAAAAATAATCAAAAAATCACTGGAAATCCTTTTGTAATAAGATCGTTATTGTTTGTTACCATTTAATATTATTAGTTTAGAACATTAATAACTATTATTGGTATGAGATTATCAATTAATGAAACTAAGTCCAATGAGTTATGGGGCAGTTTATTCTATATTATTCTCCTATCTTTACTTAAGCCAAATAAAATTCCATAACAATCCTCACATAAACGTCAAAAAGTAATTTGAAACTAATGACTTTAGTCTCAATTTTGAGAATTCAAACGAAAAATATAACTAGTAGTAATTTTTAAATTATGAGACAGTAATATTTTGAAAAAATAGCACCTTTTTAAGAATAACGTAGACTGAGGGCCGGTTGCATAAATTTATTTAAGAAACATAAAAAGTATTTAACACCCTTAAATACAATTGCATTTTGCACAACGCAAAATTTGCCGCTGAATATGTTTAAAGAACTGTCAATACGTTCTGTGTAAATCGTATTTACGCAGTTTAATATAATTAACTAATTTTATATAATAGCGATCATTATGCAAGCGGCCCTTAGTCCATCATTCATTACTTTTATATGAGGTCTGTACGCTCGTTAAAATAGGTTATTCATAGTCGCTTTAATAAATAACACATTTTTAACGATTTATAAGCGTAAAATGTAAAATAAGGACTTTAGTAATTGGCCAATACATATGACTTACGAGACAACGGGATCAGGTCGTGTAAAGTGCCCCCAAACTCATTACGACACCAGACCAGTAAACCCAGACTTTACTTAACCAAAGTTAATATTAAAGTTATTAATATAATAAAACTATAGCTTAACCCGCTGGCTTTACTCTCGTAGGGTGTTGAATGTAACACTAGTATGTTGCCCTGGGTTTGTTCGGCTACAGTTGCCTCAGTTCCGTCCAGATCACCCAGTTTCTGGTTAGCCACTTTTAGTTTCCTTAGTTGAGCTAAGTAGTCTTCTGAAAAAAAAATGACACTATGGTTTGACAGCTCCTATGGTTGAGATTACCTCCCCCCAACGCAGAGGCTCCGGGTTCGATTCCTGGTATAGTAAATTTCGGAAACATATTTTCTCCGTTATTTACTAGTCTGAGATCGGCCCCAGAGTAGTCCGTTATACAGTGTGAGTCTTCATAATGTGCATATATCGAATTTAGGGAATGTATACCCCATTTTATCGACGGAAAAGATATTAAAAAAAATCTTTTTTTTTTATGGATTTTTAAACATTTTTTCGCTACAGTGACTCGTGTGTAATTCTTTTGTATTAATTATCGTCCCAAATAAACCATCCCTAAGAAAATAATAAATTGCGCGTTCGGAGTGCTATCTTTTAACACTTGATAAAGAAAATTGTGTTTTAGTTATAAACATGCAATTTTTTCTGTTGGGTTGCGAATACGATGAATATTATTCTAAAGTAATAAAAAAGGTAGATAATGTGGGCGTTTTATTGAGAATTTTTACGATTATTTTAAAAATTGAAGAAAAATAAACAGTTTTTTTTGTTAAAAAACATGTTTATTTTCAATTGAGGCTAGTTTTTTTCCACAATTTTTATTTTATTAGGCCGCCTAATTACTTCCGATCATGATGGAGTTTGTTTCACCGTGATAGATCATTTAGTATAAAAGTTACACCGTTTTGTTTACACTGGAATCACAGCAGCGAACAAAACGGTTAAAAAATCCATAAAAAAATAGATTTTTTTAGTATCTCTTGCATTGATAAAATTAATTATATATTCCCTAATTTCGATATGTGTACATTATGAAGACTCACACTGTATATTACCCATAACACGGGCGTAACTTGCTTAATTTGGGGATATACTCCTGTCTAAATTGTTTTATATATCAATAATGTGTTTAGTTCTGTTAATTTACCAAGAGATGGCGCCACCGGCGTTTTGCATCGCGATATGGTTTATGTATCGTGTAGTTACTTGTATTATTTGATTTTGTCAGTAAAGAGTTCTCACGTGTTTGCATTTCAAGTGCGAGTGTTTGTTTTTTATCCCTGTGTATAGTGAATTGTGCAGTGCTAACAACTACAATACATGTGTTTGTCTGCCGATTATTAAAAACAAAAGTTTTTTTTATATAATCGTGAATGAATAGTACGATAGAAACCGGTCATGCTCAGTCCAAAATTGACTGCAAGTCTCATCGAAAAATTACATTTTTATTTCCAACCCCAATCTTGTACTCTGATTTTTAACTACACTGGTCGGCAAACAGTTAAAAAATATCGCTTCTAACTATTGTGAATTTTTTAAATAATTTTCGACACTTCTGAATATAAATATAGTATTTAATTTTTTGTACTACAACCTCAATTCATGTTTTAAATTAAAAAAAAATATACGTGATAGCAAGAAACCCAAAGCAGATCTAATTTTATATATTTATCAGATTTTTATTTTAAAGGATTTGGTTGTGTGGAACTTTCCGTCAGTTTGTTGCTAGGCTTACGCAGATGAAGAAAGAACTATCTAAAGATGTGGATTCCAGCAGACGGGTTGGGTTCACATATATATCCCCGGATGATTTCCTGGATGATTTGAATGGTTAATTAAGGTGACCAACTGTACTCATTTACTGAGTTTTGTACTCTTTTTTCGGAAACCCTACTCTTTTCATATCCTGTACTCTGAAAAACTGTATATCGAAGAATGGATAGTGAACTTTGGAGCATTAAATTGTTTCAAATGGGCCCTTCTAAATAGTAAAATTGAATGGAAAGAAGTTTCTTCAGCAGTCGAATTTGTAATGAAGGAATTAAAAGATATTGTTATTAATGACAATTTTCTCTTTGAAGAAATTCGAAGAGTAAATTTATATTTAACTGAGAAAAATTGAAGAAATGGAACGATGAGAAAATAGAACTTGACAAAAGATGGGTAGAAATCTTTCAGCATTTTAGAGTAGAACATATCCCATATTTAAAAGAAAATAAAGTTTTTATCGTCTTTTCTTTTTTTTTTCACCTATAAAATACTTGCAAAGTGTACTTTTTTTGAACAAAAGTAGTTGGTCACCTTAGGTTAATGTGTTTAGGAATATATTTAAGACTTATTTATAACAACTGAAATTGGCTTTGAGTGGAAAAAATACATATTCAATTAATTATCGAAGTTTAAAATTCACGACAATGATCTGGTAATTTTGTCGCCGAGACGTTTTTTTGTGCACCGGAAAGTGTACATTTTGAAGAGGACGGGATTTATTTAAATAGGAGATTGTATGTAGCCGAAAATTTAAATATGTGGAGTTTTAAACAGTCGGTTAGGTTAGGTTTTGTGTAGACTAAAGCGCCAGAACCGACTGGTAACCATTCATTACTTATCTAATATATAAAATTCTCGTGTCACAGTTTTCGATGCCATACTCCTCCCAAACGGCTTGACCGATATTCTCATGAAATTTTGTATGCATATCGGGTAGGTCTGAGAATCGGCCAACATCAATTTTTCATCCCCCTAAATGTTAAGGGTAGTCCACCCCTAATTTTTTTTTTACCGGGCAGGACGTCGTCTGCCGGGACAGCTAGTCTATATATAAGTGAAATATCAGTGAAAAACAGAAGTGAGGTTAGATTGACAAAAAACATTAATAACTCAGGAACTATACATTTCCGCCACATGGGAGTTGCAGAAGGGGTAAGTTTTCCTTCCCCCCCTTCCCCCCTCCCCACTCATTACTTATGATTACGGGGACATATATGTAAATCACACCCCAACAGACTGTAAAAAGAAGATTGAAGAGTGAGAAGATACATACCAGACTCTCGCGGTTCGCCTTTGGCATAGTCCACTTTTATGAAAGTAGTCAAAGAGACTTCGTACACTTTGTTTGACTCATTCGAACCTATAGATCTCTTCTTTCTTCCATAACCTATTACTCCATTTGTGCATTGAACCTGAAAATTATGACAGTTAAATAAAGTGAAATAGTGAAAGAAGTTAAATTCACACTAGGATATGCCGAGACTTCATCCAAATAGACTTGAAATTCGACATTCACATATATTTTTTTTATTTAGGTTTATGGCTTGGCAGCTAGGCTTTTAAGCCAGATCTTAGTTTACAATATAGTTTCTTCATTTTCTTAAGCCTATGTGTAGCACAGCTGAACTGTAGGTAATCAGCTAGTGCCATTCAACAGAGTCCTTGTGACAACTCAAAAGGCCACATTTGACTATACAGTTCACATTTCTCACAAAACACATAATCTCTACTCAAAAACTCTCAACATCCTACAACTATTGTTCATTTTAGAGTAATTTTACACATTTTTTAGAAAATAAAACCGCACAGCACA
Organism: Dendrolimus punctatus; assembly: GCA_012273795.1. NCBI lineage: Eukaryota > Metazoa > Arthropoda > Insecta > Lepidoptera > Lasiocampidae > Dendrolimus > Dendrolimus punctatus. The sequence continues at coordinate 8,682,377 of CM022554.1, read as the reverse complement.
ACATCTCCTTTCAGTTCCCGTCAAAAACTCTCGACATTCAAAATATTAGGGTAAGGGCGCGTTCCCACATTGTCGTGGCGACAGATTATCGTGTAGTTTTAAGTGTCGTGGTTTATATGTTCACATATAGAACGACACGACTAACTGTCGTCTACGACATTTTTTGCAGTGACGACAGACTGTCATGACAGTGGGAACGGTTAGCACGACAGTCGTAAAACGATAAAAAATCGTTACGACTAAATCGTGACGGCAAATTTATCGTAGCCACGATTGCTTTCTTCATCTTCCTTCTTTTAAAAAAATAATACATTATTGAAATTTCGTCTTCGTCTATTGAACTCAGGAGCATAAACGCACTACTGATCTTCAAGAGAACGTAGAGGCGACTGTAGATTTGTAGCTTGCTAATGATGTGTAAACGACAAAGCGAATGCTGTGAAACGATAAAATGTCGTCGCGATCCGATGGGAACGGCTAGATACGATAGTCGCTAAACGACAAAATTTTTTTTACGACAAACAATTTTTATAATGGGAACAGCTAGAGACGACAGTCGTCCGACGATAAATTAATCGTTACGACATCGTGGGAACGCGCCCTAAGGAGACGTTTACAGATAAACATTAAATATATCATACCCCCTGGCATTTATCCAGGCAGACTGTGACGGTCCCTTTGAACTGGACATAGGAGGTCTCTGGGAATTTGAACGCCCTAAACTTCGCCGTCAGGTTATCTCCATTCGAAGTCTCGAAGTTTTCGAAGAGATACGGATCCACTGAACACCTGGAATCAAGAAGAAACGTGCTTTTGACTAGAGACTACACGAATATTCGGCTTCTATTCGGTAAAGAGGCCACTTTTTTAACTATGCGGTATTTGGCCACTTCTTTAACTATTCGGTTGTCGGCCACTTTGTTAACTATGCATGTATTCGGCCACTTTTTGAACTAGTCGGTTGTCGGCCACTGTTTTAACTATGCATGTATTCGGCCGCTTTTTTAATTATTCGGTTGTCGGCCACTTTTTTAACTATTCAGTATTCGGCCACTTTTTTAACTATTCAGCATTCGGCCACTTTTTTAACTATGCATGTATTCGGCCACTTTTTTAACTATTCGGTTGTCGGCCACTTTTTTAACTATGCATGTATTCGGCCACTTTTTTAACTATGCATGTATTCGGCCACTTTTTTGATTATTCGGTTGTCGGGCACTTTTTAACTATTCAGTATTCGGCCACTTTTTTAACTATTCGGTTGTCGGCCACTTTTTTAATTATTCAGTATTCGGCCACTTTAACTATGCGGTATTTGGCCACTTTTTTATCTATTCGATATTTGGTCGAGTACTATGTATTATTCTGGCGAATATCGAAAACCAAATCATGACAAAAACCCACATATAAGGTACTCCAAAATGTATGCATTTTAGTCACAAATGGTTGATAGTGATACTACGTTTTAACTAAAGATGCTAAGACTATTTGGATCAGCCGGCAGACGGCCCACCTGATGGAAAGCGGTTACCAACACCAAAGGTGCTACAGATAAAAAAACTAGAGAGAGTAGCACTAGACCGGTGATTGTGGCGTTTTTTGCGGGAGGCTTATGGCGTCTGATGGCTGAAAGAGCGGGGAGGGAATATTTAAGTTTTTGCCCCTCTCGAAAAACTTCAAGATCCTGTTTTGCCCTTGGTATAGCAAATGTCTATAGGCGACAAGAACTACTTTCCATGAGCTGTACAGTCTTCCTGTATGCCAAGTTCGCAATAAAAAAAAATTTTTTTTGGGGGCAAAGTTGTAATAAAAATAGCAACTTCTGCATGTCTCTGCCACATTAAAAAAAGTTTTTTTTTATCACGCCTTGACTATTATCTCGCTCGATTTGAGCACAGATATGGTCGAAGATCGAGCACGCTTACCTAGAAGGTACCTATTCACACGAGACTTGAAGACACCCAGGTTTCGGGAAAAACAGACTCCGGCAATGAGTTCCACTCCTTTGCGGTGCGCATAAGGAAGTTACTAAGAGCAGTTTAATAGTGAATAATAAAAAAACAAAAAAACCGACTTCAAAAACTAAAAAGTATATACTTTTTGGTTTTTTTAAACGAAGTTTTTATGTTTTATTTATTCCTTTTTTGTGTCGAGCTATGTATGGGTAGACCTACGGATGGTGCCGCGCTTCTTAAAAAATATAGGTCCCAAGAAACGGGAACAAAAAAATGTTCGTAAAATGAAAACTACTGGGACAAACGATGTCAAATTTTTAGGGGACCAATTGGAAACTATTCCGCGTCGAACAGAAGAGAATCACGTAAATCGGATTATAAATCTCGGAGTAATCGGTGAACATACATAAGAAAAAGATCCCGAAGAATTGAGAACCACCTCTTTTTGATAAGTCGGTTAAAAAATACAACTTACGCATTAAGTATAATAGTTTCTTGCTGTTTCCCAGTGTCAGTCACATGCATGTAGTTGACCAGGAGTCCGTAAACACTGGCAGATTCTTCGTTCAAGAAGATTTCCATCGTCAACGGTGTGCCTGGACTTACGGATATTTCACCTGACACCCTGAAAGAGTCGACAATTTATATTCTTAATAAGTTTCTTTTCCATTACATAATTTAAAAAGCATATGGGAGTTTCATACGTCTTGTCATCGCAGCGGACAACGAACTACTGACTACCGCAGCGCGGGCAGTGTTGCCAACTCAGTATCAGGTTTATGGGCTAAATCGAACCTCAAAAAGGGCTAGATTTGCCAAAAAATTTGAAATAAGGGCTAAATTGCAAAATAATTATTAAAACTTAATAGAAATAGTTGTTTTTTAGTATAATTTATTACCTACTGCTGTGTACAAATATTGTATAAACATATTATTTAATAACAAAAATTAACAATATTATATACTAATATATATTTGTGTAAGTAGAATTTATCCAAATACAGAATGAAATAGATGTAAAAAAGGAGACAGGAACAATATAGTAGATACGGGGAATCCCCACATAGAATGAAAGTGAGCGTGTTTAGTTTTTTGCTGTTACAATTTTATTTCGTTTCGTTCCTAGGCGTGTCTATGATTATGTTTATTGAGATAAGAATATGATAATTTGGGGCTAAATTTGGGGCTAGAGGCTAAATCATTATTATGGAGGCTAAACAGACAGAAAAAGGGCTAGATCTAGCTCCGAAAGGGCTAAGTTGGCATCACTGAGCGCGGAAGCGCTCATATTAATAGTTGCTCTATCTCGCTCACATACCATCCGTCCCGTTCACACACTCTGCTATACATTGTACCAGCAGTACGACTTGATAATATTTGTACTTAAGGTACCGTTTCCAAAATATTTCAATTCACTTCAGTTCACATCAGCACTCGTCAGTGAATAATACTCTCTGCCATCTGAAGTATTATTTCACGTCTACCTCTCGCTGTTACAAGCATCATAAATTTATCAATAAGTGTTGCCTGATGTTTATTGACTGCAAGGATTGTAAAGATTTTGTTTACAGTGCCGCCACGTGGATTAAACAACTTTCAGTTGACTCTAATTGCGTACAGGTGGTAACCGGACATTTCGCGTTGTTGTTCTTTAGAATCTTTACAATGTAAGTGTCAAATCAGATTTTGGAGGATAAACAGGATCGGCTCGAAGAGTTCACGTCAGTCCAGTCTCAATCGTGAGGCAGTTACACAGACTACGTTCTACAAGACATTTACTAAACGTCATAACTGTGATTTTTTCCCGTTCCTATTGATGACATGATGATTTGTGGTGTGACAGAAGATGTATGTCAGAATAGAGGAGCGGAGGAAAAGACATATCGTGCCGACCCCCATCAATTGGGATATAGTGAAAGAAAAGAAAGAGATATACCTAAAATTACAATGAGTTGACACTAACAAATGTACTGCGTAAGTTAGAACTGACCATCCAGGGAACAAATACATCGATATACTAGGATTGTCATACTTAATGTGGTTCATGAATGGTATAGCACTAGACGTGCTGGAGATATGACCTATTCATTGCTTGGTTATTTTCGTACACGATTGTATTGTTTTTAACAGTTTTTAAGTAACGAAAATAATGAATAACTTAAAGTAAACCCAATTTATAAATCTTAGTCATATTGTATTCTATTTATAATTCTTTAAGAGAGTTTTCCGCAAACTTTTTGTGTTCAAGGCACATCTAAGAAAACGAAAATTTTTGGAGTCATTTTTTAAGTAATATTAATCAACATTTATTTATTAATCATTGAAACAATATTTATCATTAATCAACAAACCTAAAGTTTAAATGGCAGCATAACCTTATTTTTCTGAGGCACACCAATTAAAGACCACGGTACAACAGTGTGCCGCGGTATATACTTTGGGGAACACTTCATAAGACCGTAAGTAGAATACTGAACCTAGGTCATATTCTTCTGTTGGCTAGCTGTCCAGAAGACTAGATCTTACCTCTGGATATACTGATCCATCCAGGTAAGAACCTGAAGAGTAGCCAAGGTATTTTGATATCTTTTTATAGAGGCTCATGGGATCAAGACTCCAGGATCCAAGCATCTCTTAAAATTCAAAGACATTTCATATTACATTAATAATGTTAAATGATCATCTTTAACTTACTGTTTTCCATTCTGTTTGACCACAGCACCAAGTATAGGTTCTGGAGCTTTCCCTTCTTCATATCGAGTTATGTTCAGTACACTGAAAAGACAAACATTTAATATATGAATTTATGAACCTTTAGAGCCGACAATATTAACTGAGACACTTTTTTGTCATCTTACCAAAGGTCACGGTCTCATATATTTTATGACACATACATATTTACATACATAACTTCACGCCAGATCCCTTGCGGGGTAGGCACGTACAACAGAGCGCCATTTAGGCTAATTCTTACACACCTCACTTGCTTTTTTGACATTCATAGCTCTTGCCATGCACGCTCGTCTGTTGTTAAGGCTCCTGACATCACCTCCTGCTAATACACGATCAATTTGATCATGGAAGGTGTGTCGTGGCCTTCCGCGACTTCTGCATCCATCCACTTTTGCATTGTATATATGTTTAGACATTCTTCCATCATTCATTTTTTCCACATGCCCGAACCACCGGAGCATTCCTTTCCTTACCTTCACCCCGACACTCTCTTTCAGACCAACTATATTTTATAATAATTCTTTAAATTACAACATTAGTGTGTGGAGGATGGGATGACGATGAAGAACACGGGCTTTAATTTCAAAATTACCTGTTATAACTATGAACTGATAATTCTTAATTGGTCTCTGGGACTTGCTCAAAGACCATGTTTCGCGTCCATATGTTATGCACGACGAATGTATGACCGCATTACTTACTCTGGCTCGTCGAAATCCAGGGGGAAAGGTTTGACATCCCTCCTAGATATGGACCGGAGTTTGGTTGGGTGAAGCGAGCATTTTACTGTCACAGTCTCCCGGGCACCACCGACGTCTTCTATCACAATGTGGTGGTAGAACGTTCTTTTGCCCTGGAATTGGTATAATATTAATATATAGACCAGGAAAATTAGTCAAATTACGGCAAGAATGTCGGGATAAGAGATAGTCAGCTATAAACTTGTTTAATATTGTTATTTTTCTATTATCGAAAGAAATATTAATTATAATGCAAGAGTTAATAAGAAATTCAAATTATTTAGAATTATTTATTAATAAATTATAAACTTAATTCGATGTCATTTTGATTAGGACTACAGCTTGACCTTGAATGATGGTGCTCCATAGTTAAACACTGCGCCCGCTATGCCTTCTATCTCGAAAATAGTTCAAGATATAAAAAAATGTTAAATAAATCAATTATATAATATATAATTAAATATGCATCCATTGTCAGTGGATACATATTTGCGGCTTTTGGTGTCGAAACTCTCGGGCCATGGGGTCCAGAAGCCCATCGCCTTTATCGAGACCTATCAAAACGGCTGATAGATGTCTCACGAAACCAAAACGCTGGCCTGTATTTTGGACAACGCATAAGCATTGCCATACAACGTGGTAATGCGGTCAGCGTTTTGGGAACGTTCCCAACTGACGGTGATTTGGGACCTATTTACTATTTGTAGTTTGTTTTTTTTTTTTTAATTAAGTTGTATATATATTTTTACAATAGGATGTATTTTATTTTTAGACTAAAACACTATATAGGAAAATAAAATTTATTGTAACTAAAAAAATGTTGAAACAAAAGTAGTAGAGAATTTAATCCACTTCAATATGTATAATACATACAAATGGTATAAAACCCATAGAAAACGAGATATTTGCAATAAATGTGTAAAAAATAGAATTTTTGATTTTAGACCTTGAAATCAAATTTGACACCCTACGAGAAGTAGGTTTTGAGACAAGTTTAAAGGTACCAAAATAAAGGTTTGTACAGGTTTATGTCTGACTATTCTGAGGTGAAACCCTAATTTTCCTGGACTAATACCGCAGAACCTCTTTATGTCGAAAAAAAATGTGTTGCCTTCCCTTTAACACTCTAAACCTCTGTTACTTAAAACTGAACCTATAAGTCGAAATAATAAGTGTATCCTCATAAGCAAATCCAGTACTAATTTTCCCTCTATAACTCGAAAAAATAAATTGAACCTCTGTACCTATCTCGAATATAGCAATATTTGACTTTACAACCTTTACAACTGGGTTATTTGAAAAGATAAGCGCACGGCGCAGTGTGTGCTCTTTATCAAACAACAACAATAAGCGTATTGGTCAAAAAACTGCCGTAAGTAAGAAAAGTGCTGTAAGTCCCCGATCAAGATGAAGATAAGAAGAAGCCCTAAATATCGCTGGATTGATGTAATGGAGACTGACCTGCGTGAGTTTCTGTAACAGACTGCGACTGTGGCAGGAGAGGGCTGGACGGAAAGGAGTAAAGGGGTGGGGTATAGTTATAGGGCATTTATTATATACTATTATAAACAGATTCGACCTTTATTAATATAGGTTAGAAGGCTCGCGGGCATATCCTAGTTATTTATAAATAAAATCATACCGTTTTTTTATTGAGGACCCTGGTAACACCGCACTTGTGAGGATCTTGGAGATCTAATAGATAGATTGCAACTTGGCCATCCAGCTCTGGTATGCAAGGTTTGTAGTCTGAAAACAATACATTTGCATATTTATGAGTAAACACTATTATTCAAGTGAAACTGCTATACCCCCTAATACCCCCCGATATTAGGATTTTTTCGGTCACGCGTGAAGGGATGGCATAGCAAAATGTTAACTTGAATTTTTACGGGCAGGTTTTCAAATTGCGCAAGTACATTAACAACCTGCCCGTCAAAATTCAAGTTAAAATTTGGCTGCGGTGTGTTTTGCCACTTGTTCGTTGCGATTCGTTTTCCCAATTGTCCTTTTGTTTGCTTTTAGTCAAAAAGTTGAAAGTCGCAAAAGTTCCTTGCGACTGCATTTGAAATACCTTCAGAAAAAACAATGTATTCCCTCCTTTGTTCTAAAATTGTTATGTGAACATTTTTAATTAGCAGGAGACTTTCACTTACAAGTAAACAATGAGACGGAGTGTTTCTCACACGTTTTTTTCATAGACAAACGATGTCCATTTTAGAGTCCGCGCCACCAGTACCAGATCAATTATTGGCTAATCTGTAAATGGATGTAGGTACGGGGTGGCAAATTAAAGAAGACATTATAGTGGTGCTGCTTCCGCAAATTTGTCTAAACTCTAGCAACTCCAATTTTCAGTCAGGAGTAATTTCGATACTTACTAGTGCTTTTTAATACGACATCAACCATCATGCAAGTATCAAGTTGCTTTAGTTTTGTCAACATAGCCTATGATGTTTACTTTAATAATGACTATAATTTGTCCCGCAGGGAGGCTTTGTGGCGAAGCCTTAGGTGAGTAGCGACACCTCGTACCTGACTTCGGGAGCCAAGGCAAGGCCCCCGCCTCCGTGCTTGCCTTAACGAGCCGGCACGGAATGGAGATCGCTAGAGTTAAGACTCAAGCTCCAGGGGTGAAAGTGATAAATGGCATCACGTCAAAAGCAGCTTCGGTGAACCTGCAGCCCACCTCTCTACACCCCTTAGCCACTCACACCCATGTTGCTCCTGTCTTTTATGGCATTTTTTAGGGCCCATGCAGGGAATGGCGAGTCACCGTCTGCCCATTTTCCATGTTCCCCGAACATTGCGACGGGCAGACGCCATAGTTCCCATATTCCCAGACCCTTAGCACCACCAGCAGTTCACCCCTATAGCCCGGTACATTTTGTTCTCATTTCCCACAATAGTCCTACACTGGCCGGGGCTTATCCTTGGATGCATTATTATATGGTGTAGACAGGGATAATCGCCGTTCAGTGTCACGCCACATTTACATTAAATTTGTCAAGGGGCCTCTAGGTGTTGGCCTTCCCACCGCCCCACGCAAGCCCTCCAAAAATCCGGGCCATTTTCATGGCCCGTGGTCTTGAAAGACATACAAATGACTATAATTTTGTAAGCTAAACCTATTATTTTGTAAATTATCGCGTTTTTAAGTCTACTTTCTTTAGCCAGACTATGTAATCAAGTCGATATTATTTCTGCCTACCTTTCATTTGTTCGAGGTAGGACATTTGCCGGTCCCCGTCCATTGGTATGATGACCTTCATCACCTCTGGAGTGCATTCCACTTGAGGCTGCGAACCTGCGAACAAAAAGTATTACCTGCATTAACTTTATATCATCTAAATATTTTTTTTTATTATAAACCAGCTGTACCGGGCAGACGTTGTCTTGCCCTTAAAAAATAAAAATCTAGAAACCGATTGCAGCGCCATCAACCAGGACCAACTGTTAATCTAAACCATTCTCGAATCTACTTGTAAAAACACAAAAATTTCATTAAAATCGGTCCCCCGTTAAAGAGTTATTCAGCGGCGTCTCCTACCAGGTCTAGTCGTGAATCTAAACCATCCCGGGACTCACATGAACACACACAAACATAATTTCACCTAAATTCTGGAACCCGATTGCAGCGCCAACTGGCTACCTGACTACCACTGATTACCTGGTTCAAATTCGAATCTAAACCATACCGGGTCCAACTTGAATACATAAAAATAATTCACCTAAATCAAACAAATGAAAATGAGTTTGAATGTAGTCCTCAGATCATAACAAATAAATGGCTAGACTGATGTTGTGACGGATGTTTTTTAACGATATTTTTTTGAAGTTGTACTCCTTTATCGGCGTTGGAAATTTTTTTACCGTCACATTTTTCGGTTACGCGTCATCTTTTTCTTGCCTCTATCATGGTGTACCACGGTGGAATCGACCATGGAATAAAAAACCTGTTCCGAAAATCTGCAGTCAAATTGCAGCCAAAATGAAAGCTTATTATAGAACATTGCATCATTCTGAGATGTCCAAGAAAGACGAAGTCATTGAAAACCCAAAAGGTCCGGTTTCGGAAAGTTGCGAAACCACTTCGCCGACCTCTAAAGCTGGTGACGCATCACCGTCTTATCGCTTGCATTAGGCTGAGGATACACTTAACTCTGTTTGTTTTATGCAATGAATGGTTTAGCTATAGGCGTTAATTATTCTTACGAGTCAACGAATTGTAAGACCGGGCTCTTGAAAATGCCTCTTAAATTGTTTTTTAAACAAAACAAGATAATAATAATAATTTAATAATAATAATAATTTATTTATTTACTTCCCATAGAAAGAAAACAAAATTATAGAGTACAAAATTTTGACAAACTTAATTAAATGGGAAGGACAGGAGCCCAAACTAGGTAAAACCCTGTATGATGGTACTCCTGGCCCTCGCCTCCCATTAAGCACTAGTTCTATAATAACCGCCACCAAAAAATAACTACAATGAAAGAAAAAAATAAAATAAAAACGAAATAAAACAATAGAGAGATGTGTGTGTGTGTGTGTCGGTGTGAAAGTGTGAGTATGTGTGTACGCGGGTGCATGCGTGCGTGTGTGGGTGAGTGTGTAATAATGGTTACAAGAGTGTTTGTGTGTAGGAAAATCAATGTTTGTAAAATTTGAGTGTTAGTAAAACTAATTATCATTCAGCAACTATTATCAGATTCTCAGTTTGTAAGTAGTTTTGAGACTTAAGGAATTTACAAATTAAATGTTTTGTCTCTTTTTTGGTTAAGTCATAAGATTTAAGTAAGATCTAAATATAAACGTCACTGAAGAGAGATATCTCTTATTATCTAAATTATGTTTCAGATCAGTGGCAGCGAGATGTGTGCCCAGAAGCAATGATAATTCTGTGGACAATATATGTGCCTGTCTTTTGAACACGGGTAAAACAGTTTTTGTACGAAATAGGAATTTAGCATTATACATTGAAAACAATGTATTGTTATCTATTATGTAATGTTAATCACAAGTCTCCTCCTTAAGGAACGCTTTCAATTCTTCAATTTGAATCAGGAGAATTTCTTCAGGTCATCAGTGAACATGAGACTAGAAACACCCTCAACACAACAAAGTTCTACAATGGATCATTTCTAGTTCAAGCTGTTTACATATAGATGTATTTTAACTTAATTAAATATATTACTTTAACAAACAATTAAATAACTTAACTAAAATTACATACTATTGAATACAACGTATGTAATTTTATAAGCAGTTTAAATATGGTATATGTCTCTACCAGAAGTGAGACAAGCCCAATCAGTGTCCTCCTTCAATAGACTTGTTAAGGATTACTTACTATCATAAAGTAAATAATAAAATATATAATATATGTATAAACGGTCCGCGCTCGCGGACCGCGTTCGTAATACCGAAGTAAGAAAGAGAGCTGGTCTGAAAGAGAGTGTCGGGGTGAAGGTAAGGAAAGGAATGCTCCGGTGATTCGGGCGTGTGGAAAGAATGTATGATGAAAGAATGACTAAACAGATATACAATGCAAAAGTGGATGGATGCAGAAGTCGCGGAAGGCCACGACACACACATGATCAAATTGATCATGTGTTAGCAGAAGGTGATGTCAGGAGCCTTAAGAACATACGAGCGTGCATGACAAGAGCTATGAATGTCAAAGAAGCAAGTGAGGTGTGTAAGAATGGGCCTGTGTGGCGCTCTGTTGTTCGTGCCTACCCCGCAAGGGACCTGGCGTGAAGTTATGTATGTATTTATGTGTATATATATAAATAAAATAAAATAAATAAAAAGCCTTTATTTCTACCATTTAAAAAAAATTATATATATATAAGTATATGTGTACACATTAAATAATGGCAGTCGCCTCTGTGGCGTAGGCCTCCCCCAACTCTTTCCAGTTTTTTCGATCTCTAGCTATTCTTCTCCATTTCGTTCCACACATTTTTGTAAAAACATCTTCCCATCTCTTTCTAGGTCTTCCTCTTTCTCTTTTTCCATCTCTGGGTAGCCAATGGCTTTTCTTTGCCCATCTATAGTCGTCTTGCCTAATTGTGTGTCCCATTTCCATTTCAGAGTCTTTACTCTTTTGATCACGTCTGTTATTTTAGTCTTTTTTCTTATAATTTTGTTGTGAACTTTGTCTTGAAGTTTTATGCCTAACATAGTATAACACAATATATATATATATATTCAAGATGAGAATGAGAGAATCGGAGAGTGTTCCAAGGAACTGTTTGAACTGGTGACAACGCCTCATTTTTATAACCGCACTGCTCGCCATCGACAGGATGTTCACCCCCATTTCCTGGAGCTCCCAAGTTCAACTACGCAACGGTTCTCTAAGAAATTTATTCCGCGTACAACAATGATCTGGAGGGAATTTCTCACCGAGGTTTTTTTTTTTTTTTTTTTTTTTTTATTGCAGGAGATCAGCAGACAGGCAGACGGCCCACTTGATGGACAGCGGTTACCATCGCCTATGGACATTTGCAACACCAAAGGTGCTACGAATGCGCTGCTGCTCTCTTTAGGGAGCCTGGAACCTGGTCACTAATGCCGGAACACAACACAAGGTTGTTATGGCGACATACTCTAGACCAGGGGTGGTAGCCATCCAGTCGGGCAAATGCCCTACCACCTGGCTGTGGGTTGTTTTGTCGCCTCTTACGACAGGCCGCCGGGCCGCAGGAAATTGTATTCTTTCTCCGTTCCTGCACGGTTTTCCCTCTGCGCTACGACAGGGGGTTGCTTAAGAAGGGCGTTATAAAATTTCTTAGAGGCCGGCAACGCGTTGGCAATGCCCCTGGTGTTGCAAACGTCCATAGGCGACGGTAACCACCTTCCATCAAGTGGTCGTCCACCTGCCTGTTTGCCTGCTTCAGGCAATAAAGAAATGAAAAAAAAAATGTTTTCCTAAAATGATTACTAACATATCAATAGTCTAAGAGTTTATCTAATATATAAAATTCTCGTGTCACAGTTTTCGTTGCCATACTCCTCCGAAACGGCTTGACCGATTTTGATGAAATTTTTTGTGCTTATCCGGTATCTATGAGAATCGGCCAACATCTATTTTTCATCCCCCTAAATGTTAGGGGTAGTCCACCCCTAAATTTTTTATTTATTTTTTAGACAAAATTTTTAATTTCTATTTTTTTATGATACAACATACAAAAATACATACAACCCTAGATTTTCAACCGTCTACGATCAACCCATATTTTTTACCGGGCAGGACGACGTCTGCTGGGACAGCTAGTAATAAATAAAAACGTAGTGTTTTAACGGATTTCAAGCGCGATAATGATTTTTTTGATTTTTCTTATCCCGACGTTAACGACGTACATAGTCTAGGAGGTTGCCTGGAATAGATCTGTTTAAGCTGTAAGGCCGCCCTTTGTTCAATACTTTTGTACTTGGTTTTTAAGAAAGTAGTTTTAATTTTTGGTGAAAACTAAAGTGTTTTATACTCGATTCATCATTTGATTAATTTCCTTTATATTTTTATTTATCCGTGCAGGAATCGAGAAAGAATACAAATTCCTGCGGCCGGGCGGTCTGTCCTAAGAGGCGACAAAACAATCAACAGCCAGATGGTAGGGTGTTGGCCCTCTGGATGGCTGCTACCCCTGGTCTAGAGTATGCTGCCATAACAACCTTGAGTTGTGTTTCGGCATTAGTGGCCAGAGTCCTGTCTTTCTTTAGAGAGCAGCAGCGCATTTGTAGCACCTTTGGTGTTGCAAGTGTCAGGCGATGGTAATCGCTTTCTATTAGGTGAGCCCTCTCGTGCAATGAAAAAAACGCAGTCAACTAAAGTACGACTGGTAGCGTGAGAAACCGTCTACATCAGCTAGTGTAGACATTACATAATTAAAAAAAAAAACAATAGCCAGCCTAATGTCCAGTAATGATGTATTCCAAAGATAGCCAAGTTCGTCGAACGTTCCGGTCGGACGCCACCCGTCGCGTGTGAACGTGCCTTTACGTTATCTAATGCACCGTACACACGATGCGGTTAAAATTAATTGCTTTTATCCGTTTGATTTATAGACGAGTGTAAATTAGCTGCATGTCTAATCGTTGGTTAGGCAGAGATGTACAATTTCGTTTCTAACTCAGATAGATATTTAATACTGGTTTGTGGTAGTTTTGTGGTCGAAATTCTACCTTAATGTCCATCTATAGATAGTAGGGGACGAAAGTCGACCATAATAATGAATGTCAAAGACTTATACTTCTATAATCACAGATTTCACCATGGCTACTGTTAATTTGACTTTAACAATAAACAAAAGAAAATTAGCATTCGTTGCTTCTTCGGTCGCGTTCCTCTTGAATTCTCACCTACTGTTCTATTGAACATTTATATTTGCACTAGAGTTTAGCGCTACAGTTATATTATTTTTTATGTATTTGAAGATTCACTTCATTTTATATCGCTAATTATACCACCCCCGTCTATCTGTAAACAACATGAATTACAAAACTTGACCAAAAAGGCCAAAATGGCCAAAATGGCCAAAATGACCAAAAGGCCACAGTGACCGACGGGCGACGTGGCCAAAATGACGGTAGAGGCAAAAACTACCAAAAAGGCCAAAATAATCAAAATAGTCAAAATGACCAAAAAGGCCAAAATGACCAAAAAGGCCAAAATAACCAAAAAGGCCACAGTGACCGATATGGCCAAAATGACGGAATAGGCAAAAACGACCAAAAAGGCCAAAACAACCAAAAAGGCAACAATGACCGAAAAGGCCAAAGTGACCGGCATGGCCAAAATGAGTAAAAGGGCTAAAATGAAAAGTATCCCTTGTCCACCCTCAGTATTTAATTTACATACGTACCGAATTTCAGCCAAATCGGCTTATTAGTTCTTCCGTAAAAGCATAACAAACAAAAAGACAAATATATTTTTATCCCGGAAACTCTCCCATTTTTCGGGATAAAAAGTATCCTATGTTCATTCTCGGCATTGAAAACATATGAATACTGAGTTTCAGCTAAGACAGACGGACAGACAGACAGACAGAGTTACTTTCGCATTTATAATATTAATAGGGATTAATAGGGATTGCCTGGGTAACCGTTATTAATTGTATTTTTTTAAAAACTTTATCGGAGGAGTTCAGCAGACAGGCTGACGGCTCACTTGATGGTAAGCGGTTCCCATCGCCTTTGGACATTTGCAACACCAAAGGTGCTACAAATGCGCTGCTGCTCTCTTAAGGGAGACTGGAACTTGGTCGCTAATGCCGGAACACAAATCAAGGTTGTTATGGCGACATACTCTAGACCAGGGGTGGTAGCCATCCAGTCGGGCAAATGCCCTACCACCTGGCTGTGGGTTGTTTTGTCACCTCTACGACAGGCCGCCCCAACGCAGGAAATTGTATTCTTTCTCAGTTTTTGCAAGGATAGGATCACAAATATAAATATATAATTATGTATATATAATATATATATACACTTTGATTTTTTGAATAAGATTGTTCTTTACAATAAAATAATATTTACATAAATTATGTTATAATACAGCATATGCATCAGCATCATTCATGATCATCAGCATCTTTAAAAATTGGCAAAATTCCCCAGAGAAATTTCTGACAGTGACAAGGGTAATTGATTTTTCAGAAATCTAATCTACCACTTTATTTTCGTCAAAATTGGCCTCGTGACTCCTTTGATTGTTTTTCGCTATTTCGTATAGTTTATCTGGCCCTGAAGAACCACTTTAAAAATTCACATTTGTGTATAACGGAACACTCTGGGTCCGATCCCAGACACCCAGACCGTAGTAATTAAGATACTATTAGACTGTTTAGTCGTAAAGTTACGCTTTGTTATTCCTCGCGTATACTTGACCGCGTGCAATTAATACACGCATGCTTAAACGCATGGTGAACGCATGCGAAGCGTGACATGCGTCTGCGCACGTTTCAATCGCTTCCTCGAAGAAATGAACATTTTATTCATAATATACTACATAGTCCTATGACTAGAGGCTGCAAGGCTTTAGAACTCGTCGACCCTTAGCTTTCAACAAGCCAAGTCTGTGCATTCCATTCCATTATATCCGTACAGGAACGCAGAAATAATACAATTTCCTGCGTTGGGGCGGGCTGTCGTTAAGAGGCAACAAAACCTGACTGGGCGTAACAACGTTCTAAGTCTCAGCCTTTCCTACAAAAATCGCGGGGCACGTGGGAGGAGGGTGGTTTTAGTGGGTATTGATTGCTGCCCGTGCACCTTCTCTGAGTCACCACACATACTGGTCAATACTGCGGGCGGGTTACGACGAGAAATCGAGTAACCCCCTCGCATGCGACACCGGTCTAATCCCTTGCAAAGGACCCAGTATTGTGCGTAAATAGCATTTCCGCCGCCTTAAAAAGAAAAGAAAGAGGCGACAAAACCGGCCTGGGCGTAACTACGTTCTAAGTCTCAGGCCTTTCCTACCATAAGCACGGGGCACATGGGAGGAGGTTGGTTTTAGCGGGTATTAGTCATTGGCCGTCCAATGGTCTCGAGTCATCACACATGCTGATCAATTATGTACGGATTACCTTTAAGGGAATCTCGCCATATGCGATAACAGTCTAATCTAGCAAAGGACCCAGTATTGTGCATAAAAAAAAAAAAAAGCACCCATGCCCGGTAAGTATCTGCATCATCCTGAAGGTCAGGGCCCCGTGTTTCTGCGAAAGCCATCGCAAGAGGTGCGGGCGCACCGCTTCCACTGTCTCAATGCCAGCCACAGGATTTTCCAACTCTACCGACCGAGACTGGATCATAGACGCAGTTCCCCGCGTCCTAATCGCCTGAAGGTCGGCCGCGCGATAAACCAGGCCACGGAAAATAGTATAAGATACTCAACTACATTCTATAACAAAATAACCTATAAAAACTACTCGTAAACAACTTTGTATAAAAGTTAATTACACACAATGGGCTATTATTTACTGGGCCCTTTTAAAGTCAATTAAATGAAACCTATAAAATGTTTCATTAAAAATAAAGCAAGTATAGTTTTTATGTCCATTTTTATGACTGAGTCAGAGCCGAGACCTTTCTGTGCCGTTTGCGAAAGTGGACACGAACGTAGTATTAATAGGGCTGGGACATTTTGTTTATTGGTAAAATTATCGATTGGTAATCTAGTCGCTGAAACGGTTAATTGTTGTGTTCGATTTCAAATAAAGAATATCGATGACAAGCACATTAGCTCAATACTTAGAGCTAATTGTGTTTCGTGCGATTAGTGACAGATTCGATGACTAACTTCCCCATACTTCTTCTTCCTATCCAACCTTTCCTATTCCATCCCTTCTATCCCATTTCTCTTGTCAGATGACCTCCATCCATTGTTTCCTATCCTAAAACCTGACAATGCGTTAGCTTCACTCTTGGTGTTGCTAACGCCTATTGGCAACGATAACCATTTTCCATGAGCTGAGCCATCTGCCTGTTTGCCAGCTTTGCAATAAAAAAAGAAAGGGGAAATATCTAAAACGAATTCCTATAATTATTCCTGAAATGAATTTTCTGATATGTGCTCTGATATGGGTTTCTGGAATTGGCCTCAGAATAGAACTTTGTATATTGCATGACTTACTTAGCTTGGAAATGTATATTTTGTATTTATCTGAAGATTTAATATCTACTATTATTGTAGTTATCTTAAAACGTGAAACCGCATGCTTTAATTAACCTTCTTTATAAGTATATATTCTTGTGAAAGAAGGTTTATTGTAAACTAACGTGAGACAGCGAAACTTCATTGCGGTTCTCATGACGACAAGGTATTTGGGTGGATGTACCAGATCACCGCCAGAGAGAAGCGTGCTCTGAATACTGTCTCCACGTATGGCAATGCCGATTCGCGAAGTATGAATTAGATCTCTGAGTGTTTCTAGCAAATATCTTTGAAAATAAGTAGTCGTAATAAATAGAGTTAATTGGAAAAAAGCTAAAATAAATTAAAAATAAGATTAAATACGAAAATAAAGTAAGTAATAAATATTAAGACAATCCTATAAAAAACACCTAGCTTACAAATAAAATAAACCTATATCAAAGCTGTAGCAGGCGTTAATTATTTAATAATTACATATTCGTTTTTTGTTTTGTTTATCCGAAAGTCACTGTAACGACCATAGCGGAAGACCAGCGCTGTTTGAGTCAACCAGCATCATGCTGAGTTAGGACCGATGTAGAATTTCATTTCCTATGTGTATTTTCTTATTCATAAGTACGTTTTGGTTTGCATGTAGTTCTAAGTGAATATTTTTTCTTCTTTCTTATCTATTTCAAGATGAAATGAATACATTATTATTGGCATATTTTTATCGACAGTCGATATAATAATATCGATAAAATTCATATCAGATCTAAAACCCTTCCCTATAACTAGACTACAGTTATCTCGTCCTTTTTTACGTCCTGGCTCATAAATGTACCCTTTTATAAATATGATAATGTCCGCCCTACTGACATCTCAGCACCTGCGGCGGCCATTTAAGGGCGAGGTTCCGTTTACTGTTAGATAGGGAAGAACTCTTAAACTAATCTACTTAGAGACGATGACTTGAATTTTATTGCGACCTTTTCTAGGGTTACGCATTTTGGCAAACACAGTATCCTTATTGAAGTGATAACTTCTTATGGGAGGGTAAACCGCTTCGTTACGTAACGCGTTACAGAGCCAGTCTGCCTGGCTTCCTTTTCTCTCACGCATACGGCAGCGGCCTACCGCTGCCGTATGCGTGAGAGAAAAGGAGGCTCCTCCTCTCTCACTCTAACCCACAGCACTAGCCGTAATTTGGTAGTTAGATTAAATAATGATACTAATAATGTTCATACACCAAAATCTGATGTACATACATATTCATGAATTGTAAATAAGAATAAAATATTTTATAATCATTAAAAGATTTTATTAAAAAATAACCTAAGTTTTTTCAAGTTAATCAATAAATATTAAATAGTTCAACTTAGATTAGTTTAAGTCATCACTTCTTTCGGGCGTCCCGAGACGCACACGTTTTTTTTATATATATTTGAGGATCGCGTTTGACCACAATAACGCGTAAAGTTGGAAGATGATGTGCTCGAAGATGGTATAATCTTCGAGATGATGGGATAATAATAATACCAGCCCATAAATGACCCACTGCTGGGCTCGGGCCTCCCATTAAAGGGGCAACGGACAGTACCCCCGCCACGCTTGTCCAAGGCGGCTTGGCAGGTTTGACACATCGGTTATCTCGATGTGCAGGTTGCAACACGATGTTTTCCTTCACCGTTAGCACGTGATAATTGTGACAATATGCACATTAGGTCAGAAAACTGTCTAAGTGGGGCATTCGTACATTGAAGCTCTTTAAAAAAAGCAACTGGATTGATAGGAGACTGAAGAACTGGAGAACTGGAGACTATACGATGGAGAACATGATGCTTTTTAAAAGTTTTCTTATCTGTTTGTCGTTTGTTCGGGATTCTCGTAAAAACTACTGGGCCGATTTCGATGCGGTTTTCGTTGATCCACAGCAAATTCTTAGACTTAAAATCTACGCTACTTTTCATCCTGAGAATCCCGCAGGAATTTATTGGGAATGATTTAAAAAAATGCGCTGTTTCCTAACTTCGGAACCACTTGATATTAGGACTTGGTTGATATGACAGTTTCTATGTTAATTAGACATTTTTAGTAGATTTAGATACGTATGCCTTTGTAACATTGCCTATCCCAGGTTTCCCAGGAGGAATCTTCAGAATTCATGTATTTACGTAGTAAATTCGTTGTTTTGCTGAAAATCTTCTGATTTAAAATACTGGCAAAATAACCGTAAATTACTCGTCAAACGTGGACGAAGTAGCGGGCAAAAACTAATAGTGTGTAATATATAATATAGCCGAAGTCAGACCATAAACAACTAAAAGTTCATATATGAAATTTACCATACCAGGTATCCAACCCGGAACTTTTGTATTTCAGTGAAATATGCTAGCCTTGCACCATTTAACCAAAGAGGCCATTCATTACAAGTTGCAACCAACTAACATAACCTTAATGAAGTCCGCGTTCGATTCCCGGAATAGGTAAAACGGTGCCAAGTGCACCGGTTATCCCGGTGACTTACTAAGCTAGTTCAAATGTAAAACGTATTATTAAGTCGTCAAAAACGGTTCAGTTTAACTAGCTAGTTGATTGCAGTAGTAAATGAAACAGTTTTATGCATATCTATAATCTATATGGAAGGTACACCGCTGATATAGAAAGAAGAGTAAATTTGGGGAATAGTGTGAATGGAGCGTTAGGTAAACTTCTAGGCGCTAAGAACCTCAGCCTGAAGGCCCAGCTTACCATACACAACGCGGTGCTGGTACCTACGCTAACGTACGGAAGCGAGAGTTGGGTATGGAATAGAGAGCATGAAAGTAGAGTAAACGCGGTCGAGATGCGAGCACTGCGCAAAACCTGCGGAGTGACGCTCGCGGACCGCGTTCGTAATACCGAAGTAAGAAAGAGAGTTGGTCTGAAAGAGAGTGTCGGGGTGAAGGTAAGGAAAGGAATGCTCCGGTGATTCGGGCATGTGGAAAGAATGTATGATGAAAGAATTACTAAACAGATATACAATGCAAAAGTGGATGGATGCAGAAGTCGCGGAAGGCCACGACACACCTTTCATGATCAAATTGATCGTGTACTAGCAGAAGGTGATGACAGGAGCCTTAAGAACAGACGAGCGTGCATGACAAGAGCTATGTATGTCAAAGAAGCAAGTGAGGTGTGTAAGAATAAGCCTGTATGGCGCTCTGTTGTTCGTGCCTACCCCGCAAGGGACCTGGCGTGAAGTTATGTATGTATGTATGTATAATCTATATATTAATACATGAAGCAAAAATTTTGGGCCCATTTTTACGAAAAGAGAAGTATGAAATTTCGCACATCTTATAGTTTATATAAAGAAGAAGGTAGAGTGCAAATATATTTAAAAAAAAAAAACATTACACACTCTACTATGTATTTGACACACACACGCATATAAATTCTTGTTTATTGTTCAAGTTAAATTAACAGTGTAGCCTTGGCGAAATCTGTGATTATAGAAGTTATTATATAGTCTTTGATTAATTATTATGGTCGAATTTCGACTACGGGCGACAAAGTTTAATTTAATTTTGTTCTCTTTAAATGCTTTATTTTCTACAACTTGATTAATTCTTCTAAAAGTAATTTTATGACATACTTCTATGTATATAATAACAGCCCATAAATGTTCCATTGCTGGACTAGGGCCACTATAGGAGAACGGACAGTATACCCGCCACGCTTGTCCAATGCAGCAAGACAAGTTTGTCACATATGTTTGCTTTCCTTCTGCGTTGTTAGCATTGGTAATTGTAACAATATGCACATTAGGTCAGAAAACTGTCTAAGGCTGGTGTGCACCTACTCTTAACCGATGGTGAAAATAAAATAATCGCCAAAAATATATAGAAAAACAGAGATTTTATTTGGTTAACCGTCGGTTAAATTTCGGTGCACACCAGCCTAAGTGCATGCGTTCCGGTCAGGATTCTAACCCGCACCTTTTTCACTTTAGGACGGTCCATCTGACGGAATTCGAGCATCACTTATGAACATTTGTAACGCCAAAGATACTACACTATTGAAGAATACTTAAATGATAAAACTTCATTTACATAGCAGCTCGCTCCGACCTCTCATGTTATATTTTGTATAACGTAGTTATCTTGCAAGCTTGTAAGGAATTTATGGAGATATGTGGCAGTACTAAATTTGTCTACATAATTATTCACATTGCAACTTGATTTTTAACAGTAAATAACGATTTTTTTAAACTTTCCCCATTTTCCCTCCCCCATCTCCTTGAATATTGATCCCAGCGAAAAGTTTACCAAATTTTTAATGTAGGGAACTCTATATAGATTACTTTAGTCATAGGATACTTTATGCTGTAGGTTGTATTTTTTGAGTTATTCGCAAAAAACAGAAAAAGGGGACCTTTATGGGCCCTCCTCCCTTAGCTCCACCCTCGCCTATCATTACTTTTAGTATATTATTCAGGACACTTTCTTCTACAACTGTGCCGAAATTAGCTTCCACACGAATTATTTCCTTTTTCTGTTTTCGTCGCTTAGACTATCCGTTCCTGCAGGGACAGAACACAATAGTGTGTTACAAATTATAATTTTGACTGGCCGCTTGACATTCTTTTATATTCTTCTCTCACGATATCGGTTCGTTCAAAGTTAGGTAATGGTTACGTCATTGCTTAGTATGCTTGTCACGTTAGCATGTCGGTTTTCGCGAGCACACTGCAGCCGACCGGACGACGCGTACGCAGACTGTATTTGACCTATTTGACGAAATGTTGTCAAATTCGATAAAAACGAGTCTAGAGATGCTTTAGTGTTTAATTTTGAGTTGAGTAAAACATTTACTCCGTTTTTTATCCGTGCAGGAACGGAGATATAATACAATTTCCTGCGTTGCGGCGGCCTGTCGTAAGAGGCGACAAAACAACCTACAGCCAGGTGGCAGGGCATTTGCCCGACTGGATGGCTACCACCCCTGGTCTAAAGTATATCACTATAACAACCTTGTGTTGTGTTTCGGCATTAGTGACCAGGTTCCAGTCTTCTTTAAGAAAGCAGCAGCGCGTTTGTAGCACCTTTGGTATTGCGAATGTCCATAGGCTATGGTAACCGCTTTCCATCAAGTGGGCCGTCTGCTTGTCTGCTGAACACCTGCAATACAAAAAATGAAGAAAAAACTTTAATTTATTGGAACGAAGTTCCTTATCGCGCGGTACGAATGGCGAAAGGGGGCTAGACGGAAAATTTTAAGACCAAAAAAGTTGTATACACATATGTATATACATATATGTATATATATATATATATATATATATATATATATATGCACTCTGTCTGTCTGTCTGTTCCGTTTACACGGAAAAACTAGGAGCCTACTGATTTAGTTTATATTACATTATATTTTTATAACTTCAAAAAATAACATTTTATTACAATTCCTTCACTAATTAATCGAAAGGAACTTCGTTTCATCCGGGTGTCCCTTGACACCTCTCAAGTTATTTTTTTAAAGAAACTTTATCCCAGGTGTAGCAGAGGTATAAGAGGATTTTACATGCTCATCCCGGCGTGAAAGTCATGCGATTGTCAACTTATAACTTCCCACATATATATGAGAAAGTCTAGCTCTATGACAAAAGCTAGATTTTATATCAAAATCCTTGACAAAGTATTGATAGAGTCGCTATTACTATTTATGTTCTAAGTCAAGTGGTAAGTCCAATTGGTCTCTCATGATGACGGCTACTGAAAAGTGGCCGAAACGTCGAAATATAATTTAAATAATATGCTGCGCTCAAAACCTTTAAAACTTAGTTTTAGTTAAATCCAAATTTCTCCTATAATAATAATGATAATAATATTTTATTTATTTGCTCTCACAATATAACATGACATAATTGGTAAAATAAAAAATTGGTAAATTTCTCCTATATAAGAAAACTCTGTATAAAAATTATTATTTTTTGAAGTTTGTCAAAATTCGGCCAAGCTGTTTATAAAACGTGTATCATTATGTACTTTAAAACAGCAGTTATAGATACAATTTTGAAATACTTGCTGCATTGAAAAACAAAAATTGTTGGTTTTCGTAATTGAATCGAAAAACAGTTTAAAGTTTGATTTTAAAATTTGATCTGACGTTTCAATCAGCTCTTAGTAGCTGTGATCAAGTTATATTTATCAATAAAAGTGTAAGTGATTTTTCAAAAATATAATGATGCCGATGACGATGTATTCGTCAAAATAAGCCCCGAAAGTCCTTTAAGTATTTTTCTCTGTATAGTTTAGTTTCGGATTAAGCCATAAAGGCCTTGTGGCGACAAAAATACTCCTCGATGATTATACTTTTCTTTATGATTTTAATTGTAACATTGTGAAAAATGAAAATGAGAATATTTATTTCTTAGGAAACACATGCATAATTTGTAAACGTGCTGGATCTTCTTTTCAGTAAAATTTACTTGCATCAGAAGACCCCGACTCTTCCACTTAAAAGTTTCTAAAATATTTTTATGTATAAAGGACATAAAATTGAATTTAAAAATTATTTTATTATAAATTGAATAACAATAATAATCATACCAAAATATGTTATTACATTATCATATTATATTGCTAGAAAATAGTCACTGCACTTCTATAATAGTATTTAATACAATAATAAGAATGTGTGAGTTTGTGTGTGTGTGTGTGTCTGTGTGTATGGGTACGCATAATTAATAATATATTCATATATTGTTGTCTATTGCATTAATAGAAAATTATTTATATACCGTACTATGGACTGTTTTTAATTATTTCGCATCATGCGCTATACGCCTATTTGAAAAATTCATCTTTATATTGAACCACCTTGTCTTTAAATAAATAATGTATCAATATTATAAGGCCTGTTCTCCCTTAGAGACGGGGAAGATTGAGTCCCCTAGTGGGACTAATTGCTTATACAGTAACGTCTTCTCCATCTCATTACCGCGACATACAGTTAATTAGCCGCGATGGCGACTCCGAAAAGATCAAACACAGGTTGCTCAACGTACAAAACTGAATTACTTTTGAATACTATGATTTACCGCCGGGTTCCCACGTATATTCTTATCAGTATTAAACATCTTAACATCTTTTGTTTGTATGGGATTATACATTTTGTATTGTATGAAGTAAGGGTTAATTTATTAAGTAATTAAATTTTATTTTCAGTTAATTACGTTAGATTGTCTAGATTTTAATTATTTCCGTATTTTATAGGTGTTACTCCTTTTCAACCGACGTCAAAAAGGAGGTTTTCAGTTCGGCTGCATGTTACGCAATTTCTCCTTCAGTAATGGAACGATTTTCAAAATTTTCTTTTTTATTCGGAGGAGTACACCTGACGTGATCCCATTGTCATCAAGCCAGGATCTGATGGATCACAGGAAAATCAAGAGCACCCCTCGAATATTATGGACACGTACAACGTGTTTCATTTCTTTTAATATTTGCGTAACTAGCAAGTAGAATTTTTAATTAATTAAATAGAATTGATTGATTAAAAATGAAATAAAAGAATTATAGACGTGTTAGGAGAGTGTTGAAGCCAACGTGTTGCCAGCCTTTAGGATAGGATAGGAGGGATGAAATAAAGAGATGGGGTAGGGAAATGGGATAGGAGAGATGGAATAAAGAGACGAGATAAGGAATGAATGAATGAATTAATGCTCTTTATTGCATATATATAATATATACAATAGGAGGTCTTATCGTCGCCGGCGATATCTTCCAGACCACTTTTACAATGATATACTTATCATAGATTAAAAACAAAGAAAAAAAAATTGAATTAAATGTCAAAACCAATATTTATTAAATGTTAAAAAATAATTAAATTAAATGTAAAAAAACTAATATTGATACGCATACGTTTATTATTAGGAAATGGGATAGGTAGGCATGGGATAGGGAAATGGGATAGGAGGGATGGGATAGGGAAATGAGATAGGAGGGACGGGATAGGGAAATTGGATAGGAGGGACGGGATAGGGAAATGCGATAGGAGGGACGAGATAGGGAAATTGGATAGGAGGGACTGGATAGGGAAATGGGATAGGAGGGACGGGATAGGGAAATGGGATAGGAGGGACAGGATAGGCTAATGGGATAGGAGGGACGGGATAGGGAAATGCGATAGGAGGGACGGGATAGGCTAATGGGATAGGAGGGACGGGATAGGGAAATGCGATAGGAGGGACGGGATAGGGAAATTGGATAGGAGGGACGGGATAGGGAAATGGGATAGGAGGGACGGGATAGGGAAATGGGATAGGAGGGACGGGATAGGGAAATGGGATAGGAGGGACGGGATAGGCTAATGGGATAGGAGGGACGGCATATGGAAATAGGTAGGAGGGAAGGGATAGGGAAATGGGATAGGAGGGACGGGATAGGAGGCATGGGAATAAAAGATGAAATAGGACGGATGAATGAATCAGGATGATTAAGAAAAAAGGGATGGGATATGAATATTATAACAATGGTTCATATACTCGAAAATGGAAACCTAATAAAATAATGATGACGAAGTTATCTTGCTCAAGAGTTTGTTGCGTCGTTTCTTCTCCTTTAAGAGCGGGGGCACACGATGCGTTGCGGCGCCGCACTGCAAAGATTTTGCTGTATCGGCGGGCACACGATCGGTGCGGCGCCGCAACGTTGTCATATCGCAGCGGCGCCGGGGATCGTATAAGACGTCTGTTGTTAGCCCTACTATGTGCCCGTGCGTGTGACGCATTAACAACTGAGCGGTGCCGCTCCGACGTCGCGACGCATTCACCCCTCTCCGCCTTGTCTGGGTGGTTGCGAGTCCGGTGCGGCGCCGCAGCGCATCGTGTGCATGCCACAGATATTTCTATGTAAAATGACGCAGCGACACCGCTCCGGTGCCGCACCGCCGCCGCAACGCCCCCGCTCTAACAGTAACTAAAATTGCTTTAGAAGTTGTAGTGGACTCATGAACTTTATTTAATAAATAGTCTGTAAGAGTCCATTTTGAAATCAATACATCTGTATACTGATACGTCAAGCAAAAAGTTTGTACCCATTTTTATGAAAATTGTGCGAAGGAGTATGAAATTTCCCACACTTGAAGTTTATATAGTGAAGAAGCGACGAATGCTAATATTTTTTAGAAAATATGCACATAAAATCCAATAAAATAAACATCACACACTATCATGTATTTGACACACACGCATATATACTCTTGTTTATTGTTTAAGACAAACTAATAGCGTAGCCTTGGCTCCCCCAGGGGGTGCCGCCCTGGACTCCCCTCCGTCCAGGAAGCGGTACAACGGGATGCGTCCCCGGGGCCCCGAGCGGCCACTGTCACATTCCCCCCTTCACTCCGTGACAGTGGTGTCCCACCTTTCCGCCTCCTCATCCTAAAAGCCTTCCCTTCCTTCCAAACCTCCTTCCAAAACACTCTTCCCTTCCGAAGTTAGGTGGCCTCCCCCGACTCCAACCGTTGACGCTGCTGCAAACGCGAGGCGGCGGGGAAAAGGGGAGGAAAGAGAGGGAGGGGTGATGGCGTAAGAGCAATCCTCGCAGCCTCCTCCTCCCCCTATCGCGAAAATCCCCCGCGCGGCTGACGATGCGACAACGCATTTCCTCATGTAAAAAAAAAGTGTACCCTTGGCGAATTCTATGATTATATAAGTATAGTCTTTGACCTTAATTATTATGGTCGAATTTCAACCCCGGGCGACCACTGGTTCTTTTCAATTTTCAAAGATAGGATACGCCCGTTTGTCGACTTCGCAAAAAAAAAATACATTCTAGTATTGTTGTATATTTCAAGACGAAATATGAGAAATATTCGCACTAAGGATTTATGTGTTTGCCCTCAAGGAAGCAATTTCTTGTATATTTCGCTGCATGAGGTGATATGAAGGAAAACTCACGACCTGCCTTGAAGGCATAAAAGCAGAGTATATTTCTGATTAAAACGCTATCGTCATATTTCATTTTGTCCTTTTTTATATTATTAAGACTCAGGTCCCAATAAAAACAAAATCCACCGGCATAACTGTAACAAAGCACATTTATGACCCGTTGGCATTTGAAATGATACCATTTCAAATCTTTTGTGGTCGTCTTATTATTTTTACTTTGTATTTAAAATTTTTGTTTACTTTGTGTTTAAAATTTGTGATTAGAAAACAGCCCATTGCTGTATTGTAATCTTTTATGGCAGTCATTAGCCAGGTGCGTCGGTTTAAGTCGACTTACATACGGGACATTGCAGTTGCGCAGTATAAAACGTTGACGTGATAGAGGAGGTTGTCAGTCGAGCGATAGCCACGAGTGAAGCAAGACATCTACTACAATCGGGAATCCAATAAGTAAAGGACTTTGCGTGTTTTATTGAATTACGACCTCCCTGCTGTCAAACAATTAGTTTATTGGAACGAAGTTCCTTATCGCGCGTTGCGAAAGAGGGCTAGACGGAAAAAATTAAGACCAAAAGTTGTAACGACAATTTTTGCTATAGTTGTGCCGTGCGGCGTGCGCGTGCTTCTCTGTCTATCTCTCTCATTATTACTAAAATTGAGCCCACTGATTAAGTTTATATTACATTATATTGGTTAATAATAATAAAAAAAATATAACTTTAAAAAAATATTACAATTCCTTCACTAATTATTCGAAAGGAACTTCGTTCCATCCGGGTGTCCCTTGACACCATATACATATATATATATTATTACACAATACAAACATTATTTTTTTAGTATATTATAATGTATGTAACATTATAATATACAAAAACAATAATTCCGATTCCAGCGCCACCTACCAGGTCTAATTGTGAATGTAAACCACCCTGAGACCCATTCAACACAATTGTTTTAACACCTTGGGTTACACTATTGAAGCTTTAGTAGAGATTCCTAATTTTTTCTAAGTACTGAAAATAGCCTAAATTAATTTGGGATAGTTAGCATTCTAATGGTGAAAGAATTTTTGAAATCGGTGCAGTACTTTTTGAGTTTATTCGTTACAGACATACAAACGTTTAAATCTTTCCTCTTTGTAATATTACAGTATATAGATAACTGTATTTCATATTTAGTATTTTTTATACACAATAGAGAAGTAATGCTTCTGAATCTACTTGATCTGACACCAAACGGGACAAAAAATATCCGACATCCCAACTAGAGATATATGCTATCTGTAAGCATACATCCTAGACTTAATTCAAGTCAGACTGGTCTGGGAAGTAGGTAACACATAAACATAGTTAAGCAACCGGACTTAGACCCATCTTAGCTGACCTAAAGGGCAAGCCTACTTATTAGGGACGTATGGAACTTATACGGAGATTGAAGATAAATAACGTGATTGCAAATCGCCCAGCTGTTAAGTAATAAAATAGCACAGCTGATCTGTCACACGACCAATGTAAAGTGTAACAGCCTTGCAAAGCTTTTATTCCCTGTTGTTCTGTCCCCTGTTTGGTTTCCTCTTTATTGTTCTTCTCTGATGTGACTATTCCCACTGCACAGTAAGCAATAAACACCGTCTACACGCCTTTTTATAGGAAATTGCTACCCTTGTCTCCGTGCAGGAACGGAGAAAGAATACAATTTCCTGCGGCCGGGCGGCCTGTCGTAAGAGGCGACAAAACAACCCATAGCCAGGTGGTAGGGCATTTGCCCGACTGGATGGCTACCACCCCTGGTCTAAAGTACATCGCCATAACAACCTTGAGTTGTGTTACGGCATTAGTGGACTAGGTTCCAGTCTCCTTTAAGAGGGCAGCAGCGCATTTATAGCATCTTTGGTGTTGCAAATGTCCATAGGCGATGGTAACCGCTCTTCATCAAGTGGGCCGTCTGCCTGTCTGCTGACCTCCTGCAATAAAAAAAACCCTACAAAACAGTAACATTGTACTATTGGTGGTGCCAGGGTAAAATTTCCAGGTCCTTCCCCACCTCCCCTATAGCACACCACTTGGCGGCGGTTGTAAAATGTATTGCCCTACCTCCTGGACTGGTGCGGCCTTCGATAATATAGCTCAAGAGCAGTGGACGGCAGAACAATCAGATCAATCGTTGCATCCGATTGATGATATGGGAAGGAAAATCAAGCCACTAACCTTAACCTCCCGAAACTGCACTTCTCCCAAATCGGCAAGCCTGGAGACGTCTGGCAGCGGTCGTCGAGGTTCAATTTGATTGCACACGCAGTAGAATATAATAAAGTCTTTTTGTGGTGATACACACATTCACACAATGGCGGTTAAATATTAAAATAGGTAGTTCATATGACTACGGCGCGGGTCGTTATACGCGCGCGGTCAGGTAGGCGACTTTCGACTTATTGTCGCGGTGGTGCGGATATGTCCCTCTATTCACATTATGTGACGACATAATGTCGTTGACCAATGAGCCTCATTAGCAGGGCACAGATCGGAAGATGTTGGCACGACTGACTTCATTCCGATCATATAATCAAGGAGATGAACCAATCGAAATAATTGGCCTAAACATCCACCCCGCCTTGAAAGTTCTCAGGTTGAACTTTCAAAACAGACCTAAGCCATACTATCAAAGGCCTCACGGAAGAGCGGTTTAAAGAAGCGGTATAAATACAATATATAGTATATAAGCGGGTTAATAAAATATGTAAGAGGGACAAATATATAATAAAAATAACGCAATGTTATTATTATCTTACCATACATAGGTAACTAAAAGTAATATAAAAATAACTTAAATTATAAAAATGAGTAAAGTGAAATTATTGGGAAGGCAGTGGACATAGTTTAACTACTGGACGCTTAAAAGTACTATTCTGAGTCTTAACAAGTGCGACCCTAACAATACCATCACGTCCTAGATAGATCGTTTCGACAAAACCTAGCGGCCCCTGAAATAGTGTAACACTACACCTTGAAATAAGCGGGTATAGGGCTCCATAAAGCAGGTCAGTTATATGTAGCCTATCTCCAACGTAAACTATATCTTTATAATAGAAATATAAGCCAAAAAGTTTAACATTACTTGGCATAGAATTCAAAATTTTGAAATATGTAAAATCAATTATGAAATAAATCTTTTGCAATGTGTGTAATTTTGCTATTCTATCTGAGACGAATAAGGACCAGCGGTGCGGGTAAGAATGAATCCACGATAAAGCTATAGTGGAATCAATTACGGCGTATATATTATAAATAGGATAGCGAATAATACACAATTCGTAAATATAATGAACCAGCTTATACAAAAGCTTAGCGGTGTATAACTCTAAGTGGATAAATGGTACTACTTTGATAAGATGAACTTTAGACTTAGAGCAAGACAAGTCTATAAGAATATTACTTAACCAATCGGTTATGTGCTTGTAAAGAACACTACAGTATGTTCTCATACTAACGTGACAAAATATGGAAAAATTCATTTTATAATTATTTAACACATTTAAATGTTGCGGGTTCTGTAACTTGGACAAAAATGATGGCTCTCTTACAAGTTGGAAGAAGCTAACGGAGATATGATCTAGTGGTGCGTCAGCCCAATCTATGTTGACATTCCAAAATTCTTTGACGAGAAATTTGGTGAACAAATCAATCGGTGAAACTAAACTTAAAACGTCAGTCAATCTAGCAACTGAAGACAAGATTGTGCGTTTTGTACAAGTCGTTACATATATGTTGACACTAAAATAAAAACTGACTTTAACTGGATGCCAAGCAAGATCTAAAATCTTCATTCCAGCTTCATCAGTGAAGGCAACAGGTGCACGGTGCAACGGCGGTAATGCAGAGACTAATTCAACCGAATTACTTGCCAGTTTCACTAGATCAAATCCTCTTGACGAAAACATAGCAATTAATTGTTTAGCAATGTCAATTGCCTCATCAACGGTAGCTACGGAGGAAACCAGATGCTCAATGTAAAGAGAAATCTCTGCCACAGTGGCAGCAGCGGGATAGCGATATTTTTCGTTAGAAGCCAGCTGGCGGATAGAGCGCATTGCTAGAAAAAGGCTGGACTTCAATACGACAGAAATGCGTAATAACTGAAAGACACGAATGTCTTCGGCGTTTTTAAATCTATACATGACTTTTAGAAACTTACAATCCTCATTAATAACACATGTTTGTAAGTCTATTTGTTCAATACTATCAAATGTAGCGGTTGGAAAAAGGCGGAAACTTAATAAAAGTTTAAAAGGGTCGGCCTGTAACTTAGAACCAACGTGAAAAATGTCATTAATTAATGACAGCCCTTTTTGTGTCCTGGCACTAGCGTCCAGAATAATGCGTACCTTAGTGGTATCCTTGCCTGTGCGGAGCATGGCGTGGTGCGGTGTATAGTAACCCTTGTCGGAATCTAACTCGGGTGGAATTTCACATAAATATTTATTATTTATATATTCGCGAATTATTTCATTATAATTATCACGAAGTGCGGGCGATACCTTAAATTTACGTTCCAGGCTCAAAAAACGGCGGTGTGCAGTAGCACGAGAATTTCCTAACGAAGACTCACTGTCTTTGAAGGGAAGCGGCACAGTATATCGGCCGTCACTACGACAAGTAACGGTCGAACTGTAAATATCCTCACAAGCAATATCCTCAGGGCTGGAGAAAGACTGGCTAGGTAACTCCTCTAACTCCCAGAATTTGTGTAAGGAATTGTTCAACTCACTGTCAATCAGTGAAAGACAAGCGGTAGATACAATATCTGAATCTTCAGATAAAATGCAAGAGACATCTCCCATTAAAATATAACCGAATGTGGTTTCCAGTAGCGATGGAGCGGGGGGAGGGGCCTCGACGCGGCCATTCAATAAAATAAATGGAAATAATTGCGAACCTAAAAGTATATCAATTTGAGCGGGCACATTCCAATCATTGTCCGCTAAAGGTATATTTTTAATGAAATACATATGCGATGCATCTATATAACGCGTTGGCATATCATCCGTAATACGGTCAACAACTAAAACATTAATGTTATACTTATGCGGTGAAACTCGCGACTCAATAGTTAAGTTAGCATAACCATAAATCGGACGACTGCTGGAACCAATGCCTTTAACAAATGAATTGTTTAGCGGTGAAATGTTTAAGTTAAGTTTTCTACAACAAGACATTGTCATAATATGATTTTGAGATGCATTATCTATCAAGCAACGAACAAGTAATTTATTCCGAGGGTTATTTTTATAAGCATATACCTGCGCGGTGGATAATAAAGCATTCGAACGCGGCATGCCGCTGGACTCACTATCGAGCGAGCTACATGCATAGGTATGCATAGCGAGGGCGACAGACGGAGCTTGCGCGCTTGGTGTCACTTGTTGCGCTTGAGCATCGACGTTCATATCACTCACTGTATTAGAAGTTTTGAGATTTAAATTAGTATTGAAATGTAAAAGTGAATGATGACGTTTTTGACATCTTGTACATGTACGGTTCGACTTACATTTAGCGGAAGTATGCGATAAACTTAGGCAATTTATACAGCCTTGTTTTTGTTTTATAAAATTAAAACGTTTTTGAGGAACAATATTTTTGAATGCCGAACATTCATATAAATGAATGTGGTCATTTTTATTACAAAAAATACAACTATTTTTGTTAAGTTGCGTAGATATATAAGACCGAGATATTTTAGCGGAATTTTTATTTTGATAAGTTTTAGGTTTTAATTCGGATTTAGAAGTTCGTTCCAAAACTTTAACTTGTTCTCGAATAAAAGTAACAAATTCTTTATAAGTGGGTAACTGTCCCGGTTTTCGATAAGCGGTTTCAAAAGATTTTACGGTTTCTGAATCTAACTTCTTAAGACCAATATGTATGAAAATAAATTCTTTAAAATTATCTATATTTAATTGTTCTAAAGCGGTGTAAGTTGTTGTAAATTTATCAATAAATGACTCTAAAATGTTTGAATTTAAATTGGAAATTGGTTTAAAATCTAATATTTGATCTATATAATTAGACGCAAGGGCGCGGTCATCCTGATATTTGTCAATTAATGAATTATAAAGCGGTAAATAATTTTTCGATGCAGGTGTAATACCTATACAGATACTTCGTGCCTTTCCAGACAACGAAGATAATAAATATTGAATGCGCTCAGTGTCATTCAACGTATTATTTTCGTGAATTAACATGTTAAATGTTTCTATAAACAAAGGCCAATCATTTAAATCGCCATTAAACTGTTTGAGTTCAATACGCGGCAACTTAACGTTGGATCGTAGCTCACTGTCGCTATTGGACTTTGAACCCGATGCGGACGACTGTTTTTTAGAAAAACCTTCTCGTGACTTTATAATGCAATTATATAAATCTGTAAAAGACCAAACAGACTCAAAATTAGGTTTTTGAGAAACGTCTAACGAATTATTCCATTCATCAATAATTTGAACAAATTCAGATCGAAAATTATCAGAGATACTTTGTGACTTTGTAAGAAATTTATCAATAATTTTGTCATCAGAATCCCAGTCCGGAATGCAATCATAGATAGATTGTAAATATGCAAAGTATGAATCGCGCTTAGCAACAAGCAATTCAACTTTCCGTTTGGATTTTTCAGTTGCCATTTTTAATTAATAAATAAACAGAAAAAATATGTACGTTATAAAGTAAGTACGTAAGATATGAAATTAATTCATATAAAATGTGTAAATGTGAATAGCGGGGAATAAGTCGCGGTTGAACTCAGCGTAGTTCGTAGTATTGTGTGAATAATAAGCCTACCTGCTTTATGATCGCGCGAGAAAAAATGAAACGTATATTGTACAAAGAAATATTTTATCAATATTACGTGTCGTGATAATTAAAATCGCAATGATTTTAGCGGGAATAAGGAGCGGTAAAATGCCTACTTGCCTAAATAACTTATAGGTTCGTTACGGCGAATAATTCAATAAATGAATTTATATGAAAATGAGCACGACACAAGAAATAACTTGACAAAATATCCTCGTTATAATTATGCCAGTGATTAAATTACACTATTGGCGCGGTAGGATATACGAAAATGTCTATCCAGGAACGTGTGCAACGTAAATAGATGTATATTAAGATGAGTATTCAAAAGATTAGTGGGTTTCACAGTAAATAAGATTACATATATAGGATAGAAGAATAATATATAAAATACAATAAATCGATAAAAAATATATAATACGGCTCGAAGTGACCATAAAATATGGTGGTGCCAGGGTAAAATTTCCAGGTCCTTCCCCACCTCCCCTATAGCACACCACTTGGCGGCGGTTGTAAAATGTATTGCCCTACCTCCTGGACTGGTGCGGCCTTCGATAATATAGCTCAAGAGCAGTGGACGGCAGAACAATCAGATCAATCGTTGCATCCGATTGATGATATGGGAAGGAAAATCAAGCCACTAACCTTAACCTCCCGAAACTGCACTTCTCCCAAATCGGCAAGCCTGGAGACGTCTGGCAGCGGTCGTCGAGGTTCAATTTGATTGCACACGCAGTAGAATATAATAAAGTCTTTTTGTGGTGATACACACATTCACACAATGGCGGTTAAATATTAAAATAGGTAGTTCATATGACTACGGCGCGGGTCGTTATACGCGCGCGGTCAGGTAGGCGACTTTCGACTTATTGTCGCGGTGGTGCGGATATGTCCCTCTATTCACATTATGTGACGACATAATGTCGTTGACCAATGAGCCTCATTAGCAGGGCACAGATCGGAAGATGTTGGCACGACTGACTTCATTCCGATCATATAATCAAGGAGATGAACCAATCGAAATAATTGGCCTAAACAACTATCATTGCTAAAATTACAACATTGTGTTTCCAGGATCATAAAAACAATTATAATATTTAGTTACTGATGCACTAAATTATCTAGATGATAATTTAGTGGGGTTATTTATTTAGGTTTATGGCTTGGCAGCTAGGCCTTTATCTTAGTGTATAATATTACATTTAGTTTCTTCATTTTATTAAGCCTATGTGTAGCACAACTGAACTGTAGGTAATCAGCTAGTGCCATTCAACGGAGTTCTTGTGACTCAAAACTCAATAGGCCATATTTGACTATACAGTTCACATTTCTCACAAAACACATAAGCACTACTCAACAACCATCAATATCCTACAACTTTTGTTCATTTTAGAGTAATTTTACACATTTTTAAAAAATAAAACTGCACAGCACAACTCCTTTCAGTTCCCGCCAAGAACTCCTAGTGGACTTATAGACTCACTTGCAGAAAATGGTAGTTAAATTTTAAATCAAATTATCTGATAAATCGATTAAAAATATTATTATCTATGATTGTCTATGTGATATTAATATTAGGGTTCTCATGACTATGTTAGTGGACATCTTATAACAAAAGACGCTTTTGAATTTGTGTACTATTTCAGATAAATGTAGTGATTCCTTAAGATGAACGCTCGCCGACAGTAACTCGGGTCATTTGGCCATTTTGAGTAATTTTCATGCCTTTTTGAATGAATGCCTATGGATGTACCACATGTATTTATAATACTTAGAAAAATATCGTGTTAAATTTTATTGAAGAACTAGCTGCGCCCCGCAGTCTCTCCCGCGTGGTGATTGAAAATCGTCATAATTCCAAAATAAGAGATTTTTCTAAAATAAAAGTAACCTTAGTTACTCCTTATTAAATCAGCTACCAACCAATAAAAGTTCTGTCAAAATCGGTCCAGCTATTTCAGATATTAGCCGGAACAAATAGACAGACAAAAATTATAAAAAATTCTATTTTGGTGTATGTACCGTATATATATGCATGTAATAAAAAGCGGTTATATCAATTACAAACAGACACTCCAATTTTATTTATATGTATAGATATACATCGTCTACTTTTACCAAGTGATTAGATTAGTAATAAATTATTTGATTTGATTTGATTTGATTTCAATCCAGACGAGAAAATGCCCTACCACCTGACGAATATCCCGGAAGAGGCAGTTTAAAATCGAATATGCATTTAATATCATTCGATTAATTTAATATTTTACAACTAACTGCATAAACGAGTAATTATAATAATCGATTAGAAAAGATTTATTCGTATTTAAGTATCGATTAATATTTTAATTATAATGCCTATTTAATGTAATCTTCTTTACATTAAATAGGCATTATAATATTTTAATTATAGTTAAAAGTGCTTACCGGTCGGTTCCGGCACTTGCCTATTACTCCAATGACGCAGCTATTAGTTATGTCGCAGCTTGTAAATGTTTAAATTATAAAAAATGGCTAAGTGCGTGTGACACAATGAAAAGTTCCGTAGAGGTGGTGAAAGTAAACTCCTTTGACGTTTGACAACGGAACTCTAAATACACGTTTGATCAAAAACATCCGATCTTACAAAATTTTATTCAAACATCATTTTCTGAATATATTTTTTTAAATGTAATTATTGTGGGTTGTCTTTATATTAATACCTGAAGCAAACACCTTTTTAAGAAAATTGCGCGGACGGAGGTGTATGAAATTTCGCACATCTTATCTTCTTAATATATATAAATTAAGTGTCACGTTGTTTGTCCGCGATGGACTCCTAAACTACTTAACCGATTTTAATCAAATTTGCACACTGTGTGCAGTCTGATACAACTTGAAAGATAGGATACTTTTATACCGTTGGAAGTGGTAGGTGGCGCTGAGATCGGGTACTAGAATCCTCCTCCTCCGATTTTGGTTATTTTGTTTTTCTGTGTTTGAGTGGGTCCCCGGATGATTAAAATCCATAATTGGAACCGGTAGGTGGCGCTAGGATCGGGTCCTAGATTTTATTTTCTCAGAGCAGGACAACGTCTGCCGGTGCCGCTAGTAGTTAATATAAAGAAGGAGTGCAGAATGATATTTTTTTTATTATTAATAATAAATACATCAAATCAATTAAAAAACATTACACACACTAGGTACCATGTATTTGACACACACGCATATGTACTCTTTTGTATATTGTTAAAGTCAAATTAACAGTGTAGCCTTGGCGAAATCTGTGATGATAGAAGTATACTCTTTGGCATTAGTTATTATGGTCGAATTTCGACCACGGGCGACCACTAGTTTAGAAAAATATGCATGTTTATGTTGTAATGTATGTAAAATATTTCTTTATATTTACGTATGTATTATGTCTGTTGCATACCTACTCCCATCCATACCGAGTTTCTGTCCAACCAAGGGTTGTCTGTAAGAAATCGTTACCAGCGATAAGATCGCCCATTGTACTTATCATTAAGATTATATGTATGAATTTACTGTGTAATATTGTGTGCAATAAAGTATATTCTATTCTAGCGACCCCAGCAGACGGTGTCCTGCCATAAATATACAATCTAGAATCCGATTGCAGTATCACCTACCAGGTCCAATTACGAATCTAAACAATCTAAAAAAATGATCAAAATCGGTCCACCCGTTTAGGAGGAGTTCAATGACATACACACAAACAGAAGAATTTTATATATAAAGGTAAATTACTCCGCAGAAACTCTTTGCAGTGAATTAAAAACAGAAAAAGATGTTCAGAAATTAAAAGATTCCAATGAATTTCCATTATGTTCAACAGGAAAGAGTGTTCATTCTTTCCCACCATTTTTAAAAAAAGAAAAAATAACAAGTGACTGGCCGCAAAGATAATGTGATATTGCCATTAAAAAAAACAAAGACGCCGCGCCTTAGCGGGAACACAAGGTATTTTTAGTCTGTGCCAATTTTACTTTTTTCGCGCTATGTTATAACTTGTTTTACTAATTATACATACATAACTTTACGCCAGGTCCCTTGCGGGGTAGGCACGAACAACAGGGCGCCATTCAGGCTTATTCTTACACACCTCACTTGCTTCTTTGACATTAATAGCTCTTGTCATGCACGCTCGTCTGTTCTTAAGGCTCCCGATATCACCCTCTGCTAGTACACGATCAATTTGATCATGGAAGGCGTGTCGTGGTCTTCCGCGACTTCTGCATCCATCCACTTTTGCATTATATATCTGTTTAGTCATTGTTCCATCATTCATTCTTTCCATATGCCCGAACCACCGGAGCACTTTACTAATAATATCTATGTATATCATTATATTTTTAAAACTTAAAACTGTACTTTTTGTTTGTTTTGACAAAAACGATTTAATAATGCTTGCATTATTTAATTAGACTAATGGTCGACCACGGTCGAAACTCGACCATAATAATTTATGTCTAATACTATACTTCTATTATCACAGATTTCACCAAGACTAAACTGTTAATTTGACTTAATAATGAGATCCTAACTTGGTGATAATGGAATCACCTCAAAAACTCGGAGTAAAATCGGTCCACAATTGACGGAGAAATCGCGTAACAAACACAAAAAAAAGTTAATGATTCATATGAAATAAACAACGTACTTCTTATTATTTTTTTAGGTTTATGGCTTGGTAGCTAGGCCTTAAGATCTTGGTTTACAATATAGTTTCTTAATTTTCTGAAGCCTGTGCATGCACAGCTGAACTGTAGGTAATTAGCTAGTGCCATTCAACGGAGTTCTTGTGACAACTCAAAAGACCACATTTGACTATACAGTTCACATTTCTCTCAAAACACATAATTACTACTCAAAAATTATCAATATCCTACAACTATTGTTCATTTTAGAGTAATTTTGCACATTTTTAGGAAATAAAACTGCACAGCACAACATCTCCTTTAGTTCCCGCCAAGAACTCCATAACTTACTTGTATACTCGAAAAGTCAGTATTCAGTTACATTTTTTTTTTTTTTATTACAGGAGATCAGCAGACAGGCAGACGGCCCACTTGATGGACAGCGATTACCATCGCCTATGGACACTTGCAACACCAAAGGTGCTACGAATGCGCTGCTGCTCTCTTTAGGGAGCCTGGAACCTGGTCACTAATGCCGGAACACAACACATGGTTGTTATGGCGACATACTCTAGACCAGGGGTGGTAGCCATTCAGTCGGGCAAATGCCCTACCACCTGGCTGTGGGTTGTTTTGTCGCCTCTTACGACAGGCCGCCGGGCCGCAGGAAATTGTATTCTTTCTCCGTTCCTGCACGGATAATTTTTTTTTATTAATTTATTCATGACCATAGAATCAAAGTCTTTCAGTCGGAAACTTGTTAATTAATAGGTCTTCGTATAGTAGCGCAGTTGTATTGCAGTCTACAACCGACGCCATTCAATGGAGTTCTTGTGAAAACTCGAAAGATCACATCTGACTATACAGTTCACATTTCTCACAAAAAAACATAATTTCTACTCAAAAACTATCAATATCCTGCAACTATTGTTCATTTTAGAGTAATTATACACATTTTTAGAAAATAAAACTGCACAGCACAACGTCTCCTTTCAGTTCCCGCCAAAAACTCCTCAGTTACATTAAACCTCTCAGCCTTGCTATAATAATAATTGAAATACCCAATAAAATACAAAGTAATAACTATAAAAAACTCAAAATAAAACGAAAAACTCGATAGGTCGATACCACCATGATCGGTGTTGTATTACAACCAGTAATAATCGATATCTCGTTGTCTATGTATCGATTCAGCGTATAATTAGACTTTAGTACTTTTTATTTTTAAATTAGCTTCATTGCATGGCTAAGGTATATGGGAATAATCACCACTATAATTTGTTATACAAGTTAAACTGTATCAATTTTTTTATTGTTATTGGATGAGTTTAGCAGGCAGACTGCCTATCTGATGGAAAGCGGTAACCATTGCCTATGAAGATTTGTATAATACGGCCGGCGTAACTTGGCGAATGTGAACATAGGCTCTGCGCACTTTAGCGCATGTAAACTCATGAAGAAAATACAGTGACCAACTAGTACAAAGCAAGGAAAAAATACAGGGATGAAGGGCGACCAATTGTATTCACTGACGAGTCGTATGCCCACTCATCACATGAGTGTACATGCTCTAAAGTTCGCAGAACCTATGTTCACATTTGCCAAGTTACGCCGGCCGTATTATAACACCAAAGGCGTTCCAGTGTTATCCGTGCAGGAACGGAGAAAGAATGCAATTTCCTGCGGCTCGGCGGCCTGTCGTAAGAGGCGACAAAACAACCCACAGCTAGGTGGTAGGGCATTTGTTCGACTGGATGGCTACCACCCCCGGTCTAAAGTATGTCGCCATAACAACCTTGAGTTGTGTTCCAGCATTAGTGATCCAGCATCCCTTAAGAGAACAGCAGCGCATTTGTAGCACCTGTGGTGTTGCAAATGTCCATAGGCGATGGTAACCGCTTTTCATCAAGTGGGCCGTCTGCCTGTCTGCTGAACTTCTGCAATAAAAAAAATTTCTGCCACTCTCTAAATGGAGACTGGAACCTGGCCAGTAATACCGGAACACAACTGAAGGTGGTTATGGCGGCATACTCTAGAC
This sequence comes from Dendrolimus punctatus, assembly GCA_012273795.1. Taxonomy (NCBI): domain Eukaryota; kingdom Metazoa; phylum Arthropoda; class Insecta; order Lepidoptera; family Lasiocampidae; genus Dendrolimus; species Dendrolimus punctatus. The sequence goes on along the minus strand of CM022554.1, from coordinate 8,641,842 downwards.
GGGCAAATACCTTACCATCTGTCTATGGGTTGTTTTGTCGCCTCTAACGACAAGCCACCGGAAATTGTGTTCTTTGTCCGTTGCGGACGTTGCGGAGACGAACAAAAATTAAGCTTTTACGAATTACGAGTATACGAAATTGATTTTTACCGGTCATTGTAGTGAACTGCCAGAATTAAATTGAAAATATCAATTTTGTATTCGATTCTTCTCAAAGGGCTAATGCACCAAAAGGCCGAGCCATAAATTCTGTAAAAAATTAAACAAAAAACGAATCTGGCCATGTATAAATATTCCGAACACTCCATTGTTAGGTGGAATCTAAATGCAAAATATTTAGTAACAACCAACATATTTATTCATCATTGTTTAACATTTGTAAGGGGCTCGACACATTCTCGTGAAGACCTCACGAGAGCAGCCTGAGAGCATTATTTCGCATACTCACGTTAACTGTAGCTGGTGCATGCTATTGTAGCTCCCTAAATATTATCCTGCTTTGGGGGGCCTCTAGCTATCAAGGGAGCAGAGGAATCGTCACCCCTGTCGTCGAAGTGGATATGTTTTAATTCCCGGGGCATATTCAGGCACTTTTGCGCTAGGATCAGCCTAGGTGTAACTACGTTCTAAGTCTCTGGCCTTTCCTACCATAAGCGCGGGGCATATGGGAGGAGGGTGGTTTTAGTGGGTATTAATTATTGGCTGTCCAATAATTCGAGTCTCCACACAAGCTGATCAATCATGGACGGATTGCCTTTAATGGAATGCCTCCATATGCGATAACGGTTTAATCCCTTGCAAAGGATCCAGTATTGTGCGTAAATAGCATTTCCCCGCCTTAGAAAAAAACGCTACTGTAGCAAAAAAACATAGATAGTAAGTGGCTCGCGAGCGTAATGCGAGGAGCTCGCAACGAGCCGACGATTGTCGCTTTTTGCCTCGAATCAAAGGCCTCGGCAGTTGGCGTCGTCCAAGGCATGCGCTGGCAGTACGGAGGAACGGAGGGGTGTTCGGGGCAGTCAAGAGATGATTACGATACGAGCAAGATGTAGATTCGACGAGCTATTTAGTGACGAACTTTCGCGTGTCATTGAAACGTGCAGTTGGTACTTGTAGTGTCTAGTTATATTTGTACCTATGTTATACGTGATTGTATATTTCTAATAAATTAAATTAAATTCTATAGTAATTCCAACGGAATTTTAATTCGAGTCCTGCGTAATTCGTAACAATGTCATAATACATACAGAATAAGCAGCACTATTATACCTGAGAGGACCAAAAAATTTTTTTTTTTTTTTTTATTGCAGGAGATCAGCAGACAGGCAGACGGCCCACTTGATGGACAGCAGTTACCATCGCCTATGGACATTTGCAACACCAAAGGTGCTACGAATGCGCTGCTGCTCTCTTTAGGGAGCCTGGAACCTGGTCACTAATGCCGGAACACAACACAGGGTTATTATGGCGGCATACTCTAGACCAGGGGTGGTCGCCATCCAGTCGGGCAAATGCCCTACCACCTGGCTGTGGGTTGTTTTGTCGCCTCTTACGACAGGCCGCCGGGCCGCAGGAAATTGTATTCTTTCTCCGTTCCTGCACGGATAAATATATTAAAAACCATGATAATAAATTAAAAACCATGATTTTAAAAGAGGATTTTTCCATAAACAGAAAGCCTTTTATGATCGTAAAAACGACAATCAAAATGGTGCGTAGCGTCGGCGTCTGTTCAAATAGAGATCTGCTTTAATTCTATTTTTACCAAACCACTTAGTATGCGGAGCTCGGAGTTGTATTTAATTAAGCTGGACAATTTGCAGGTTTGCCCTCGGGGGGAAAGTATATTTTTATTCTCTACTAGCACCTGTTTTTTGTTAAGATCTTTGTTGAATTATCTTTATTTTTTCCTTCCACTCATTTTAATATTATATAATTTTTTTAGAACTAGGCATGTTTGCTGAAGAGTTTCTTGCGCCGCTTCTTCTCTTCAAGCCACAACATGTTGTGAAGCGGTGGTAAATTAGATTAGGCTCCCATAGAGTAAATAATATCCATAAACAAAATTAAAACTAAATAATTAAAATGAACAAGTTGGCGGTAGGCTGAATAGAAACTTTGACAATACACGTTCGACAAATGTCATCTTTGTCTTCCGTGACCACGGCAACTGAAAAGCGGCCGAAACGTCGGATAAACCTAAATAAAATAAATTACCGCGCTTAAAACCGTTAAAACGTAGTTTTATTATCTTTGTTGAATATATAAATTCATAGAATTAATGTACGACAAAGGCGTATTACAAAAAAGTTAATACAAACATTTACGAATGCTTTACAATAAAACAATTTTTGATTAAGACAAGATTTTATACATGAAAAAATTTTTTGAGAAGAATTATTTTTTATCTAATTATTTAAAAAAAAAATTATTGCATGAGGTCAGGAGACAGGCAGACGGCTCACTGATGGAAAGCGGTTGTCATCTCCTATGGAAATTTGCAATACCAAAGGTGCTACAAATGCGTTGTAGCTCTCTTAAGGGAGACTGGAACCTGGTCACTAATGCCGGAACGCAACTCAAGGTTGTTATAGCGGCATACTCTAGTTAGTATTAAATAAGTGCTAAGGCACAATTTGCGTAAAGAAAGTTAAAGAAATTTATCTGCTAGGAAAGCGACGATACATGGATCTAGATCTTAGTTAGCGGACTGTAATAGTAGATTCTTACACGAGAGATAAAATTGACCTATATAGGTAATATAGGATTGGGATTGTTTGGTGATGGCTAATTTTTTATTTTTTATTGCACGAGTTCATCAGGCAGACGGCCTATTGATGCAAAGCGGTTACCATCGCCTATTGACGTTTGAAACACCAAAGGTGCTACAAATCTATCCTTGCAGGAACGGAGAGAGAATACAATTTCCTGCGGCCGGGCGCCTGTCGTAAGAGGCGACAAAACAACCCACAGCCAGATGGGAGGGCATTTGCCCGACTGGATGGCTACCACCCCTGGTCAACAGTATGACTCCATAACAACCTTGAGTTGTGTTCCGGCATTAGTGACCAGGTTCCAGGCTCCCTTAAGAGAGCAGGAGCGCATTAGTAGCACCTTTGGTGTTGCAAATGTCTATAGGCGATGGTAACCGCTTTCCATCAAGTGGTCCGTCTGCCTGTCTGCTGACCTCCTGCAATAAAAAAAAATGTGCTGCTGCTCTCTTAATGGAGACTTGAACCTGGTCACTAATGCCGGAACACAACTCAAGGTTGTTATGGTGGCATACTCTAGACCAGGGGTGGTAGCCCTCCAGTCAGGCTAACGCCTTACCTATGGATTGTTTTGTCGCCTTTTACGACAGGCCGCCCGGCCGCAGGAAACTGTATCACTCCGTTCCTGCACGGACGTGAAGCTTCCTAAAATTCGACTCAATTACCTAAATGGAGTAGCTATGCGAAGTCATTAAACAAAAAGCCCATTCCGATGTCAACCAATTTTCTGTCACGTCATGACGTGTCATTGATAACGTTGTGGTAAATTCTTTGAAAATGTTTTTAATTAATTAAATAAATTAAGGAAGTCCAATGAACTTTGTGGTATTTAATTACTACGAAGCTTTTTTTTTGCCCTTGTATCATATAATTGTATATAGACAGATAACACTATATTGTACACCAATACAAGCATGAAGTTAAAGACTAAAATCATATCTAGTTGTATACAAAGGGCAGTCTTATCGCTCAAAGCGATCTCTTCCGAGCAAACTAAATGAAAGATATTTGAAATTTGATTTTGAAAGGTGGTGCAGGAAATTGAGCCTTCTATACATATAATAAAATTGTAGAGGTCAAATTTCTGTATAATGAAAATAAATGCTAATACTGAGTCAGGGGGATGTAAGAAGTCAAATAGAACTAATTTCGATTTTTTTCAATATTTTTGTTTCTCTGTTTGTACCGGCTAATCTCCGAAACGACTGGACCGATTTACATGAAATTATGTATGGTGATAGCTTATATCCCTGGTATATATATATATATATAGGATACTTTTGATCCCGAAAAATGAAAGAGTTCCCGTGGGATAGTTAAAAAACCGCACCACGCGGGCAAAGGCGCGGGCAGAAGTTATCGTTTATATGGCAAAACAACGTTTCCCGGGTCAGCTAGTAGATACATACTCAAACTAATTTAAGAAATGAATATACAAATACATACATATATACATAGTCATATATATACAATAATAAATTTCAAAATATATAGTGGTCATGACAACGCGAAGTGCCGCTAACGCTGCTAGAATTTAAATAAGTAATTTTAATCTGCTTATAAGAAGTGTACAAAGGATTTTACCTTAAGAGAACTTTTCTCATTATCGCCCACTTACGACCTCCGGCAAAAGGATTTACAAATCTAATAAAACATGCATCGAAAATTTGATAATCTTTATCGTGAACTAATAAAGAACATTATTCAATGACAATCAGTTATTATAAGTACAGATGTATCTTGGTTCTGTTCACGACAAAGGCTTGCTTACCTACTTAATTGAAGTTACGTCAGAACGCGTAGGTTTTAAAAGTTGAAAGACTTCATTCTGCTTTAGTAATACAAGCGGTTTATATCATTTTTTTTACTATTCATTACATTTAAATGTAATTATCTATTAGTACAACGAAGCAAAAACTTTGTACCCCTTTTTATGAAAATTGCGCGGATGGAGTATGAAGTTTCGCACACTAATGGCCTTACTTATAATCGTTTGTTAAATTTTAAGAAACTGCTCAGCAACTGATTGACGAAAATCTTACTCATAAACTTGTCTTAAGGATAAGAGGTGGTGGTAAAGTAACTCATAAACTATCAAAAATAATCAACATCGAGAGGTTGTTTAAGTGACTGCTAAAAGGCAAGATGAGAAGTTTTATTTGAAACGGCCATTGATCAGGGGCTTAAGAGTATCTTATTTAAGAGATGGCTAATTCTTTCTTAACGAGATTATTGTAAGTAAAGCCCTTAAAGTTTATATAGAGAAAAAGCGAAGAATGATATTTTTTTTAAATTATGCAGAAAAATACATTAAATAAAAAAACCCACACACTACCATGTATTTGACACACACACGCATATCTTTTGTTTATGGTTCAAGTCACATTAACAGTGTACCCTTGGCGAAATCTGTGATTATAGAAGTATAGTCTTTGACAAAACAGATATACAATGCAAAAGTGGATGGATGCAGAAGTCGCGGAGGGCCACGACACACCTTCCATGATCAAATTGATCGTGTACTAGCAGAAGGTGATGTCAGGAGACTTAAGAACAGACGAGCGTGCATGACAAGAACTATGAATGTCAAAGAAGCAAGTGAGGTGTGTAAGAATAAGCCTAAATGGCGCTCTGTTGTTCGTGCCTACCCCGCAAGGGACCTGGCGTGAAGTTATGTATGTATGTATGTATGTAGTCTTTGACAACAAGACCTTAATAATGTTCAAATTTATAATTTAAATTAATTATGGTTGAATTTCGTCCACTGGGTGACCTCTAGTTTATATTTATTATAACTTACTAATCATTGTTTTATCTCATTTTTGAAGTGAAACTACTTTAGAATCGTTATCATTTGAAACTCGAGTGAACGAAAATAAAGAGACACTAAAAATATATTAAATAGTTTAAACGCAGTCTTATAACAGCTATCTGCCAGTGAAAGTAGCATCAAAATCGGCCCAGTCGTTTCAGAAATTAGCTGGAAGAAATAGTTTTAAATTTGTCGAAAATAATGCCTAAGTTAGTCCCTGTAAAAGTCCAAACATTCACGCGGACGAAGTCACGGGCACAGCTAGTTGAAACAAAAACAAAGAAAGTAATGGATCAGATATTTCTAAACCCATTAAAAGTAAAAATAACGAGTAACATAATACGAAAGCATTTTTTGCCAATTACTGGAAATTGTACAAAATCTTCTAATGGCACCAATACTCTACAAAAATAAACATAACGACGAAATGTTCTTCATCTATCGACGGTTAAAAGGTAATAGGGCATAAGCGACATTTTGGTCGAAAATGAGTTATGAATGCCATCCTACTTAAAATTTTTCGCTCTTTCGAATGCGCTCACTCCCATGGCTTTACGATGACTTTCGTGCCGTTTATGCCCAAGCAAAAAAACTGCGTTTTTGAAGTGTCATTTTATTTAACCGACCGAATTTTGGGCCTTTTTTACTCTAAAGGCGCTTGTACCTCTGTAAAAATGGCATCACTTTTGGGTTATAGTCGGTAATACATTTTTACTTTTTACTGCCGTAAAGGCTCCAGGCGTATACTACTGTTTACCATTAGTACCTTTTTTGAAAGCTGGAACTAATGCCTCTTTACCATTGTCGTCAAAGACATTAAGCGTCGGTTATACCCTACTACCATTTACAAGTTTAAGTTTACAAACATCCTACTGATTTTTTTACTAAACACCATTTCTTGTGCTCCATTACCATAATAATGAGAATTACTTATACTTTTTACCCTTTTATGTTATTCTGCAGTCATGTGACTTATGCCCTATTACCTCTTGATATAAGGATGTCAAATGTAGCAAAGTCTACTCTACCCTTCGTTTTTTTTCAATGTAGATGTAACTTATGCCCAATTACTCCATAAAGAAAATAAGATCAATTGATTTAAGCGACATTAAACCACATAAAACAACGTGGAATCAAATAAATAAAACTACCATTTCATGCTTTTATTTTTTAAATTCTAGAGCTGTTTCCATTTTCACGATATGACAAGAAATGATGAAGTAATCTCCATTTTTCTGAAATTTTAAACTTTAAACTGCTCTCCTGAACAATTTAGTTTTTTTCGCTTATACCCTATTACCTTTTAACCGTCGATATCTATACTAAATTACTAATACATAAAGCTGAAAAGTTTGTTTGTTTGCTTGAACGCGCTAACCTTAGGAACTACAGGTGTTGACGACAGAATGCGTTGTTTGAACGGCCCGCTCGGTGTTACCAGTAAAATAAAATACATTATTAAATTATTACATACGTCAATATACTAACATCTTATATATATAAAAATCTTGTGTCACGATGATGTTGCCATGTGTCACGATGATGTTGCCAATAAAGTCCAAAACTACTGAACCGATTTTAATCAAATTTGCACACTGTGTGAAGTTTGATCCAACTTAAAAGATAGGATACTTTTTGTCCCGTTGGAACCGGTAGGTGGCGCTGAGATCGGGTTCTAGAATCCTTCTAATCACCGGGAGCGATTTTGGTGATTTTGTTTTTGTGTCGTGAAACAAAGTCTTTTAGGAATTCAAAAAATATGGCGGTACGAAGTACGCCGGGTCAGCTAGTAAATATATAAAATAAATGATAATATACCATATACAGAATGAACGATTCACATAATATGAAATATTTGTGTTGTATCAGTATGTTTTTAAATAAATAACAGGAAATTGCCAAGAGAGTAAATGAATGCAGACGAACTTCACTCAGGATTAACCCGAGATAGTTGCCCGCGATTACCATCGTGATATGCGTGATTGCATTCGAGACCAGGGGTGGTAGCCATCATAGCCAGCATATGCCCTACCATCTGTTACGACAGGCCGCCCGGTCGCAGGGAATTGTTATACTTTCTCCGTTTCTGCACGGATAAAAGTTTTTTGTAAGAAATGTAAACTGTATAGTGAAATATGGTCTTTTCACCTGTGATATGAACTCCCTTAATTACCGTCAGTCAAAGACCTACAATTTCATTAACATCCGCTTGTTAAATCCCAGTTGCGTCCGGAGCACTCGCTTCGAAGGCCAGCCCCGTACTGATACGTATATCATTACATGTCCTTCACAACGTTAAACTAACATTTGTTGTGATTTCTTTTGCGATCCAGGACCTGATGGAAACGGCATAGTTTATTATGTGGGGGGCAAACGCGTAACAATATTACCAAGCTTTAGTGAAAATATAATACATTAGACAAGGATGTATGAACTAAGTTTCTTTGCCTGCCATTGTGACGAAAACTACTTCTACTCTATGATTATTGTTGTCAGTTACTACCATAGACTATTGTATCCAAAATATTCAGGTCCTCTTCCTCTATTTATGTTATTAATACAAATGAATACTTAAAATGATTATAACCGCCCCCATAATCATTGTTTAAATAATTACAGTTACCAACAACCATTACAAAGTTAACCGTGCTGGTGGTAATATGCGGAACTAAATTTGCTCTTCATATTTCAGGACAAATTTTGACATTTGATATAGACACTAGCACTATGTTGGACGGCAAATATAAGTTTGTTGGAGTACAAAGAGTATTTAGACTAAACACAGGTTATTGCACTGATTGATGTATATGATTTTTTGTTTATGGTTCATTGACTTTGTCTGATGTCATATACGCTGAAATGAACTCCTTTTTAAAAACATAACTGTTAAAATTAAAAATGGTATGGTGATGTAGTATATGGTACAACTATAGATATCCGGGAGGCAATTTTTAAGTAGTGGGGGACAGAGTAGGGAGGCAGCGCCACCTGCCGGGTCCAATTGTGAACTAACTCAGAGACCTTCTTTGGGTCATGCACAAAAACTTTGCTAAAGATCAAATGTGTAGTTTACGATTCTATAAAGGACATACAGACAAACATTCATTTTTATATAAAGATTGCACTTCTATCATAGGTTCAAAATTGAGGAATCCAATAACTAGCTAATATAAAATATACAATTAGTCCAAAAACACTAACAAAGCCCACAAGCTGAACAAGCGAAAAAAGCGCGCCGCGGCAGCGGCTAGCGAGTATCAAAACCCACTCGTAATTGTCGTTTAAATAAATATATGGTAAATTGTTCTGGTACTCCGGGGCTAATATTTGTGCGCTTTATTATGTTTGCGAATAGGCAAATTGGCAGACGGGTCCACTTGATGGCAAGTGGCTACCGTCGCCCGAGGACATCTGCAACACTAAGGGAGCCAATGCGTTGCCTACCTCGTTGAGACTTCAAAAATCTGTTTACGCCCTTTTTGAAGAGCCCCATATTGTAGCGCTCTGGGAAAACCGCAGGAGGGAGCTCATTCCACAGCTTGCTCACGTATGGCATAAAAGAGCGAGCGCCACGTACAGTGGATAACGTCCAGGTGTCGAGGAAATGTGGATGAACTCCTAGTCGCCGGCGAGCATGTGTTGGTAATCCCTGTTTGTCAAATCCTGAACACACTTTAGTTAATTTCTATAGGCTAGGTTCTATTAGGGACTCATAACGACCACGTTCACCACTGCGATTTACTTGCACTCGCTTTCCAGCGTTACAATCGTATACCCAAGTGGAACGGCTATTCGACCCACGTCTTGACTTGGGTCGCTGTGAGCGTTGTGTGATCGGAAATGATGACGTCATTAGTGATGTTTTCGCCACGACCACACCGATCGCGGTCGCCTTGTGGAACGGCTAACTGAGCATTTTGGGCGTTGTGAGCTACTAATGGAACGCCCTGATAGTATGATTTATTTACTACAAATTAATGTTATATATACATGTCACAACAATTGAACAATAAATTATAACACCACACAAAGTCACAAACACAAAACCAACAACAAAGCTTATAACACAAACTCAAAACACTTCACAAAAACAACCAAGACACACAAAGAGCCTAAAATTAATAACCCAGGCACAGAATGGAAAAATCAACACACATGTCACTAGATATGATAATATATATAGGTATAGACATAAGGCACACACTGCACATGCACTTCCTCCCAACACCAGCATGTAACAGATACACCCTAAATTAGTATAAGTTTAGTATTAAAATTAGAATAAATTATTATAATAAGTTAGTCGTAAAGTACGAGGTGTACTTTCACAACACAACACAAAAATCACTAAATTAATGTCACACACAAGAACCAAAATAACCAATAAGCGTGTTTAAATTCTAAAAATGATATCTAGAAGTTAAGTTGTAAAAAAGGGTATGGAACTCGAGTCCGTAGAGTTGTTAAACAAAGAAAGAGTTTTTGGTGGGAACTGAAAGGAGATGTTGTGCTGTGCAGTTTTATTTTCTAAAAATGTGTAAAATTACTCTAAAATGAACAATAGTTGTAGGATATTGATAGTTTTTGGGTAGTAATTATATGTTTTTGTGAAAAATGTGAACTGTACAATCAAATGTGGCCTTTTGAGTTGTCACAAGAACTCCGTTGAATGGCATTAGCTGATTACCTACAGTTTAGTTGTAAAATGAAGAAACTATGTTGTAAACTAAGATCTGGCTTAAAGGCCTAGCTGCCAAGCCATAAACCTAAATAAATAAAAAAATACACTAATATGGTTGACTATCGAATTCTAAAAACGTCTTCGGGATTATTAATTTAACTTCTGAATTAAATTTCTTAGTATCTGAAACAAACTTGGTCGTAATGTTTATTTAATCTTTATTTCAAAAAAGGTTTCTTACTCCCACAATTCATCCCACGTCAATAGTCCGTGCTTCAGGGCTGTCACATTTTGAAAATAAATCCAATAGAACAAAAACTCCGTTTATAATATTGTCAGAAGTTACGCAGGACTCGAATTAAAAGGCCGTTCGAATTAGTATAGAATTTATTAGAACTTTACAAACACGTATAACATAGATGCAAATATAACTAGACACTGCTAGAACAAACTGCACGATTCAATAACACGCGCAAAGTCCGTCACTATAACGCTTATCGAGTGTACTCGTCTTGCTTTGATCGTGGTTCTCGCTAGACTGCCCCCAATGGGCCATTGCTTTAAAATGCACCGATGCCATACCTGGTAAGCATCGACGCAATTTCCTAGAAAAAATAATGTGCTCACCAGCGTAATTATGTCTGCGGTACGGCCATAAATGGGTACAATACAATAGGATGTTTTTTAGTTGCAAATTTTAAACACAAAGCAAACAAAAGAAGTCCAAATGCGTACCTGCGTTTTAAGACAGGCAGGTGTGCCTTCACCTTTGTCGGCATGTGACTATGTACGTTTGGACCGAGTGCACTTTGACTCAACTCGAAATCAAACAATCAAAACAATCAATCCAAAACAGTCAATCAACTACACAACACAGTAAGTATGTCATACGCTCTTTACAAAATATCATCAGCTTTAAATAAAACATCCATCCTCACAAAGTTTCTTTAAACATATAAACATTCAACTTTAGCATGTTTCAGTCAAGTAAAGTCGTCCAAAACTAATTAATGGACGGATTTGAATTTTTTCTTTATTATTATTTATTTAGGTTTATGGCTTGGAAGATAGGCCTTTAAGCCAGATCTTAGATGACAGTATAGTTTCTTCATTTTCTTAAGCCTATAATGTGCACAGCTGAACTGCAGGTAATCAGCTACTGCCATTCAACAGAGTTCTTGTGATAACTCAAAAAGCCACATTTGACTATACAGTTAACATTTCTCAAAAAACACATAATTACTACTTAAAAACTATCAATATCCTACAAATATTGTTCATTTTAGAGTAATTTTACACATGTTTAGAAAATAAAACTGCACAGCACAACATCTCCTTTCAGTTCCCACCAAAAACTCCTTTGTGAAAGGTCGAGATGGCAATTCTCTAGTGACGCGACACATATACTAGATATCGATAATCTTTTACATAGATACGCAACAAAATGAGACTTAAAATTTTATTACCTAATTTTTATTTCAAATAATATTTTCAGACACAACATTTTTTCAAAATTCGTATACAAAGTAGGGATAGTCCGTGCCGTGTATTGTTGTTAATAAAAGTTTATTGTTTGTTTGTTTGAGATTGGCTGAAGATGAGAGATGAGCTGCTAATAAATAAAGTTAAAAAATAAAATCTCTGATTAGATATCTTAATTTATTTCTATCTGTTGTGGTTTGTTGATAGCTCACTGTCATTACATACATATTATCACGCCCTTTTCGCATGGGGGTAGGCAGAGATTATAGATCTCCACTTGCGACGATCCTGAGACAACTTTCACTTCATCTACTTTCATTCATCTCTTCATACATGCTATCATTAATATGTTGTTATTATAATGTGTATATTTCTTGTATAATACTATAGATAGATTTTGACATCCCTAGAATTAGTTGTTTGAAACAATTTGGCAGCGTACAGTTATAGAGCCTCCTACATAAAATCCTGTATTGAATTACAACATGCGTCTTTGTAGAAAGACATGCCCGTGTTCGACATGTTCGTATGACTAAAAAATTCCAATTATTTATTATCGCACTCAGAGATCTTAAAGACTGATGACATAAACAAGCGAAGAAAATGTATTATTGAATTTACAATAGACATACTTGAAAGCTCATAATAATGTTACGAGCTACAGGGCTCGAATTAAAATGCCGTTGGAATTACTATGGAATTTATTAGAACAATACAAACACGTATAGCACAGGTTCAAATATAACTGGACGCAATTAGTACAAACTGTAAGATTCAATAACACGCGCAAGGTCCGTCACTTATCGAATGTACACGTCTTGCTCGTATCATAATCGTCGCTTGACTGCCTCACCCCTCCGTTCGGGCATTCTTTTATACTAAACTGTACAATACAACAATCGTCCGCATGGACGGTAGTATCCAAGAAAACTGCGTGTTTTTCTGAATTACAAATTATATATATACATATTTATTAAGACCTGTATACCATATGTATATTACAACATTTAGTCTTAATTCAAAAAGTGTCGTTATAACTTTTGTTCTTATTTTTTTCCGTCTAGCCCCCTTGTGCAACACGCGATAAGGAACTTCGTTCCAAAATCAATATTTGTCTGTATGTTCTCTATAGAATCGTAAACTATACATTTGATCATGTGATGATCTTTAGCAAAGTTGTTGCGCATGAAGCAAAGAAGGTTTCTGGGTTGATTCACAATTGGACTCGGTAGGTGGCGCTGCTGTCGGCATATCGATTGAAGCTTTGGGCAGGACGACGTCTGCCGGGACATCTAGTTTTGAATAAAAACTTTTGAATTTGAATAAGTAACGTCCCACACAACAGTGACATTCATGGTACGGTATTTAGTTTTGTTTTAGTCGGTCAGTGGGGCTAGATGATACCCAATATCGACCGTGTAATCCGATTTGCGTGATCAGAATTTTAGCAACAAAAAAAACCGTTTGAATGCTGTGAAACCAGTCGTTTGCGGTAATATCGTATACTAAGGTACTGGATTGGCTTCGCTTGCATGATTTACAACTTTTATTTAGTGTTCATTCAAATGAATATTAGCTCTATCAGTATGTAGTTAAGGCAAATATTCGTTTATACGTAGGTTAAGGGAAATTGTGCCTAACATTGCATTCAAGTCCCGGGACTGACACATGGATGGCGTTGCCAATAAACGTTCCATATGATTTTTCATGACCAACCTTCAAAATATACTTGTCATAATTTCATGACATTCTGATGTTTTATCCATGAGTTACAGTGATTTAAGTGACGCTAGTCTTGATATTGTTACGTGTGCGGAACTCGAATTAAAATGCCATTGGAATTACTATAGAGTTATAACAATACAAACACGTGTGACAAAGGTAAAAATATAACAAGACGCAACCGGTACAAACTGCACGATTCAATAACACACGCAAAGTCCGTCACTATATAGCTAATCGAAGGTACGTCTTGCTCGTATCGTAACCCTCGCTTGACTGCGTCACCCCTCCCTTCGCGCATTCCTTTTATTTTATACTAATACAATATGCCTCGACGCAAAACAATAGCATAATTAGTTCGACATACCGGCCTAATGACGGCCATTCAACAAGTACAATAACAATAATGTTTTTCTTAATTACAAATTCTAAACACAAAGTGAACCAAAGAAGTCCAAATGCGGGATAGGTAATAAAGTGCGCTTTATGACAGGCAGGTGTGCATTCACCTTTGTCGGCATGTAACAATACCTTATTTGTTCATGTTTTTTTTATTAATTATATAAGACACTAGCTGTCCCGGCAGACCTCGTCCTGCCCGGTAAAAAATAGGGGTTGATCGTAGAGGGTTGAAAATCTAGGGTTGTATGTATTTTTGTATGTTGTATCATAAAAAAATAGAAATTAAAAAATTTGTCTAAAAAATAAAAATAAAATATTTAGGGGGATGAAAAATAGATGTTGGCCGATTCTCATAGATACCGGATAAGCACAAAAAATTTCATCAAAATCGGTCAAGCCGTTTCGGAGGAGTATGGCAACGAAAACTGTGACACGAGAATTTTATATATTAGATATATATTACGTATGCCGTATTTGTATAAACAGAATATAAAGTTAAGCTATAAAACGATTTAGTCAATATATAAAAAAAAACATATTCAATTTTGCAGACCAATAAAAAAAATTGCCTCAACAGATTTTCATCCTCAAAAGGTTGCATTATTTATAGTGCAATACACACCCAAGTCGCCGACTTATGGCTATACTACTAATGTCGGCGGGCTAGTTAGCGGGTTCACTCACTATGTCGGCGGGACTGAGCGCTTGCGTATGAAAGCTGCCGACATGCCGCCAACATGACGGCGGGCAGCACGCGCGAGCGCATGTTGCCGACATAACTCTTTTCATATATGTCGCCGGATTGTGTCGGCGGGTCAGCGGCTTAGGTGTGCATTGCGTTCAACACCCACATACAACGGTGTCATTAATTCCATCCATATTTTTTTCTGACTAACTGCCTCCTAACAGTGTGATAGGCGGTAGGACCATATTAGTAAAGTTAAATGTTTCATATATAAAACAGATTAGTCATTATAAAGCAAGAAGTTCAGGTCGAGAATATAATTTAATCTGGCTTAAAATCCCGGTGGTGTTTTAGTTGTAAGCCTGCATCTTGTATCATTATAACGAACCGATCTTCTATCTGTTACAGTCAGTAATGGCGTGGCGTGGAAATCCGGCTAGCGTAAGCCAGTTGTAAAACATATCGTATAATGCAAGGACCGAGTACACCGCTGTTGGAAAAATATTAAACTTTTTTATTTTGCAATCTTACAACATATTTTGAAACAAAAGCCAGTGCTCGATCGGGTTATAAGTTGAATGAATGAAAACTCTTTATTGTTCACCATAAACTTAAATCTAGACAATTGATATGGATCCATTTGTTTTAGAACAATGGGCGGCCTTATCGCTTATAGCGATCTCTTCCAGGCAATCCGGTGTCAGGAGATTTTGAACGAAATTTAAATACAAGAAGAAAATAAAGAAATATAAGTTGCTATTTCATCTAATATGTGTGGAAAGCCGCCGAGCGTAAGGAATAGTAACATACCAATAAAATATGCACGAATAACAAAAGTAAGTGCCAATAAACAGTAACCATGTTTTAAGAGAAGTAAGAGATGGACAGAGAACATGACAACACATGAAGAGAGAAGAAGTAATAGATGGACCCGTCTGCCAGTTTGCCAGCTTTAAGCAATAAAAATAATATTAAAGAGATATATACAGTATACGATTGTGATAACGTGTACTATTGTGGTGAAGGTGATGATGTGTGGTATAGTTGGTTGTCCGTCCTTTTGCGAGGCAGTAATGTCCGCGAAGGAGGCGGCGGAGCGGGTGAGAGAGCGCGTGTCCGCGCTTTTCTCCCACCGAAATAACAGGAGAAGACGGCGCCGGACGGTCACGTCAGACCTCTTGCCTCCGTAAATATGCGGCACGCGGGTGTCGAGGCCCACGGGGGACCTAACTTCCTCAAAAGAGAGGGAGATAGGAGGTAATAGGGGCGGCCAGTGCCAGCCGGGGTCACGGAGTAAGATTCACGCTGTGTACCGGCTGGCCCCGGCAAAACGACGGAAGGAGGAATTCCAGGGGGTTTTAGTGGGTATTCCGGCACCCCATCAGGCCAGCGAGTCTCATAGTACTACGCAGCCGTCACGCGCGCGCCGCGGTGACCGCCAATAGGATTTCCCCTCGTCAAAAATAAATAAATGGTTGGTTGTCCGTTGAGCGGTGTAGGTACGTGTTAATAAAAGATGACTTTCGTCGTACACTTTTAATCGCACACTCTCATATTGTTTGTAGAAGGATTTAGATGAGGGGAAGCAGCAAGAGTGAGAACTGGTTTTAGTTTTCTTGCTACAGATTGTAGTAAGTAAAACAGCATGTATATACACTGGCCCCATCGATATATAAAAAATAATCTTGTTATCTATATCATATTAAAAATGATGACTTTTTGCTTTGTGCTATGCACAATTCTCTGCGTAAGCTTGGTTATTTTAAAATTATATAAGTGTAGCTTTTATATTTATCAGTTATTTAGAGCAATGTTTTTATATTTTGATTAATACACATCGACATATACTTGATATGCAACCTAATGCTATAAATAATATATAAATTAATAAATCTTATAATACTGAATCATATACTCAGTCCTTTAAGTCATAACGCCACCGCATGGACATCGATTTTGCCAAAGACATAGTGACGAGTAAAGTGACAAATATCGGTATTCGATTCCAAACGCCATTTGTAATGCTGTTAATGAAACAATCATGTATTCTGGCCCACTAACAAAGTGGTCTGCACTTTCGACCAGATCTATCTATTCTTATGCATTTCGACGCTCTGAATACGAATGTTGTGACAGTTTGGCCCATACACTCAAAATTTTGTATGGACCAAAAGGTCAAAAGCGAAGACCACCTTTTTCGTGGGTTATTAAAAATCTTACCTTTCGCTAAAACAGCACTAAGGAATGTGAAGCATAGTAAAACCGCCAAAATTGCCATTTTAAATCTATATCACACACTTCTCACAGAATTATCTGTAACAAGAGAAAAAGACGTCATTAGAAACATTGCTAAGTGCTGTGTCGATGATATGTTAAATAAATACTTAATCTCCTAAAAAGTACTTGACAGATATTACTGAAGTTAGTTTTCATTCAAAGTATTTTGGAAATTCACATATTCAGCCGCTGTTGTCGCACATGTGCGCAGGTTGCTTATTGAAAGAGTAAACTCCTGTCGTGCGTCAGAGCTGACACAGTCAATCTATTTTAATAATTTTTTAAAATATTATTTAAAAATCACAAATAGATACTTCAAGATTATGGCGACCGAGGGTAGAACTTTCCTGCAGCGTAAGCCGGTCGCAAGACTTTTGGAAAAAGGTAGAAGATTCTGGAAGGAAAACACAAAGACGGATATATTTTATAAAGGGATAGACGATGAACGAAAGACAGAGATAGATAGATGTTAGAAAGGGATAGATGTATAAACGAAAGTTCCCGAACAGAAGGTTCGGAAAGGAAGGGACAGAGACAGATAGATGGGTTCCAGAAAATTCTTCCGGGTATATAAACAGCTTAAGGCGCGCCTACCGGACAGTTTAGAGTTGAGTTCAGTTCAAGACAGCGAAACGACAAGTGCGATACGAAAGAGTCGGAAGAAGAGTTTAATAGAAGACACTGACAAGTTGAGTGGTCAGTTAAGTGAAGGAGGAGTGTAGCGATGTTCGAGAGACGGCATTATTGCGGCATTATCGGGGGTGAGCTCTGCAGTAGCAGGAGGTAGTCTACCCAATATCGGCGACAGTATTGCAAGCGAGGCGCCTTGTCGTCGTGACTGTGCATCGTTAGTCGTGCGTATAGGGCAACCCTGCAGAGAGGTATTGTGTACGGCTGAGTAAGTAAATAAAAGCCTTTAGTTAAAAACGTGTGTTTTCTTCCAATCCATAAGAGCGTACCCCCGCTCGCACGTAACAATATATTGGTATATATTTTAGATACAGCATAAACTTATTATTTATAGATGTTTTTGCTAAAATGTGTACGGTATTCTAAATATAGCTTTTATATGAGTCTCATCCAAGACTTCACGTAAAATATTTCCAATTTTATTCATGACGGTGTTAGAAGTTTGAAAATTAGTCCAAAACATGAATAATTACTTTTGTAGTCGGAAATCAAACAGGTTACGCTGTGGTGAGCATCTGACGATGTGCCACATTAACATATTGGATATATAATTTACAGTATTTAAAACCGTATTATGACTTATTATGACCGTATTAAGATATGCCAATGACTCTCTCGCTCCTAAGGTGCTTCCTTACCGCGAGGATAAAATTACCGCTGTTTGGTAGAATTTTGTTCGTAAAGTGGCCGTTGTGAATTGAAAGAAGATGTAATAACAAGAGGTGAAAAAGGAATGTTAAGGTGGTTTGGGAATGTAGAGAGGATGGATGACTTTTCACTCCCAGCCGTGGTACGCAACATGGTCAGGAGCAACACTGGATGGGCCGCCGTCTCCTCCTTCTGCGAGCACGTTATGCTTGCGAAGGAAGAGGCGGAGCAGGAGCGTGAGCGTACGTCACGGCTTCGATTCCGCCAAAGGAGGACGTGCTGACGCCGAAGGGCCAGTATGGACCTTCCTTGGGGTATAGGGGGTTCTCACTCAACTACACATTACATCGAGATGAGAGCGTCTCCTCTCGTGGGGCGAGTTGCATACCGCTCCACGCCAAAGAGAGCATGACGATGCCGGGGGATGAGTCCCCCGGCAATGGAAGAGGCCTCGTGAGGGGGGGACCACGCTTACCAGGGCTGTGGAGAGGCTTGGTCACATATCCATAGCCCTGCGTAAGGCGAAGGACGGAACACACAGGGGTTTTAGTGGGTATCCCCAACTGGGGAGTGGAAATAGTATGGCACCAGTTCTGACTGGGCATGCTAGTGCCACCCTCGATCTGGTGAATCCCACACTAGGTTGCGAATTATCCCACCAAAGTTCTGCTCTTGTCGCGGCTAAGTCCTCAATCGGATTTCGAATATAATTTTTTTTAAAGTAATATTTTATTACATTATCTACGGCAATTGCAGTGCCGCATCTGTGGGACTTTTTTGTGGCGCGAACTCTGTATTGGCATATTACAACATAATAACAAAGTATCTTATCAAATAACAGTTACGTATAATTATTGGAACTAACTGTTCTTATTATAAATTCAAACAACAATTTGAAATTTAAATTACGAACACATCTATTCTGTTATTAAAAATAAAACATAAAGAGGTACACTATGGTTATTGCCAGTAATAAAATAAAATTTTATTATAGGGTTTTTTGGTGGGAACTTGATGGTTGAGGTTTAAAAGTGCAGTTTTATTTTCATAAATGTTTAATATTGGTTCAAAGTAAACAATAAATACGTCAACGATTGTTTTAAATGGTTGTCATATAAAAAAGCGGGTGCTAAAATATCATACTACTAAAATAAAAATTCAGATTTTTTTCTGCTTTAATTAGTGTTTAGTAGTACATAAAGTAATTATTGCTAGTGGCAAAAATTGTATCGGTAATCAATTTGCCTTATGTAAGTCTTTTCTTATTGCAGAGTTCAGCAGACCTGATGGAAAGCGGTTACCATCGCCTATAGACATTTGTAACACCAAAGATGCTACAAATGCGCCGCTAATCCCCTAAGGGGAAGCTGGTAACTGGCCACGGAACGGGAACTGAACTTTCTTAAAGATGGGAAGATGGAATAAAGAAATACATACTAGGATGATTATGAACTCGAGTTTTTGGCGAGAATTGAAGGGTGACGTTGTGCTGTGGAATTTGTGGAACGAAGTTCCTTACCGCACGTTACCTGGCGGATAAGAAATGGACGAAAAATGCTGACCACTGCAGATTATTATACAATTCCGAACTTTAACGCAATGAAATAAGATCTGAAATAATATCCGTTAGTGTAATATACGCTGTTTTAAATATCTTCTAATTGCCACGGAAGAAGAAACAAAAAGCAACGAAAGTGTTGTAAGTTTCCGAACGTGTTGCGGAGAAAGAATACAATTTCCTGCGGCCGGGCGGCCTGTCGTAAGAGGCGATAAAACAACCCACAGCCAGGTGGTAGGGCATTTGCCCGATTGGATGGCTACCACCCCTGGTCTAAAGTATGTCGCCATAAAAACCTTGAATTGTTACGGCTTTAGTGACCAGGTTCCAGTCTTCCTTAAGAGAGCACCAGCACATTTGTAGCACCTTTGGTGTTGCGAAAGTCCATAGGCGACGGTAACCGCTTTCCATCAAGTGGGCTGTGTGCCTGTCTGCTGAACTCTTGCAATAAAAAAAAGTTTAAAAATAATATTTTCTTATATTGGTGTTGCCAACACTGCTTATTATATATTGAAGACTTAGAGTTTTTGCGGGAACTGAAAGGAGATGTGGTGCTGTGCAGTTTTATTTTCTAAAAATGTGTAAAATTACTCTAAAATGATCAATAGTTGTTGGATATTGATAGTTTTTGAGTAGTAATTATGTGTTTTGTGAGAAATGAAAACTGTATAGTCAATGTGGCCTTTCTAGTAGTCACAAGAACTCCGTTGAATAGCTTTAGTTGATAACCTATAGTTCAGCTGAGCTATACATAGGCTTAAGAAAATGAAGAAACTGTATTGTAATCTAAGATCAGGCGTAAAGGCCTAGCTGCCAAGCCATAAACCTAAATAATTATATATTGAACACTTTTTACATCAGAAGAGGTTGTAGGCATAGAGTTCTTTTATCTGCCATTGTAGCGAATTGCATTACTACTTAAAATGAATAATAAGAACATTTTATATAAAAGTACACTCCGCGAAGATGGTACTATTAAAGAAATAAATCATTGAGTAGTACATGTCTTTTGTGTCTTCAGATATGTTTACTGTTTCGCCATTTTGTGTTAATGGTTCTGACATTAAAATGCATTTTTTTAACACAAAACAAAAATTTCAATTTCGCCATCTTGAAATCAGTTCAAAGTACAGATAGTGTAGGAATGGAGATAAAATAGAATTTTTGAGGCTAGGCGGCCTGTCGTAAGAGGCGATAAAACAACCCACAGCCAGGTGGTAGGGCATTTGCCCGACTGGGTGGCCGTCTGCCTGACTGACCTCATACAATAAAACAAGTCACAAAAATAATTATATTGTGCAATACATATGTTACAATGTAAATATTGAAACAATTTATTTACCTTTAAACTGTAATAACTCTGTCAATGTCATTTATATTGTCTTTAATTGGATTTATTCAAATTTGACCTAATAATAGAGTAGTCGTGGTAACTTAACGCATCGGTGACTCGAATGATGCAGATTGAAATCCTGGCCTAATAGCATTTACCTACCACTCATAGCACAAAATATCGGCGTGTCTTCGGAGAAGCTTGGCGTTTCTCTACGTTTTCTCAGCCCCGGATCTTGAATATTTCCTAGGAGGGGGGGGATGAAAGATTCCGCCCCCGCTCGCCTAAATTTTCAGCTTAATCATCATCATTTCAGCCATTAAATATTTTTTCTTTCTTTAATATTTATTTTTTACATTGCATTCTACGGCCATAGCTATCGCCGTCCCCTGCCAATAATTAAAGTAGCCTAGAAATATCATCAATAGCGAAAAACAAATACAGCATGATTCACATACTTTTTGAATTGAATGCAATGCCATTTGGTCTGTCAAGTGGTTAGCCTTGCGAACTCTGCGATATTACGTCATACAACAATTTTATATATTGTATGAAGATTGTATTATGATCACACATATCTCCACTCAGCTGAGATAAGAAGTGCTACAAGAATGGAGAATGTGAGAAATGAGTGCCTAAGGATCTTTAAAAATTGCATCCGTGACTGTAAAATTCTCTCTTTTCTTTCACCATATATCAATTACTCTACGCTGACATACATCTTCTGTCACACCACATATCACCATATCATCCTTCACACAATCCATCCATCTTTTCTCTGGTCTTTTTCTACATTTGTATTCTTCCTCTCAATTTTTCAAAGATCCTCTTATGTACTCATTTCTTACTTTATCCATTCTTGTAAGAAACACCACACATACATCTCAACGTTCTCATCTCAGCTGAGTGGAGAGTTGGAGACGTTTGTGGTTTATTGCTTTAGTGGCCCAAAATTCTGACCCATATATCATGACTGGTCGTATGACAGATTTATATATTTGTCCTTTTAGTAGACCGTGAGTGTAAAATTGTGTGGTGGAAAAAGACTAATGTGGTCATCATCACAGTAGTACTTAACGATTTACCCACTGATGGGTAAGCTAGCCAGAGAGAGTCTTGAGATATGAAGGTTAAACCACACCGATGATAGGGTAGGCAAGTGTTATACATTGTAATTTAGAGTTAGATTAAGCTAAGATCTTTTACTTGCTTTACAATCATACATACATACATACATACATAACTTCACGCCAGGTCCCTTGCGGGGTAGGCACGAACAACAGAGTGCCATACAGGCTTATTCTTACACACCTCAGTTGCTTCTTTGACATTCATAGCTCTTGTCATGCACGCTCGTCTATTCTTAAGGCTCCTGACATCACCTTCTGCTAATACACGATCAATTTGATCATGGAAGGTGTGTCGTGGCCTTCCGCGACTTCTGCATCCATCCACTTTTGCATTGTATATCTGTTTAGTCATTCTTTCATCATACATTCTTTCCACATGCCCGAACCACCGGAGCATTCCTTTTCTTACCTTCACCCCGACACTCTCTTTCAGACCAACTCTCTTTCTTACTTCGGTATTACGATAATCATACATACATCACATATATACGTTATATAATAAATATTTTACACCGTTTCACAACGTGTTATTGCTGTTAAGGAGAAGAAGCGGTAAGAAAATCCCTAGGAATATGCCTAGCTAAAAATTGACAAAACCAACTTATCAGGCTACCAGCTAGTTATCATCACATAATCATTTGAGCCACCAGACGCCCACTCATGGACACACATTGGTCTGTGGTTTTGAAGCTAGGCTTGTGCGTCCCGCGAAAAGTAATTTATGTGCTTAATAGGGTTGCCAGACGTCCCGTATTTTAGGCTTAGTTTAAAATGTCCCGACGGGACTGACTCTGTCGCGTTTTCTAACCGTGCTTCGTTTTTTATTATTAAATCGATCGATCTACGCTACACAAAAATACTCACGCACGTAACGTTCGCAACTTCACATATACATCATCGGATTAAGCGATTGTGTGCTGTGTTATGAAGTTCGAGAAAATTTATGGTTTATTTTATACTTTAACTGTCGAAAATTTAAAAAAAATTTCGATAACATATTTTCAAAATTTTTACACTACTTTCAATTGTAGTAATGAACATTTTATCAAAAAAATGAAGAATGTCACTATGTAATTTTTTCTTATTTGTCCCGGGGAAAAAAAACTAAATTACCGTATTTTTTTGCCTATTTAAGCATTTGCCCCTTATAAGCTGAAAAACAAACTGGCAACTCTACTGCTTAAAGTACTGGACGTCTGAGTGGTCAAAGATGCGTCAATGATGAGTTGTGTATATTATGTAGTTTATCTGAAATCTGAATTCGCCGCCTTGGGAATGGCCCCCGGTTTGCCGCCCTAGATTCGGCCCTGAAGAGTGTTAAGTTCAAATTCAAAAGTTTATATTCAAAATAAGTTCCACTGGAGAACACTTTTTGAAAGTCATACATATAGGTTAAAATTTAATTTTACTTCCCAGTCTATGTACACCGCTTCGCAACGTGTTATTGCTGTTAAGGAGAAGAAGTGGCAAGAAACTCCCCAGCAACACGTCTAGCTAAAAATTGTTTTTCTTTATATTTCTTATTCTATTTATATTTAAGTTCTTTTTTAAAAGTTTTATACAGAATTATGTTACAGAAGACTTTTGAAGAATTAACGGAGTTGTAGCAAACAGTGCATCACTAGTCATCATCATCACTACATAGTATAAAACAAAGTCGCCTTTTCTGTCCCTATATCCCTATGTGCGCTTAAATCTTTAAAACTACCCAACGAATTTTGATGTGGTTTTTTCCAATAGATAGAGTGATTCAAGAGGAAGGTTTATATGTATAATACATGCATCATATACTAAGGCAACATTGCTAATTTTAGAGGTTTCTATGTAGTGATGCCCGTGCAAAGTCGGAGCGGGCCGCTATGTTTTTATATACAACGTTCATAGTTTTTCTGTAGTGTATTAAGCCGGGGCGGGTCGCTAGTATTCAATAAGACAGAGCGCAATAAAAGGATAGCAAATATTATTATAGTTATAAATATAAAGACATAACGTACTAAATTTTTTTTGCAACATATCTCTATAATATTCCTTACAAGTATGGCAAGATAAAAACGTTATACTCGTACAATAAACAGTATAAGAGGTTGGAGCGAGCTGCTATGTAATGTATGTATAATGTAGGAAGGAAGGAAGGAAGGCCACGACACACCTTCCATGATCAAATTGATCGTGTATTAGCAGAAGGTGATGTCAGGAGCCTTAAGAATAGACGAGCGTGCATGACAAGAGCTATGAATGTCAAAGAAGCAAGTGAGGTGTGTAAGAATAAGCCTGTATGGCACTCTGTTGTTCGTGCCTACCCCGCAAGGGACCTGGCGTAAGTTATGTATGTATGTATATGTATATTTTGGGCTAACCTGTGCTCTAATTGAGACACGCCTATGTTGTCTAGAATTTCCAAACAACAATGTATTCGATTATTTTCATTAACAACCCTTTAACTGAAATAGTTTATCAAAGACCAATCCGCTATCGGTTGTACCAATTCGCTAAGTTTGTTAGACTGTAAAATTATTGGAGAGACGGCGGGTGTTCTAAAATGCCTGTAGTCTGAGTGTGAAGTGTGAAGAGTTTTTTTAACAAAACCATTCTGAGTTGTTGCAAATATTACAGTAGCCTTGGCGAAGTGATTATGGGTATAGTCCAAAGACTATATAATAATCACAGACTTCGTCTAGGATACTGTCAAAACAACACAGCCTTAATAATGTTCAAACTTACAATATATCAGCCCATAAATGTCCCACTGCTGGGCTCGGGCCTTCGATTATAGGGGGAATGGACAGTATACCCGCCACGCTTGTCCGAGGCGGCTTGGCAGGTTTGACACATCGGTTTTCTCGATGTGTAGGTTGCATCACAATGTTTTCCTTCACCGTTATTAGCACGTGGTAATTGTAACAATACACATTATATCAGAAAACTGCCTAAGTGGTGCATGGGTTCCGGCCAGGATCGAACTCGCGGCCTTTGAGTTGAGGACGCGTGCGCTAGCCATTACGCTACCAAGACTTAAACGTATAATTTAAATTGATTATTATGGTCGAATTTCGACCACGGGAGAGCGCTAGTATTAATAAATCTATTTATTTAGATTATTGTATATATAAAGAATGTATATCTGTTTACAATGCAAAAGTGGATGGATGCAGAAGTCGCGGAAGGCCACGACACACCTTCCATGATCAAATTGATCATGTGTTAGCAGAAGGTGATGTTAGGAGCCTTAAGAACAGACGAGCGTGCATGACAAGAGCTATGAATGTCAAAGAAGCAAGTGAGGTGTGTAAGAATGGGCCTGTGTGGCGCTCTGTTGTTCGTGCCTACCCCGCAAGGGACCTGGCGTGAAGTTATGTATGTATGTATGTATTTTATATATACGTCTATATTGGTATTCTATAAATGTGTCTGGATTTATGTATTAATTAAATTTATAAATTCGTGTGAGAGTGTATATTTAGATTGGACAGTTCTATCTTTTTTCTGCTCCACCTATCGGCATATTAGTTAAGAATTTCTTTTAAGCTAGGTTGGCTGGAAGAGATCGCCTTTAGCGATAAGTTCGCTTGTTGTTTTGCCAAGAAGTATTGTAATTATGTATTATTTATATTTGTTACTTTGGTGATGAATAAAGTGTTATCTTCCTATCTAGATAAAGCCTAGGTGCATCAGGCCCCAAAGTTCCAGGGCTTAGACCTAAGAAAAGCTATTTCCGATAGCTGACACCTATAATAAAATTAGATGAAGCAAAAGATGTATGAATGTCAAGATCGTAGCAAGCTTATCGTCCCTGCTTACTTGTTTTTCCTTAGCTGATCATTTTCATATTATAAACAGGATTGTTTGCAATGAATATGTAATGATGTTTATTTCTTACATACATACATATTATCACGCCTTTTTCCCATGGGGGCAGGCAGAGACTATAGATCTCCACTTGCGACGATCCTGACAAATAACTAGCGCTTCATCTACTTTTTATTTCTTAAACAATTTAATCCACATCTAAAGTTAAATATTATAATAGAAAATGTAATAAACATCTAAAGACACGATTGAACTAAAATTTAATCTAAAAGAATATCTAGTTAGAAAAACGAGGCATATAGATACTCATGTAATGCTTCCTTTTGTGCAGCAGCTGGTTCAGCTGTCACAGCAACACAAGGTATTGTACCTATTATGATGTTGATAATCGCAACACTTTAGTGATACCTGTCTTTTCGACTTGCATTAATAATTCCCTGGTGTGCCATTAACCAAAGTCCTCACGGTTTCTGCTCCGTAGATCCTGAACTTATCTCTCTATTTAATTTATATTAAGACTTCTATATTGATAAATACTTGACACTGGTTAAATATAAAAATCGCCCAAGCTACGTTTATAAAGAAGAATAACCAATTGCATCATAACTTATAACTTTATTTTTAGTATATTCAACACTTCGATGTAAGACAAACTAGTAATTAAAGATAACTTGAA
The DNA here is from genome assembly GCA_012273795.1 of Dendrolimus punctatus. NCBI lineage: Eukaryota > Metazoa > Arthropoda > Insecta > Lepidoptera > Lasiocampidae > Dendrolimus > Dendrolimus punctatus. Next base: position 8,615,168 of record CM022554.1, on the reverse strand, counting down.
TATGTAAAGAATGCTTTAACTCTAAGCACAAGTTGTACACGTCAATAACCTTCCCATAACAAGATATTAAACAAACAATCTTACCGTAACAAACAAATGATTAACAAACACAAAATTCACAATAAGAAAATAACCTTAAAATTTTGACAGTTAAATCAAGATGGCCGACAAGAAACGCTCATTTACACATGATTTTTGTTTTTCTCTGTGGCGTTCTATTTCGCGCGCGTTTCGGCCGAAGACCGGCGTGAGACTGAAGTAAAGTTGTAAGGCCAGTAAAGCTGCGTCTACGCAGGTGATTTTTATGTAGTCGATGAAGCCTTAAGCACCGATCATATTGTAGGACTAGCTTTGCCCGCGACATCGTCTGTGTGGATTTTTGTAGTGATAACTTCTTGTGGGAGGGTAAACCGCTTCGATACGTAACGCGTTACGGTGCCAGTCTGTCTAGCTTCCCTTTCTTTCACGTTAAAGAAAAGTAGCCTAAGCTACTACTTATAACATTAGTTATCTGCCAGTGAAAGTCCCGCTAAAATCGGTCCACCTGTTTTAGAGATTAGCCGGAACATACAGACAGAGAAAAAAAATGATTTTTAGATATAAATACCGCATATACTTTCATGTGCTTTTAGTAAAAAGCTGTTATTTTGACATTACAAACAAATACTTCATTTTTATTTATTCACATAGATGTGGCTACGGACGCGGTTAATGAACGCGACTTGTTGCTTGTTCTTTTATCTTACTATTCATTCGCTTCACTTAACATCGATTAAATTTTGATCCATACTTGTATGGAGTTTATGTCAATTTTTAACCGATATTAAGGCAAATGAACGTTTGGTAAGATATAGGAACTGGCCATTAAAGGTATCTGTTCAATGAATGTACACTGAACCGTGAAAACTATCATACGGTTATTCTGGAGTGTTCGGACGTTTGATAGAAATGAGGTATGTTTCAGTGTTGGCAACTAACAGATAGAAAAAATAATTAAAATAGAATTAAAATAGAGTTAGCATGCCTGATTATTTTCTCAATTTTGAATTTATTATACAACATTACTACTCCGTTGGCTCAACGACCCAAAGTGAGTCTTGGTCTCCGAAACGAGAGCATGCATTTCTCGTTTTCGGTTTTACAACAGTAGGTTTTTTCCGTGAGTAGCTCGTTAACCCTCTGCACAACCCCCAAAATACTGAAGTACCACACCCATCGTTGGTCAGCGAGTCCATCGGACTTAGTCGGAAGTGTAGCTAGGCTGTATTATCGACCATTCCCCCATCCGCCACCTAGGGGACGCTCCTCTACTCCGTGAGGGCCAGCGCGAGGATAGATACAAACATAAAAAAGTACCAATATAAAAAAAATATTCTAATTAAAACAGCGTTACGTAAAAATTTGGATTTGAATTTGGATCCATCAAATATTTTACATTTTTGCAAGTACAAACATACAGTAGCTGAGTTTTTATAATATATACTTGACAGACATTATCTTGCCTTGAAAAAAAATTTAGAATCCCTTTGCAACGACATCTACTGGGTCCTATTGTGAATCTAAATCATCCGGGGACCCACTGGAACACACAAAAAATCATCAAGATCCGGCCAGGGGCATAGGCGGAGTTCAGTGATATACACACTAACATTGGAATTTTATAATTGAGATAAATCATGAAATATTTTTGGGTCAAGTGGTCGGAGGTTGGCACTAAAAATCAGCGCTGTATCGAGATTTTAAAAAATTTCGAAACATCACTATGCTGAGTTGTCAACCTCGTTGGCTAAAAAACTCGACGTAGGGGCCTTTATTTGTTTATTTAATATATACAGCGTGTTTCATTTCAAATGACAATAAATCATAATTTTAGCGGTCGTACTCCATACAAATTTTTTGGTGAAGTTATGTATGTATGTATGTATGTATTAAATCAACCGTAAAGTCAAATTTTAAAAAAGCAATTTCCGAACAAATTGATTATGATAAAAAGGGAATAAAAACAGAACATCTTGTAAATATTGGTTCGCGAGCGAGAGCGTAAGAATGAACAACTTCCGCGTTTAATGATGAAGAGACGAGCTGGCAACATGATACATTGGTCACTAACCTACCGATTTAGACACAATAACTGATACATGTTGTTGTAATATTCTGAAATGAAAAATGAGGCCCTGTGGCTAAACCAAAGAAGCTACCTTGATTCGTTTTTGTATTTGGGCAGAGTACGTCATGAAGCAAACGTGATCTGATTTATTGTCGTAAGGTCTGAAACACGCTGTATATGTTTTTGTGTAAAAAATTGACAATTTATTGGTTTTTTCTTTTATGTATAGCGTCGTGTTTTTAGTCAATAAATCTTTTTCTTTCTTTCTTTCAAATCCTATCTTTTAAGTTGGTCCAAAATTATACATTGTTACAAAATTGCATAACAATCGGTATAGTAGTTTCGGAGTTTATCCCGGACATACATTGTGACACGAGATTTTTTTATATGTATAAGATAATTATAATTTAATATAAACGCAGCTTTAGGACAACAACGTTGTGAAGTGAGAGACTTGAAGGCTGTATTTTTAATTCAGAACCAAAATGTCTTTTAGCAATATCCTTTACAAGATATATTTGACTTTAATTCATAAGCTATAAGACTTATTACACCATGACATTGAAAATATGAAGAAAGGACCTAAATGACTTCCGTGAAGTTCTTCTTTTTAAGATATAGCTTTTTAGCATCATTTTTTCATTGCATGAATTTAGCAGATAACCAGACGGCTCACCTGATGAAAGCGGTTATCGTCGCATATGGACATTTGTAACACTAAAGGTGCTTCTATTAATATGTTGCTATTCTTTAATGGGCGACTGGAACCTGCCCAGTAATGCCAGAACACAACTCAAGGTTTTTATGGCGCTAGATTCTAGAACAGGGGTAGCATTTATCCTGGGTCATAACTTATGATACTTTTGAATACGTCGTTTTTACATCCATGCATGCATATAATAAAATTGTAAAGGTCGAATTTCTGGATAAGGTTTTTTTTTGCTAAAATCTGAGTCAGGGGAATGTAAGAAGTGAAACAAAACATTTTTTTTTAATATTTTGTTTCTCTGTTTGTCTGTCTGTTTGTACCGGCCAATCTCCGAAACGACTGGACCGATCTAAATGAAATTTTGTATGGTGGTAGCTTATATCCCTGGTCAACATATAGTATACTTTTGATCCCGAAAAATTAAAGAGTTCCAGTGGGACAGTAAAAAAACTGCGTGTCTCTGTGTCTCCTGCCAGTTTTCGGCATGAAGCTTGCGCAGATCAGCCTCCTGTACCTAGGCCTACCAACTGGTCGCTGTCCCGTTGGTCTGCCCAGATTGGCTCTTTTCACCGCGCGATCCTCCCCCATCCTACATTTTTTTTATTGCAGGAGTTCAGCGGACAGGCAGACGGCCCACTTGATGGTAAGCGGTTACCATCGCCTATGCACATTTGCAACACCAAAAGTGCTACAAATGCGCTGCTGCTCTCTTAAGGGATACTGGCCGCTAATGCCGGAACACAACTCAAGGTTGTTATGGTGATATACTCTAGACCAGGGGAGGTACCTATACAGTCGGGCAAATGCCCTTCAACCTGGCTGTGGGTTGTTTTGTCGTCTCTTACGACAGGCCGCCGCAATGCCGGAAATTGTATTGTTTCTCCGTTCTTGCACGGATAAAATTTGCAGTACACTTGCGAAAAATCGAAACGTGTGCTGGGATACATAGTACAAGTGAAATTTTATGGGACAAGTGGAAAAACGAATGGCACCGGATAGTTGGCAAAACGAATCACAACAAAAATTTAACTTGAAGTTTTCCCAGCACACACTTTTAGTTACCTAAATTTTTGAATAGCTAAAAGCTAGAAATTAAATAAGACTGGACTTGGTGACAATGGGATCACCTCAGAGGTATGCTCGGAGTAAAATCGGTCCACAATTGACGTAGAAATCGCGTAACAAACACAAAAACACATAGAGTCAAATTGAGGAACTCCTCCATTTTGAAGTCGGTTATAAAAAAAAAACTGCGATTTTTTTTATTGCTGAATCACAGTAGAGAGGCTGATGGCCCAACTTTGATGGAAAATGGTTAGCGCTGATACCAGGAATGGTAGCCATCCATTCGGGCAGATGCTCTACCATCTGGCTGTGGGTTTTGTCGCCTCTTACGACAGACCGCCCGGCCGGAATTAGTATTCCTTTTCCTTCACGGAGATAATTATAGTAATTTTTATGTTCTACTTCACACCGAGTTCAAGATATGTAAAATTTATTTATTTTTTGCTTTTTAGTTACTCTTGAAGTTGGTTTCTTTTTAGATAATTTTTTTTTATTCATATAATTTATATTTATAACCTTAAAAAAATCTAAACAAAGAGCTATTTAAAAAACACAGTGGAAGACGCTATATAAACCATGGAGAACACAATTCAATTTTTTTTAGATATTTTATTTTTCTAGTATTATTCTTTTGCGATATCAAGAAGATATTGTGTTTTTAGTAGAATACAATTTTTTGACACTTTCCCAATGGAATGGTACTTTAAATATTTTCAGAACGCCAAGGTATTTAAATTGCAGAAATGGGCTCCTGGTTTTGCCAGAATCGCCATTTTAGACTATGTAAAAACAAAGAGTACGAACCTCAATGCACTTTCTACATACAGGTACTTTACGTATGTTGTTCATTGCCGAAAAGTCACGGGTTCGACGACCGGGACAGGTTTTTAGGATGGACGGACGAACGGACCGTGTGTTTGTTTTTATACGTATATATCTAAATAACTGCTCAAGTTTTTATCTGTACAAGTTTATATGCATTAATATCGGGTCTCCATTACACTTACGGTAGATTAGAAGCATTTGAAATATGGTGTTAGAGACGCATGGGGAGAATAAGTTGGAAAGAAAAGACCAATAAATAAGTTAAAAAAAGAAGAAAATGATTTAAAGAAATAGGACGAGCGTACGTTGCTGGCATGTATCTTAAAAATAAAAAAATATAAACGTTTTTTTTCAGTGCATTCCTTTTGGCGTAATACTAAAAGGACTCTAATATTTTATGAATTTAATTTGTGAATATATATATATATATATATATATATATATATATATATATAATAATATACCTGCATAAACTTTATAATTTAAATAAAAAATATAACTCAGGCTCGGTCTTCCCATTATAGTGGGAACGGTAGGTAAGTATGCCCGCCACGCTTGTCCAAGGTGGCTTGGCGGGTTTGACACATCGCTTATCTCGATGTGCAGGCTGCATCACGTTGTTTTCCTTCACCGTTGTTAGCACTCGGTAATTGTAATAATATGCACATTAGATGAGAAAACTCACCAATTGGTGCATGCGTTCCAACCAGGATCGAACCCGCGCCCTCTGAGTCGGGACGCGTGCGCTAGCCATTACACTACCACGACTTTTACTAAATTATAACATTAGGCAAAAGGAATCGCAAAAAAATAACTTGAAGTTTTACGGGCAGGCTATCAAATTGGACAAGAACGTTAACAATTTTCCCGTAAAACTTTAAGTTAAAATTTTGTTGCGATACGTTTTTCCACTTGTCTGTTGAAGTTTCACTTCTACCATGTGTCCCAGCACACATTTCGATTTTTTGCAGGTTTACTCCAAATTATGATTTGGCTGGGTTCGGTGTATTTTAATGAATGCATTTTTATATATGATGTCTTATTTATTTATTAGCAATGCAGCCAGCCTTCTGGGCACGCTTCCCTCTGGCAGCGATTTGTTACATAATTTGTATTAATTTATTTGCAATTTTGGTTATTTTTTAGCTCTTTAACAACTAATAGAATTTAATGGTTAAGTTTTTTTGTAGTGTAGTTTAATTTATAAAGTAATCAATACCTAATACCTAAGGCCACAGGGCCGTAACACTTTTTCGTCACAGGAAAAATCCCTTTAATATAGAAGTTTCACTTCAAAGAAAGTAAAGCAATACAACTGTTTTATTTATGCAACTGTCATTCTTAGCTTTCCATTTTAGTTTTATTCGATAGAATAACTTTTATCTGGTGATTAAAAATCCGCCCTTAGTCGTTAGAATATATGAAAGAAAGAAAGAAAATATTTATTTCCAAAAATGCGACATTTAACAATGATTTATAATAATAATGTAATGAGTTGCAGGAGTGTTTGTGTTGTGTAAAACTCCTCCGACATTAAAAATAATAACGCCTGATAATATCTTCCGTGCAAAAAGTTTCTATTCCCCCGTTTGCTTTTAAAAATACATGCAGTTTCTTTTTAAAGCACTTTAAAAGTTCTTATTAGGTACCTACTTTTCAGTTTCTTGTCAAGAAATAGATGAAGATATAAACTAGGATTTACAGAATAATATATTTTCTCTGGGAATGGTTTACTTCGTTTTATTCACATTGTATACTTAAATTGGAGGGGTCACGTATCGGGTGCGCCAGCTACAGGGCCATCAGTTTGATCAGCACAGAATCTAAAGTGTATGCGAAGATTATTGAAAGGAGAATGAGAGTGGTATCTGATGGATTACTGTGGGATGCACAAGGGGGCTTCAGAAATGGAAGGGGATGTATGGATCAAGTTTTCTCGCTCCGCAATATCGTGGAGACGCAGCTGGCTATGGGCCGGAAGGTTAAGGTTGTGCGGAAGGACCTCTGGGACTTATTGCCCGAATATGGGATTTATGGCCAATTACTGCGTGCTGTGCAGTCCACTTACGAGGACTGTATGGCATGCGTGCGGGTGGACGGCAGCCTGTCGCTCTGGTTTAATCAATATTGCAGTCCGACAGGGCTGCGTGCTGTCGGCTTTGCTATTCATCCTGTATCTGGACAATTGTCTCCAGATATTAAGATTGATGGATGTTGGGGTGCGGATGTGTTATCTAGTTGTTAGCACTTTGCTTTATGCGGATGATGCCGTGCTTTTAGCCGAATCGCCATCAGAACTGCAAACACTAGTCACAATGATGAAAGATGACTGTCAGGCGAGAGGCTGACATTTGAATGCGAAGAAAACAAAGGTTATGGTGTTTGAAAGAGAAGGAACCAGAACGAATGCAAGGATAATGGTAGATGATGTTATGCTGGAATAAGCGAATGAGTTTGTATATCTTGGATGTGCTTTTAGTAGGGATGGAAGGTACACCGCTGACATAGAAAGAAGAGTAAATTTGGGGAATAGTGTGAATGGAGCGTTAGGTAAACTTCTAGGCGCTAAGAACAACAGCCTGAAGGCTGGGCTTGCCGTACACAACGCGGTGCTGGTACCTACGCTAACGTATGGAAGCGAGAGTTGGGTATAGAAGAGAGAGCATGAAAGTGGAGTAAACGCGGTCGAGATACGAGCACTCCACAAAATCTGCGGAGTGACACTCGCGGACCGAGTTCGTAATACTGAAGTAAGAAAGAGAGTTGATCTGAAAGAGAGTGAAGGTAAGGAAAGGAATGCTCCGGTAGTTCGGGCATGTGGAAAGAATGTATGATGAAAGAATGACTAAACAGATATACAATGCAAAAATAGATGGATGCAGAAGTCGCGGACGGTCACGAGACACCTTCCATTATCAAATTGATCGTGTATTTGCAGAAGGTGATGTCAGGAGCCTTAAGAACAGACGAGCGTGCATGTGAAGAACTATGAATGTCAAAGAAGCAAGTGAGGTGTGTAAGAATAAACCTGTATGGCGCTCAGTTGTTCGTGCCAACCCCGCAAGGGACCTGGCGTGAAGTTATGTATGTATGTATATACTTAAATTAGAAGCACAATAAAATGAAAAATGTAATGCTAATATTATACAGTGATGTCAAGGGACCTGCAATGTGGTTTCACTTATAGATGATTTCCACTTACCCAGTGTTTCAGATATCCAGGTATAAATCTGTCTCACGGTTCCATTAATAGAGCTCGAAATTACTTACCTAGTTAAATGCGGAATTTGCAGGTAGAATAGGTAAGTAAACAAACAAAACGATGTTATCTCAGTCACATAGGTCTAAGCATATAAAATTCCCAAGCTATCTCAGTTATAGAGGTAACTATGATGATAAATCGAAAGAAAGAATGAATATAGAGGTTCTCTTCGTCCCACTAACAGCGGTAATTCAGTGCCAAAGTGTTGGGAACTCAGCTTGAGATCCAGTTATGGAGGTTTCTTCATCCAGGTCCCACTTAACCAAGTTTCAGTGTATATGATTTGTGTTTTTAGTTTATATACAAATTACATATTAGGTAGTTTTTTAGATTGTAATATTACATACAGACATAACTTCACGCCAGGTCCCTTGCGGCGTAGGCACGAACAACAGAGCGCTATACAGGCTTATTCGTACACACCTCACTTGCTTCTTTGAAATTCATAGCTCTTGTCATGCACGCTCGTCTGTTCTTAAGGCTTGTAATATTAAAGTAGTATTTAACAAATATTTATATTAAAAGGAATAAGGAAACTAATACTAACTTAAAAACTATATTATAAATAGTACAAGCGATTACAGATTGTAACAAATCGCTGCCAAATGGCTGCGTACCCAGAAGACTGGTTGCATTGCCGCGCTATATAGCGATGCTTAGGCGTTGGTCAAAATATGATTTGGATAAGTTTTTTAAAATTTAATTTAAGTGACTGACACTGACAGCGGGCTGGCACTTGATTTTATGGTTTAATTTTAATTTTTATATATACCTATTTATAATTTTGTTTAGTTTTTATTGAATATATTAAAATTATATAGATACCTAATTCTAACTATTCTAATAAATTGGGGTAAGATAATTTTTCATATTATGATTATATTATTACTACGTAATCATTATCAGGGCAGGAACGGAGAAAGAATACAATTTCCTGCGGCCGGGCGGCCTGTCGTAAGAGGCGACAAAACAACCCACAGCCAACTACCACCCCTGGTCTAGAGTATAGCACCAACCAGTTGTTAAACCTTGAGTTGTGTTCCGGCATTAGTGACCAGCTTCCAGTCTCCCTTAAGAGAGCAGCAGCGTATTTGTAGTACCTTTGGTGTTGCAAATGTTCATAGGCGATGGTAACCACTTTCCATCAAGTGGGCCGCCTGTCTGTCTGCTGAACTCCTGCAATGAAAAAACTATAAAATTTTAATTTAACACAGATAATTTTAAAATATAATAGTTGAAAAATTAAGTTTAAATTTTAACGGCCTCATTCTCACGACATCATCTTTAGTTATTGCAGGTTTAGTGGGCGTCATCAGAATAAAATGCGAGCATAAAACACAAGGCCAACGGTTTATACACTTTTAATTTAGATTTAAGAGACATTTTAACATAGTTTAGACCGAGCAGCGGGTTCAGGGCACCCGCTCATACTTCTAACTTAAAACACTTTCCTTAAAAATACTCTAAGGTCCAACTCGACAAAAACACAAAAACTCCTCAGTCTACCCAAGTAGATATTACTCAAAGTATAGAGGGCGCTGACCCCGCTCTGCCATATGCTCTGCTCCGATTGGTCGTTTATTAAATTACAATGTTCATAACTTTTATTAGGTTAGAACGATCTTGAAGTTATAGAAACATTTAACAAATCTAATTAAATTACATTAAGAATTTTAGAAGTGATTATAATGTAAACAAATGATATTGTGCGTTATACATCCAGTCAACAATACATCGTCATATCGTCATAGTCATAGCGTCCCTCCGACATATATAAGAAGTAGACAAAAAATATATTTAGGTTTTTTTACAGGACAATTTTATTTCTTTAGTACTTAAAAAAGTAATATAAACCAAAAAGACAAACAATTCCTTACCTGATTTAACTTTAACACGCTTTAGTAAGCTTGTAAATTTTCAAGCGAATAATGAGAAAATTCGAAACTAACATTATAACTGCAATCGATTATAGTCTTTATTGCAAAATTATAAGGTGTGTTTTAAAATGAATGTATGTGAAGATATTCCAGCTTAATAGTTGGGTCAAGTACGTTTATGACGTAAGTGGAATACAGGATGCGTAGTGATGGGACATCCGAAAATCCTTGATGTCGATTATAGTTATAAAATATCGTTATATTTAGAAAGAGAGAAAGATATATATATATATATATATATATATATATATATATATATATATATATATATATATATATAACACTTTATTACATACATACATAACTTCACGCCAGGTCCCTTGCGGGGTAGGCACGAACAACAGAGCGCCACACAGGCCCATTCTTACACACCTCACTTGCTTCTTTGACATTCATAGCTCTTGTCGTGCACGCTCGTCTGTTCTTAAGGCTACTAACATCACCTTCTGCTAATACATGATCAATATCAACACTTTATTGCACACCAAAATATACAAATACAAAAACAGACTATATTGTTACGAGTTGCAAGACTCGAATTAAAATTCCGTTGGAACTATCATCAGTCATATATTAATCATTCTAAACCAAAGAAGCGGCAATGCAGCATGCAACATTATACCACAAGAAAAAATGCCAGAAAAACAAACAGAAAAAGCCGATTAAATAGTTGTGACAAGCTGTCATAACTCGCCTTGGTGCAAAAATTCGTGAACCAATCAGAATAATAACGCATAATTTATAAATGAGATGTCAACCTATAAAACAACATTACCACACTATAAAACTTGAAAAAATATTCGAGATAAATAATCATAAGAATGCAAACATAATACATAACAATATACGTGTAGTATAAATTATTATGAAAAATGCACTTTTTACATTTTTTTTTGTATGCGAATGTCATAGAGTCAAAACCACTTCTCATACGCCATTGGGTCGTACTGCATTAAATTGCGCATCTCAAAAACAACGAACGCGAGTTGTTGTCACATTATTAATGGTTATAGGTTCCGAAAAATGAACTATGTCACAAATTTTCTCTGTCACAACTCTCCTCTGTCACAACTCTTCTTGGTCTCCCCTACTTGGTAGGGTGTGTAATTATTTTTTTATTGATTCAATGTATTTTTATGCATATTTTTTTAAAATATTATCATTATGAACTCCTGTATATAAATTATAAGTGTGCGAAATTTCATACTTCTCCGTCCTCCATCCGTGCAATTTTCGTATAGGGGTACAAACTTTTTGCTTCACGTATTATAATGATGATTTATAATGTGTCTCTCCCCATAACAACCAATAAATTAAAATATACCTACATGGTGTTGCTACTTTCCGCTTTGATTAATACACAGTGCTGACATAAAAAAAATCGGTAGTCTGTAAAGTCAGTTTACTGACGATAGTTGAACGTGACAACGTTCAACGCTCAAGTAGGAGAGAGACATATTATGTCGAACGCTGCCGAACGCGGAGGCCGATTATGCCTCTTTGTTGCTCGTTCCGCGCTCTCGCTTGCACTTCGAGCCTTAAATGGAACGCCTCAGAGCGAGGTAACGCCGCATGAGTCATGTTTTTCGTGCGTGCAGCCGGCTCCATCGAATTATAAGACGTTGTCACGTCAAAATATGTCTCGACGTTGCTAGAGCGTCACAATACTTTAGCATCGATTTAATAAAAGCTAATACAGTATGGCTACTATATAATTGTAGAGTTTTGGCGATTTTTTTTTTCATAACAGGAGGACCGGGTCTGCCGGGTCCGCTAGCTATAAAATTAAGCTTTCTTATAATATATCATCACGATGATCTCCTTCACCGTCAGCACGTGGTAATTGAAATAAAGAAAAAACATTTATTTAGAGCTACAACACATGAAAACACAATATAAAAGCATAAATAAATAAATGTACAATGTGATATAATGAAATAAAAAAAAGTGTATTGGTCCTAGCTCCGCATGTTGCTGGTTAAGTTAATTAGGGCCATTCAAGTCATATACACGGACAATTGTAATAACATGCAATAGTTTAGAAACTATATGTGGTGACTGGTGCGTCCCAGTCAGCGTTTGAACCCGCGTCCTTATAGACGTGAGTGTGTTTACCACTAACCACGGGTTTGGCTTCTGTGAATTTGAGATGACTTTATTTATTTATACTGCTTATTAACACTTATTCACAATATTGATTTTATACATGTTTTATCTGGTAATTATTAAAGTTATAGGTTTATCCCCGAACTTAAGGTGATATGAAACCATTCAAAACAGCATATAGATTTTTTTAAATATTTATTCCTCTAATTTTTCATATCGTGTTCAAAAGATATCTTCTTCGTATTTTTAAAAATTAATTATTTTTTCTTTGTTTTGTTAGGGTATTGTATAATTATTATATAAGTTTTGTTTCTTAATGTAATGGTTCAAAGTTACTTACATACTTAGGGTCTTAGGACATATGAGATTATGGAGGTGGGCACTGGAGAGCAGTGCTGTGTAGGGACATGTTTCGGCACAGCGAAAGACGGCTTTTTGCGGCTTTCTTTTATTCCTATTTGTTTATCAATTTGTATTGCTTGCGTCGCAATTGGAAATATATATTATATGTTCTTTCTTTCTTTTCGGATTCAGCGTTTCGGAATACATAAGAAAGTACAGACCTGATCAAAAGTACAGACCACTTTTTTGGGGGCCAGTGCTATCGATAGATACTATCCCATCTCTATTATGAAAGGTAGCAACGGCGCATCCACGGCGCGCTGCACAATCGATGCAGCCAGAATATCCGGGTGCGGACACAACGATATCAAATCCAGGGAATGTGAATTGCGTTGCGCGAATTTTCTGGAAGATTCTCACGGTTTATTCTAAATTCAAATATATAATAAAATATGAATTTAATAACGGTTACTCCAGGAATGTCTTAAAGTCTTATTTGTCTTTTTTCTACGAATTCCTGTCATACTAACGCAGGACTTAGTGCCCCAATGTACTACCAACTCGTCAACAATTACAATATATATTTTGGAAACATCGACATCTTTGCACTTTCCTTGGGTGTTTTTACATGTCATTAACGCCATTAAGGACCAAACACTGTAATTGTCCGTCTTTTTTTTTCTGTATTGTTATATTAATTTTGTGTCTCTGTCATCTTTATCATTTATATGGTATGTAAATTACGTATATAAGCGTGTTGATTTGTTTTTTTGGTTGTATGGCACGTGCATATATGTGTGTGTGTGTGTTTGTTTGAGAGAGAGAGAGAGAGCGAGCGCGAGAGAGTGGTGTGTGTGTGTTAGAGAGAGCGTGTATGGGTGCGTTTGTGTTGTATATGTTCTGTATTCTTCTAAAGAATTGTACACTACTTATAATAAAACAAAAGAAAACAAAATAACATGAAGCTCAGTCGTCCCGGCTTAGACTTGTTATTAGTGCAGCCACTGGACATGGAAATTTTAACAGACATCTCTTCAATAAAGGTGTCACCAACAGCACAGGGGGTGCAGAGCATGCCTGGAGGCAGAAGAAACAGCCGCCCATGTCCTGCTTGAATGCGGAGAGGTGGCTAATACAGGGCGAAGTATCTGGACGCCCCAGGTAGCCTCCGAGAAGTTTTCAGCAACGTCAAGAAGCTGGGCTGAATGAAGTAAGCCCTCATCCACCCTCGCACGTAAATAAGGCGCTTTGTCGTCGAGTTGCGGAAACTGACTGCTCGCAGAAGAAGAATGGTTACTTATATAATGTTACGAGCTACAAGACTTGAATTAAAATAAATGCCGTTGGAATTACTATAGAGTTTATTAGAACTGTACAAACAGGTATAAAACAAGTACAAAATAAAACTGGATGCAACCAGTGCAGACTGCGCGATTCAATGCAATTCAACACGCGAAAAGTCCGTCACTATGTCGCTAATCGAAAGTACTACACGTCTTAATCGTATCGTAGTCGTCGATTGACTGCCAACCCCTCCGTTCGGGCGTTGTTTTATAGCCAAATATACAGTATAAAAAAATCGACCGTATGGATTGAAGTTTCTGAGAAACGGTAACTTGCATACCTGGTTATCTATTCCTGCAAACGGCCAACAAAGTCGAAAACAAAAAAACAGGCTATTGTCTAATTGTAAATTTTAAATACCAAGTAAACCAAAATAATTCCAAATCCGGAAGGGGCAATAAACCCGGTGCGCGGAATTTCTTTGTCAGTATGTACCTAACAATAGACATGCAGGTGGTCCAATTTGTAACAATAACAACAGCCCGTAAATCCGTTCCACTGTTGGGCTCGGGCCTCCCATTATAGGGGAACGGACAGTACACCAGTCACGCTTGTCAAAGGCGGCTTGGCAGGTCTGACACATCGGTTATCTCGATGTGCAAGTTGCGTCACATGTTTTCCTTCACCGTTCTTAGCACGTGGTAATTATAACAATATGCACATTAGGTCAAAAAACTACTAAAGTGATGCATGCGTTCCGGCCAGGATCTACCCATTGACTATATAGACGGGGTTTTAGGATTTTTGTGTCACGAAAAAGCGTTATGGCCCCGTGGAGGAGCAACATAAATTTAGACTAGACGTGGTGAGAGGTGGCATAATTTTAAAGTAGATTATGGATGCGTTTTTTGATTCCACATCGAATTCAGTTTGTATGTTTGATATTTGAAAAAATGCATTCATTAAAATGTACTAACTTAACCAAATCATAATTTGCAGTAAGCCTGAGAAAAATCGAAATGTGTACTGGGACACATAGTATAAGTGAAACTGCAACGGATAACTGGAAAAACCAATGGCAACAAAATTTTCATTTCCATAAACTTACAAACAGCCCAGATCGTGGAAAGTGGTTATAGAAAGTATCCTAAGTTACGCCCCAGGAAAGCCTAGCTCTAAGTAGAGTTTCTCTATCTATGCTTTTATAGGGACGGAGAAAGAATACAATTTCCTGCGGCCGAGCGGTCTATAGTAAGAAGCGAAAACAACCCACAGCCAGGTGGTAGGGCATTTGCCTGACTGGATGGCTACCACCCCTGGACTAGAGTATGCCGCCATAACAACCATCATAGGCATATTTGCCAATTCACCTTGTAAATTCAAATTCACAAAAAAACTAACACAACAGTAATTCCTTTTCTATTTATTCCTTACTCTTCTTCTTCTTTGACTAACTTTCTTTTCCTTTCTTGTATCTATAAGTATATACATATTTAATATTAAGCCTAGCGATTACCAAAACTACCAAAATCCCTTTAATAATGTAATATATAAAGTTCTCGTGTCACAATTTTCGTTGCCATACTCCTCCGAAACGGCTTGACCGATTTTGATGAAATTTTTTGTGCTTATCCGGTATCTATGAGAATCGGCCAACATCTATTTTTCATCCCCCTAAATGTTAGGGGTAGTCCACCCCTAAATTTTTTTATTTATTTTTTAGACAAAATTTTTAATTTCTATTTTTTTATGATACAACGTACAAAAATACATACAACCCTAGATTTTCAACCCTCTACGATCAACCCCTATTTTTCACCGGGCAGGACGACGTCTGCCGGGACAGCTAGTATATTTATATTTTAACTCGTGGACAGCGCTGTGGGCTGCATCATGATTAATATTTAATTTAAGTCATAATTTTGTGTTTAATTTTAATAAGGTAGCTGCTTCTTGTTCCAATAAAATGAAAAAAAAAGTTCAGCAGACAGACGGCCCACCTGATGGGAAGCGAATACCATCGCCTATGGACATGTGTAACACCAACGGTGCTACCAGTGTGCTGCTCTTTAAAAGACAGACTGGAACCTGGTCACTAATGCCGGAACAAGACTCTAGGTTGTTATGGCGGCATACTCTAGACCAGGGTTGGTAATATCCAGACGGGAAAGTACCCAACCACCTGACTGTGGGTTGTTTTATATCTTACGATAGGCCGGGTGCAGAAAATTGTATTCTTTCTCCGTTCCTGCAAATTATAATAACTTTCCATTAAAAAGAAACTTCCAGAAAATGAACTTGTGACTTATAAGTCAAAATACTTTAGTACAGTCATAATTATTAAGAATTCCCCAAAACATATGGATATTTTGACATGTATATGTCAAAATAAACAACTTTGTGATGACACAAAATACGTGAATTTCATTTGCGGTTGTAAAATGATTTGTTAAACAAATTTCGCCTTTCATGCTAAGACAGAAGGTTGTATTGCATTAAATTCTCATGTTATCGTATGTTTGTTTAAATTTTATATAAATAGGCGTATAATATATTCATATTTCATCCAAATCACATTTAGTTACACTAATGTAGAGCGAAAAATTGTTTTAATATATTTTGTTTATCGAAAAATTGTTTTAATAAAATGTTTGTTAGAAGATTTGTTTTGTTGTTTACTATCATTGTTTTGATACAGGTGAGCATTTAATTGGAGTTACTTTTTGATTTAAACGTTTAATTTATATGATTTGTAAGAAATAAAATGTGCAACTACTGGGAATTTTATCGGTATTGTATAAATATATATTTATATATTATTTATATTTATTTATTTATGTATTTTCCTTTCTTTATTGCTAATTAGAGATAATTTAAGGATTTCCTTTTTACGTGTAAGAGATCGCTTTTAACGATAAGTTTGCCTTTTGTTTCCCAAGTAATTATTCCCAAGTTGCGCATTTTTGTAATTTTTGTTTTGGTGAACAATAAAGTTTTGTCTATAATATAATAATTCTGTAAATGGTTTGATTTTGTACATTGTATTTAAAAACGTGAAATATTCGGCAAATATAATTATTAGAATTTTTGTCTGTCTGTTTGATAGAGCGACACGTAAACTATACTGATTGGATTTAAACGAAACTACATACTTCTAACTTATTTTGGCTGAAACTCTTAAGAGCTTAAACTCGTTCAAAAAATGTAATGTGATGCTCTAACAAATAGACAGACAGACAAATGACGAATCTAAAATAGCAATTTCAAAATATGCTCGTTTCAACTAGATTTCTAGAATTTTTCTCATTTTTAAATTCATTTTAAAACTTGAAACCGGGAACATATTTATTATATTACGCATAGATATGCTATGGGCTCTCGTCGTTTCATCTTAGCTATTGTTACAGGCACTCCATATTCTCGTGAGGTCATCGCGAGAATATGGAGTGCCCTTATATTGCAAAGTTTTGAATTCTACCAAAAGTAGACACTCGAATTTTACACAAACATTTTACATGGCAATGTTAAAACAAACAATGTTATTTTACTTTTTTTTTTATTAATTTATTCATGACCATAGAATCAAAGTCTTTCAGTCGGAAACATGTTAATTAATAGGTCTTCGTATAGTAGCGCAGTTGTATTGCAGTCTACAACCGACGCCATTCAATGGAGTTCTTGTGAAAACTCGAAAGATCACATCTGACTATACAGTTCACATTTCTCACAAAAACACATAATGTCTACTCAAAAACTATCAATATCCTGCAACTATTGTTCATTTTAGAGTAATTATACACATTTTTAGAAAATCAAACTGCACAGCACAACGTCTCCTTTCAGTTCCCGCCAAAAACTCTGTTATTTTACTCAAACATTGGTGTTGCTGCTGTAATTTTTTGTCATTTAAGGATAATTGTATTTTAGCATAATTATAATACGAGCATAAAATACAAATAAAAGAGATGAATGGAATCCATTGAAATTTTTGCTTATAACTTCTTTAATTTTTAATTTAGGGCAATAAGTTATTTGAACATATTTGCAGGCAAAACAATTTGCTACAAATTATGATTTCGCAATTTTTTTGTAAGGCGCATAGTTTCCGAGATATCGCGAAAATAGTGTTTTCACCACTTTTTCCAAGATGACGGCCGGGCGACAAGGGTGGCGATTGTGTGGCTATTGATCCCCCAAAAATAAAATTGCGTCCTCTAAAAAATGCAATATTCGGTCCTTAAATTGTAAGATTGCAATGAACTAAAATACGGAAGTAATTATTGTCCACGATGTTCAAATTGAGAACCACAAGAAAGACGCTAAACTCAAACAAAACAAGATTGTTTGTGTATTGTGTAAATACTCTATGCTAATTTGAAGTTGCCATACTAATATTTTTCTCTTGTTATGTATAACAATCAATTGCTGTTCGTTAGTTTGGCTATAACTCAAAAAGGGCACGACCAATTTTGATGACACTTTGTGTGTGTAAGGGTGAGGTGTCGAAGATGTATGAGATTGTGTGACAAGCGGTGAGAGGTGGTCCTAAATTCCGTGACGTCATATTTCAAATTCATATATATTTTTTAAGCTTTAAAATACGACATTTGAACTATTAACGAAAAAGTTCAAAATATTTCCAACTTTATGTATATGAGCGGTTTCAATTATTCAAAAATAATTTAAATGGACATAAAACTAAACACGGAACTGCTGTTTTAACCGCTTTGAGAATGCAGAGTAATATTATTTCTGTCCAAAGCTGCAAGCTGCTATCGGAATTGCCGCGCCAAGAGAATTATATGGTCTCTTTTATTCTAATGCAAATTCTATGTAGTTAGAGGGAGAGAGCATCGGTTCAACGTTCGTTCCAATTGTCTATATTTGGCCATAAATTTGTGGTGGTTACGTCTTAAAAGGTTTATTTCTTGATGTAAAACCGCAATACATGTAATGTCACACTAGGGAGGGAGGAGGTCTCAGGAATGTGACCAACTGTAACAAGGACGAGGGAGAGGCCAAAAATTATGAAACTCATGCGACGTCATATATTGCAAAATAAACCGTTTTGAAATACTTACTGTTGAAGTCAAACCAAGGTGTGACAAATCTCTTCCTTGTTTTCCAGTTTTCTTCAGCCCATTGGATAGGAGGCTGGGGCGCTCCAGGCTTTGGTGGCTATGGCGTAGGCTACGGAATATATGGAGGCTATTATAGACCTTATCCACCAGCATATTACCCACCTCCTCCTCCACCGCCGTTCTTCGGTTAAGTTACTAATATATAATATGTATGTATGACAAGACTTTATGGACTCAGTTCCTTTGCCCTGTCATTGTGTCGAAGTATTATAGTCACAAAATGAAAAGCCCGATTTGACAGTTCTCATTACAACATACTTAGGGATTGAAACCTCCAAATCGTTAATGGTTAACTTGAACCGATTATCACGAGTAATCGATTTAAAATTATACGACTTTGTAACCGTTTGATATATTTTAATTTGATTACTTTTTGATCTCACACAAAACCTCACAAAATCGATATGGAGCGCGAAAGTTTTGTCTTTTGTCGTCTGTACACTACAATTAATCTAATGCAATTGTTTTGATTTCACCCGTATAATATATATTTATTCAATCCTAGCAACACTAAAATAACAAATAAGACATAGATTAATACGAGAATACAGTATTAATAAAAAAATATATTACTTTGTTATTTGTTTAAAAATATTGTTTTTATAACATTCTAAAATGCACCAGTTAAAAATTATATATATTATCAACTAAATGGATTAATCATTATTGGATTTGACTTTTGCTGATTCGGTTACGTTCCATAGACATTCTTAAGTGTCAAGCCGGGCTTTTTATTTTGTGATTATTAGAAACGACAATAAAAAGCCAAGCGATACTTTTTGGCCCAACAATGGGCATAAGATAAGAAATCCAACTACATATAAATTAATTTTTAAAATACATAATATTAAAAATAATTATTATAATTTATGTTATATAGTATAAGCAACATTGTATTGTAATCGCAATAAATACTTAATCATTTATTGTAATTTATTTCATTTACTCCGGTCTGGGTTTCCCAAGACAATCCACTGTGTATTGCTGGAGCACAGCAGACAGGTTGACGGCTCAACTGTGTTGAAAAGGGGCAACACTAGGTATTACACTGACGGATCGCTCGGCGACTTGGTAACGGTCATGCTGCAGAGCGAAGACCGCCGGGAAGCTGCGGTTACTTTTTGCGAGGCAGTAATGTCTCTCAAAGAGGCCGCAGAAAGGGACAGGGAGCGAAGTCCTTCGGCGCGTGCTACGGTCTCTTCTCGAGGTCGCCGACCTTCAGCTGGCACCCGGAGAGGCAGGTACGCCCATTACTTCCCTCCCTGAGTTAGGTTCCGTTACGGGGGGCCCTTAGCTGCTAGGTAAAGCAAGGGACTCATCTGCCCCCGTCTCGAAGTGGGGTGTGTTCTCCCAGGGCATACTCCAGGCACTTTATTGCGCTGGATCGACTGTTGCGTAACTATGTTCTATATCTCAGTCTTTCCATCACAAACAAAAGCGCAGGTTCGACAGGTAGGAGGGGTTTTTTAGTGGGTATTGAGGTTGCTCGCCCGTGCGGCATCGCTCGGAGTCTTCACACTACTCTGTGTCATCAATCGCGGATGGAGCACAAACAAAGCACAGCACAACACTATTGCTAGTGTTACCGCCCCCGATCGATGCGTGCCGTTTCCTATCGGCCGCCCAGAGTGTGCGTAAATCGGTTAAACATTTTCCCTCGCCTCAAAAACAAAAAAAAATAGGCATTACACTGAGTGCCAACCTCATTTCGCGAATTGCGGCACACAATTTCAATGTTATTATTATTATAATAAATCATTGTTAAAGTGTCGCATTTTTGGAAATAAATATTTTCTTTCTTCTTTCTTAGTATTACCAATGTGCTGCCATACTTGTAGATGAGACTGGAACCTGGCACTTACACTTCAACACAAATACAACGACCAACAAACGTCCCATACACCAAGAAATATATGTATAAGAAGCTTGTAAATTTTTAAGGCCTTGAATACACATGCTACTAGAAAAGCATGCTTGTTTGCTACTAGGTAGTATGCTCATTTATAGCATGCTCTTCAAGTACATTTGTTAATGAGAGCGCATACCTCAGGAGCATGCTCGCATAGAATGCACGTTCAGACTTGCTTTGGAGCCGTCGCTTTCTCCCCGCGCCTCACACCGTGTGCTGACTAGAACGAAAAATAGACCGCATGTGTAGGCTATGTCCAGGCTTAATGCTGCGTAGCTGAAGGCGGTTTTAGGTTTGATTTTCTGCTTCTATAGACAATAATGACAAGTCTGTTAGCCGTTTTTGTTGGCCCAGCAGTTATTCTCAAAAATGTTATGAACCTGTAAAAGACTGTGGATAACATATTAGGAATTTTTGATTACACATTTTCGGGGGCCCAATAGCCTGTGGGCCCTGATTCCACTTATAGTCGTAAGTGATTATGTTATATAATATAAGTTTCCTACACTGTACTAGTTTATAGTTATAACGTATTTATAACCCATGAATTGCTATTCATATTTGGCTTTAATTCAATTTCATAAAATTTATCGAATTTACAAAATTACCAGTTGCTGGTGTCATTTTCAACGATCCTTTTTTGGACTCATGGCGGAAATATCTTAATATATATTAATAGTTAATACAAATATTGTCAAATAGTTTAGCGTTTTGTTTTCCTATGAAACTATGATATCATAGGTCTAGTTAAACAAACAAATCGATGGGCATAAGATATTATATTTGTTTATGATGACACCGTGAATCTGACTACACTAGTATAACCGCACACTCACGTGTTCACTTGTACACACACCACTTATATAAAAATTACAAACATATACACAACATACATGTTGTGGACAGAGAGCACCCCTCTGACTTGCCTGCGGAAACATACTGTCCGCGCCCCGCATACCGCTGACGCCCATAGCTGGGGCAATTAGCAACTAAGCGTCGGAGGGGAAGCGGGATATAGAAGCGGCCGTGGAGGCAACTACAAACCCACTCCAAACGCTCCCACGAGTAAACACCGGCCTCGCAATGTACTCATTGACGAGCCTGACAAAATCACACGTCTAATCGCAATCATGAACCCCCTGAGGCTCAGAACATCGGCCTGGCATATCAGACGCGGACACAACAGACGCCGGAGAGCCCCCGGCTCGAATCCTCTTACACAATCGTAAGACCCACCAATCCGAATCACTCAGTACAGACACAAGTAGCCACACAAGACTAGCTTAGGCGTGTTGCTGGAGAGTTTCTTCCGCCGCTTCTTCTCCTCCAGCTATAACACGTTGCGAAGCGGTAGTAATGATAGACTAGGATCGGCTCCGCCGGCGGAATCAATAATCGATTCTCCAAATAATCACTTCAGCCTGTTGGCTTAGCTCTTTCAGCCTTTTACGGCTTGTTCCCAATATAGAGTCAATCCCCCGCAGCGGTCGAACCGAGGTCGAACCTCACAGGAGGTGCCTCCTCGAGCGTGCTGCATCCGGGCTGAACGCCTCCGCTGCCACGGAGTCGGGAAGCCCCCAAAGCCCGGTATCGCTGAAACAGCCATCTGCGGCAATTCAGCTGAGTCAGCTCCTAAAAAAAAAATGTTCATTGTCAATTGTTCATAATTCTTAATTCCCAATTCAACTATTATTCTTAACGACGACTCTCTCGTATAATCTGTGCTTATTCTATGTATATTTCAATTCATGTAAAAAGTTCAATAATAACAATTATACAGTCCATTACATCGAGTTTAATTTCCAAACAAGAAGCAACTGCTACCAATAATACATATATATACACACACCTATATATACACACCTATATATACACACCTATATATACATTACAAATGTCAATACGAAGTAATTTCCAAAAGTTAAGATAATTTTCTTTTTATAATGTATATATGGCCGTGACTTTGTCCACGCCTGACTTGAAATTCCCGCGGGATTCTCGAGACAAAAAGTATCGCAGCACTTAAGAATTATTGCAAGCCCTCATTTTAGTGATAAAATATGTCGGAATAAGTCAATTTTTATGCACACGCACGAAAACGAACGAAGTATGATTTAACCTTCTACCTCTTGCTGCTACACTTTCTAGGTCAGTGGTTCCCAAACTTATTTTGTATACCGCCCACTTTGAGAATGAATTATTTTTAGCGCCCCCCATTTTTTCTCCTACTTAAAAAACACTATAACGTCAAATTAAATTAATTGATTATTGAGAGCTACATTAGCGGAGATCAAACATTCATTCTAAACGAGACTTTTACTATAGCCCCCAAGAGTTAACTTGAGACCTAAGCGCAGTACAGTACACGGTAGTACACAAAGGCGCTGAGGTCTCAAGTTAATTCTTATGGGCTACACCTGTCAATGCCCATTTTTTTCTGGGTCTCTTACCGCCCCCTTTTAGGCCTGCCGCGCCCACAAGGGGGCGTTATCGCCCACTTTGGGAACCACTGCTCTAGGTTATTACTCCTTAGAGTAAGGCCTTAGCCTTAAATATCTCGAAGTAGATGAATGTGGATAGTGTCGTTGCCATTAAATGCGCCCATATGATAATTCCCAACAGCTCATGACTTATCATATATCTGTCAAAGTAAATAAAATTTTGTGGAAAGGCCAATTATGTGAAGTTACTTTAAACTATCTCGCTAAAGGAATATCAACTCTATCTCGCACCGATAAGATTTTATTGAAGTATTTTTAAATGATAACATATGTTTGTTTTAAGTGTATATATAAAATGAGGCTATTGGATCATTATGGCAATCTTACAAGCATAAATGTAGAGTGAATAAGTGCTCTAATTTTTTTAGTGTAATTGCATGATTTTTGGAAAATGTTTTTAAGGGTTTTTGTGCTTTTGGTCACCATACTTGTTTTAGTACAGGTGAGTTTTTACAAGCTTTTATTTAAATTGCAATGGATGTATGTATGTAAGTTCGGATGGAAGTGTTGCAAGTTCAATTTGACCAACTTCCCGATTTCCGACTGAGCTGAAATTTTGCACGCATATATATATCACGTGACAATGCAATAATATGGTACCATGGAGCTGATCTGATGATGGAGTCGGAAGATGGCCATAGGAACTCCTGTACTAAGCAAAATAGACCCGTCGTGTTTGGGCTCGTTTTACTTTTCTTGGCTAGCACCTTGCTGCCACATGATATCCAGGATCTCAAAAGCTTGTATTTAAAAACCTTTTTAACAAAGCTTATTGTTTTCAAATAAATAAGAGTTCCATTTAGCCTGAAGTATCCAAGTTCTAAAATTATATGATTAGTTTTTGGACTAACTTACCTTACAAAAGACAATTAAATAATAAAAATATAATAGAATAGTTGAACACTATTGCCCACCCAATATTATATACTATATACTAGCTTCTACCCGCGACTTAGTCTGTTTGTAATAGTAAAACAAAAGCAACTTAAAAGAAACCCCCGGATTTCGAAATATTCTTCATTGCTGCTCCGCTCCTATTAGTTTTAGCGTGATCGTATATAGGCTATAGCCTTCTTCAATAAATGGGCTATCTAACATTGAAAGAATTTTTCAAATCAGACCTGTAATCCGTGAGTTTAGCGCGTTCAAGCAAACAAACAAACTCTTCAGCTTTATATATTAGCATAAGATTATTACAATATTATAAAATTCTAAACACACCATGACCGTACATTGAATCTATTAAAAAAACAATAGAAAACACGATGCATATTTTTTAGATTTCTTGACTGCTTGTTCGGGACTCACGTAAAAACTACTGGGCCGATTTCAATTTCAAACTCCTAGACTTAAATTCTGCGCTACATTTTATCCTGGGAATCTCGCGTGAATGATTTAAAATTGCCAGTTTAAAAAAAAGCGAACTCCAATACATTTTTTTCACTGATCGATAGCGAAGCTTTTGTTATAAAATATGTGACTTTTTATCCCGGGAACTTGATAATCTTTTGGGAATTTCCCGGAGGTGATTCAAAGTGGTTCAGGTGCATAAGAATTAGCTTATACCGACACATACATACAAAACTTCACGCCAGGTCCCTTGAGGGGTAGGCACGAACAACAGAGCGCCATTCAGGCTTATTCTTACACATCTCACTTGCTTCTTTGACATTCATAGCTCTTGTCATGCACGCTCGTCTGTTCTTAAGGCTCCTAACACAGTATTAACTAAGTCGATAACACGCTAACATTCTTTTTTAAACAGTGCGGAGTTGGTGCCCTGGGAATCTCGAGGGAATTTCTAGTAAGCGTGAACGAACTGTTACAACCCTATTCGGTAAGCACTTATTGCTGAGTCGAACAGTTCATTGACATCGACTACCAAAATGTCGATCAGCAGTAATTTCCTATAAATACCAAACCTTTTTCAAAATTCATAGAGATCTCTTGGTGATTAGCCACAGCTCTACCGCTACGGACCTGGTTTTTGCCTGCCGACTGGATTGCCTAAGCTAATACCATATTGGTCCGGAAAACCTTTGAGGTCCCGTATATTGAGACTCCCAAGTCACCTATTATTCGTAATAGTGAAATAAAAAGAGTCCTAATAGCCAGAAGTACTTTTTTTAAACATATAAGTGCTCGGGACTAACAGAACACGCGGGCATATCCTAGTATAATTTTATAATGTTGTTTAAAAAGACTTGTAAATTCGTATTGAAAAATCTCAACTGTCTAGTGAAATTGCTCTTCTAGCTGCCACAAGGGATGCGTTCCTTCAGTATCTCACAACCCCCAAAATGCTCCACCTGGCGTTCCACAAGGGCCTCACAGACCGGGACGGCATGGCAAGGGATTTAATTTTTTACCAATGGACATTCAAACGTCTATATGTAAATACTACATAAATTTATATGCTTTAAAATGATGCCGTGGCATCGAAAGGGATTTCATTGCACGGCATTGAAAGACGCACCAAGAGCTCCCAAGGCGTACTGCGGGTAGGCAATGGCATGCCAAGGACTCCGGCGCTCGTTTTGACACACGATCAAACGCAACTGATGACTAAGAGTGTATCGGGCAGCAGGAGTTGCCGAGGCGTGCTTTGTCGCGCCGTGGCAAAGCGCTGGTATGCCGCGGTATCTAAGAAGCTAATGTGGGCTAATCTAAAGGTGCTGACTGACGGCAAAATCCCTTGACATGCCGTCCCGGTCTGCGTAGGCCTTAGGGCGACCGCGGTCGATATGGTTGTGGCGAGAACTTCACTAATGCCATCATTATTTTCTATTATACAGTCTGGCTTAAAGGCCTAGTTGCCAAGCCATAAATATAAAAAAAAAACTATCACACAGAGCTCACAACAACCCACGTCAAGAGGTGGGTCGAAGTGGGCGTTTGACCACAGAGCATTAATTCTCTCTATCATTTGACATTGAAAAGGGCGCGATTTTCAAATCGACCAATGACATTTATGTATCTCGTCCTTTATGACATCAACGCCCTATAAACCGTTCCACTAGAGTCTATGATTGTAACGTCCGCAAGTAAGTGGAACGGGAAAAACCGGGTTCGCGAACGCCCTCGTTGTAATTCCCTCCTGGAACGTTGCCATAAACTCGTTTTTCATTTAAAAATCATATTGTTTGTATATTCCTTGACACTTAGCTAGATACACAGAAGAAAGTTTCTACACTAGTCACTTCTTTCTTTCAGGCATCCTCAGCCCATTGGATAGGAGGATGGGGAGGATATCCAGGCTACGGAGTGGGCTATGGCGTTGGCCTTGGTGGTTACGGAGGCTACTACAGACCATACAGACCTTATCCACCTTACCCACCTTATCCGCCTTTATTTTACCCCCCACCGCCTCCTCCTCCACCACCTTTTTTCGGTTGAGTTACCAGGAGCACATAGATGATTGGAATAAATTATTTATTTAAAAATGTGTTTCATTGATGATGTACTAGGAGTACGTACTTACATAGCAAGTGTAAGATGTTATTGCTATTGGATCTGGCCGCCATTTTGGTGACGGTACTGTTAGCATCATTGGCCGGCGAGTGCGCGTACATATCGAGTTGCAGATGAAGTCACGTGAATGTTAATTTGGTAAGGTTCAAGCGCATTAGCAATTTGCGGGGATAATAATATGTAATAGAGAAAGTAACTTCTTTCTCATATTCTGAAAGTATGCCACAAACTACTATTGATAGGTACTACGTATTGCTGTCAAAAAAATTTAATTATTGTTTATTTAGGTTTATGGTTTGACAGCTAGACCTTTAAGCCATATCTTAGTTTCATTTCCTTAAGCCCATGTTAACACAACTGAACTGTGGGTTATAAGCTGGATTCATGGAGTTCTTGTGACAACTCAAAAGGCCACATTTGACTATACAGTTCACATTTCTCACAAAACACATAACTACTACTCAAAAACTATCTATATCCTATAACTACTGTTTATTTTAGAGTAATTTTACACATTTTAGAACATAAAACTGCACAGCATAACATCTCCTTTCAGTTCCCGCCAAACATTCTCAAAAATTTAAAAACTATGCGAACCATAGATAATACATAATAATAATAATAATAATCGGCAGACATACACACACACTGCATATCCCCAAATTAAGCAAGTTACGCTTGTGTTATGGGTAATATACAACGGACCACTCTGGGGCCGATCCCAGACACCCAGACCATGGTAAATAACGGAGAAAATACGTTTCCGAAATTTACTATACCGGGAATCGAACCCGGAACCTCTGGGTTGCAGTGAGGTAGGCCGTCAAAGGCTTAGCCCGCTCAACCACAGAGGCCGTCAAACATGTTTTTCATGTCCTAATTTTTTTTTACAGTAACTTTTAAATGGCGTCATAAATTTGTAATAAAAAGATATCAATTATTTTGTTATATCATAGTATACATATAAATTACTTACTAATAAATTATTATTTAATTTACATATATTTGAGCTAAATATTTGCTATCATCAAGGACAGAGAAATACTGGCTGGTAGAATGCCACAAAAAGAAATTTACTTGTCGTTTCATATTTGACTTTCGTCAAATTTAGATATAGATTTTACACCTGATTTCATTAAAGAAGAAAGATGATAGATGTTTGTTTAGTCAGATTTTATTTACTTTCCTCATATACGAAATGACAAGCAGAGTGTTAACCTCGGTTGAGAAACCTGTGCTACGCTCGTGCGCTAACAATCTACTATTGTTTGTATTGTTAGGTTAGGCGCATTGGAGTTCTTTTGTTTACTTTGTGTTTAAAATTTGAAATTAGACAATAGCCTATTGTTATTGTTTTCGACTTTGTCGGTCGTTCGCAGGGCTAATTAACCATGCGTTCAGATTACGTTTTCTTGGAAAAATGAATCCACGCAGTCAATTGTGTTGTATTGTACAGTTTGCTATAAAACAATGCCCGAACGGAGGGGTGACGCTGTCAAGCGAGGATTACGAACGAGCAAGATATATATTCGAGGATCGATATAGTGACGGACTTTGCGCGCGTTATTGAATCGTGCTGTTTATACGGTGTCTAGTTATATTTGTACCTGTTTTATACGTGTTTGTACAGTTCTAATAAACTCTATAGTAATTCTAACGTCATTTTAATTCGAGTCCTGTAGCTCGTAACAGTATATTTGTTTTTTCTTTGTTTATGGCTTCGGAATGGGTTGCATGTTACTTACAGCACTACTATAACAGTCCTTCCTTCCTCCTGGTTTATATTATCCCTCACCACTTTTCTACCTTCCTTCGGTTGAGTTACCAGGAGCACATAATTCAACAGCAGATTATTAGAATAATAGTACATTATGGTACTAGCGTGTAACATTGGTGATTACCGCCGAGTCGCCATTGAGACTCGAGCCGTAGGCGAGGGTCTTAAGAGAGCCGAGGACGGTAATCATCAATACACACGTGTACCATACGACGTTTTTCAACACACTTGTGAATAAAATAACAACAAAATAGATATTTTTCCTTGGAGTTTTCAGGTAGTAAACTTTCCATAACGTTAAGGGCTTCACATCTTATATCGGGCGGTGTACAATATAAATAATTTTCTTCGTAACAAGTACTTGTAGACATTTTAATTAATAAATAACTATAATTTCAACACTGAAAACGAGTTGTGAAAAATGTTTCGCTATGGCGGGAAAAAATAATCAGTTTTCCTATGCGCGCGCATTCCGATCGGCCACAGACTAAAGGGATGAGGTTTTTTAGCGCATAGGGTTTGCGCCTATTCTGCCACGTAAAAAATGGGGAATTTAAAGTTCTCTTTTATTACAGAGAAAAAAAGTTATATGTGAGTGCAAGTTTTATTTATTAAACACGTACGAGTTAAAATTATCTATTTAAATAAGAAGTTGCATGAAATGAGCAAGCTATTGGAACATTAATTTATTTGTTCTATAGAACACGATCTTTTTTTTTTAATAAATTATTTTTAACAACAAAGCAACTTAACTAATAGAATTTAAAAAAAATCTATAACTCACTAGTGAGTTATAATTTTTTTTGTCACAGTTTGATTATGGGTGTCATTCTGTGCCTAATTGCGGTGATCATAGAGCCACTTTATGAGCAAGTGTGTTGAAAAACGTCGTATGATACACGTGTGTATTGATGATTACCGTCCTCGGCTCTCTTAAGACCCTCGCCTACGGCTCGAGTCTCAATGTTGCCTCGGCGGTAATCACCAATGTTACACACTAGTACCATAATGTACTATGGTTATAAATGTGTCTATATGTATTCGATATACTAGGAGCACAAACTTACATAGCAAGTAGAAGATCATATTCAACCACACCAATATATAAATGAAAATAATTTTATTTGTATGTTTGTTCTTTATTTAACGCTTCCGTGTGAGAATTAGGCTACAATAATGACTATGTTATTTTTTGTTTACATATCTAGATCATTTGTAAATTCCAGCCAAGTTTGGGAGTTTTGTATAAATCTGGAATTTTAGGTGATCATCGAAGTTCCAGGAAATGATGAAAAAACGTCGTCGGTGGGTTATCTGCTATGACATATTAATTTCGTATAATTATAATAAAAAGTAATGGTGTACCTCTTAGAAAGAGTGTGTCGGGGTAAAGGTAAGGAAAGGAATGCTCCGGTGGTTCGGGCATGTGGAAAGAATGTATGATGAAAGAATGACTAAACAGATATATAATGCAAAAGTGGATGGATGCAGAAGTCGCGGAAGGCCACGACACACCTTCCATGATCAAATTGATCGTGTATTAGCAGAAGGTGATGTCAGGAGCCTTAAGAATAGACGAGCGTGCATGACAAGAGCTATGAATGTCAAAGAAGCAAGTGAGGTGTGTAAGAATAAGCCTGTATGCCACTCTGTTGTTCGTGCCTACCCCGCAAGGGACCTGGCGTGAAGTTATGTATGTATGTGTACCTCTTATTACCACGTGCTAACGGTGAAGGAAAGCATCGTAATGAAACCTGCACCATGGAAATAATCGATGTGTCAAACCCGCCAATCCGCAATGGTTCCCTAAAAATTGAAGATCTGAGTAGACTCGGACACAGTCCACAATCGTCCACTGCTGTGACTGTAGGACGTTAATTATTTTAAATTATAAGTTTGAATAAGTTGAACTGTTAATTTGACTTTAACAATAAACAAAAGAGTGTATATGCGTGTGTGTGTCAAATACATGGTAGTGTGTGTAATGTTTTTTTTATTGAATATATTTTATATAATATATAATTATAATTTCAGCCCATAAATGTCCCACTGCTGGGCTCGGGCCTCCCATTATAGGGGGAACGGACAGTATACCCGCCACGCTTGTCCAAGGCGGCTTGGCAGGTTCGACACATCGGTTATCTGGATGTGCAGGTTGCATCACGATGTTTTCCTTCACCGTTTTTAGCACGTGGTAATTGTAACGATATGCACATTTGATCAGAAAACTGACTAAGAGGTGCATGCGTTCCGGTCAGGAATGAACCCGTGCCCTTCGATTTAGGGGCGCACGCGCAAACCATTACGCTACCACCACTTATTTTATATGCATAATTAAAAAAAAATATTAGCATTATGCACTCATTCTCTATACAAACTATAAGTGTGCGATTTCATAGTCCTCCATCCGCGCAATTTTCGTAAAAAGAGGTGCAAAGTTTTAAGCTTCACTTATTATTATTATTACACGCCGACAAACAAAAAGCGCACTTGGTTTATTCCCTTTCTCGCATTGGGACTTCTTTTGTTTACTTTGTGTTTAAAAATTGTAATTACGATTACGGTCCTTTGTTGTATTGGACAGTTTAGTATAAAACCATGCCCGAACGGGAGGGTGAGACAGTCAAGCGACGATTACGATACGAACAAGGCGTAAATAGTACATTCAATAAGCGATATAGTGATGGACTATGCGCGTGTTATTGAATCGTGCAGTTTGTAGTAGTAGTGTCTAGTTATATTTGTACCTATGTCATATGTGTTTGTATAGTTCTAATAAATTCTATAGTAATTCCAACGGCATTTTAATTCGAGTTCTGTAGCTCGTAACAATATAATGATATTGGGTTTTAAATGAAAACTACATTGCTGACATAATTTATATTATTATAACACATAATATTCAATACACAAGGTACATATAATTTCATATATTAATGGACTATCGACATGCATATTATTAAATACATATAACGATTAATGGCAAGTGGTGACACAGACTACAAAAACATTTAGGCCATCATTAAAAATGAAAAAAAAATCAAAAAAATAAATTCAAAGAAGATATTTGATATCTTTAACAGTTTGAACTCTGGCAAGAAAATAGAGATTTTTCCATCTATTACAATAATTGATAAATTTTGAAAAATAGACAGACAACATCACAGGTTCTTAGGCTAGTATATTATTAATTTATATTATTTAATATTTTAAAATTTTATAGAAATGTTGATATGTCAAAGTGCCTACGGCTAGTTAACAAGAAACAAATTTAGTTTTTTTTTAATTATGACTGATATGTGTATACATACCTAGGCACCTAGCATATTTTTTTTAAATTCAAAAACAAAAGCGCGAAGTAGTAAATTATCTTACACTTATCCTACTTATAGCTAAATGATATGTGTTTTTATAGTAATTAATAATTTAATTTAACATCAACTTCTAATAAATGCCTCAGCCATTAGATATGTATTTAGTTTCAATCAAGACTTATTTTTTATATATTAATATTTAAAACACATAAACTAACGCGACCAGAAAATCGCTCTAACATTCATAAGTGTTCATTTATTTCGAAAAACATTAATTCTAAATCTACAACATTTAATCGAAAGAAATAAATGAAACAATACTCATTCTTTCGTTTCTAATTTTTTTTATATATTTTTCATTTCACTTCATATTTTTATAAATAAAATTAGAGCAAATCGATTCTCCGTTTTTCGTAAGCGCATTTCAGTTTTTTTAATATCCCATTATTTTAATTTTTGAAATTACCTCACAATTTGAAATCCAATAGTTTTTTTTTCAGATTTATTACACAATCACAATACAATAGCTATAACATTATTTAAGAGTATTTTAACAAAATTAAGTTGTGCAATAGACCGGTTTTCTTAAAAAAAAAACGGTTATTACACAACTTATTGCAGCTATCCCAGGAAGACGATTACGCTCGGTGCTGTATAATAACATTTAAAAATGAAAAAAGTTTTACCACCAAATAATATAGTTATATTGTGTTCGTAATCTCAAAAAGTTAATTCCATTTAATAAAATAAAAAATAATAACAAAAAAACAGTTCTTCATTAATAAAAAATAAGATTCGTGGTAAACGAGTGCCTTTAGGAAAAAAAAAACTTTATTTCATATAGTAAAAAAATAATTGAAAAATTCCATTTAAATATTTAATTTGTTATCCGTACAATTTTAAAACATTATTTATTTTACGCTGCGATAAATTGAGTACTTAATAAACGAGAAAGCTTTAAGATTTAATTGAAAATGAGTTAAAAAACCCATCAAAGAAGTATCTTACGAACGATAAGCCTTCGGAAAGAAAATAAACCTATCTATATATATATAAAACAATTGCTGCTTGCTGCAAAAAATGCTTGGAATATAGTAAAAACAACAATTTCGCTGTCCCTTAGAAACTATTCCTATCTGTCAAACATTTGATGTTCGTCCCGTCGTTCAGAAATCAATTATATTTAAAAGTCGTTCAGAAATCTAATTAAATTTAAAAGTGTCAAATGTTTGATGTTCGTCCCGTCGTTCAGAAATCAAAGTTTTTTTTATTTATTGATTCCGAGGCGGAACGAAATTTGCCGGGTCAGCTAGTCTTAAATGAAAACAAAATTAATATAATAAATATATTTTAAATAATAAAACGTATATATGATTAGGCAGAAACAAGTCACTTCTCAATCGGTCGCAGTGTAAAATTGGTTTTAGAAATTTAATGCAGTCTGTACATGCCGATACGCTTCTCACCGTTGGTGTGTTGAACGAACTCGCGGATCTGATCTGTTGCTACTGGTCCGATGCAGACCAGAGGCTCTTTGAAATATCCGCAGCTCTGCAAAGAAGTTTCTGTTTTATATCAGGTTAATTATGTTGGCCTATTCATTAGTTTGCTTTATTGCCGGTTACAAAACATGAATGCCATACACGGTCCACCTATAGTCATTCGCTATGTCTTAGTATGATGTTTACGCACGATCTTTCTCTGTTTGTGCCGTGCATCTTTGGAACGCACTGCCGGCAGAAGTCCGCTCTGCTAAATCCATAGCTTCCACAGACTTGTGAGGGAGGACTATCTAACTGCATCATATTTATTATTTTTTGTGTATGTCTATGTATGTACGCATATATACACACATTATATTTTATTATATATATATATATATATATATATATATATATATATATATATATATATATATACATATATATATGATAAAAGTTATTGGACATTATCTGAATTTTCATAATCTGCAAAAAAAAATAGAAAAGAAAATTCAGAATGTATTAGTTAAAACTTCATTCTAGGCGATTTTTCGACAAAAAATTCTTAATATCTCTACTCAAAAAAAATAAGAAAATGGTATCAATACAGATTCTGGAAGGTAATAAAAATACCTTTCAAACAAGCCCAGATTAAGAAATCTACTATAATTCTATCCAATTTTATGACGAATTTAATTAAATTATTCTATGTATATATGAAAAAATATTTATTTTGAAATTTTGGAGGGCTCCAAATCCGACTTAGAGCTATGGTCTCTTGGGCAAAATTTCTCAGAATCACCTATAGATTACGTTTTTGCTATACGCTTTATAAAAAAAAATTAACCCGCCCTAATATATATATATATATATATATATATATATATATATATATATATATATATATATATATATATATTCTTATATTTAACAATTTCTTTATTAACTTCCCATGAAAAGAAAAACACAATTTATAGAGCACAAAAATTTGAGAAACTTAATAAAATATTAATTATGGACCGGGGGGATATTCAATTATGGGATGCGACCTGTGTTGGGACACTAGCCTCGTCACACCTTCCAATGACTGAGTCAGGGGCTAGCCACGCTGTTTGTGGCCCGCATCTATAGCACGCATCCATAGGACGCATTTATAGCACGCATCTATAGCACGCGTCCATAGTACGCATCCATAGCACGCATCCATAGCACGCATTTATAGCACGTATCCAAGGAAAGCATCTAAAAGCTCGCATCCATAGCACGCATTTATAGCATGTATCCAAGGAAAGCATCTAAAAGCTCGCATCGAAAGAATGCATTTATAGCACGCATTCATAACTCGCATCCATAGCTCGCAACCTTTCATATAAAAACGTATGCCTAGTTGAATCAGTTTCCACCAGTGCCATGTTGTGTGGACCATGAATATGATTGGTGGATATCAAACGAATCCATAGCAACGTTGCGCAGCACATTTCTGGTGGAAAGGAACCCTAAGAGTTTTAATCAAGATAATAATTACAGCATGGCTCGGCGACGTTTTGTTAGCTAGGCTGATAAGTTAGGCCTTTAATAACCAAATCCATTAAAAAATCTAAATACCTAAAAATTTAACTTGCTTAACGGAGCTGTTGACTTGATAAGCAGTAATTCAAAACACGCAAGCCCATGTAACATAACTTGAACTTGATACGGAACATGAAAAACATAAAATGCGATACAAAGAGATCTTATCCGAATATTCGTTGAATAAGTAATGAAAAGAATTCTGATATCAAAAGAAATGAAAGCGTTTGTGATTTTTCTTTGATGTTTTAAATATCTCAACAATCTACAAAGTACTTACTTCTTTTAAGTAATATAATATTAAAAACAACCCGTAGGGGGATTTGTGGCGAAGTATATATGAGTAGCGATATCTGGTCAATCTCGTACCCACCTCCATGCCTGCCTTAGTCAGTTGGCACGGAGTGGAAATCGATTGAGATAAAACTCAGGTTCCAGGTGTGGAAGTGATAAAGGGCCTTTTTACAAGCTTTTATTGAACTTGCAATGGATGTATGTATGTTCGGGTGGAATCTTGCAAGTTAAATTTGACCAACTTCCCGGTTTCCGAATAAGCTGAAATTTTAAACACATAATATGTATATCGCGTCACAATGCAATAATATGTTGCCATGGAGCTGATCTGATGATGAAGTCGGAAGGTGGCCATAGGAATTCCTGTACTAAACAAGATAGACCCGTCGTATTTGGGCTCGTTTTACTTGTCTTAGCTGGCACTCTGCTGCTACATGATATACAGGATCTTAAAAGCTTGTATTTAAAAAACTTATTAAAAACAAGCTATTTTACATGGAGAAATCTGTTGCCGCACCGTCAGCCGCGCGGAGAATCACCGCGGCTGGTGTGTACCCACTAAAACCCAATGGGAGCCTTATTCCGCCTGAGTGCCGGGTCACGGAATATCGCGCGAGATGGGGAGGTGAGATTTCCCCAGCTCTGAAAGGGTCCTTCGGCTCCCACTCGCGCCCTCTCGCGGTATTGGTGGTACGGAGGCCTGTCGAGTCCCGGAGGCCGCAACGCTCGCTGAAGTGAGACTTCCCCGGCTCTGAGAGGGTCGCAAGACTACCACTCGTGCCCTCTCACGACATTGGTGCGGGCGGAGGCCTGTCGAGTCCAGGAGGCCGCAGCGCCCGCTGAAGTGATAAATAGTTTAACGTCGCAAGTAGCCTCTATGAACACGCAGCCCTTAGCTACCCCATGTTGCCACTCGTCAATGCAGAGAGTGGCGAGTCAGTCGGGGTCCCGGAGGCGCAGATATGCGCAAGATCTCCTCCCGTAATACCACTGCAGGGGCCCTCTAGCATCTAGGGAGCAGAGGAGTCTTCAACTCTGTTGACTGCACTGTAGCATCAGCGTGGGCGTAATTACGTCCTAAGTCTCACGCTCTTCCTGCCATAAGCGTGGGGCACATGGGAGGAGTATGGTTTTAGTGGAGTATGGAGTTTTCGAGTCTCCACACAAGCCGGCGATTTGACTCTGGTGCTCATTCATGGTGTCACCTCTCGTCGCTTTGTTTTAACACCTAGTAAAGGACCCGGTGGTGTGCAAAATGCATTTCCCTGCCTCAAAAAAAAGGGAGTGGCGAGTCGTCGTCTGCTCATTTTATTTATGTTCCCCGAACATTGCGACGGGTAGACACCATAGTCCCCAAAGTCTCAGATACCTAGTTCCATTAGCAGTGCATCCCAATAGCTCAGTACATTTTGTTCCCATTTCCCGCAATACTCCTATGCTGAGAGGGTCTTGTTCTAGGGTGCATTTTCTATGGTGTAGACAGGGATAATCGCTGGTCAGTGTCACAAGGATGCCCATTTTAGGTCCTCCCTAAAATCGTGTGAACTTTAACCAAACATCTTTCTAAAATCTTATGTAATTTTTTTATCTTATTATAGTAATATTATAGATTTTTTTGCAATCCAACATGGAAATTACAATCACTTAAACATATTTTTAACCAACTTCAAAAAGGAGGAGGTTCTCACTTTGTCTGGGTGTTGTTACTCGATTTCTCTGTCAATTGTGGACCGATTTTAAATTTGTTTTTTATTCAAAAGAGTATTATCCCAAAATGGTCCTATAGTCACCATATCAGGATGTCACGAGTGTTTCCTTGGAACTTCCAGGAAAACATTCGAAAGTTGTTAACCTTCTTCTTTGTTACACGATATATCCGTCAATTGTCGAGTGATTTTCAGTTTTGTTCTAATTTTTTTATTTAAATTGAAAGGTTACACTCCTGAATTCGTCCCATTGTCACCATATCAGGATCTGATGAGTGGATTCCAAGGAATTAGAGAAACCCCACGAAAATTGATAACAGACTTTTCCATGACACGATATCTCCGTCAATTCTAAACCGATTTTTGCATTTTTTCTTTACTCGTAAGACTATACTCCCGAAGTGGTATCATGGTCACCAAGATAGGAACTGGTGAGTGGATTCCAGGGAATTCGAGAGTAACCAATACTTATAATATGACAATTACTTAAATCTATACATATAATAAAAGTGTAGAGGTCAAATTTCTGTACTGTCTGTGTGTGTAAAAGCCGAATCAAGGGGATGTAAGAAGTGAAATAGAACTAATTTAGATTTTTTTCAAAATTTTGGTTTCTCGGTTTGTCTGTGTGTTTGTACCGGCTAATCTCCAAAACGACTGGACCGATTTTCATGAAATTTTGTATGGTGGTAGCTTATATCCCTGGTCAACATATAGGATACTTTTGATCCCGAAAAATTAAAGAGTTCCCGTGGGATAGTTAAAAAGCTTTAATTACTTAAACAGCTTATAACAGACTGAAAGTAAATTCTGTGCAACGTAACATAATAGAAGCGAAGATTTTGACAGGGTGTGGTGTCGGTGAGAGAGTTTTATCTTATATATCTCACAATTGGATCCAGTAGGTGGCTCTGCAATCGGGTTCAAAATTTTATTTCTTCAGGGCAGGACAACGTCTGCCGGGACAGCTAGTCTTATATATATAAATCTCCTGTCACGATGTTTGTCCGCGATGGACTCCTAAACTACTCAACCGATTTTAATCAAATTTGCACACCGTGTCCAGTTTGATCCAACTTGAAAGATAGGATAGTTTTTATACCGTTGGAACCGGTAGGTGGCGCTGAGATCGGGTTCTAAATTTTATTTCTTCAGGCCAGGTCAACGTCTGCCAGGACAGCTAGTATTACAATATATAAAGCTGATAAGTTTGTTTTTTTGATTGAACGCGCTAATCTCAGGAACTACTGGTCTGATTTCAATTTTTTTCAATGTTAGATAGCTATTTATCGAGGAGGTGAGCGGAGTACCAATGAAGAATGTTTCAAAATCGCGGTTGCTTTAACTTACTTTTTTTAAAGTATTCCACGTGAACGAAGTCGCGGGCAGAAGCTAGTTTTCTAATAAATAATGACAAAGTCATAAATGTTCGTACAGTTTCATATGAAGTCCAAGTCTTCTAACAAACTGAGCAATGTCTTTTGTTACATTAAACTATAGTAAGCCGGTTTCACTCAAAACTCAGAGTCGGTCAACCAATTTTATTCGTCTGAGAGTTGATCTCATTAAAACGAATTGACAAGTTTTTAACTTGGGTTATGCAGTCGAGCTCTTGAAAACTTCTTTAATTTATTTCTTTGAGACTTTAGTCAAATATTTATTTTTTACTATCCAGCATTCGAACTTGTCCACTTTCCTTTTTAGGGTTTCACAGACATTTTCGTGAAAATGAAAAGCTTGTCTGTGCAGGAACGAAGAAAGTATACTAATTCCTACGACCGGGCAGCCTATCATAAGAGGCGACAAAACAACCCACAGCCAGGTGGTAGGGTATTTGCCCATCTGAATAGCTACCATCCCTGGTGTAGAGTATGCTACCATGACAACCTTGAGTTGTGTTGTTGATAATAAAAAAATATATACATACATAACTTCACGCCAGGTCCCTTGCGGGGTAGGCACGAACAACAGAGCGCCATTCAGGCTTATTTTTACACACCTCACTTGCTTCTTTGACATTCATAGTTCTTGTCATGCACGCTCGTCTGTTCTTAAGGCCTGACATCACCTTCTGCTAGTACACGATCAATTTGATCATGGAAGATGTGTCGTGGCCTTCCGCGACTTCTGTA
Source organism: Dendrolimus punctatus (assembly GCA_012273795.1). Classification (NCBI taxonomy): domain Eukaryota; kingdom Metazoa; phylum Arthropoda; class Insecta; order Lepidoptera; family Lasiocampidae; genus Dendrolimus; species Dendrolimus punctatus. The sequence continues at coordinate 8,576,236 of CM022554.1, read as the reverse complement.
TCCATCCACTTTTGCATTGTATATCTGTTTAGTCATTCTTTCATCATATATTCGTTCCACATGCCCGAACCACCGGAGCATGCCTTTCCTTACCTTCACCCCGACAATCTCTCTAATAAAAAATAAATAAAGAAAACCGCTTTCTATCACGCGGACCGTTTGCCTTTCTGCTGATCTCATACAATACAAAAAAACAGACAAAAGAGGAGAGTAAAGAGACTTTACCTTCCTTGGTTTCTGGCGATGGCGTCTTTGCATGATGCAGCACAATGCTCGGGAGATATCACACTCGCTAGACGTGGAGCAGTCCTCGTTGTATTGCTTCCGGCCAGGTGTTGGTGGACGGCAGACATGCGTTTCACCTGGATAGAAGAGTTAAAAGAGTCCATCAGTATCGCAGGATGTGCGCGATTGTTTATCTTGCATGCAGGCAACCTCGAAATTATTTAGAATTACCTGGCACCACCTCCTCGCAGACCAAACCGGCGTCGCATTGATTCTCTCTGTTGCATATCTCGCCGAGTTTCCGACCGGCAAACGCTGGCAAGCATCTACCGCCTTCCTCTGTGAACAAAACTTCGCATAAGTATCGGCACAGTCTACCTATCAAGTAAAGTGGATGATAGATTATTATTATTATTATTTATTTAGGTTTATGGCTTGGCAGTTAGGCCTTTAAGCCAGATCTTAGTTTACAGTATAGTTTCTTAATTTTCTTAAGCCTATGTGTAGCACAGCTGAACTCTAGGTAATCAGCTAGTACCATTCAACGGAGTTCTTGTGACAACTCAAAAGGCCACATTTGACTATACAGTCCACATTTCTCACAAAACACATCATTACCACTCAAAAACTATCAATATCCTACTACTATTGTTCATATTAGAGTAATTTTACACATTTTTAGAAAATAAAACTGCAAAGCACAATATCTCCTTTCAGTTTCCGCTAAAAACTTTTATTTCTTTTTGTTTTTCTTCGTTTCATTTTTCACATTATTTTCACATTCAATAATCATTTCATAACACATTATATACTTATACTAGCTGTCCCGGCAGACGTCGTCCTGCCCGGTAAAAAATAGGGGTTGATCGTAGAGGGTTGAAAATCTAGGGTTGTATGTATTTTTGTATGTTGTATCATAAAAAAATAGAAATTAAAAATTTTGTCTAAAAAAAAAAATTTAGGGGTGGACTACCCCTAACATTTAGGGGGATGAAAAATAGATGTTGGCCGATTCTCATAGATACCGGATAAGCACAAAAAATTTCAACAAAATCGGTCAAGCCGTTTCGGAGGAGTATGGCAACGAAAACTGTGACACGAGAATTTTATATATTAGATTAAATAGTTCAAAATATGTACAGGGTGCGCCAGAGAAACTTACTTATTTGAAAGGTCAATAAAAAAAAAAGTACTTCAGTTATTGTTTTAAATTTTTTTTTATTTGAGAATACAATATCCCAATTTTTTTTTTAATGCAGTCTTAAAAATGACATCGGATAAATGGCGACCCCCATTGCGCATACACTGATGAAGTCGATTTTTGAAATTCGTATCCACTCTTCGCAGCATATCAATCGGTATGTTGGCAATGGCGTCGCGAATGTTGTTCTTGAGGTGTGCTATGGTCCGTGGTCGATCGACATAAACCAGGGATTTCAAATAACCCCATAAAAAGAAATCGCATGGAGTCAAATCTGGAGAGCGTGCCGGCCATTGGAGATCGCCTCTGAGAGAGATGAGGCGGTCGGGGAAATGTTGTCGCAACAAATTCATTGAGTCTCGTGCTGTGTGTGCTGTGGCTCCATCTTGCTGAAACCACACGTTCCTAACGTTCATTTCTTCGAGTCTTGGAAGAAAAAATTCCTCGATCATGTTCCTGTGAGCGACCGTTAGAAAAGAAGGTCTCAACTGCGAAGGCCCGCTGCTCTCTAGACCAGAGCATGATGGCAACTGACTGGAGGGAGAAACAAACTTGGGAACTTCCCCCTCCAGATGAGCCCCCTCTTGCCCCTCTACCCGCCCAACTCACCGCGCGGGAATTTTTTCAAATAAGTAAGTTTCTCTGGCGCACCCGTTATCTTTGGTCTACTCTTTCATGTTGTTCCTCTAATCTTATACTAATATATAAAGCTGAAGTGTTTGTTTGTTTGAACGCGTTAATTTCAAGAACTACTGGTCTGATTTGAAAAGTTGTTTCTGTGCTAGATAGCCCATTTATTGAGGAAGGCTATAGGCTATATATCATCACGCTAAGACCAATAGGAACGGAGCACAAATGAAGAATCTTTCCAAATCGGGGTTATTTTTTAACTTATTTTTTGTTATCAATTCCACGCGGACGAAAGCGGGCAGAAGCTATTTATAAATAATATTAAAATATGAAATGATCATTAGTTATTTCGTTCTTCTGTAAAGGTGACGTTACTGTCTGGCACTAATAGGAGACCAGCATTGGTTGTTATCAACCAGCATTGACTGATTTAGGGCCTGTTTAGATTTTTTTATCTTCTGGCTTTTTTTCAAGGTGTGGCGCAAAATAATACTTGCATCCCATCATCCAATATGCTTAAGCTGGTGCTGCAAACAGCAATATCAACATTTTCCACCATCTTCCTAATTTCCGTTTTCTCATAAACAATTTCCTTTTTGAAAAGGAAAAAAGTATTTCATCACAACTCGTTAAGATCGCGCTCGTAAAGTTTCACGATCAAACCAAGACTCGTAAAGAAAATTAATAAACGTTACAACATCAAAAGAAAGCGGATATTTCGAACCGGAAAACAGGAACTGAGGGAACGTTGAGGAAAATTAAGTTATTGTAGCTTTACTTAGTTTGTTTAAAGGAAAATTTGGTGTAGTTCTAACAAAATATTTATTTATTTTGGGAAACATACTGTTATGAGTTGCAGGAGTCAAATTAAAATGCCGTTGGAATTGTTATAGAATTTATTAGAACTATATTAACACGTATAACACAGGTACAAATATAACTGAACACAACCAGTCCAAAGGTAAAGCACGATTCAGAATGTACACAAGTCTGGCTCCGCTTGTGGTTATCGCTCGACTGCCTCGGCCATCAATTGAGGCATTGCTTTATACTGCACGGATGCAATATGTCTGCTCGACCGCGTGGACTGATTTTCCTAGAATCCCACTTGGCTAGTGACTACCATAAAGATTACAATACACAATTGTTTTGTAATCACAAATTTTAAACACAAAGTAAACAAAAGAAGTCCAAATGCCGAAAAGGTAATAAAATGTCTACAGGTGAATTTAACCCCTACCACGGTCGGCCGTGGTAGGGGCTTTATTTATTTAACCAATTTCTGTAAAGTTGCATATAGTAGATCATTTTTCGAAAAATAAGGTTTTTTTTTTTTTTTTTTCTTTTATTGCAGGAGATCAGCAGACAGGCAGACGGCCCACTTGATGGACAGCGGTTACCATCGCCTATGGACATTTGCAACACCAAAGGTGCTACGAATGCGCTGCTGCTCTCTTTAGGGAGCCTGGAACCTGGTCACTAATGCCGGAACACAACACAAGGTTGTTATGGCGACATACTCTAGACCAGGGGTGGTAGCCATCCAGTCGGGCAAATGCCCTACCACCTGGCTGTGGGTTGTTTTGTCGCCTCTTACGACAGGCCGCCGGGCCGCAGGAAATTGTATTCTTTCTCCGTTCCTGCACGGATAGAGGAGGTAAGGTAAGGTCTTAAAGAAGTTTCACTTCTTACGTGTGTACACTAGTACACGCACACATTTTTGATTTTATGCCCGCCGTTACAATGTTACGTTGTTGAATTTTGATGAATTGTCAAATGTTACATATTAAAATGACTCCACATTAAACATAGATAATACTAGTATGTTACCTAAGCAACTCTAAATTTAAAAATTAAACAACATTTCAAAACCCTTTAGGCCTCCTTGGATAAATAATTACGCAGCAATTTTAAGAGTTAAAATGTTTGATTTAATATTAAAAACCATCCTGGGGGTAAGTTGCTTAATTATTACTTACTCAATTAACGTTTTCCGACCCCTAAAGCCTCTGGGGTTATTCATTTATACTTTGAAACACAGTAGCTTGTTAATTATAAATAATGATTGAACTTCAATGATTTAGGTATTCGTTCTCAGAGGGACTATTTGCGGAATAGTTTATGAACAATGTATGTTTATGAACTATTAGTAAGTCCGCAACTTCGTTCGCGTGGAATAGTTTTAAAAAAAACCCGCGATTTTGAAGCATTCTTCATTGGTGCTCCGCTCCTATTGCTCTTAGCGTGATAGTATATAGCCTTTAACGTTCCTCGATAAGTGGGCTAGCTAACAATGATTTTTTTTCATATAATACAGTTCCTGAGATTAGCGCGTTCAAGCAAACAAGTAAAGAAACAAACTTATCAGCTTTATATATTATATATTCAAATTCAAAAGTTTTAATCAAAATAAGTTCCACTGGAGAACACTTTTTGAAGGTCATACATATAGGTTAAAATTTAATTTTACTTCCTAGTCTATGTACACCGCTTCGCAACGTGTTATTGCTGTTAAGGAGAAGACGCGGCAAGAAACTCCCCAGCAACACGTCTAGCTAAAAATAGTTTTTTTTAATATTTATTGTTCTTTATCTAAGTACTTTATTTTAAAGTTCTATATAGAATTATATTACAGAATGACTTTTGAAGAATTAATGGAGTTGTAGCAAACAGTGCATATTCAATAAGACAGAGTGCAATAAAAGGATAGAAAATAATTATAGTTATAAATATAAAGACGTAACTTACAATTTTTTTTGCAACATATCTCCATATATTCCTTACAAGTACGGCAAGATAAAAACATTTTACTCGTACAAAACACAGTATAAGAAGTAGGAGCGAGCTGCTATGTAAATGAAGTTTTGTCATTTAAATATTCTTCAATAGTGTAGTATCCCTTTTTAAACAAGATACTTTTTAATTTGGTTTTGAATTTAGTGAAGGGCAGAACTAACATTTCACTCGGAATCTTATTGAAGAAGCGTATACCAACCCCCAAGAAAGAAGACAATACTTTTTGTAACCTAAAAGATGGCAATATCAGTTTATTACAATGCCTGGTGTTAAAATTGTGAACATCCTTATACTGCTTGTAGGCACTCAAATTATTACTAATATAAATTAAACATACATACATACATAACTTCACGCCAGGTCCTTTGCGGGGTAGGCACGAACAACAGAGTGCCATACAGGCTTATTCTTACATACCTCACTTGCTTCTTTGACATTCATAGCTCTTGTCATGCACGCTCGTCTATTCTTAAGGCTCCTGACATCACCTTCTGCTAATACACGATCAATTTGATCATGGAAGGTGTGTCGTGGCCTTCCGCGACTTCTGCATCCATCCACTTTTGCATTGTATATCTGTTTAGTCATTCTTTCATCATACATTCTTTCCACATGCCCGAACCACCGGAGCATTCCTTTCCTTACCTTTACCCCGACACTCTCTTTTAGAATTATAAATTATATTATTGAAAATATATTGGCAGGCGACCGTCATAATACCGAATTCCTTAAAGCGTTCCCTGAGAGACACACGAGGGCCGAGGTTGTAAATTGACCTTAGGGATCTTTTTTGTAATAAAAATATAGTCTCTAAATCAACACCGTTGCCCCAAAGTAAAATACCATAGGACATGACACTATGAAAATAACTAAAATAAACTAGTCTAGCAGTCTCTTCGTCAGTGAACTGCCTAACTCTTCTGACCGCACATGCAGCAGAACTAAGCTTTCCTGAGAGACTAGGTACATGAGCGCCCCACTGGAGTTTCTGATCTAGGTTAATGCCTATAAATACCGTTTAGATTGTCTATTTTGGTGAACAATGTAGTGTTTTCTATTGTGAAGACTCAGGTCCCGACAAAAAAAACCGACAAAGGCAAATTCACACCTGCATATCTGTAAAAACATTTTATTACCTTTTGGGATTTGGTCTTTTTTTTGTGTGTTTAAAACTTGTGATTAGAAAACAGCCCATTGTTATCTTTTATGGCAGTCATTAGCCAGGTGTGTCGGATTAAGATACGGGGACATTGCAATTTCGCTGTATAAAACGATTACCTGTTGGAAAGGGGGAGGCCAGTCGAGCGAAGCTAGACGCGTGTACTACAATCGGGTATCTAATAAGTGACGGACTTTGAGCGTTTTATGGAATTACGACCTTCTGCATTACGTTTGGAATTGTTGTGTTCGGTTATATTTGTACCTGTGTTATATGTGTTTGTATAATTCTAATAAACTTTATAGTAATTCAAACGGCATTTTAATTCGAGTCCCTGTAACTCGTAATAGTAATAGCTCACTCGATCAGCTCTCAGCTATCTGACAGTCTTGTATTCCGAATAGTTCATGAACGATGAACTATTAGAAACCGGTTCCCTACACTCCTAAAAGAAACAATATAAGAAACAATAAATATTTTATTGAGAACGTGAACTAAGTTAATATAAATTAAAAACATTACAGCTTCACAAAAAAATGCATTGTGCATGATCTTGTTACGAGTTACGGGACTCGAATTAAAATGCCGTTGGAACTACTACACAATTTATTAGAACTACACAAACACGTATTATAACACAGGTACAGCTATAACTCGACACTACCAGTACAGACGTGATACACGATTCAATAGCACGCGTAAAGTCCGTCACTATATAGCTTATCGAATGTGCACAGGTCTTGTCTCGCTTGAGCCTATCGCTTAACTGCCTCACCCCTCCGTACGGCCATTGCTTTATACAAATACAATATGCCTCGATGTGATACTCGACCGCATGGACTTAATTTCCAAAAACCACAACTGGCTAATGACTATCATAAAGATTACACAATGGGCTGTTTGTTTTTTCTAATAACAATTTCAAAACACAGAGTGAACAAAAGAAGTCCAAATGCGAAGGTCTTTGTCGGTCTTAACAATATAATATAGAAATACTAGCTGTCCCGGCAGACGTCGTCCTGCCCGGTAAAAATAGGGGTTTGTCGCAGAGGGTTAATAATTTAGGGTTGTATGTATTTTTGTATGTTGTATCATAAAAAAATAGAAATTAAAAATTTTGTCTAAAAAATAAATAAAAAAATTTAGGGGTGGACTACCCCTAACATTTAGGGGGATGAAAATAGATGTTGGCCGATTCTCATAGATACCGGATAAGCACAAAAAATTTCATCAAAATCGGTCAAGCCGTTTCGGAGGAGTATGGCAACGAAAACTGTGACACGAGAATTTTATATATTAGATTACAGCATCACATAAAAATTGTATACTTGCGCATAATATTGTGAATTTTCAGACCAAACGCAGACATGTCACGGGCGACCTCTAGTGTTTAAGTGTGTCACGAAAAACCAATCTCATCAAGAATATACAACAAGCTGTAAATATGAATTTATTATGAAAATCGCGAACGTAAGAGTTTCGAGCGTTGTCACTGCGAAATACATGTAAATCCGCTTTACATAATATAACATGAAAGATTGTAAAATAAAGTAAATATAAGTATGCTATGAAAGCAATTTTTTTTTTTCATAAAATATTCTTATATTTTGAAGAATATTTTGGTCGTGTCTTTGTTCGTATTAAGGTTCATATTGTTATTTCAGGAGTTAAGCAGATAGGCAGACAGCCCACTTGATGGAATGAAAGGTGCTGACAAAGCGCTCCTGCTCTCTTGAGGGAGACTGGAACCTGGTCACTAATGCCGGAACACAACTCAAGGTTGCCCTGGCCACATACTTTAGATCAGGGGTGGTAGCTATCCAGTCGGGCATGTACCCTACCACCTGGCTGTGGGTTGTTTTGCCGCCTGTTACGACAGGCCGCCCGGCCGCAGGAAATTGTATTCTTTCTCCATTCCTGCACGGATAGAGATTGAAGCTCGCCTGAGTGATGACGAAAAGTGACATAAACGAAACCAGAATAAAAAAAAACAAATAAAATTACAGCACTTAAAACCCTTAAAACGTAGTTTCACTAGGGTATAATTATAAAGTCATAACAAATTAAATAACTAAAAAAATATTAAATAATTTCACTCGGCATATCCTATCTCTATAAATATTATAAACGTGAAGTTTGTAAGAATGGATACATAGATGAATAGATGTTTGTTTGTGACTCTTTCACGCAAAAACTACTAAATGAATTTTGATGAAACAACAGTTATATAACTTACACATCAGAATAACACAAAGGCTATGATTTATTAAAATATAGCGGAATTATCCCAAATATAATGATTATCCATTACCACACGAGTGCAACCGTGGGCACAGCTAGTAAATATTATAAACGCAAAGTTTGTAAGAATGTACATATGGATGTATAGGTGTATGTATGTTTGTTACTCTTTCACACAAAAACTACTGAATGGATTTTGATGAAACTTTGCAGTAATATAGTTTACACATCAGAATAACACAAAGGCTATGATTTATAAAGATACAGTTTGAATTTTCCAAATGATAATCCTCACATACGACTATAATTTACTAAATAATATTACTATTATTTTTATTAAGTTTTCGCGATTTGACTTGAATTCGTTGGACAATTGTCATCTTTGTCGTCCGTGAGCACGGCCACTGAAAAGCGGCCGAAACGTCGGATAAACCTAAATCAAATAAATTACCGCGCTTGGAACAGTTAAAACGTAGCTTTATTAAAATGACTATTGTTTAGTAGGTTACGAATTTTTTACACTATCGTATCGTACTTTGAACATCTTCACAATGCCAAGATATTGTACTAGCAGAATTAGGCCTCAAATGAGCCTGTTTCTACCCAAGCTAAAATAAAAAATAACTGTCAAAAATCTGCGTGTTTTATCTCCACCAATGCCATAGTCAACGTCGCCTTACATATTTCATGAATATATAAAATGTAAGAGCGTGCTGAACTTTCATTTATATGCAAAGTGGTATCGTGAATAATGACTCATAATGGGCCGCAATGTCAACCGCAACCGGTGTACTAGAGCTTTGTTTGTCGCTATATTTCATTATATTGTTACGAGCTACAGGACTCGAATTAAAATAAATACCGTTGGAATTACTATAGAGTTCATTTGAACTGTACAAACACGAAAAAAAAAGTACAAAATAAAACTGGATACAACCAGTTCACATTGCACGATTCAATGCGATTCAACAGGCGCAAAGTCCGTCACTATGTCGCTAATCGAAAGTACTACACGTCTTAATCGTATCGTAGTCGTCGAATGACGACCCCACCCCTCCGTTCGGGCATTGTTTTATACCAATTATACAGTACATAAAAATCGACCGCGTGGACTGGAGTTTCCGAGAAAAAGTACTTTGCACGCCTCGTTATCTATTCGTGCGAACGGCCAATAAAGTCAAAAACAATAGGCTATTGTCTAATTGTAAATTTTAATCAGAGTAACAACTAAAGAAGTCCAAATGCGGGAAGGGTAATAAACCAGGTGCGCATTTCTTTGTCGGTATGTAACATTAATAACAGACAAATATATAAAATATATTTTAACCAGACATTGTTACAATGTTGTAGAGTTACAATTCGGTATTCGACAGTATGAGAAATATAGGCTGATTTTAATATATATCGTAGATTACAATCTAGATATGAAAAAAATAAATTGTTTTAATTGAAATAATAAATATTAATTGATATTTTTGAGAAATAAATTTGTTATATTGCAGCCATTAGCCACGTGACAATGAACGGCGATCAGAGCGCGTGACGTCACAGTGTGCAAAACACAAGAAGTTATCAATGACTTCTCAGATGACACTTCAATGAAACAGATGTTTGTTTTGCACGCTGTGACGTCATGCGAGACGCCATGACAGCTTGAGGCGTTTTTGTGGCGAAATGTCAAAATATTCATAAAACTGCTAAATTAAATATGTTAATGTTGTTTTTTTGCTGAAATATAATATTTTGGCTAAAATAGAGCATAAGGCTCAAAATCAACCTGTTTCTCAAAAATTGTCAACTACCGAATTCCATGAAACCCAAACCACGCATGCTAATGTTGAAATAATTAATGTGCTACGGGATTTATATTATGCTATGTATAGTGGAACATGAAATATTACATTATAATTTACTTCCGCCGACACGCTCACATTTTTCGAAAACATAAATTATTGTTACGACTTGAATGCCGACAAAAGACAAATTCACACATGCGTAACTGTAGACATTTTATTACCTTTTCGGCATTTGGAATTTTTTGGTTTAATTTGTGTTTAAAATTTGTAATTAGAAAAACAGCCCATTGTGCATATATTTTATGGTAGTTCTATGTTATGTTCTGTATATATGTTTTTTGGTAGATCCTAAGAAATTCAGTCCATGTGGCCGAGAGACATATTGTATTTGTGCAGTATAAAGCAATGCCCCAATGGAGAGATTGGCAGTCGAGCGGTAAGCACAAGCGAAGCAAGTCGTGTGTACTACATTCGGTAATCTATTTAGTGCTGGACTTTGAGCGTGTTATTATATTTGTACCTGTGTTATACGTGTTTGTATAGTTCTAATAAATTCTATAGTAATTCTAACGGAATTTTATTTCGAGTCCTGCAACTCGTAACAGTATGTAGGAAACTAGACATGAATAATCTTATACTAATATATAAAGCTGAAAAGTTTGTTTGTTTAATTGAACGCGCTAATCTCAAGAAATACTGGTCTCATTTGAAAAATTCTTTCAGTGTTAGATAGCCCATTTATCGTTAGTTAAAAAACCCCAGATTTTGAAACATTCTTTGTTGGTGCTCCGCTCCAATTGGTATTAGCGTGATGATATATAGCCTATAGCTTTCCTCGATAAATAGGCTATCTAACACTGAAAGAATTTTTCAAATCAGACCAGTAGTTTCTGAGATTAGCGCGTTCAATCAAACAAACAAACTCTTCAGCTTTATATTATATTTTTATTAGTATAAGATAACAAAAACTAGGCCGTGTTTATATGGTAAGATTTATATTGTTAGGTACTTAATAACAATTAAAAATACACGATGCATTAAGATCCTCTTCCTTTTTTTGAAGGACCTGCTTTTAGGGTTAATTTTTTTTCCACAAGCTGCCATCAAAATTGCCGCACCAAAACCAATAGAATTATATCGTCTCTTTTATTGTAATACAAATTCTATGTAGTTAAAGGGAGAAAGCATCAGTTTCAACGTTCATTTCAATTATATGTATTCGACCACAAATTTGTGGGACTTGACCGACCCAATGAGCTGTGTGTGACAGTTCGGCAATAGCTTTGTGGGGGGTTCCGTCTTACAAGTTAATAAGCTTTTGAGCTTCTGGATATCATGTAGCAGCATAGTGCTAGACAAGACAAGTAAAACGAGCTCAAACACGACGGGTCTATCCTATTTAGTACAGGAGTTCCTATGGCAACCTTCCGACTCCATCATCAGATTAGATCCATGGTACGATATTAATGCATTGTCACGTGATATACATATGCGTGCAAAATTTCAGTCCAATCGGAAACCGGGAAGTTGGTCAAATTTAACTTGCAAGATTTCACCCGTTAAATAAAAGCTTGTAAAAATACATTATATTGAGAAAAGATGAAAAGAAAAGATATGGATCAAACATACCTGTCTCCAAACAAAGTAGACCCCTGCAGCAGTCGCCGTTGGTGGTGCAGGGGGAGCTATAGCAGTGGGCCGATTCATCGATCACATCATCAATGCGGTTGCCGTCCAAAGCTTCGGCGTATATATCTTCAGGCTCCACCTGTATCATAAGGTTTCGATTATAGCCAATAGGGCCCACGCTGGTGTTGCGGAGAAAGAAATCCGTTTGAGGACTAAGCGACAAGCGTAGAACCTTAGGGGGATAACTGGCGAGCCGTGTGTGGGATTTGCCAGATCGGGGGTGACACTAGCATGCCCAGTCAAAACTGTTCCGTCCTGTGCCTTATGTCAGAGCTACGGGGATACGGAAGCTCAAACTACGGGGATACCAAGCCACCTCCACTGCTGGGGTTCTTCTTGCGGAGAAAGGCTAGCGCTAAGTCCCGTAACCTCGGCATTTAGTCAAAAGGAGGCACCCATGCGGTTTTAGTGAGCATTCCCGGCATTGGTGATGTTAACGCTATCATCGCATATTTTCACCGAGTGTGCTCTGTGCAGTGATAGATCATGGATCCTAGACAGCTTCGCTGGTTCTAGTAATTATTTTGTGGACTGTAGGTTATAATTAAAGGAATGAGAGGTACGCCAAATCCTGCACAAAAACCTATGGTGCAATAAGCACCACTTCCAGTGGGGCAGCTACACAGTTCCTGAAAGTTCACAGTACTAACAAGGCCTCGGATGACACTTAGGTTTTTGTGATGGCACTCACACCAAAGAGCAAGTACGGCTTGTGTATAAAGATGAATAAGATATCGAAGAATCGGATCTGAAATGTTCACTTGCACGGAGAAAACGGAACGTCCGAACTAATCTCGCGTGTGTTAGAATCGTATTTGTTATTGTAAAGTAACCACATGACGGAAGTAGTCAAGAACCGGATGGCATTTATTATCAAGCCAACGGATATCGAAAATGGAGTAACCGGAAGTTGGAAGTTATACGGATGGGGGAAGTTGGTGTTATGACGGAAGTGAAGTGGCGCCACTCCTGTGGTGTCGCTGCAGACGCACTACAAGGATCTTATAAATACTCGGTGTTCGGGCAGAGGGGAGCAGTCTACAAACGATAGTCTTCAACCAACAGTCCAACGGTCTACAACCAGAAAACTACCACGACGGTAGAACAGAGCTAAAACTCTGTTGGGCAAGAGGCCCATAGTACATTGTGGTCGATAAATACTGTTAGATTATGGCAGTGTTCTTTAAGGGCAAATTGCTGCTCGACACCAGACAAGCGTGGAGACAACTCCTGGAGTTGTCTTAATATTTTTGTGTATTATTGTGCTGTATTTAATATTGTAATTGTAATAATTCTAGTGTAATAAAGTTTGATTATTATATTTCAGATTATTATTATTTCTCCTAATATGTGCATTCGAGACTGGCTTCTCCACCACAAGGGCGGCGAGACTGAAAGCCAGCGGCACTTATAAAACTACCCACAATGGTATTGTTGCGACCTAATACCGATAAAAGACAAAATCACACCTACGTTTGTAGAAACACATTTTATTACCTTTTTCGGCATTTGGACTTCTTTTGTCTACTTTGTGTTTAAAAATTGTAATTAGAAAACAGGCTATTGTGTATTGTATTATTTATGATAGTCATTAGCCAGGTGTGATTCTTAGAAATTATTGTTATGCGGTCTCGACCTCGATACTCGTATTGTGTCGATACATATTGTATAGTTTAGTGTAAAACAATGCCCGAACGGAGGGGTGAGGCAGTCAAAGCGATAATACGAGCGAAGCAAGACGTGTATACATTTAGTGACGGACTTTGCGCGTGTTATTGAATCGTGTATTACATTTGCACTGGTTGTGGCCAGTTATGTTTGTACCTGTGTTATACGTGTTTGTATAGTTCTAATAAATTCTACAGTAGAGTGCAGTCCTGTAGCTCGTAACAATATTATGCCATCACACCTTGTCGTAGACAGTTTCGAAATAAATGGAAATCCTAATTCTGTTATAGGACACCCTATAGAAATGCGTGGCCTTTGAAGTAAATATTACCAACATATTGCGGTGTATCAAAATTAAGCGAGCAAAGGTCCCGGCATTTAAGCCCTGCTCCTATTGTCAGGTGACCTCGAACTAATCCCTTTGTCAGACGCGTCACACAAATGTTATATTTGGATTTATCCCGTTCTACCTGGATTGCTCCGGCTCGAGCCGGTTAAATCTGGATTCAAGTTAAGTGATATTTATTAGATAGGTCAGCAAAGGGCACAAATGTTTTTTTATTTATTAGTTCGAATGATTTAACCTTATAGCTGATGTAGATTGATCTTTAATCCGTGCAGGAAAGCAGAAAGAATACAATTTCCTGCGGTTGAGCGGCCTGTTGTAAAAGGGGACAAAACAACCAACACCCTGGTCTAAAGTATGTCGCCATAATAACTTTGAGTTTGTTGATTTGTTTCGGCACTGGTGACCAGGTTCCAGTCCCTCTTAAGAGAGCAACAGCGCATTTGTAGCATTTTTGATAATGCAAATGTCCTTAGGCGATGGTAAATGCTTTCCATCAAGTGGGCCATCTACATGTCTGCTGAACTCCTGCATTAAAAAAATGAAAAAATGATGTAGCTACTGACTTTGAAATCTTTTGAAGTCAGTACAGCGCTACCAAGTCTGACTGAATATTTTGAAGTCGTTCTGCTCCCCAAGTCAGTAGCTAGATCGATATACATCAGTCCTGACACGGTATAGGCATGCTGGCATCATTGTCTTGATTTCAGGATTTATGGCCGGCTCAATTTGTTTGATACCATGCAAACACTGAATGTTCGCCTTGAGTTAATCGTACACTCTCCCTGTCCCCCTAGACAGATATAGATTTTAAACTAGCTATAGTACCTGACTTTAATCTGTTTGAGTTTGATACTTGCCTGTCCATAAGGATAGTGACGGTAGGGTGACCTTCCGTATCCGAGGTTAGCCAGCATGTCAGAGCTGAACCTGTTGAAGAGGCCTCCCCAGGCGTGGGATGAAGCGACGCAGGTCAGGATTAAGATAGCGCTGATAGCCATTGCAGTGCTACGTACAAAAGAAAACAATTGATTAACTTTGGGCACATGTGGGCCAAGTGCTCACAAATTATTTAAAGATATTAAAAAGCGTCTCAAAGGATTAGCCTCTGTATTCAGCGAGGTAATGCTGCCAGCTTTTTAGATACAAAGCCCAGCGACAGTGGTCTGGCGGGGCTGGACGGGTTATGATATAGGTTTTTTTTATATTTTTATTTGTAAGGTAGGTTTATTTTTAGGATTGTCTTAATATTTATTACTTGGTTTATTTTTCTATTTAATCTTATTTTTAAGTTAATTTAGCTTTTTTTTCAGCTCGATTGTTCAAATTGTTTTTATGTATGTCTGAAAATAAATAAATCGATTAAACAAAAATATATTTCCGAAAAGCTTCTTCAGCTCAATTTGCTGGTTCTCTTTACGAAGTTGTACCATGTTGAATATTAAAGCTCAAAGGTTACCTAAGTGGAACGTATCTACATGCGTATTAATAAGACAGTAGAAACAGGTAGTAGATAGAGACAGATAGGGATATGTAGTATACCGGCACAGGCAGAGATAGCTAGTAAGACAGGCAGAGCTAGAGAGTAGAGACAAGTAACAATAAAAGACAGGCAGAGATAGGTAGTAACTCAGGCAGAGCCAGTGAGTAGAGATAAGTAAATAATAAGAGACAAGCAGTGTTAGGGAGTAGAGATAAGTAATAATAAGGGACAGGTAGAGGTTGTAAGACAGGCAGAGCCGGAGAGTAGAGACAAGTAAATAATAAGGGACAAGCAGTGTTAGAGAGTAGAGACAAGTAACAATATGAGAGAGGCAGAGATAGGTAGTAACTCAGGTAGAGCCAGTGAGTAGAGATAAGTAAATAATAAGAGACAAGCAGTGTTAGGGAGTAGAGATAAGTAATAATAAGGGAAAGGTAGAGGTTGTAAGACAGGCAGAGCCGGAGAGTAGAGACAAGTAAATAATAAGGGACAAGCAGTGTTAGAGAGTAGAGACAAGTAACAATACGAGAGAGGCAGAGATAGGTAGTAACTCAGGTAGAGCCAGTGAGTAGAGATAAGTAAATAATAAGAGACAAGCAGTGTTAGGGAGTAGAGATAAGTAATAATAAGGGACAGGTAGAGGTTGTAAGACAGGCAGAGCCGGAGAGTAGAGACAAGTAAATAATAAGGGACAAGCAGTGTTAGAGAGTAGAGACAAGTAACAATATGAGAGAGGCAGAGATAGGTAGTAACTCAGGTAGAGCCAGTGAGTAGAGATAAGTAAATAATAAGAGACAAGCAGTGTTAGGGAGTAGAGATAAGTAATAATAAGGGAAAGGTAGAGGTTGTAAGACAGGCAGAGCCGGAGAGTAGAGACAAGTAAATAATAAGGGACAAGCAGTGTTAGAGAGTAGAGACAAGTAACAATACGAGAGAGGCAGAGATAGGTAATAGACCGGCACAAGCAGAGCCAGAGAGTAGAATAAAGTAATAATAAGAGACCCTGATAAGAGAGATACTAATTAAAACTTATGTAAAAGATGAAGCCAACTCTTGAATAAGGTGACCAACTGTACTCATTTACTGAGTTTTGTACTCTTTTGTTGTTGTTGTTGTTGGCAAACCGTACTCTTTTCAAATCCTGTACTCTGAAAGTACTCATTTGTATATTAAATAAATAAGAGTTGATTTATATTTAAATGAAGAAAAATTGAAGAAATGGAACGATGAGAAAATAGAACTTGACCAAAGGTGAGTAGAAATCTTTCGGCATTTTAGGGTAGGACATATCCCACATGAAAATTTAAGTTTTAATAGAAATTTCCTTATGTTGTCCAGGCACTAATGCTGCTGTTGAAAGGGTATTTTCATTAGAGAATGATTATTGGAGTAGTGAGAAGTCGCAATTATCTGTAAAAACATTATCTGCTGTCTTAACAGTCAAATTTAATATGCAAAATGAAAGTTGTTCGAATGTGGCTACATTATTAGACGAACATCCTCATTTAGCAAAAAAATCCACTCCGAAGAAAAGTATGTTTTAAAAAGAAAAGAAAGTTTTTATCGTATTTTCTTCTTTTTTTTCACCTTTGAATTACTTATAAAGTGTACTCTTTTTGAACAAAAAATAGTTAGTCACCTTACTCTTGAATATTGTAGTGCGTGTACACTCTGCAATGTGTGTGTGTGTCTGAAGAAATCCGGCGGAGAACTACCCCGTTGGGCACCTTCATTCTCCACCGAATATAATAAATATTTTTTAATTTCCTTTATCTAAAGCACGGAAATTCCAGATAGCTTGAAATTCTCGCATGATATACACAGACCTATATTCCCGGACATGTCCAGACGATTCAGACGTATGGCAAGGCCGGTTGCAGGCGGGAATAAAATACATATTCATCAGTGTAAAAGGGTTGCTACATTTGTAATTTAAAGTAAATTTTAAGTGGCTATATTAAGAGATGCCGAGGGTTTTCAGCTTTCAGATGAAATGTTTCATTTGGAATTTAATGTTCTTGTGAATTATCTACTGTGTTTAATTACGGGCAAGTGAATTAAGTTGAGCTGAAAATTTAAGTTTTTATTTTATTTTATATTAAAATAGCGGCCCCGGCAGATGTTGTCTTGCTCAGAAAAAATAAAAATCTAGGGCCCGATCCCAGCGCTAACTAAGGGTTCAAATTATGGATTTAAACCATCCGGGCATCCACTCAAACACAAAAATAATCACCAAATTCGGTCCAGGTGATTAGGAGGATTCTAGAAACCGATCTCAGCGTCACCTACCGGTTTTAATTGTCAATCTAAACTATCTAGGAACCCATACAAAACACAAAAACGAAGTCTACAATATCGGTCCAGGTGATTAGGAGGATTCTAGAACCCGATCTCAACGCCACCTACCGGTTCCAACGGGATAAATAGTATCCTATGTCGGCCTCCTCGTTCTAAGCTACCTCCCCACCAATTTCATCATTTCACCTTACCAATTCATTTCAGTCAAATCGGTACAGCCGTTCTTGAGTTGAAAATACTGTAACTAACACGACTGTCTTTTATGTACATAGATAGGTCTGCGTTTGGCCACGATAACGTCCAATGCCGGACGATGATGCTGATGATCTCAAAATTTTTAGAACTATGCAATCAAAAGATGATGTCACTCTTCTGCAAACGGATATTAATAACGTCAATGTGTGGTGCGATAATAATGGCATGTCTCTGAACCCTAGTAAATGTTTTCACATTATTTTTACAAAAAAGAAGACACCTTTAAATTCTACATACTATCTGGATGGAGTAGCTCTAAATCGGAAAGTCGTGAGTTAGGCATTGTAATAGACAGCAAGCTCAAGTTTTCTACCCATCTTGATGTATAAATTAGTAAAGCTGCTCAAATGTTAGGTTTTTTGAAACGTAGTACGCGAGGGTTTAAGCGGCCTAGCACACGCATACTTCTGTATAACAGTTTTGTTCGAAGTCATCTTGAGTTTGCTAGTGTCGCATGGAACCCTGTGTACAGTGTTTATTCCCAGAGAATTGAGAGTATAAAACGTGCCTTCACCCGCCCTCTGGCTTATATAACTCCACGAATAGTGTGCACTCAACCATATGTGGAAAGACTGAAATTCTTTCACACGTCCACCCTTCGTCATCGCCGTATAATGAGTGACTTAATATTTCTCCATAAGATAATCAATAATAAAATCAAATGTCAACATCTCCTTGCTCGTATACACATCAATATCCCTTACTTGTCCATGTAATTTTCAGCCTGGAGTATTTCTGATTCCCCCGTGCAGAACCAATATTGGCCAGCACCTACCATTGTCAAGAATGTGCAACAAACAACAATGAAATAGCCGGTAAGATTCCGAACATAGATATCTTTTGCGACTCTTTAGTAATTTTTAAAAGGAAATTAATCACATATTTTCATGTAAATTAAATTATTGACCTCATTTATCTAAATCAATATACATACATACATAATTTCACGCCAGGTCCCTTGCGGGGTAGGCACGAACAACAGAGCGCCACACAAGCCCATTCTTACACACCTCACTTGCTTCTTTGACATTCATAGCTCTTGTCATGCACGCTCGTCTGTTCTTAAGGCTCCTGACATCACCTTCTGCTAGTACACGATCAATTTGATCATGGGAGGTGTGTCGTGGCCTTCCGCGACTTCTGCATCCATCCACTTTTGCATTGTATATCTGTTTAGTCATTCTTTCATCATACATTCTTTCCACATGCCCGAACCACCGGAGCATTCCTTTCCTTACCTTCACCCCGACACTCTCTTTCAGACCAACTCTCTTTCTTACTTCGGTATTACGAACGCGGTCCGCGAGCGTCACTCCGCAGATTTTGCGCAGTGCTCGCATCTAAATCAATTTAAATTTATATAAATTCTGAAATTCTAATTTAATACTGACAAACTGAAGATAAATCTGTGTTCGGTCCTGCTATTGGCATTTATTTAATTGTTATTATGTTATAGTCTTATTAATGTGTACTATGCTGTTGGTGTACCTATAAAATAAATAAATGATGCGGTCGAAGATGCAGCACGCTTACCTAGATAGCACCTATTCACACGAGACTTGAAGATATCCGGATTGTACTTTTTCGGGAACACGGACTCTGGTAGCGCATTCCACAATTAATATAAACTTAATCAGTAGGCTCAATTTTAGTAATAATGAGAGAGAGAGAGAGAGAGAAACCCGCGCACGCCGCACGCCGCACGGCTTACAACTATAGCAAAAAGTGTCGTTACAACTTTTGTTCTTAATTTTCTCCGTCTAGCCCCTTTCGCAAGGCGCGATAAGGAACTTCGTTCCAAAAACAATATAATAACAATAATAAACTAATATAAATATACATAATTAAATAGATTATAATAATATAAATTACACATACTTAAATGTGAACAGAATAATAGAATTCCATTTGCAGCATCAAATTTTATATACTGGATAAATATTATATGGAGGGAGGGACCAGTAGGTACTATCTGGTAAGCGTGCTCCATCTTCGACAGCATCATGATCCGACATTTGACGTGATCGTGGTGTTTGACAAACGTATTTATTACAAAAAATATTACTGACTTTTTTCAATTCAACAGGTGGCGAGATATTCGCGTAAAGGCCAATTTTTCAATTATCAGATAAATATTATCTATCTGAATTATATCCTGACCGAATGTAAACGTGAAACAGCGCAACTGTTTTATTCACGCAACTGTAAAATTTAAATTTTCATGTCGTATTTTATTCGATTAATATCTTTTATATAATATTTGAAATAAAGACCATAAATTGTATAAATTCTATCACTCCCCTAATTTTCGACATACGATATGGAAAGTTCCGACTATTAGTCCAATAAGTCTGTAACCACACACATCACAGACATACTAGACTGGTAAACAAGTGCCTTTTGGACCAACTTTTTTCAGCAGTCTCCGAAATTATAAATGAGGTGTCAGTCGATTCGGAATGGCATCTAGATGATTTTTGAAAAAAATGAAGTTCCGCTTGCAAAAATTGTAAAAGTTATTAACAATTAACTAAAAAAAAGGGGGTTTTAGTCTTTTGCAAATATCTCAAAAAGTAGTAAAGATTTTTCAAATTTGAAAAAAGATTCGAAAAGAGGAGGACATTTCCTAGAAAAAATCTTGACTCCCGAAACTGTAAGATTAATATTTATAATTTTCCCAGAGGGATGAAAATACGGCCGAAAACAGGTACTCTGGCTTACGCAAGCCACACCCACATCGGCCCTTTAATGAATAAATATTATATAAACATACTAAATATGAAAATAAAAAATTGGCACTAACTGAATAGATGAATGAACAATAATCTGCTTGAATTTTTTTTTAATAATAATTTTTCATTTAGTTATTCAATAGTTAATTAATAATTTTTTTTGCTTGAACATGAACATTGCAAGTGTGATAATTGTTAAACTATAAATTTAACATTTATTTGCTTTCTTGGAGAAATTCTTGAAAGGCTTTGGAATAGAACCCCGTTGGAAAAATTAGAAAATGTTTGTTTTTCATTTTTTTATTAATAATTTTCGTTGTTTTAAACTTTTAATTACAAATATCCGGGCTATTATTTGCACCAATATTTCTGGCACAATTGCATAATAAGTTTGTTACCTTACCACTGTAAAACTAACATTAGAATAAGTCATACTAACCCCTAAATATCTTGTCAATATATGGTATATTATGTGCTCACATGTTTAGAGTTACAGCTTAGACCTAATAATTTATACTAACTAGCTGTGTCCATCCATCCGCGTGGCATTTGTTTTCAAAACCCTCGATTTTGAAACATTCTTTATTGTTGCTCCGTTACTTTTGGTCTTAGCATGTTATATAAAGCCTATAGCTTTCCTCGGTAAAAGGGCTACCTGACACCGAAAGAATTTTTCAAATCAGACCTGTCGTTCTTGAGATTAGCGCGTCTAAACAAACAAACTCTTCAGCTTTATATATTAGTATAAGAAGTATAAGATTTAAAATAAGTAACTTTTAGCTGTTTCTTGTTTTTTGTGCCAAATAAATATATATATACATATACACACCCATTCACACATCTATACATTTCCACATAAATTGTATAAACTTTAAAATATTTTTTTTTTAAATTATAATAATATAACAAACAAGTTGGCTGGAAGTGGGTGCTAACAACTGCAACACAGTATTATACTACAGCAGTTGTTTGCGATACCAAATTGTTTCTGTTACTATGTTAATGGTTTCGAATAAATTCTTTAATTCTTCAGCGTAAAAAATGCTTACAAAAACTTATTTAAACAAGATATCATGTAACCAAGAAGATTAACTTTCGAGGGGTTTCCTGGAATTTTCTGGGAATAATCAGATCCCGACTTGATGACTAGTTCAGGGTATACTCCTTTGAATAAAAAAAGCAATTTGAAAATTGGCCTTACAATTGACGGAGAAATCGAGTAACGAACATACAAACAAACTTACAGACTTATTGAGAACTGCTTCTTTTCGAAGTTGGTTAAAAATTTTGAGAATTAATTACTCTACTTTGTCAAAGTTGTAGCTAAGGGCCGCTTGCATAACGTTCCTTAAGTTTATTTAAGAAAGACTAATAACACAATTTAACACCCTTAAATACGATTAGCGTCTTACAAAACGCAAAATTTGACGCTAAATATGTTTAAAGAACTATCAATACATTTTGTATAAAAGATATTTAGACAGTCTAATATGATTAACTCATTTTATTTAAAGGCGATCGTTATGCAAGCGGCCCTTAGTTTCTGTTTGGGCAAGTGTCATTCAATCTTTAATAATAAAAAAAACAAAGGGAATATACATGTATATAGAGTGAGAACTTAGTAGTTATTTTTGTGTCTAGATATCTATATTAAAACAAAAAGCTGAAGAGTTTGTTTGCTTAAACGCGCTAATCTCAGGAACTACTGGTCTGATTTTTAAAATTCTTTCAGTATTAGATAGCCCATTTATCGAGGAAGGCTATATGCTATATATCAGCATGCTAAGTAAGATCAATAGGAGCGGAGCCCCATTGAATAATGTTTCAAAATCAGGGATGTTTTTATTTATTCCACGCGGGTAAAAGCTAGTAAATTGATAAGTACATAGTTTCTAAGAATAATAGAATATTTCACTCTGTTATTGATTTTATTTTCATGGAACCCCAAAAAGTAGTCCAAGTTACTTTTTGGAACATCAGCTATCTACCAGGGAGTCCCATTTTTTTTAAAATTTTTGTGTGTTATATATATAGATCTTGTTCTTATCTTCTTACATATTTTTTATGTTTAAATTCTATTGTCTGTGATTTTAGTTCTCTTATCTATGATTAAATATCTTAATTTATTACTATCTGTGGTAACTTATTGGCAGCTCACTATCACTAATATGTTATTATAATGGGAATAGCTGATAATCATCCTAAAATTGTAAAATAAAAAAATCGGTCCAGCCGTTTCAGAGATTAGCCGGTACATCCAGACAGATGGACAAAAAAATTAATATATTTTTTAAAGTACCGTGTTGCATTTAGTTAAAAGCTCTTATTTTGACATTACAAACTGACACTTCAATTTTATTTATCTGTTTGGATGCCGTGCAGGTTAGTCACTTACCGATGCATCGTCTACCCCGGGCTGCTTTCACAGTTATACTGGCGAATGGCATTGGCGATCTATACCAGGACAGCTCATTGCGCATGAATGGGGTGGCATGAGAATGTTTCATACAAACCAAAATAAAAATTGCGTTTTAATAAAGGCGACTAATAGTCGTCGTGAATATAGACGTACTAGTATTCGTCCTGTGGTCGAAATTCGCCCATAATACATACATACATAACTTCACGCCAGGTCCCTTGCGGGGTAGGCACGAACAACAGAGCGCCACACAGGCCCATTCTTACACACCTTACTTGCTTCTTTTTTTTATTTTTATTTTTTTATTGCAGGAGGTCAGCAGACAGGCAGACGGCCCACTTGATGGAGAGCGGTTACCATCGCCTATGGACATTTGCAACACCAAAGATGCTACAAATGCGCTGCTGCCCTCTTAAAGGAGACAGGAACCTGGTCCACTAATGCCGGAACACAACTCAAGGTTGTTATGGCGACATACTTTAGACCAGGGGTGGTAGCCATCCAGTCGGGCAAATGCCCTACCACCTGGCTTCTTTGACATTCATAGCTCTTTTCATGCACGCTCGTCTGTTCTTAAAGCTCCTGACATCACCTTCTGCTAATACACGATAAATTGCCCATAATAATTTGTTGTTAAATACTATACTTTTATAATCACAAATTTTGTCAAGGCTACACGGTTGATTTGACTTTAAAAATAAACAAAAGAGTATATCTTCGTGTCGTGCATATAAAGCTATTAAATAGAATCCGAGCCAGTCATTTCCCTACAAGAAGTTTTAGCTACCTCATGGGTAAGGTTGATTCTCCCAACTGCCTCCTGTGTGGAACTCGGGAAGATGTTCAACATCTTTTAATGGAGTGCAGCAGAAATAGAGATGGTAGAGAACAACTGATGGGGGGGGGGGACTCACACACTCTCACAGGTATCTTTCTGGCAGAGCCAGCCTTAAAGAAGGCCAGTTTGTTAGCCTGCTCATTATTTAATATCCTATATATATAAATCTCGTGTCACGATGTTTGTCCGCGATGGACTCCTAAACTACTCAACCGATTTTAATCAAATTTGCACACCGTGTGCAGTTTAATCCAACTTGAAAGATAGGATAGTTTTTATACCGTTGGAACCGGTAGGTGGCGCTGAGATCGGGTTGTAGAATCCTCTTAACAACGGGGAGCGATTTTGTTTTTGTGTGTTTGAGTGGGTCCCGGATGGTTTAAATCCACAATTGGAACCGGTAGGTGACGCTGGGATCCGGTTATAGATTTATATTTTTTCAGAGCAGGACAACGTCTGCTGGGGCCGCTAGTTTAATTATAAATTATAGTACGTTAGGAGATGATGGGGCTGACATGTCTATGTGGCATAAGTCCCAAAAAAATAAAGATAAAAAAATCTGCGTGTCAAATACATGGTAGGGTGTGTAATGTTTTTTTATTGATTTAATGCATTTTTTTAAGCATAATTAAAAAAATAATTGCATTAGTCGCTTCTTCTCTGTATAAACTATAAGTGTACGGAATTTTCATTTACTTCCGTCCGCGAAATTTTTGTAAGAATTTCGAGATTTTTTTAAAATATTTTGTTCCCCACAAATATTTTGTTTGACTTATTAATATATATAGATATCCAAGATTTTTGTCACTTCTTTTTTGGGGGCAAAATAATTCTCGAAAGTTGTAAGTCTATTAATTTTTTGTTTGTAGGTCCACTCTAGCGCTCTGCACGGCACTCCTTACTCGCAATTCCTAATACACGAGGCTCAGGCACATCGACGGAGTAGATTTTGGAGAGAGTGGGAGGAGATTACTCCCAAGCAAATTGCCAGTATGGGAATAATAAGCACTTATTTTAACAAGAACATAAATAATATTGTTACGTTACGCACTTATGGATTGGAAGAAAACACCAGTTTTTAATTTAAAAGCTTTATTGATTTACACAGCCGCACGTAATACCTCTCTGCAGGGTTGCCCCTATACGCACGACCAACGATGCGCTGTCCCGGCGATAAGCTGTCACACTCACAATACCGTCGCTGATATTGCGTAGACCACCTCCGATATTACCGCGTGTAGCTCGCTTCTGGTTCCTTTCTCGAACTACGCTACGCACCTCCTTCACGTAACTGTCCACTAAACTTGTCACTAAGTTCACCACTTTACTCGTCACTGTCTTCTATTAAACCTCTCTTCCAACTCTTTCCTATCACTCTTATACTCTTATCGCTTCACCGTCTTGAACTGAAGTCAATTCTAAAACTGCCCGATATTTTTTATTTTTATTTGACTTGACTTTATTTTGTTGGTCCGAAGACCTCACAACTTTACCGGGGTTTTCGGGGCGGGGGGTCCGGGGGCAACTTGCTTGAGGGAGCTCCCTAGGGAGTTTTACTTCGGCTGGACTGTTGCCATGAGAGGGGGATGAATCTGATGATGCCCGCCAATGGGCGACACAATGAACTAATTGAGAACGGGCGACGGGTAATATAAAGCCCGAGAAGAAGGATCCCGGCGGACCCGGAACGGGGGCTCGCGACGGCCTACGCTATCTTACTACCGTTCCGCAACGTGTTATGGCTGGGAGAGAAGAAACGGCGAAAGAAACTTCCCAGCCACACGCTTAGTCTATCCTGTGGGGGGGCTATGTCTCCTGGCGTCCCTCGCGAGGACGTGGAGAGATCGTGATTGGATTCTGGCAACTGCCCGGTAGGCGCGCCTTACGCTGTTTATATACCCGGAAGAATTTTGTAGAACCCTTTCTAAATATATCCGTCCTTGTCTTTTCCTTCCAGAATGTTCTAGCTTTTTCTAAAAGTTCTAAAACTGATTTAAGCTGCTGGACAGTTCTACCCTCGGTCGCCACAATATTTACGAGTTTAGCTTGTATTTAGTAACTAAGATATAAGAATAGTTTTCAAAATATGTAACAGTTAAATAATCTCATCTATGAGGCAGCCCAAGATGACCTTTTCCCGCCTACCATCATTCAGTTGTCTTTTTTGTACACCTTGAGACGTTCCTTTACGTTGATCAAATTATAGTAAGACATTATGGTAGATGACTTTTAAATTATATTATATATTATTTTTAATTGACATTCATATAATTGAACGAATTTAAGGCTATGCTATATACCTCGTCACATTTTTGGTTAGCAGCAAATGATAGCACAATATTTTATAAAAAAAAAAATCAAGTATAACCCTATGGTTTGAAATACAATTTGTTGTAGTTTCATTAAAAATAAACTAACTTAAATAAAACTAATTATAAATAAATATTAACTAAAATTAAACTAAAATGTAAATGAAATAAAAAATACCATCTATAAGTAAAATATTCATATAAAAATTCATATAATTTAATTTTAATTATATGTATTATTTCATCTTAAATATATACTGTTTTAATCTAATATATAAAATTCTCGTGTCACAGTTTTCGTTGCCATACTCCTCCGAAACGGCTTGACCGATTCTCATGAAATTAGGTAGGTAGGTCTGAGAATTGGCCAACATCTATTTATCATCCCCCTAAATGTTAGGGGTAGTCAACCCCTAATTTTTTTTATTTATTTTTTAGACAAAATTTTTAATTTCTATTTTTTTATGATACAACATACAAAAATACATACAATCCTCAATTTTTACCCTTCTACGATAAACCCCTATTTTTTACCGGGCAGGACGACGTCTGCCGGGACAGCTAGTTGTATATAAATAGTAAACAACGATTTTAAATAGTTGTTACATTTTGTGTCTTTTACGATTTCACAGGAAAATTACTGGACCGATTTGGTTTCAATCCCGAGGATGGAAATAGTTTTTCTTTTTTTATTATGTATGACTGCTGTCCATGTATGTCATTTTTATTTATTTTTCCTTTTATTGTATTAAATAATCATTATAGATAATTTAAGAATTCCTTTTAAGTCAGGTTGCCTGGAAGAGATCGCTTTTAGCGATAAGGCCGCCTTTTGTTTTACCAAGTAACTATTGTCTTGTTGTGCATTTTTTTTTTGTAATTTTTGTTATGGTGAACAATAAAGTGTTGTCTATGTCTATGTCTATGACGGGTTTATAGGCTACAACACTAATCGCAACTATTTATATAAAAAATGTGAACATACCTTTACTCTCAGAGGTAGTGCGTCACAGACTTTTACCGGCAGTTTACTATATCTGGGTAAATGTAAGGGAAGACCATTTCAGGGAACGGCTTTAGTGTCCTCATTTAAAATGTTAATAAAGTTACCAAACAATTTGCTTTGTTAATTAAAGGGTGATTTTCTTGCATTCTTGAATTCATTAAGTTAATAAAATGTTCTTTATTATTAAATACATTAATTAAACATCAAATTGCGCCGGTCATTTGACCGCACTTTTATACTAGATGTCTATTAAAAAAGGATAAGTTTTATCATTTCTATATAACATAAAATGGAGTGCGGTCAACAGACCGGCGCAATTTAATGTTTAAGTGTAAGCAAAAATAGGGAGCGAGATAACACTTTATTATATACATACATACATAACTTCACGCCAGGTCCCTTGCGGGGTAGGCACGAACAACAGAGCGCCATTCAGGCTTATTCTTACACATCTCACTTGCTTCTTTGACATTCGTAGCTCTTGTCATGCACGCTCGTCTGTTCTTAAGGCTCCTGACATCACCTTCTGCTAATACACGATCAATTTAATCATGGAAGGTGTATCGTGGCCTTCCACGACTTCTGCATCCATCCACTTTTGCATTGTATATCTGTTTAGTTATTCTTTCATCATACATTCTTTCCACATGCCCGAACTACCGGAGCATTCCTTTCCTTACCTTCACCCCGACACTCTCTTTCAGACCAACTCTCTTTCTTACTTCGGTATTACGAACGCGGTCCGCGAGCGTCACTCCGCAGATTGAGCTGAAATTTTGCACGCATATGTATATCGCGTGACAATGCAATAATATGGTATCATGCAGCTGATCTGATGATGGAGTCGGAAGGTGGCCATAGGAACTCTGCACTAAATAAGATAAACCTGTCGTATTTGGGCTCGTTTTACTTGTCTTCCCTAGCACTCTGCTGCTATATGATATGCAAGATCTCAAAAGCTTGTATTTAAAAAAGCTTGTTTTTATTTCGTTTAGGTAAGGATTTGGGCCAGCTTGAAAAATTGAAGCTTTATATTTTTATTTCATGAATTCAACAGACAGGTAGACGGCCCACCTGATGGAAAGCGATTACCCATGGACTCCCAAATCAATAAGGAATCTTTTCAGATTGTATTCAAGTTCAAAAGTTTTTATTCAAAATAAGTTCCAATGGAGAACATTTTTTGAAGATCATACATATCGATTATTGTGTATGCCCGAATTTCAAAAGAATACTTTATGAATGTATCCGGGCATCCGCATAAAACCACTGGTTAGCAAATAGCTCAACTTTGTGCGTCCGTTGCTGTGTATTTAAAAAGTAATAAATATGAGTACATATAACTTACATAGCACGTAGTTTACATACGCTAGCACGCTGCACTTTGCACAACACAGAAAACAAGTCGAAAGTTCACTGGGCCGGTCTTTGATATTGTATTTGATTTATATTAGAAGTTAAGTGTCCCAGGGTTCGAAGAGAAGTTGTGCAGCCGCGCCGTCGCCGCTGCATTTCGCGCGTATTCGGTGTTTTGGGGGGAAGGAGATAGATATATATATATACATTACCATAGTAGAAGGAGAAGAGTTATACTATGTAATGAATGAAAGTGTATGTCTGGCAACCATGCTCAAAATTCCCGCTTAAATAATAAACAATTATGATTTCATTTTACTTCTTAGTCTATGTTTATTTTTGGTTTCATTTAGTTAATTGTAAAGTATTTATTTAGTTAAGTTAGTATGATTTTTATGGTTTTCAATACACACACTCAAGGTTCTTATGAAAATATTATATATATTAATAAATTGTGGTTTAACTAAATTGATAATAATTAAATTAAAGAAAACACAAAATAATTACAATAATAAACTAATACATAATTAAATAGATTAAAATAATATAAATAACATATAATTACATGCGAATAATAATAGAATTCCATTGACTGCATTGCATTTATTTAATGGACAAATAATGGTCAGTAAAAAATGGAGGACACGCGGGCGCGCGGTAGATCACCAATGCGCTGCACCGACCAAGTTAAAGCCGCACTAAATGG
This sequence comes from Dendrolimus punctatus, assembly GCA_012273795.1. NCBI lineage: Eukaryota > Metazoa > Arthropoda > Insecta > Lepidoptera > Lasiocampidae > Dendrolimus > Dendrolimus punctatus. The sequence continues at coordinate 8,547,083 of CM022554.1, read as the reverse complement.
TCCACTCCATGAATGCACGAGGCAAGCTACAGTCCGTGAGGAATGGTGACCACTCCTGTCATGAGGACCACGACCACTCTGCCAAGAGTGTGACGACGGAGAAGAAGAATGGTCAGTGATCAAGTGTGTGGGCGCAATCGCCCTTAAAAGCGACTCACCCTTGACCGCGACTCGCACAGGGCCATGATCCTGCGAGTGGGGCGCGGTCCGGTGTAACAACACAAAAGGGAAGCGCACGAGTCGCATGTAATGGCCGCCGCCACGCCAAGTTTAATATAAGCATTCTTATTGTTTTGTAGCATATAAACATTCCATGTCACATTAATATTGTTGCCTATTTTAACACGCATTCAATAATATATAATTATGAGTATAAAGTGAGTGGTTATTTAAATAAACACCTTTACCACTACAAGTGTTTGAATGTACATTGTATTGTATATCACAATAGGAGGGATAGAATACGGTGTTGGAGAAACAATGGCACATCACTAGAGCTTGTCTACGGATATACTTGTTTGTCTATTGTATGCTTCCTGTTCCGTCAGATGTATGTTCTTGTAATGGCTTCCATGCTAACATGTAGTGTCATGTGTCTATTAAATAAACCCATTTTGAAAGTACTTCGATCATCTTAATTTCCTCTAGCCGCCCCATTCAACTTTTACATACGGGGGTGGGAAAAGCAAGATGAGTCAGGAAGAGGGGGAAGTGGATCATGGGAAATATAAATAAAACAAACCATTTCTTTCATAAGTTAACCGGTATAAAAAGTTTATTATCTATAATAAAACAATTCCATTAAATAATAATTATAACAACAATTTCTCTAACTCAACAACTACATTAGTAATTAATTTGATTAAACCACTCAAAAGCCCAGAGCCATCTGTTAGACCACTTAGTAATTTTAACACTAAATTTAAAACCTGCGACACTAATCCTAGCAGGAGACCGGGCGCCGCCAAAACGTTCGACCTAAATAGCGATATAAGTACACTTATATATAAAAACAACACAGACGCCAAATCAGTCAATGTTGCATACAATAAAGGTAGTGTACATCCAAAATACGGTAACAAAGCTGGTGTTAAATTTTGGATAATATTTGATAAGTTGTTAAGATTATTGATAAGGTTTATAAGAAATGGGATAAGTAGGCAGGCGAGCTGGTTGGCTACTGGCAACACTGTTGATATCTCGTCGAATGCGAGGCGTATTGCTGACACGGAGTAGGCCGGAATCATGGCGTCACTGGTTTTTATCTGGAAATAAAGACGTAAACAATTATAAGTTACCTTATAAATATTATTGTAGTGATAACTTCTCATGGGAGGTTAAACGGCTTCGTTACGTAACGCGTTACGGTGCCAGACTGTCTGGCTTCCCTTTCTCACACGCATAAGGCAGCGGTAGCCGTATTTCGGTACCAAATTAGATGAAATAATTATACTAATCCGGCACAGCATTATGCTGAGTGCAAACATTGTTTGCTAAAAATGCGGCGTACAAATTTTCAAAATATGCTCTGTGTTTTTAACAATATGTAAGGAATGTATTTACGTCGCTATTTTTGCAAATAATGATTTTCTTTGTTTCTTTCTTATCATGTACATACACAAAATTGTTCATATACCATATATTTGTTCATATTTAAGAATTGTAACTACGAATAAAATATATTTTATAATCAGTTAAAGATTTTGTTAATAAATAACCCTTCCTTACATTATCATATTAATATACATAAAATTTAAGAATAACCCAAGTTTTTCTCAAGTTAAACAATTTCAATATTAAATAGTTCAACTCAGATTAGTTTAAGTTATCACTTCTGTCGGGCGTCTCGTTCACATACGTTTAGTTTTTCATTGACTAATCTTTAAACGAAATTATTGTACGAGTGCTATTTTAGCAACTACCGACTTATTGCGGACTTATATACTCTATCTAAGGTTGTCTGGAAGACACTATCATGGGCGATATGACCGCCAATTGTACAATATTATTAATGTTCTTTATCGCGCGTTGCGAAAGGGGGCTAGACGGAAAACTTAAGATAAAAGTTGTGACGACAGTTTTTAAATTAAGACCAAACGTTGTAACGACACTTTTTGCAGTTCGCATTGAACAGTGTGGTGTCGCGACGATTATTGTTAAGTGTATGCAGGTTTCAATATATTGTTTTTCATATAGCATTAATATGTAATAAATCATAATCGTATTGTTACATACCGATAAAGAAATGCGCACCTAGTTTATTACCCTTCCCGCATTCGGATTTCTTTTGTTTACTTCGTATTTAAAATTTACAATTAGAGAATAGACTATTGTTATTTTTTTTCGACTTTATTGGCCGTTCGCAGGAATAATTAATCAGGTGTGCAGATTACGGTTTCTCGGAAACCCCAGTCCATGCGGTCCTTTTTGTATTGTATAGTTAGTATAAAAGAATGCCCGAACGGAGGGGTGGGGCAGTCAAGCGAGGATTACGATACGAGCAACACGTAGATTCGACGAGCGATAGTGACTGACTTTGCGCGTGTTATTGAATCGTGCAGTTTGTACTAGTAGTGTCTAGTTATATTTGTAGGTACCTGTTTTATATGTGTTTGTATAGTTCTAAGAAATTCTATAGTAGTTCCAACGGCATTTTAATCCGAGTCCTATGTAGCTCGTAACAGTATTGTACTCGAAAGGCATGACATGTTGCAGATGTTTGTTTTATTTTAGAGATGCTACGAGTATTTGGCTTCTGTTCGGTATTCGGCCAAATATCCTGCAGTATTCGGGCGAATATGTAATACCAAATCGATAAGAAAAATAGCACATAGTATAGCACATAATACTCCAACCACAAATTATTGATAATTAAATTTTGAATATCACCCAATATCACCCTCTTCAGGTGATCAGAGGGCTGGTGCCTACCTCGGCCAACGGATCAGCATGGCGATCCAGCGAGGAAACGTAGCCAGCCTTCTGGGCACCTTACCCATAGAAGACGGTGATCTGGGCTCAGTATTCTACTTATGGTCTTGAGGGACTATAGGTAGAATACAAAACAAATAAGTTAAGTTTTCTTACATTGTATTCAATAGTGTGTAATTTATATTATAGTTATGCATACTTAAATAATTAAATTTTGTGACTTTTTTAACTTTCTGATTTTAGAAGTATTATAGTCTTTGACAACAGAACCTTAATAATGTTCAAACTTATAATATAAATGAATTATTATAATCGAATTTCGACCACGGGCGACCACCAATTATATTTATTAGGTGATCAATCACCTGGAAAAAGAACATAAGATATTACAAAAAAAATATGTTATTTTTCCGTATCTTAATTGAACAAAACGGCTGAAATAAGCTAGAACCACAATTATGATTAAACTAACAAATTCGCAACCTTAATGAGTACAAATAAATTAACGTAGGCCCTAAACTCCAATTACGGCCACATCAATCATCTCGAGAATAAGTATAAGGCTGCCGACCATACTTAGACCGCGTCACTTGTCAAGGCAGCTTTAAGCTGGGTACTCATCAGCGAACTGTAACCAAGTAGAAACAGTACCGAATTCGGGTTTATTACGCGGAAAATCTTAGCTTGCGATATCCAATACTACGCTTTTGGCTTACTCATATCAATCGGTAACTGTAACCAGATACAGCCCTTCGATCCGCGGCAAAAACCAGCAACTATCGACTCGATGCAAGGCCTAAACGTTGCTCTTGTTGGAATCAGATTTGTTATTATATATATATATATATATAGATATAGTAGTATATAAAGTATTTTATATATATAAAGTACCATATGACGGAAGTAGCCAATAACCGGATAGAGTATTCATTAATGTAGTAATCGGAAGTCGTATAATTGGATGTCAACGTAGAAGCATTTATTTACAAGCCAACGGATATCGAAAATGGAGTAACCGGAAATTTTAATTTATATGGATGGTGGAAGTTGGTATAATAGAAGTGAAGTGGCGCTAAACTATTACAGGATGGTGTCGCTGCAGACGCACTACGAGGATCTTATATATATTCAGTGTTCGGGCAGAGGGGAGTTGGTCTACAAACGATATTCCACCAGTTTACGAACGATATTTATTAGTTTATGGTTTTCCATAAAGGTAGGTTTGTCTGTCTGTAGGTTTTCCTACAGCTAAAACATTTGGTTAGATATCTAAAATTAATACAAGAAAGCCAATGACAGGTTTCCACGGATAAGATATAGCTTAAAGTAACATGCAAATATAAAAAAACATTAAAAAGGCACCGAGAAGTCTAATCACTGTTGAAAAATTTCAGGCTTAGACACCGCTTGGCTCCTGAAATACTCATTGAAAATGGGTCGATGTCACCGTATTTAGTTACATTATTAAAATAGTTACTTTCTCGCACTAAAAATGAATTTTGTCTATAATTAGTAGAACTTAAAGGTACATTTATGGGTTGACTGAAACGTATAGATTTCGAAGGAATATTAAAATGGATTTTACTAAGGAGATCTGGACAATCAATATCAGAGGAGATAATTTTTTGAAGTAGTAAAAAGTCAGCAATATCACGTCGGTCTTTCAGTGGCAATAGGTGAAACTTTTTACAGAGATCAAAATACATATCACCAGTGTATTCAACTAGTCTACAACCAAGTCTTAAACCAACAGTCTTGGACAGGGATCGCATATTATTTCTGTGTATTATTATGCTGTATTTAATATTGTATTTGTAATAATTCTAGTGTAATCAACTTTTATTATAATATTTCAGATTATTATCATTATTTTTTGCTAACACGCTCGTAATTCATGTACATACTATGATATTTGGTTTCAGTAACGTGCAATAGTTAAGGTTACAAAATAAGTACGGGGTTGCACTTGGCTCGCTGCGAGCGTAGTGCGTTCCGCTCGGGTTAGGCTCGAGAGCTGCATAGATATTCGTCAGCGAGCTGTAACCGTATGCGCATAGTGCTCTAGTGCATACCATGATTTTTGGTTACAATGACTTAAGGTTACAGCTCGTATATGAGTACCAAGCTTTAGTGTGCTTTCAACGCTTTTTATGTACAATAATTCTTTGTAATTACATTATAAACTAATTTTACGAAATGGAAACTGTTTTATACATTTAGTAAATTAATTATGTAATTTTTAAATAGCTCATTAATCTTAATTTTAACTACTTTATTTGTGCGTGACTTGGATGTTATTAAATTATGTATGTAAAGAAATAAGAAGAAAGTTCCCGTGTTCATCATCATCATCGGAGTGTTAAATCCCTGTTACATTCAGAGCGTTCACTCCGACGCCTAGGGTGAAACCGGGTTATTGGGATGAATTTCTAGTGGAAGTAGGGATCTAGGACTATGGGGACCATTGCGTCTGCCCACCGTCATGTTCGAGAAACATGGATAAAATGATCAGACGGTGTCTCCCCACTCCCTACATTGGCCCCATGGTTGTTATTATTATTATACAATAATACCTATAAATAGCAGTTTGACTAGTATTTCAGCATACATTTTGAAATTACAGACAGACAATTTTTTTCAGTATAGATAAATAAAATACTAACCAAAAACAATACAGCTATTAAAACACAAATTTTCATTGTTTCAATTAAAAATATTAAACTAACACTAAACTTTAAAATAGATAACCTGTTTTTACAACACAAATTCACTTTTATATAATATCTTATCTTTTTTATAAAATATGTGAAATTGACATGATTATGCAAAAAGTTTTCCGACGACTAAATGTGTAATATTTATCGATATCCTGATAAGCTATTATGTCATTGTTATCTTTGAAATCAAAACAAAAATAATATGATATTTTTTAAATGAAATGTAAGATACAAACAGGCCTTTTTTGTCACTTCTTTTTTGGGGGCACGCTAATTCTCGAAAGTTTTAACTCTATAATTTTTTGTTTGTTTGTTGTCTATGATTTTGTATTTGGATAACTTAGACTTATTTAAGAAAACCTAATTTTTTGGCAAAGGCACCAAAATTTGTTTCATTTTTTTTCTTTCATATTTCATTCTTTATGGCAATTGTCCGATATTTTCGAAAATTCCTTTAAGGGCACTGTACCAAAAAAAAGCCCTGGATACATAACTCTTTTTCATACAACAAAGCGTCTACAAACAGAATCAGAAAAATACAAGAGATAGTACAACGGGCGACCTTATCGCTAAAAAGCGATCTCTTCAAGGCAACCCTTGGCAGGGATTGATATATTTTTAATAATGAATGAAGTTAATAAATGTTAAAAAATAACACTGCTATAATAACAGCTAAATCGCCAGTCAGCTAAAAAGTTCCTGTAACAGGTTGCCTGGAAGACATCACTCTAGGCTATAAGGCCGCCTATTGTATTGCCTAGAAGGATTGTAAATTTGATAGGAGAATAATGGTAGATAATGGAGTGGACTTATGGTATTATGATTATGGTAGACAAAGCATGAGACTCAGCACGCCCACGCTGATCCTCCGCATCACTGCTTGAGAGTGCCCCGGGAAGCAGAGAAAACTCACTTCGTCGACAGAGGTTAGACCCCCCGCACCCTTAGATGCCGGAGAGGAATTACAGGAGTAGATTTTGGGCATACCTGCATCTCCCGGGCCTCGACTGACGTCGATACCCGCGAGACGCATGCGCACCTCTCTCCTTTCGTTCAGCGGCCTCCTTTTAAGATATTACTGCTTCGCAGAAATTGGACGCTCCCTCCTAATGATTGTCGTTGTGCTTTATAGCCTGGACATGGTAACCCAGCGAATCAATCGGACCTACGACGGCCTCAAGTTCAAATCTCTGCGGTGCCCATGCTACGTTCTCGACCAGCGTATAGGTGTCTGTCTTGTGCGCCATGTACGTGGTAGTGAGGTGAAGGCAGACATCTCACTATCTAATGCAGATACTTATCGGAGCAACCATGTCCGGTAAGCATCTGCTTCATTCCGAAGGTCAGGGACCCGCGTTTCCGTGCAACTCATCGTGGCAGGTGGGCATACGGCCTTCACTGTATCAATGCTAGCTGCAGGAGTTTCTAACTCGCTCGACCAAGTTTGGATCATGGTCGCGGTTTCCCGCGTCTTGATCACCTGAAGCTCGACCTCGCATTTAACCAGATTTCGGGTGAGATCCCTCTACAGCTGTAATAACCCGCGTGTTGAGAGGTACTGGGAGCTGGTCCTCTCATTGACGGAACCGCAAGACGTAAAGAATGTATCACGAAGAACACGTGCTTGCTGCTGCGAAGCTCGCATCCTTCATAGCGTGTCTGTTGCTGCGACCTATTCTGTAAGTCCTTTTCTTCTCTCTTATTCCCGTATTCCCGCTCTCATAACATTAAAGTAAATATCAGGTTATTGCCGCCATTTATTTCACAATTACAAATTGTGTCTTAGGTTTATAGCGTCTGGCCCCACGCATGTTGCCCCCGCCGCAACGCACGAGTAGTTTGATGATTGGATAGGACATAAATTGAGCTCTTGAAGATTGCCGCGCCCTGTACTAATTCAATGGGACATTTGCCTCGTCTACAGTAAGCTTGAGGCTCCATTATTAATTGAAGTGGTCAGTTGATCTGTGCCCTTAATGATTTCGAAACAGTGTAGAAGGACCTTGCCACACTTTTGTGTCACGTCATGTCAATCAGCAGCGGTAGAATCCTGAATCTGCGCAGTCGCGGGCTCGTGGCGGACTGTAAGGTTTCTAGACGATCTGAGCACCAATATTATATCGGGTTGCCATACATTGAACATACATAGTAGAAGGCAGAGACTATGGATATCCACTTGCGACGATCCTGACAAACAACTTTCATTAACTTTTTCAGTTCAACATGTTTATTTGAGATGCTTTTTACCTGACCTCTCTTTAACACTTCTGATATTTGATCACAGTGTGTTCGTCTCGGTCTACCGCCAAGAACTCTCCCATTCACAATACTGTCATACAGCTTTTTTGTGATTCTATTTTTATACATTCTATCAACATGTCCAAACCACCTTAAAATTACTTTTTATTACATCTTCTTTCAATCCACATTGTTCATCAGCATCATATCATTCAAGCAATTCACATATACTTCTCAAGGCTCTCATTTCAACTGCGTTTATTCTACTTTCATGATTCTTCTGCCATACTCAACTTTCACTGCCAGATTATGGACTGTATGGTCAATATGTTAATAAAACAATAAGACAAAAAGAAGAATATGAGAAGTAGAAGAAAACAAAAGTTCATCTGCGATAGGCTAACGACAGGGATGCAGATAAATAATATGTCAGGAAGGGTTTTAATCGGTTGAGGTCAGACTCGCAGTCCACGAGGATTTCCTCCTGAGAATTTTTTATTAGTTTATTTTTATAGCAGGAGTTCAGTAGACAGGCAGACGGCCCACGCGACGGAAAGCGGTTACCATGACGTATGGATATTTCTATCACCAAAGGTGCTACAAATGCGGTACTGCTCTTTTAAGGAAGACTGTAACCTGGTCTCTAATGCCGGAACACAACTCAAGGTTGTTATAGCGACATACTTTAGACCAGGGGTGGTAGCCATCTAGTCGGGCAAATGCCCTACCACCTGGCCGTGGAACACACACACACACAAAAGACACTTTCCGGCTGTGCATAAAAGATTTTAGAGCTTCATCCACCTTATACATACAAACATAACTTCACGCCAGGTTCCTTGCGGGGTAGGCACGAACAAACGAGCGCCATTTAAGCTTATTCTTACACACCTCACTTGCTTCTTTGACATTTATAGTTCTTGTCATGCACGCTCGTCTGTTCTTAAGGCTCCTGACATCACCTTCTGCTAGTACACGATCAATTTGATCATGGAAGATGTGTCGTGGCCTTCCGCGACTTCTGCATCCATCCACTTTTGCATTGTATATCTGTTTAGTCATTCTTTCATCATACATTCGTTCCACATGCCCGAACCACCGGAGCATTCCTTTCCTTACCTTCACCCCGACACTCTTACCTCACACCTTATTGCCTATATAACTCTGCTTTTAATATCCCTTTTAGGCTTTTCGTCTCTGGTACACATTTACATTGTACATACAACCCCCCAAACCGCGGAGATTGCCTAATAGGCGTCTCCATTGGTAATATCACAGTCTAGGCATAGATTACTATAGGTTACATTATAATTAGGTAACCTATTGTTATTTGAATTTTTAGTTTATCTTTATTATTGATTAGATTTTAACAAATATTTTTTGATAACGTAAAATATAATTACATAACGTTATATTATTCAATGCGAGTATAAAATAGTTGTTCAAAATTAAAACTGATTACTAATATATAGTTTTTAAAGGAGGTGTTTAGGGTTTTTAGTTTATTAATTAATTATATGTAATTATGTCAAAGTTAAAATTTATATTTTTTACAATATTAGCAGTTTATTTTGTAACGGTGAGTGGCCTGAAGTGTAAAATTTCTTTCTTTTAACGTTCCGCAGTCCTTTCGGTCGTGGAAACGTAATGGTTAGCTGACGTCCTAAGCTCAAAGAGCGTGGGTTCGATCCTGGCCGGAACGCATGCACCACTTAGGCAGGTTTTTGACCAAATGTGCATATTGTTACAAATACCATATGCTAACATATGAAGGAAAACATCGTGACGCAACCTGCACATCGAGATAACCAATGTGTCATACCTGCCAAGCCGCCTTGGACATGCGTGGAGGTATATTATTGTCCCCTACAGCGGGAGGCCGGAGCCCACCAGTGGGACAGTTATGGGCTGTTATTATAATTATATTATAGTCCTTTCGGTAAAAACAGTATCGATGTGTTTTCGTCATATTCGTCTGTCTGTCTGCCTTATCTGTATATCAGTAATTTATCTCGGAATCTATTGGCTCTATATGCATGAAATTTAACCGACAAGCCGTGATCACGGCTTATAAATAAATAATAAATTATAAAAAAATTCCCTTGAGTGCACGGCATTCTCCTGCATGCCCTCTATGCTGTGTACCATGCAATGTGACTGAAGATGTCCAGCAGGTTCTGATGGAATGTGTTCGGAACGAAGTCCTACGAAAGTGTGGGGAATGCAATAGCATTCTGGCATATCCGTTATCGAGAGATGCTAAGATGTTTTGCATACTATATGATTTTAAGTTAAATTAATTAGAAATTATATTAGAAATGTTATTTAGGATTTGGGTACTTTACAGGGTGACATGGCCGCTAGCCCTTTCTAGATATAGAGACTTAAAAAAATCTCTTCTATACAATTTTAAAGGCTGGCACCAATACCTCGGCTAGACTCTGCTATTGCAAATGTCTGTAAGTGACTGTAACCACTTTCCATCAACTTGTCCATCTGCTTGTTTTTCAGCTTCGCTATAAAATCTGTCTGCGTTACTAACTTCTTCAGAAAACTTTGTTGTCCATGGACTTCCTAGCACCTAGCTAACTGCCTCCGAAACGAGAACAGTCCACCTGCTTCTGTCCTGTACGATTTTTGCCGGTTAAGGGCTTGAAGGTCACACAGGACAGCCTCCACTCTGTCCCTCCACCGATACTTGGGGCGAGCGATCGGATTTTGCCCACGCTCGTCCCAAACAGACCCTCTTCACGCTTCGATCCTCTCCTATTCAATCCACGTGACAGAGTCAACGCAGGCGGTGAGATTTTATCTCTCCTATATTATGTTTATACTATATCCTATGTTATGTTTTGCCAGGTGGTAGGCCATTTTCCCGACTAGATGGCTGCCACCCCTGGTCTAAAGTATGTCGCCATAACAACCTTGAGTTGTGTTCCGGCATTAGTGACCAGGTTCCAGTCTCCCTTAAGAGAGCAGCAGCGCGTTTGTAGCACCACCGGTGTTGAAAATATCCATAAGCGATATTAACCGCTTTCCATTAAGTGGGGCGTCTGCCTGTCTGCTGAACTCCTGCAATAAAAAAAAATGTTAGGCTTGGCCACGGACCCTCCAGCTACTATCGTCTCTACTTATTAGGCCCAAAATCTTACAGAGAACCTTTGTTTCCGTCACTAATAGCTGGTTCTCTTCCTTGAGGGTAAGCGTCCAGGCTTTGTAAACGTACATCAGGACGAGCCGTATGTCGATTTTATAAATGCTGGTTTTGGACTTCCTGCTTAGGAGCCGGGACACCATTACCTTATTCTTCCTTACCTTGCTAGCTTATTTAACCAATTTATTTCTCTTGCAGCCACCTGCATCAGCATCAGGAGTCCAGCTACCAGCAGTATATCCATTAGTAAATGTACTCCTACCACTTCTAAACAACGTGTATAATCTCCTCCTCGCCCTACTCTCAATATTCGACACCCTACCTCCATCAATTAGTTGCTTAATACCCGTCGATTTAACAGCCCTAGAGACATCGCTTCTCAAACTTTACTCCCAAGCGTTAGCTATAGTGAACTTCTTGCGGGGGCTACCTGAATACGAAGCGGGGGCTAATCCCAATACACCGCCAGCTAATATCGTGAATATGCAAGGATTGCTGGGAACTCTAGTTACAAGTATCACAGATTTGACTGATGAAGTGCTCACAACCATAGGTGGGGGTCTTCTGCCTGGTTTGCTACAACTAGTCGTCATGGTTGTACAAGCATTATTGGCTTTATTACTGTAGTAATATATCCTGTGCTTTCTCTGCGGCTACGCCACGTGAAAAACCCTAGGTAGTAGTAGCTAGTAGTAGTTAGTAAGCTAGGTAGTAACTAGTAATGAGTTCACTCCAATAACAAAGAAACTACGTCAGCGAAACATAGAGGAGAATCGCAGCCAACCTGATTTGAAGCAATACAATGATGAATGAATGAATGAGATGTTTGTTTCTTATGACAACCTAGGTATTTGTTAGCTATTTTGCTAATTCGTTTACTCCATGGAAGTGACGTAGCTTGTTGGGATAAAATGTATACTACATGTTATTTATAAACCAAGCACTGTGTCCAGTTTCAATCATATACTTTCAGCAGTTTCCAAATGTGAGTGCAACGCTATCTTTTTCTATACTTTCGTCTATCCTACGGAAACCACGTCATTTATCAGGATAAAAAGTATCCTAAGTGACGCCCTGGTATATTAGCTACATCTATGTTGAGTTTCATTTAAAATTCTTCAGGAGTTTTCACGTGATCCTCTAACAGACAGACAGACAGACAGACAAAATTATTTGACTGATTTCTTTCACGTTTTTAAAAGCTATATACAAACTCGAACCATATACAGAACTATTATTGTATAGATTAGGTTAGGTAATTTAATTATATTTTTTATACTGAACACCTATTGATTAAATATGTTTTTTGTAAACAAAAAATATTTTTTCTTTAATTTCACCAATTTCAACCACCAAGCGACAGCCTTTCAAGGTGGGGTCAAGGCTCTTCGCTATTAGTCCATTTACTGACACCACTATCGGTACTATGATCGTAGAGTCCAGGTTCCACATGGCGGTAACCTCGTGAGCAAGATCAATATACTTTATTTGTTTATCTTTCTCGGCATTCACGAGGTTACCATCATGGGGAATCCCGACATCTACAATTATAGCACGTCTTGCACACCTATCAACTCTCATAAAATCAGGCTTGTTGACAACAATAGTTCTGTCTGTGATAACTGATTAGTAATATTATTGTTGAGGTGCTTAGTAATACTTTGTCATGAGAAAATAGTATAAATTTGTCTTCGCATATGTAATAATATGCTAGCGAAAAAGCAAACTCAATTAAGCTTTGATATTTGAGTCATTCCTCCTTAGGGACCATCCATAAGTTACGTCATATAATTAAGGCGGGACTTTAAGGGGGTCGACGAATTATGGCATTGTGTGACATGGGGTGGGAAGGTTCCTAAATTTTGTGAGGTCACATTAAAAAATGTAATATATTTAAGCATAAAAACACTTTAAACTATTAACGAATGTAATGGCCAGCGGTTTCTGAACTCACCAGGATCTTGAATAAGAAACTGGTTCAGAACATATATACAATCCCTACTAATATTGTAAATGTGAATGTAAGTTTGTTTGTTACGCTTTCACGCGAAAACTACTCAACCGTCCATCATGAAATTTTGTATTAGAAGTAACATAAAACATTAAGAATCCACGCGTACGAAGTCGCGGGCAGAATCTAGTAGCTTATATTATTAACGAAGAAACACTTTTACATTCATGTGTTCCGCTCGCGGTCCGATACAATTCTGTCTTCTTCCGAATCATGGCTAAGGTCATGGCTCTTAGTTACCTTCGGTCGTTTTCTTTTATCCGCCATATTGGCACCAGTAATACTGAGCTTTGTTCTTATAAAAAGACCTAATTAACTAAATTAAGTTAAATTATCAATTTAATTATTTAAACTATTTCCACAGATGAAAGTAATTATTTTGCACTTCACTTTTAAATGTAACTACTGTATCTGTATGAACAGTGTTTATATTATTAAAAATAATTAAATGGGAATAAAACTAATCACGGAACTACTATTTTAATATGAAAAATTCTCGAAATTACAAAATGTGACGTCACACTAGGGAGAAAGGAGTCTCACGAATGTTACCAGTGGAAAAGATAGAGGTCAAAAAATAATGAAATTCATGTGACGTAATTTCTAGATGGCCCCTTAGTTACTAATCTATAATATTCTATCAGTAATATATAAATAACACTTTATTGCTTACCAAACAAAAAATTACAAAATATTTACGACTACAATATTGTCATATGAAACACTAATTGGCAATATCGCAGAAATCTTTTCCAGGCTACTTAACTTAAAGATTATTTTAAATTAATTTGGTGATGAAAGTGGCGCAGAGCAATAGATAGGACATAGCTTAATTACATAATATCTTTGCTTCAATAACGTGGTATCTTGAAAAACCCAAACTTACAGTACGCCACTTTTAAAATTTCAAAAAAGATTTTACCCAAACATATTTTACACTTTTTTGTATATTTTTTACAATTAAATTTAGTGTCAATTTACTAAGCTTTTTGAAATATATGAGAAAGTTGTGATAACATGATAAATTTAGCAAAATATAGTGAGTGAGTGAAATAAGTGAGTATTGGGATATGTCACGTTATTGAAGCAAAGAAGCGATATACTTTATGAAAGCTGCATACATCTAGTCATCGCAGCGGACAAAGCACTAGCGCAGCGCGGAAGAGCAGATATTAATAGATGCTCTGTCTCGCTTGCGTATCATCCGTCTTGTACTAGCAGTACGACTTGTCATTTGTACTTAAGTTTATCGTTTCCAAAATAAATCAGCTCACATCAGCACTCGGCAGTGAATACTAACTACTCTCTGCCATCTGAAGTATCATTAAATCATTTGTAGGACAACCTTTTTATACGTTTATTTTTCTATACATTTTCAGATTTTATTTGAAATTGTCATTCTTTTGATAGCTCTGAAAATTATTCTTGGAATTTAATTGTTAAAAGCCAGAAATAAATAATTCGTAACAAAGCCTATCTCCTTCCTTCCACAATCCGCCACACATTTAACCCCTACCTTCGCTGATAAAATATAAAGTAATAATAAATAAATAAATTAATTACATATAGAGTAATTTTACAAAGCTAATTAAATTCAAGCCAAAAGCAGTAAAAAGTTTAATAATGATATTATGTATAAAGCTTATGAGACTATTATCATTTTCATATGTGTATAATACATTAAGCAATAAGGATTACATTACCTTAAATAGAACCAACATCTTGTGCTAATAAAGTTTGACTATTAACAAAGTACAGAGTTTCCCAAACTGTTGATAGGACCTCCTGGGGGACAATAATAAAGAGACTTGAAGCTAGGGTTATCGCAATATCCAAGTATATTATTTCAGAACTTTTTGTGGTATTACCTACTTGAGATGAGTATATGATTTAAATTGGTTTTTAATGTAAAGATACATTAAAAATAAAAAAAATAAATAAACAGGAACAAAACCGACTTCACATAAAACTTAATTTGATTTTATTGTTGTTCTTTTATGTTTTACTTAACACTGACTTCTAGATATTGTAAAAAGAAATGGGTTACATATTTACTTTTTGGTTTTTAGGATGAATTCAGCTCGGTTTTTGTTAAATACTTTTTACTTTTCATTTGCGCAAATACTTCAATAGGTTTAGAAATAATATATTAAGCACCTGTAGAAATTGTACAACTGACACGCGTAAACACATTTACCATCTCATTCTTCGGTGTATATGCTCTTCAATGAGGGCATAAGAGTTGCTCTTAATTTCCTTGCGAGCCACAAATCAGATCCTTAAGGGTAACTCTCGATTTCCCTGTAATCGACTCACCAGATCCTGACTTGGTGAACATGGAACCATCTCGGGAGTATACATACTTATATGACGATCCACAATTGACAAAGAAATCCCGTAACATTCATATAAAAAATAAGCTCCTGTAGAAAATGTAATAGTTACACGCGTATATAAAATTTATTCCAAGAATTTAGACGCATGGCGTTCTTTAATAAGGGTTATGCTCGATAGCCCTGGGATCTGATCCACTTATTAGATTCTGACTCGGTGACCATGGAACTACCTCGGGAGTATACACTTACGAGTAAACAAAACAATTCAAAATCGGTTTACAACTGACGGAGATATCGCGTTGCGAAGACGTTTGTTAATAATTATTGTGAGTTTCTCGAATTCCTTGGAATTCATTCATCAGATCCTGACATGATCACAATGTATATGAACGTAAGCATATTGGAATGTAAATTTAAAAAAATAAGATAAAAAAACCGCCGATGCTAATAGTATAATTTTGTAACCTTCAGTTGTTGTGTAAATGTTTGTTGAAAAATGATATATAAGTAGAGAAAATGGATAGGCACATCCAAAAGTCTTGTTCAAACACTATGTCCGTCTTTGGCTTCTGAAGTATATAATATCTTGCATATATCTTGACCTCACTGCACTAACCAAAAATCCATTATTTTTTACATCTTTGTTTATTTAACACCGCAAACGAAATCCGATGACACAATGGTGGCGTTTTTGCGAAGTAAATCATAATCGTGGGGACAGAGAAAGATATACATACATACTAGTACACAAAAGAGAAGGAAATATGCATACAAAACGAATATGTACTGAAGCATGAACAAGAGATAGAGTTACCATGACTCAAAACCATTGTTCATCATTAAATAATAATTAACACTTACTCTCAAAATATAATAGGAGAAAACTAATCTTCGTACGGGGAAAATCACGATTGCATGGCAACCCTAGCAGACTAAAACCATAATGAAATTGTAGTTAGTCTGGTCACGTTGTATCGGGAAGATAATTCTATTATGTTCCGAGAATAATGTTAGACGACTTTAGAACTTCGACGTAATGTTAATAGAATGTCAAAGGCAATGTTGTTTAAGATTATATTAATCTAAGAGCATCTCTCGAAGATCGACTTTCACCCTTCTGACAACTAGATGAGACATATATTTCATAAAATTATATTTGTAGCCGCAGACGTCCGATCGCCACGGCGGCCGCTCACAAACTGTTGCGGACAGAATCACTCCACTGACGTCACCCCCGTAAAGCCCGTGCGACCACGCCCCGCCTACCGCGGGGACATAGCTCGCTCCGTTAGCTGCTAAGCGTCTGCATTTTTGTAGTACTTTAGTAAGCGCGGAGCGAGCCTACATCATGCATTCCTGAACTGCAATTCAAACACACAACATTGTTTTACTTCTACTTGAAGACCTCAAAAGTGGTGACCCCGCAAGAAAACCACCTTCTGAAGAAAGGATCATCTCGAAACAAAATTCCTGCAGGATAGAAAACTCTGCTCGTCTGTTTAGCCGATCAAGCTCAGACAATATGGAAGATTGCAGTAAAGCAGCAGCAGCCAGCCATGAACTGAAGGAAGTATCCGGCCTCGCTTTGACACCAAGAATTCCACCACTCTGGCGCGACAGATTAAGGCTATGGTTTGTCCAGTTTGAAGCCATCGTCTCGGCACAGAAAAAAGGCGACAAGGCGATGTATGAACTCGTCGTTGGACAACTGGAACGACAGGATATCGACGAAATAAGTGACATTTTACTAAACCCACCCGCTGACAACAAATACGACACCATCAAGAAGAGACTCCTCAACGTATACGAAGAATCTGAACAGAGGCAACTACAGCGACTAATCTCTGAAGTGGAACTTGGAGAATTGAAGCCATCACAATTACTAAGGCGTATGCAACATCTAGCTGGCAACAAAGTGTCTGAAACAGCGCTCCGCCTAATGTGGATCAGTCACCTGCCACCAGCAGCCCGTGCAGTACTGGCCATCAGTGAAAATATTGCCAAGCAGTCTCAACTTAGTGAGCTTGCGTTGGTGGCCGACAAAGTCGTCGAAAACTCCACACCAACAAACCCGATCTTCGCAGTCACTACAAGAGCGACGTCACCGCCACAGCCACAATCACCTACAAATGCATTCAGCGAGCTTCACTCAAAAATCGACCGCCTCACCCAAGAAATAGCTGAGCTGAAGACTAATCAACACCGAACGAGACCTTTCTATCGTAACTCATCAAGATCACGTTCCCGAGAGCGATACAATCAGAACCATCCCAGCCAAACTATCTGCTATTATCATCGTAGATTTGGAAATGCAGCCAGAAAATGCACACATCCCTGCAATTACCAGAAACCGGCGGAAAACTAAGCACAGCGTTGGATGCGGCGGAATCCGACGCCCACATTACTTCTCACCGCCTATTCGTCTATGACCGCAAATCACGGCTATCTTTTCTCATCGATACCGGTGCAAACGTATCGGTACTACCGCGGTTCGGCAACATCAAAGCCAAGACTACGAACTTTTCACTATATGCCGCCAACAACACAGTCATTCCAACATATGGCGAAAAGACATTGGAGCTGGATTTGAAACTGCGTCGGCCTTACAAGTGGAAATTTATCATCGCAGCAGTGAGCAAGCCCATTATCGGAGCCGATTTTTTGAAGCACCACAAGCTACTCGTTGATGTTGCAAGCCGATGCCTTATTGATAAGGTGACAAACCTCTCAGTACAGGCACCAATAGTCAACGCAACGGAACCCACAATACGCAGCATCGACGTGGAACAAAAATACCATCGCATACTAGCCGCTTTCCCCGACATTACTCGCCCATCGTGCTTCAAAGAAACACCAAAACACAATGTTGAACACTACATAGAAACGAATGGCCCACCACTCCACTGCCGCACTCGTCCACTCGCACCGCACCGCTACATGGCCGTCAAAAAAGAATTTGAAGATATGATGCAGCAAGGCCTATGTCGTCCCAGCAAGAGTCCATGGTCAAGCCCACTACACGTGGTACCTAAGAAAAATGGGGATTTACGTGTATGCGGCGACTACAGACGTCTCAACACAGTTACTATAGACGACCGATACCCCGTACCACGACTTAAAGATTTCACGTACTTATTACACGGGAAGAAAATCTTCAGCACACTCGACCTAAACAGAGCCTACAATCAGCTACCAGTCCAAGAAGCTGACATACAAAAGACTGCCATCACAACACCATTCGGACTTTTCGAATTTCCCAGAATGGTACCAGGGCTCAAAAACGCAGGCCAAACTTTCCAACGATTTATCCACCAAGTTCTCAATGGACTCGATTTTGCATTCCCGTTCATCGATGACGTCATCATTGGATCAGAAAATGAAGAACAACATGAACACCATTTGAAAACAGTCCTACAAAGACTTGACGCCTATGGTATAACCATCAATCCATCAAAATGCGTATTTGGAAAGAAAAATTTGACATTCCTGGGATATGACGTGTCAACCGAAGGTATAAAACCACCACAAGAAAAAGTTCAAGCCATTACTGACTACCCCCGGCCAGCAAACATCGAAGAGCTCCGTCGATTCCTCGGTATGATTAACTTTTACCGTGACTCCATACCGAAGGCCGCAGAACTCCAAATACCACTCAACACTTACCTACATAACTGCAAAAAGCGGGACAAAACGAAGATCGAGTGGACAAAAGAGGCCGAAGAAGCATTTGAAGCGTGTAAGGTCAGCATACAGACCGCAGCCTTACTCGCTCACCCATCACCATCAATGTCAGAACCAATGACGCTCATGTGCGATGCATCCAATACATGTGCCGGCGCCGTCCTTCAACAGAGCACTAACGGCAAGTGGACACCGCTAGGGTATTTTTCGAAGAAACTATCCGACGCCCAACAACGATACAGCACTTTCGATCGCGAACTACTTTCAATCTACATGGCCGTTAAACACTTCAGGAAGCTATTCGAAGGACGAACACTCATCATCTACACAGATCACAAACCACTCACATATGCCATTCACAAACCGCCATCCGACAGCGAGACCCAACGACGCGCCCGCCAGCTACTTTTCATTAGCGAGTTCACAACTGACATAAGACACGTAAGCGGCAAAAACAACCCCGTAGCCGACGCACTATCACGCATTGAAACAATCGACGTACCTACATTAATTAATTTTGAAGAACTCGCTAGCGCACAAGAAAAGGACACCTGCCTACCCCAGATCTGCAACAGCCAATCGTCCAACGTAAAAATCAAAAAGATCGTAATTCCCGGCTCGACAAAACCAATATACTGCGAAACATCAACAGCATACATCCGTCCTTATCTACCTGATGACTATCGTCGCATAGCATTCAACGCGCTGCGTCTTAGTCACCCTGGAATACGAACTACACGCAAGTTGATACAACAGCAATACTTTTGGCCATCTATGAACACCGATATCGGAACATGGGCAAAAACATGCGTACCGTGCCAGCGCGCCAAAATACAACGACACACACACAGCGAACCCGCATCGTTCCCGCCAACCGAACGCTTTCAACATCTACACATAGATATAGTTGGACCGCTTACTACAACAGCGCAAGGACACAGATACCTACTCACGATGATCGACCGCGCGACTCGTTGGCCCGAAGCAATACCACTCAGTGAGATAACAGCGGAACAAGTTGCCAAGACGGTTTACGACCAATAGATAGCTCGTTTTGGTTGCCCTACAACTATTACCTCGGACCAGGGTCGACAATTTGAGAGCCAGCTATTTCAATCATTAACTAGACTACTAGGAATAGAGAAAACCAGAACGACCGCTTATCACCCACAAAGCAACGGGATAGTTGAACGATGGCACCGCACGCTTAAAACAGCACTAACCGCCCGTTTGCAAAACGGCGGAAAATGGACGGACGAACTGGCAACGGTGCTACTCGGCCTACGAAACGCTGTGCGTGAAGACACAAAAACGAGCGCCGCGCAGTTAACTTTTGGCACAGCCCTACGTGTTCCCGGAACCTTCATAACGCCTACCCAACCACAAAGTATACCACTACACGAAGATTTCGTTCATAAACTTCAAGCAACTATCAGAAGCCTAACTCCAACCACAGACACTACACACGAGAATAATCTGAAGACATTTGTACATCACGACCTAGCAACATGTGAAAACGTATTCGTCAGAGTCGACGCCGTGAAGAAACCACTTCAGCCTCCCTACGAAGGACCCTACCCAATCCTGGAACGAAATGATAAATTCTTCAAAATTAAGCTGCCTGGAAGAGAAACCAACGTCTCTATCGACCGTCTGAAGCCCGCCTACGTCCTGAAGCTGTGCACTACGCCAACTCACCCTGCAGTTGGAAACCAGAAGGATGCCTTAAAAAAGGCAGTTGGCAGTAAAGATCGTTGCGGAAACATGGTTGCCTTGAAAAAGGCAGTGTGTGACGACCATACGGACGCCTTGAAAAAGGCAGTTGGCACAGAAAATTTTCACACCCGCAGTGGACGTCGAGTCAAACCACCGGTACGCTTCGCTTGAGGGGGAGCCCTGTAGCCGCAGACGTCCGATCGCCACGGCGGCCGCTCACAAACTGTTGCGGACAGAATCACTCCACTGACGTCACCCCCGTAAAGCCCGTGCGACCACGCCCCGCCTACCGCGGGGACATAGCTCGCTCCGTTAGCTGCTAAGCGTCTGCATTTTTGTAGTACTTTAGTAAGCGCGGAGCGAGCCTACATCATGCATTCCTGAACTGCAATTCAAACACACAACATTGTTTTACTTCTACTTGAAGACCTCAAAATATTGATTTGTAAAAAAACTTACGATAGTTTTTCATTTGTGCAGGAACGGAGAAAAAATACAATTTCTTGCGGCCGGGCGGCCTCTCATAAGAGGCGACAAAACAACCCACAGCCAGGTGGTAGGGTTATTGCTCGACTGGACATATACATAACAACCTTCAGTTGTGTTCCGGCATTAGTGACCAAGTTCCAGTTTCCCTTAAGGGAATAGCAGCGCATTTGTAGTACCTTTGGTATTGCAAGTGTCCATAGGCGATGGTAACGCTTTCCAACATGTGGGATACCTGCCTGTCTGCTGCTGCCTGCAATAAAAAAATCCAATCGAAAAGTGTTCATGTTGGCGCAACTCGCCATTAAAAGCGATTCACCCTTGACCGCAACTCGCACAGGACCACGAGCTTGGGGGGCGCGGTCGGGTGTAAACAAAAGAAGTTGCACGTAATGGCCGCCAAGCTACATAGTAAGAAGGCCAGAGGTAAGGAGAATCTTCTCATAAAGGAAAATAGTTGAAGAAGTCCAGTTATAAGCTGTAAATAACAGTTCAAACACCGTCCACAATGGCGCTGATGTAGACAAAGGGTATGGTATGAATGTTGCTGTTGCAAACAAATGCCGAGTTAAGAAATTAATATCTTTGACAACTAGAGTAGTTGGTGACAGTACACTATTATAAAACGTCAACTATTTACGTAGTACAAAGTAATTTACTAAATACTAGCTTTCCCGACAGACGTTGTCCTGCCATGAAGAAATAAAATTTAGAACCCGATTGCAGCGCCACCTACCGGGTCCAATTGTGAATCTAAACCATCCTCGAATCCCCTTGAACTCACACAAAAAAATTCATCAAAATCGGTCCAGCCGCTTAGGAGGAGTTCAGTGACATACACACGCACAGAAGAAATATATATATTAAGATAACCTCAAAGAATTGTTATGTGAAAACGTGAATAGGGATTTTGTAATATTTAATAGGGTGGTCGTTAAAAATTAAATTTCTTGCGACGCCCCCTAAAAAGCTTCCTTTAGTGAAAAAACACTGGGATTTTTTTAATAATTTTTTCAAGTCAAGACATCACGTGCCTCAAGACGATTCAAGTTAAAACTAAAAATATAAGAAAAATTGAAAGATAAGCTTGAATCACGAAGAATTTTAAACTTTTTCTGAAACTATAATTTGAAATTCATCACTGAGAATGATAATACGGAAGGTATTTCATTGTTAAAACTTTTCCAATCTTAAAATAATTATTACTTCTAAGTATGAAGAAGTTTCCTGAAAAAACATGATATTACCCAAAAATTAACTTGAATCGTCTTGAGGTACGTGTGGTCTTGACTTGAAAAAATTATAAAAAAAATCCCAGTGTTTTTTCATTAAAAGGAAGCTTTTTAGGGGGCGTCGCAAGAAATTTATTTTTTAACGACCACCCTAATATTTAATTTTATAAAATTAAAACACTCTAATTACGTCTAGCGCTTTCTTTAAAATCCCGCGTGATGCTAAAGTGGCGCCACCCTAAATTTGTACATTTCGTAGGCACTTCTTCATATACAGAGATGATTCTCCTTACTTCTACCTTCATAGGCCGGGTGGAAAGAGTACATTGAATATCAGGTGTAAAAGAGTCGCCAAGCTACGTGTATAGTAGTATGTGCGCTATAGGAGCATTTTTGCTGTATCGTTGTAACGCCAAACATTTTATTGTATAATACGGCCGGCGTAACTTGGCAAGTGTGAACATAGGCTCTGCGAACTTTAGAGCATGTACACTCGTGTGATGAGTGGGCGGGCATACGACCTCGTCAGTGAATACAATTGGTCGCCCTTCATCCCTGTATTTTTTCATTGCTTTGTACTAGTTGGTCACTGTATTTTCTTCACGAGTTTACATGCGCTAAAGTTCGCAGAGCCTATGTTCACATTCGCCAAGATACAACGGCCGTATTATACCTCTAAGTGTTTATGTTAACTCATATAACACGCTGTTAATATATAGTAGAGTAAAAAGTAATTTAAATAAGTATGTATGTATGAAAAGATTAACAAAAGTTGATGAAGCGAAAAGTGTTTGTCAGGATCGTAGTAGGTGGAGATCCATCGACACTTAAAATACATTATTGTTCACCTTATACACATGTAAATAATTTACCGTTATTTTGTGTCAAGGCAGGAACAAAGGGTGGCCTTGTCGCTTTAGAACGATCTCTTCCAGGTAACCCGGGCTGTGGGTTTGTGGCCATTAGAGATATATTTATTGAAGTAAGCAATATAAATTTGGATTCTAGATACTTAGACCATCCGTGCAGGAACCGAGAAAAAATACAATTTCCTGCGGCCGGGCGTCCTGGCGTAAACCGTATGTATGCCAAAACACAACTTAAATACTGTTTTGGCGGTATACTCTAGACCAGGGGCAGTAGATATCCAGATAGCCAATTACCCTACCACCTGGCTTTGTTTTGTTGCCTCTTACGACAGGACGCCCCAACGCAGGAAATTGTATTGATTATCCGTTCCTACTACTAAGTTTTACTCTACAATTCGACAAACGACTCTAATGACTCTTTAGTCGAGAATCGAGTCGATTGATGACTATATTTCAATTTTGAATCTATTGCAATTCTTTCCATTGAAGAAACATTTCAGAATGAATTTTATAGAAAACGTATGGGGATGACATGTCGTTACGTTAAGTATTATGTCATTCGATAAGTGACTTATTCTATTTTGGTTACAAGTGGCGGCCACGCATAGGCATTGATTTTGCAATGACACATATAAAGTGACAGGTGAAATAAAAATTTAAAGAAAAAAGGCTTTAATCGGTGTTCGATTGCAAACAAACCACTTAAAAACTTTAGTCGAATCGATACGATTGTAATTTTGAATCGATTTCAATTCTTCCATTGATGAAACATTCCAGAATGAATTTAATAGAAAACGCATGGGAATGAAATATATTTACGTTAAGTATTATGTCATTCCTATACATCTTCTATTCTATTCTTTTAGAGGTAATGCCAGTTGTCTGCAAGGCCAAAATCGTCATCGCCATGCGAATAATCGTTGCCCTGACCTGAACCATTGCAAGTTTTCAAACATCTTAAAGTCGTGTCTAATCGAGATAAATAAGTTGATAATTATCTCATTTAGTAATGAGCACTTATCTATACATTATCTTCATATATAATATCTTAAGTTAATACAAACGTCACGTACTATTAGGAAAGGGTTTGGAAACGGTTGCATAAAGTATTATACATTTTTAATTCATAAGTTTTTTATGAAGAGCTATAATGAAAATAATTCAAAATGACAATAAAAATATTTTATGTATTATATTTTTCTACAGCTATTTTGTTGGTAAGTGAATTTTTAAATTATTTATTAACACAATTATAAAATTACATACTATTGAATACAATGTAAGAAAACTTAACTTATTTGTATTGTATTCTACCCATAGTCCCTCAAGACTATAAGTAGAATACTGAGCCCAGATCACCGTCTTCTATGGGTAAGGTGCCCAGAAAACTGGCTACGTTTCTCTTCTCGTTTCTTCTTCTTTCTCTGATCACCTGAAGAGTCGATGAGTCGTTTTGATAAATTTTGGTAGAGGCTCATGGCCTCAGGACCCCACGGTCCAAGCGTCTCGACAGCAAGCGGCACAAACATATCACTCTCACTAAGGGTTGTATGTTTCCGCCGCTTGAGTGATTCCGCTGTTTCCGCCGCCGAACCGGCCAATCTAGACGTGTTTGGTAAATTATTAATTAGCCATTTTTAAATTATTTTTGAAGTGATAACTTCTTATGGGAGGGTAACCGCTTCGTTATTTAAAGCGTTATGGCGCCAGTCTGTCTGGCTTCCCTTTCTCGAAGCATATGGCAGCGGTAGGCAGGCTCCTCCTCTCTCACTCTATCCCTCGACACTAACCGTATTTCGGTAATTAGATTAAATGGTGATACTAATAATGCACATACACAAAATTCTAATGTACATATTCAAGAATTGTTATTAAAAATAAAACATATTTTATAATCAGTAAAAGATTTTATTAATAAAGAACCTTAAATTTTAAGTAATAACCTAAGCTTTTCTCAAGTTAAACAATAAAAATAATAAATAGTTCAACTTAGATTAGTTTAAGTTATCGCTTCTGTCAGGCATCCCGAGACGCTTACGTTTGTTTTTTATTTTATACCAAGAGAGACGATGGTAGCGGAAGGGTCCGAACCAACGTATCGAAAATCTCGTAGCTAAGCCTAACATAATAGGAGAGATAAAATCTCACCGCCTCCGTTTGCACGGTCACATGGAAAGGATGGGCGAAGATTTTCGTGTGAGCCTATTTGGTACGATCGTATGAGTGACGGTATTTCGGCCGCCCCAAGTAACAGTGTTAAGACAGAGTGGAGGCTGACTTGTGTGAGCTTCAAGTCCATAACTACCGAGAAAAACAAAGATTCATAAATTAAATTATCATTATATTGTTACACACACGTTAAGGAAAGCAATGCTCCGGTGGTTCGGGCATGTGGAAAGAATGTATGATGAAAGAATGACTAAACAGATATACAATGCAAAAGTGGATGGATGCAGAAGTCGCGGAAGGCCACGACACACCTTCCATGATCATATTGATCGTGTATTAGCAGAAGGTGATGTCAGGAGCCTTAAGAACAGACGAGCGTGCATGACAAGAGCTATGAATGTCAAAGAAGCAAGTGAGATGTGTAAGAACAAGCCTGAATGGCGCTCTATTGTACGTGCCTACCCCGCAAGGGACCTGGCGTGAAGTTATATGTGTATGTATGTATATTGTTACATACCGACAAAGAAATGCGCACCTGGTTTATTACCCTTACCGCATTTGGAATTATTTTGTTTACTTTGTGTTTAAAAGTTACAATTAGACAATAGCCTATTGTTATTGTTTTCGACTTTGTTAGCCGTTCGCAGGAATAATTAGCCAGGTGTGCAAATTACGTTTTCTCGGAAAACGTCAGTCAGCGCGGTCCTTTGTTGTATTATACAGTTTAATATAAAACGATGCCCGAATTTAGGCAGTTAAGCAAGGATACGATACGAGCAAGACGTATATTCGAAGAGCGATATAGTGACAGACTTTGTGCGTGTTATTGAATCGTGCAGTTTGTAATAAGTAGTGTCTAGTTATATTTGTACCTCTTTTATACGTGTTTGTATAATTCTAATAAATTCTATAGTAATTCCAACGCCATTTTAATTCGAGTCCTTCCTGATAATTTTCCTGACCTACAACTAATCCGTCTTGGTCAATGTCATAAACTAAACAGTAGGACTTGTAAGCTGATAGTGTAGAGTTACAAATTTTAATGAGTGTCTTGATAAATAATGCGTATTTTGATGTTTTCAGGTTCAATCACAAAATTCAATACCAGTGCAAGATTATCCAATATATCAACAAACTTATAGTGGTATTCCCATAACCATTCCGTTATCCGTCCAGTCAGTCTACAACAGCCCCCGCGATGAAGCATTTAAAGTCCAAAGTACAATAAACAATCAAGCTAACTTAGCCCCTATTATAAGTGAAAACATTAACAAAATGTTAATAAATAAGGTTCTATCAAATCCTGCTCTGCAAACAATTTTCGACCCCAAAACAAGAATCTTCAATCAATATGGCATAGAAATCCCTAACCAAGTACCTAATTATAGTACAACGCCTAATATAATTAATAATTATTTTATAGTGCCGCCTGGATGTTTAAAAATGAAAGACAAATCAAAAAATGTTCCAGTTAAAGCAAAAACTGAAAGAAAAATACAACCTGTTAAAATAAAAAATGAGAAGGAAGCGGCGAAAAGAACAAATACTAAATCACAAAGAACTTCATTTAAAACAGTTCAAATCAATGATGAATTAACATCAAACGTCAAAAAGAATAATAACTTTCTAAATAATAAGGATATTATGGAACGAGGCACAAACTCCAAAAAAAAGACTCGCAGTAGAAAAAATGAAAGGTTAATTGATAAATCTAATGTTGACTTAGACATATTTAAAGAAACACACTCACAAGTGGATATTTATCCTATTACTACTAGCAGTATAGATATAAACACAAAACCAAAGAAAAGATCAAACAAAAAGAAATCAGACAGCGATGGTGAAGATAGTTTACAAATAATTAAAAATGATAATAAAACACAAGAATACAAGCCTACACAAACAAAAACAGAACCTGTTAAGAAAGATATAAAAATTAGGACTAATAATGATGATAAAAGTAAAAATAATAATAGGGTTAGAGCTACAGATAAACCTACAAAAACAATAAGGAATACTCAACAGGACCAATTGATGCAGCATTACAAAAGACAATTTCCAAACATCCCAGATCATACTTTGAAAAGTATGATGTCATACATGAACAATCAATATCCAAATCCTCTAGGTTTAAACTATCCAAATTACCTATTTCCTTTTAATTTTGACCAAATGTATCAACAACCACAAATGGGTAAACCTAATACCAATGCTAACAAGAATAAAAAGAAACGCCGCAAAACAAAAAACGGAAAAAACTCTAAAAAAAGTAATAATAATAAAAAAGCTAAAACTGTTGTAAAAAATTTAGAAAATACTAAAATGACATCAATAAATGAAGATACCAAATTCTCCATGGAAGAAATACAACCAGCACCAGACTTCGTTGACAGTGCGATGGAATCTTTAGAAACATTATATCAAGACACAACCGAAGTCACTACAGAGGCTATAGATAATTACGAAGAAATGTATAGTCAAGATGAAAAAGTAAACGTCGAAAATTCCACAACCAACAATAATACACAAAACATTAACGGAATAACCAGTGTAAATAATATTGAAGTTAATAATAGTGCAGCAGTTAATCATCATGAAAAATTATTCCCTATTCATAATTTAGAAGTTAATAGTGATATGCATTATAATAATAACGATGAAGTGTTACCTGTTGACAATTTTGAAGTAATTTACGAAGAACTATCATCCAAACACGATTTTGAAGACACATACAACGCAGCAATTACTGATAACGTACAAAAAGAACCAAACTTAGAAGAAAAAGAAGAAGAGCTAGATCTACCCGAACTAGGAAACGAAGATGTAGTTCCTATAATAGACGAAAATGGTTTGATTGAGGATTATTATCCAATATTCACTGACAGCGCTGCATATTTTGCTAACAATCAAGAGTATTACGTTAAAGATATTAACGACAGACATTACTATGCGACAGATAGAAATCACAAAACCGATAAAAGGCTAGAAAGATTTGCTAACTTTATACCATTGGCTGCTTTAAGAGATAAATTATTCAACAATATCGAACAAGAAATTGTGGAGCACATTGATACGATTGCACCATTCAAAACTAAATCTATAACAGAAGATAAACCTACAGAGTTTCGTACTCCACCTGCTTCAGAATTTCCTGGTTTTGTAACTACAAAAGTAGCCAAAGAACCTAAAAGAGAGCAAGATCGTCCCAAGTTTGTCGAACAAAAGTCATCAATATACTCAAATTTTAAAACGCCTTTATTTGATAGATATATTAAACCTCATATAGAAAGAAGAAAAGTTACAACGGCTAAACCTCAAGCCAGTGTGGCCGTAGAAACAGTATATGCTCCGTCGAAAGTAGTCAAATATGGTGTAAGCGAATCAAATGACTCAATAGAGTCGCGTCAAGTAGGTCAAAGTCATAAAGATGACTTGTTATTTGTGACGGCGAAATCGGTAGACTATACAGAACCTTTCTGGTAGAAATTAATAAAGATTTTCAATTCTGTAAGCTACAATTAACAACTTAATATTACAGGAACGGGCTGTCACATCCAATTGATATACTATGTTTTAAATTGGAGTACATTGGACCCTCATAGATTTAAGACGATAAGTAACTGCCTTTCAAGAAGCTAATTATTACGTCGCCTTAAATGATGTCTTACGGAGGGCGCTTGCCATCGATAACGTGCCGGCTTTATTGGAGCCGACCGGTATTGCACGTGACGATGGTAGGCGCCCTGACGGAATGACTCTAATTCCCTGGCGGCGTGGCTAGCCTTTGTTGTGTAATTCGACTTGCGTAGACACGTTGGCCGCATCCCTTTTACCAAACACGTCTAGATCGGCCCGTTCGGCGGTGGAAATAGCTGAATCATTTGAGCGGCGCAAATATGCAACCCTCTGTGAGAGTTATATGTTTGTGCCGTTTGCTGTCGAGACGCTTGGACCATGGGCTCCTGAAGTCATGAGCCTTTACCAAAATTTATCGAAACGACTCATTGACTCTTCAGGTGATCAGAAGGCGGGTGCTTACCTCGGCCAACGAATAGGTATGGCGATCTAGCGAGGAAACGTAGTGAATTTGAGACCTGTTCTTCGATGCATCAAAATATTACAATTTATTTGTTGTATCTTCTTGCTGTTCTACTTAAAAACTTATTTGTAAATAATTTGTGTTATTTATTGTAAATTATTATTTAAGAAAAATTAAAATTGTTGAAGTATAAATATGCTTTATGTTTTATTATAAGACAATTCTTTTCAGCTTCTGTCTTCTTGAGTATGGTTCCATGATAAACGGAAAATATAACAACGTATAATACGACCGGCGTAACTTGGCGAATGTGAACATAGGCTCTGCGAACTTTAGCGCACATGCGCTTACATAAACTCGTGAAGAAAATACAGTGACCAACTAGTACAAAGCAATGAAAAAATACAGGGATGAAGGGCGACCAATTGTATTCACTGACGAGTCGTATGCCCACTCATCACACGAGTGCACATGCTCTAAAGTTCGCAGAGCCTATGTTCACATTTGCCAAGTTACGCCGGACGTATTATACACAACGCTGAATAGGAGGCAGTCATAGCCTCACAGCTTTTCTATGAGCGTGCTGACTTATGATATCTAAAGTAGGTAGCAGAGGCATGGACTGTATACAACTAAATTCCCAATGGACCAACTTTAAGAATGTAGCGTAGCAGCTAAAAGGTCGAAAGCGCCATGAATTTATTTGATTTATGTGCATTTAATCCAAAGCTGCTATTTTGACATTACAAACAAACACTTAATTTTTATTTATTTGTATAGAGATATGTCCGTCCCCATGTGGAGTACTGCTCCTGTCTTTGGGTTGGTGCATCCCACTACCTGCAGCTCCCACTTGACTCCTTGCAGCGCCGAGCGATCCTGATTGTCGATGATCCCAAAATTACAGATTGCTTAGTCTCCCAGCCATATAAGAGACGTTGGCGATCTAAGCCTGTTCTACCGTCTGTATAAGGAGGAGTGCTGTAATGAGCTATTTGATTTGGTGCCTACGTCGCCCTTCTACCATCACACCACTCGGCGGCGTTTGGGAGTTTATCCACAATTCTTGGACACTTGGAAGTCCTCCACGGTACGTGGCGGATGCTCCTTCATGCCATATGTGTCCGGGTTATGGAATGAATTCCCTCCCGCGGTTTTCCCAAAGCGCATCAATATGGGGCTCTTCAAAAAGGGCGTGAACAAGTACTTAAAGTCTCAACGAGGTAGGCAACGCATCGGCTCCCGTAGTGTTGCACATGTCCATGGGCGACGGTAGCCACCTATCACCAGGTGGTCCGTTTGCCAGTTGCTTTACTAGCAATCTTAAAAAAGATACAAAAAATAAGGGAACTTCCACGGTAGTACATACGGAAGTAGCGAACGAATTGAATATGCCATGTTCAACATGGTCATTACATATTCGCCACGCTAATTCCCTTGACACAACACAAATTACGATTCTAAATTAAATGGGAAGGTAATTTCAGGGAATGAACAATATGTATGCATGCCACGTCTATCTGAATTAAAGTACCGGGTTTTTTATTGCCTGAGCTCAGCATACATGTAGACAGCCCACGTAATGGAAAATGGTTACAATCGCCTATGGATATTTGTAACACCAAAGGTGCTGCCGCTCTCTAAAAGGAGACTGGAACCTGGCCACTAATTTATTTAGTTATGGAAAACCTACGCCTAAATACATTTGATTAGATAATTATTATTCTTCATAAGATTCTGGGTCCAACAAATAAAAAATAGAGGATGGTATCTGGAGGGTCCGAAGCAACCTCGAAATTGAGAATCTCGTAGCCGAGTCTAAAGTAATAGGAGAAATAAAAGTTCACCGCCTCTTTTATGCATAATTCGCTTCTTCTCCATATAAACTTTAAGGGCCTAACTTATAATCGTTTCTGAAATTTTTAGAAGCTACTCAGCAACTGATTCGTGAAAATCTTACCCATAAGCTACTCTTTAGTCAAATATTTTGGGTATACCGTACGTTAATCATTGAAATTTCGTTTATCGTGCTCCTCTTAGATAAACAACAGGTAATATACGTTTATAAGTGAAGAAAAAGATATTCATTGATTAGGGTCTGATTCTAATTCTCTTACTTAAGAGATGCCTCATCGTTTCTTAACAAGATTATTATAAGGCTGTAAGTGTGCAAAATTTCATACAATTTTCGTAAAACGGGGTACAAAGTATTTGCTACACGTATTAATAAATTATTTAAGAAAATTGGGTGATTTTGGTCTTACGCCTAAGGAAGGCTTGCACTGAAAATCAACGTTATGTCGGATATAATTCCGGCACAGCCATCTATATGCTGAGCGCAAACCTTGTTTGCTGAAAATGCGGCGTGCACTTTCTTAGAATATAGTCTGTGCATAATAATGTATGAGGAATGTAATTACGTAGCTATTTCTTCAAATCAGACTCTCTCATTCTTTCAGAATAAATACTGACAAATAAAATAAAGAACTGATACATTTTTCGATTAATAATGTCTAGTTTGGTAATACAAAACGCCTCGTTTAGCTATGCCATCGTCAAAGGCAGAAAAAATGGCAAGTGTGTTCGAACCAAACATTACTTATGGTTACGCAGTATAAACATATATACATATAGGTAGAGACGGGTCGGCATGGTAATTTTCTAGTGTTGTGACGTCACATACTACGAAATTGTTTGTCATCAGCCATCCGCAGTCCACTGCTGGATGTAAGCCTTCGCATAACGGTGCCACTCATCCCTGTCCTCTGATTTTCGAGACGCGGTCTTCACTCCAGGACTCGTCGGCTCAATCGGCCATCGGTCCTGCGGCAGACGTGACCGGCCCACTGCCACTTCAACTTGCTAATTTTGCGAGCTATATCGATTACCTTGGTATCCTTACGGATATCCTTATTTCTAATTTTATCCATAAGAGAAACACCCAATATAGCTCGCTCCATAGTCCGCTGAGCGACTTGGAACTTGTGGACCAATCCTGCCGTCAGTGTCCATCTCTCGGCCCCATAGGTCAGGACGGGGAGGACTCACTGCTCGAAGACTTTTATCTTCAAGCATTGCGGAATTAGGAAGAAAGAAATTACTTACGATATATTTATTTTATTTATTTGGCAATCATACAATAATTAATGTTCTTAAATATAAAGCACAAAAGTATATAATAAGATAGATAAATAGATATAAAGAACAATTACAAAAAAATGTACGATTGCAATATTGTCATCACTACATAGTATAAAACAAAGTCGCCTTTTCTGTCCCTATATACCTATGTGCGCTTAAATCTTTAAAACTACCCAACGAATTTTGATGTGGTTTTTTCCAATAGATAGAGTGATTCAAGAGGAAGGTTTATATGTATAATACATGCATCATATACTAAGGCAACATTGCTAATTTTAGAGGTTTCTAACGTGATGTCGTAAATTAACAAAATTTGCGTTTGCGGCGGGCGGTACCGGTCGGACGGGGCAGTGCGGGGAGGCATGTCTATAAATAGCGCGTCGGAGGCCGCGGTTCTCCCTGTAGCACTTTGAATTTAGCAGCAATCGGACGCGTTTATTAATGCGTGCAGGCTAAGGGCAGTAATGAATGAATCAAAAATACTGGATCGATTTTAATCATGTTTTCATTGAGTGACATAGGCATATATATTTTATGCCCGTGCAAAGTCGGAGCGGGCCGCTATGTTTTTATATACAACGTTCATAGTTTTTCTGTAGTGTATTAAATTTTGTATCAGCATTGCACCCGTGCGAAGCCGGGGCGGGTCGCTAGTAGTGAATACAATAAGCTGCCATATTGCTTAAAGCTACGCCTTCTAGGGTTCTAGGCAACCAACTTATAATATATTTTTTACTAATCTTGCAATGTAGGTGGTGCAGATAATTAGATAGACTTAATTAATATACTTAAACTATTTTATAAGTACACATGCTTAAACTAGGTACTTTATAAATTAAATATATACCGAGGGCTTCATAACAAATGGGCGTACAGATAAAAGTGCATTTTTACACAAGGGACAAAATTGTGAATAAAACAAAACTAGTTGATTATACAATCAACATACGTATAAGGCTGAAATTTGGATTACCCTTCTATTTAGGTACACTTGCGTACTGGTAAGGCTTTCTAAATTGTAACATACATAGATTTATGTAAACAGCAAAAAAAATGTATATTTGCGTATATGCTCATTTGTTATGGCTCCCTCGATATATACACTTGAACTAATACTTTATAAGTTGAATATATACAAACATATTTATAAAATATAGGTATATTTTTATTAGGTAACTGAGAATTAGGCAAAATTGTTTAAGGAAAGGTAGTGTTTCCTGAGTGAGTTCTTAACCTCTTTAATAGTAAGAGACAGCGTATTCTAAAGTTTGGCAGTCCCAAATTAATACATAAAATATATGACTCAAGTTCCACAAAAAATAATTTATGTAATAAAATATTGAACCAAAAAATTACAATTAACAAGAAAATGATATAAAATGAGGTTTATATTTAAAAAAATGTCACACACACAAATAGGGTCATTTTATAATACCTACGTATGTATAAAAGTTTCTAAATATTATCATTTTATTATTTAAAGAATATTATTTAAATTGAAACATCTAATTACATAAACATGAAACTATGAGAAATCAAAATGCGGCAAAAATTATATCATTGGGTTTGACTGTCCGCTCCCTTATTTCCATCTAATTGCTGAACCCTAAACAGCCAGGTTTGGTTTTAATATATGATATAACAGTGACAAGGCAGTTAATTGATGTTTATTTATTACATTGACAAGTTGATATGGATTATTTATTTCCATACTAAAATGGATATAACTAAATTATTGTTTAAGTTTGTTAGCTTATCCGCCAGAATATTTCGAAGAAATCAACTGTCATGAAATTTGACATTAAATATACATGTACCATCCTATAATAATAAGGGGGACGAATATATACAAAACATATTTTGTAAACAAAGTAATAACGTTTCTCTATTTAATAACATAAACACATAAATAACTCTAATTACAATCAATAAACGTAATTATTTTGGGGCTGAATATGCTGACGGTACGGTGGCGGAAATAAATAATCCGACTACACAACACTCGTTTATTTTGAATAACAAAAACTAACAATCAACTATGAATAAAATTATAATAGCGAGACACGATAGCGCTGTCGATCCGCAAGCGTACGACTCGTGTGTCAGTGACGGGAGTCGTGGATTTTCGCCCGCTGCGCGAGCGCATTCGGCGGTGAGCCACGCTCGCACATTGACGCGGCCGGTTGTAGGTTGCATCGCGCTGGGTAACGAGCGCGCGTGAATTTAAATCGTGGGAGAAGCCCACATTATAACCATAATTATTAATTGGTGCATCTACCGGAGCGTAATTTAGTATAATATGATCATTATGTAACATATTTCTGTGCAGATTGCTGACCATCAACAATTGCAATGTGTTTGCAAGATTATTGCTGACGGTACTATCTTGAATTATCTTAGTTATTGGCATTGTTTGTATGGTGTTAGTATAGTCATTGGAAAGGGGTACAAGCGACAAAACACTGTTGATAAAAACGATGATAAAATACAAAAGACATTTTGTACAAAAACTTTATTAAATAAACACATAAATAACTCTAATTACCATCAATAAATGTAATTATAACCATCATTATTAATTGGTTTATCTGCCGGAGCAAAATTTTGTATAATATCATCGTTATACAACGTGTTTCTGTGTAGATTGCTGACCACCAACAATTGCAAAGCGTTTGCAAGATTATTGCTATGGTACTATCTTGAATGATTATAGTTTTTGGTATTGTTTGTATAGTGATGGTATAGTCGAAGAGAAGCGGCACATCGAAGTTGGCAAATAGGACTATAAAATAGCTTTTGTCACAATTTAAATAAAACATAAATAATTCTAATTACAATCAATAAACGTAATTATAACCATAATTACCAATTGGTACATCTACCGGAGCGTAATTTGATCTAATATCATTGTTATATAACCGATTTCTGACCACGTTGCTGACCATCAACAATTGCTATGCGTTTGCAAGATTATTGCTGAAGTACTATCCTGCATTATCTTAGTAATTGGCATTGTTTGTATAGCGTTGGTATATTCGTAGGAAAACGGCACATCGATATTGACGTACGCGACAATAAAATAAAAAGATATCTTTGTTAAAAAACTTTATTAAATAAACACATAAATAACTCTAATTACCATCAATAAATGTAATTATAACCATAATTACCAATTGGTATGTCTATCGGAGCATAATTAGGTATCACATCATCATTGTACAACGTGTTCCTCAACAAATTGCTGACCACCAACAATTGCAACGCGTTGGCGAGGTTGTTGCTTACGGTACTATCTTGAATTATTGTTGTTGTTGGCATTGTTGGTATAGCGTTGGTGTAGTCGTAGGAAAGTGGCACGTCAATGTTGTATAAATTTGGCGGTGTTGGTATGAATTGTTGGTTCAGTAGGAGTTGGTTAGGGATTAGAGCTTCACCCATCGGTAAAATGTTTTGCGAGGGTAGTACTCGATTAATGCATTGGGCTGACACCAACTGAAAAAAAAATAGACCTATGTATATCCCAAATAAGCAAATTTGTGGAGACGGAAGGACCCAAATTTAGTATTTCTTTTATTGGATGAGTTCACCTGACAGACGACCTGGTGGAAAGACTATACTAGAAACTGCTGCGTAGTTGAGCGTGGTATCTCAAGGAAATGATGGTGAAAATCTAGCTGACGGTGAGCGGTGCGGAGTTGGACGTGATGTGGCGTTGACCAACTATTAAACAGTTCTTCGAGACACTTCCGATTGTCCAGACGGTTGAAATTAGACCAAATCGACCAAATTAACCAAAATGAAAAAAATGGCAACAAACAAAATTAAAACCTAACCTATTTTTTGGGATAATTTTGACATAAATCCATCCCCAAACTTATCCCATAATGTATCCCTTGTCCACACTCGGTATTAAAATTACGTATATATCGAATATCAGCTAAATCGGTCCAGTAGATTTTCCGTGAAACAGATTTCTGTCTATTCATCAAAATCGTCTTTACGTAATTAACAGAAAATTGAATTCTTCATCCGTTCCTGGACGGACTAAAGACTAAGTGGGACTATGATTGCGGGACCCTAAGGCCCTAAACACTTACCTGTAGTGAATATAACACAAAAAATATAGCACCAGTTACTTTGGCCGCCATATTTATTTTATCATCTATTAAAGAGAAATAAAAGTAAGTAAGAGGTTAGATTTTTGAAAAATAATATAATTGCAAGTAAATTATTAATTTTATATAATTTATTATCTGTGTTATGAAATAATTATCTTTATAAATTGTATAATCTTTAAAAGATAGTCAGGTAAATTGCTTTCTCTTAGTCTGCCTTATCTTTTAGTCTGATAACAATTTTATCATTATTTTGATTATGTATTACATCATTCAGCCGGCGGCATATCGACGTCTTAACTGGTCATCAGTAAATAATAGTTCAAGAACATTATCCAATTCAATAGTCCAAGAAAATCCGTGCAGGAAAGGAGAAAGAATACAATTTCCTGCGGCCGGGCGGCCTGTCGTAAGAGGCGACAAAACAACCCACAGCTAAGTGGTAGGGCATTTGCCCGACTGGATGGCTACCACCCCTGCTCTAAAGTATGTCGCCATAACAACCTTGAGTTGTGTTTCGGCATTAGTGAGCAGGTTCCAGTCCCTTAAGAGAGCAGCAGTGAATTTGTAGCACTTTTGGTGTTGCAAATGTCCATAGGCGATGGTAACCACTTTCCATCAAGTGGGCCGTTTGCCTGTCTGCTGAACTCATGCAATAAAAAAAATGTACAAATTCCTGCGACCGGAATTCGTGTCGTAAAATAAAATAACTCATAGCCATGGGGCAGGGAATTTGCCCGTCTGGATGGTCATCATTACTGGTCTAGAGCATTCTGCAATAATAACCTCGAGTTGTGTTCCAGCATTAGTGGCCAGGTTCCAGTTATCCTTAAAGGCCGGCAGCACATTGATGTTACAAATATCCATATTCAAATTTCAAATTCAAAAGTTTGTATTCAAGTTAAGTTCCACTGCAGAACAGTTTTCGAAGACAGTTTCGATGTACACCGCTTCCAGCAACACGTCTAGCTTAAAAAAAATTTTGCTTTATATTTTTCGCTTATTCTGTTTATATCTCAAGTTCTTATTTTTTAAAGTTTTATACAGAAGTATGTTACAGAATGACTTTTGAAGAATTAATGGAGTTGTAGCAAACAGTGCATATTCAATAAGACAGAGAGCAATTAAAGTATAGAAAATATTATTATAGTTATAGATATAAAGACATAACGTACTATTTTTTTTGGCAACATATCTCCATATATTCCTTACAAGTATGGCAAGACATAGGCCATGGTACTCCACAAATTCGGAGGTATGCAACAGAATTATATGAATTGGTTCCTTCCTCACCATTTTACCATCGGACAAGCAGACGTACGCAATGACGCCATCGATATATGGTGGAAATATAACAAAGCGGACGAAACACAATGCTTTCACTTTTATCATACTGTTACGATCAAGACGTCGACAAAAACAAATTCACACCTGCATCCCTATAAAAACACATTAAAACGCGCCTACGAACTTTACCTCATAGGTGGCGGGGAAAACGGGCGGCCTTTTCTACCTGCTTAACATTAGATAAGTTAAATTGGTTAAGTTCTACGGTAAAGAAAAGAGTTAGGAATGAATAAAAAAATCTCACTTTTTTTGCTTATAACTTCTTTAATTTTTAATTTACGGCAAAAAGTTACATAAACATATTTGTAGGCAAAACAAATTGCTACAGATTATGATTTTACAATTTTTTTGTAAGACGCATAGTTTCCGAGATATCGCGAAAAAAGTGTTTTCACCCCTTTTTCCAAGATGGCTGCCGGGGCGGTGGCGACCCCACAAACTTGAGGTTAATCTTCTATTGACCCCCCACACATGTCCCAAAAATAGAAAGAAAGAAAAAATATTTATTTAGGACAAGATACAAACAGTCTTACATGATAATATAAATATTACAATTCATTGTGTTGTCCTAAAAAGGCTCTTGCTGAGCATAATGCTAGTTTTCTCAACTAGCGCTGATCTTCCGCAAGTACCTTTAAGTGATGCCACGGCTTAGCTCCACAATGCAAATTAAAATAGTAAACGTTATTCAAAATTATACAAAATAATTATTATTAGTGTATGAACATTGTTATAATTACAAATAAAACAAATTATTTATTTTACTAGCTGTCCCGGCAGACGTCGTCCTGCCCGGTAAAAAATAGGGGTTGATCGTAGAGGGTTGAAAATTAAGGGTTGTATGTATCTTTTAATGCTGTATCATAAAAAAAAATTAAAAATTTTGTCTAAAAAATAAATTAAAAAAATTAGGGGTGGACTACCCCTAACATTTAGGGGGATGAAAAATAGATGTTGGCCGATTCTCATAGATACCGGATAAGCACAAAAAATTTCATGAGAATCGGTCAAGCTGTTTCGGAGGAGTATGGCAACGAAAACTGTGACACGAGAATTTTATATATTAGATTAATTACATAATGATCTACTTTTGTTATTGTTTAATATAAAACTTAAAAATAAACTAAATTATAAATAGTTAAATTAATATAGAGAATGTAGCAAATCGCTGCCAGAGGGAAGCGTGCCCAGAAGGCTGGCTGCATTGCCACGCTGCATGGCAATGCTGATTCGTTGCGCGAAATACGAACCAGCCTTCTGATCATAAATAAATAATCATAAATAAAACAAATAAATAAAAGAAAACAAACATAAAAAAACAACGTACAGAAGGGACGAACAAGCCGAAATGATAAATTGGTAGTGGTCTGTTATAACGTACTAATCGTCATTCGAGAATTATAATATATAGTATTAAATATATATATATAGTATAGTAGTAAATACTTGTATCGTATTTAAGGTCTCTCTGGCGAAATTGATGGTATAGCTATAAATAATATTTTTTCTAAATTTAAAAATAAAATTGCGTCCCCTAAGTAATGCAAAGCTCATGTAACATTTCAATGGACTACTAGCGCTGTAGGTTAGAATAAGAGAGGAGGAGCCTGCCTACTGCTGTCATATGCCTGAGAGAAAGGGAAGCCAGACAGACTGGCGCCGTAACGCGTTACGTAACGAAGCAGTTAACGCTCCCATAAGAAGTTATCACTTCAAAAACCACCTTTTACCATTACAAGTACTAATAGTACAGTGTCCTCTATAAATCCCGTTCCCGCAAGATTGCAACTGATTTATCGCTGGTCCTTAATAAAAACGCCGGCGGAAGTCAACGTAACAAATGGACCCATAAAAATACGCCTTTAGCCTTTTTACAACTTGCAAAGAGATCCTTCTGGAATATAAAAAAGTTTTCTGTAAAATTGCTTTCCTTGACGAGAAATATCGTCATACTTTTTAACCAACTCAAAAAAGGAGGTTGTTTTCAATTCATCCTATTATATCGGAAGCTCCGGAGAGCGTTTTAAAAAGAAACTTTTTCCGGTTTAACACTTTTTATTAAATACAGTTTTGAATAGTTTTGACAATTTAATGTAAATACAGAATATAAATTAAACAGCGATTGAGTTCTAGAAACAGAAGTTCGATCAGGACGGATGGAAATGAACTGTCTGTCTTGTAACCGTTGGTGAGATCTGCCGAGCAAAACGGGATGGAAACATGATCCCTGG
Source organism: Dendrolimus punctatus (assembly GCA_012273795.1). NCBI lineage: Eukaryota > Metazoa > Arthropoda > Insecta > Lepidoptera > Lasiocampidae > Dendrolimus > Dendrolimus punctatus. Next base: position 8,506,670 of record CM022554.1, on the reverse strand, counting down.
ATTCAGTTCGTAACCACCAAACCAAAAGTGTTATTTAGTATCTTATTTGTTACGTATTTATATGTATACGCTTTAAAATAATATTTGTATTGAATTTATAGGTAACTAGCTGTCCCGGCAGACGACGTCCTGCCCGGTAAAAAAAAAAATTAGGGGTGGACTACCCCTAACATTTAGGGGGATGAAAAATAGATGTTGGCCGATTCTCATAGATACCGGATAAGCATAAAAATTTCATGAGAATCGGTCAAGCCGTTTCGGAGGAGTATGGCAACGAAAACTGTGACACGAGAATTTTATATATTAGATTGTTCGGAATACAGATATCGAGCGCCGGATTTCGAATGTTACGCGATACATTCGTGTGCACTATTTCTATCGCGTCGAAAAGCGGGTACACCGGCAATTGACTCGAAGACGCACGGTGATAGCTCTCGCGTGATATTATTGCATATTTAATTTAATTATTGGGAATTTTGATAAATACCAGTGAGTGGAACACTAATAGTGATAATAACGTATTATACTCCGGGGAAAAGTGTTTGTGACGAAAAGGACGAGGGTGTATTTAGACAGACTTTTATCTAACCCCCATAGTGTTTCCCTTGTAGTAGTAGTTTGGTAGGATATTTTATATATTTCCTCTCAAGGGGCGCCCTTCCCTTAATATACTGACGGATTAGTCTTCCCCCTTGTTCCTGTTCCTGCCACCGCCTAAGTACCTAGTATATAAGTAACCAAAAATTACCTTGTGGGTTTGGACCGTCGGGTTACCGATCCCACCGTGTACGGTACAGTAATTTATAAGGTATTTCTACAAGATACGTTCTTTGGGGTTATGTATTAAAGGCCATTGCACAAACTCTGGAAGGTAAACAGTAGATCTCAACGATCTACTGTTTACTCGTGATTTTGGCCATTCTTATACTATAATATTTTCCCGTGGTTTTACCCCTGTAAGTATTATGCCTATGTCAAGAGTAATTCCACCATTTCGGGGATAAAAGCATTCTATTTTCAACCCTAGTTTCAAAAGTGTGAAATTTTATAGCCGTATCCTTCTAGAATCATCTCATATCCCTGGATTTTTATCCAGATACATTTTTGTATCTGTTGTAATATGTGTCATTGTCACTGTAATGAGTGACAGTTGCAAACTGTCAAATATCAATGTAATACTCTGTGAAAATTAAATTATTTCTCTGCTGCGTTGAATCTCGTACCTAGTTAGAAAGAAATAAAAACTTTATTTGCAGAAACAGCGTATTCCTTATACATTTTTTTATACACAGCTCATCTTTTGAGAATTTTCGGCCGCATTTTCAGCAAACGAGGTTTGCACGCAGCATATTGCTGTGCCGGAATTATATCCGACACAACGCTGATTTTCAGTGCAAATCTTCCTTTTGGCGTAAAACCAAAACGTTGGGTCGTTTTGATAAAATAATAATTAATAAAAACTAATTCTACTTATCTAATGTTTAATACTGTTACGAGCTACAGGACTCGAATTAAAATAAATGCCATTGGAATTACTATAGAGTTTATTAGAACTGTACAAACACGTATAAAACAGGTACAAATATAACTGAATGCAACCAGTTCACACTGCACGATTCAGTGCAATTCTACACGCGCTAACTCCGTCACTATATCTATAATCGAAAGTACTACACACATCTTACTCATATCGTAGTCGACGCTTGACTGCCCCACCCCTCCGTTCGGGCATTGTTTTATACTAAACTGTATAATAGAACAAAGGATCGCGTTTGCCGAGTTAATCATGCACACCTAGCAAGCTTCGACGGCCATAAAACAAGTTCAATAACAATAGCATGTTTTTCTGGATTAAAAATTCTAAAAAAAAAATAAACAAAAGAATTCCTAAATCAAAGAAGGCAAAAACGGCGTTTTTACGATGGGGAGATGTGCGCATTTCTTTGTCGGTATGTAACAATACGCAAAACAAATAAATATCAAGTCATTTCAATAACTAGACTCCTAATTTATCCTAAAACAGTATCCTTAAGCTGAACCACATAGAATTTGGTAGTAAAATAATAATTATAGTACTTTAAGCAATCTAAACTATCACAACTAACCGTAAAATGATTTTAGAGGTAAATTCGAATTTATCTATTCATCAGAAAATGACTTATATTATCGCAGATATAAGCAAAGTCTGTCTTACAAGACGTGAACATTATATATTCATAAACGTCAGTAGAGGTTGGCGCTGAAGAATGAAACCTCCGTATTACATAATGTATTAAAAGCAATAATTTAATTAACAAATAATATGAAACATTAAAAATAAATATATTAATATAAATCACTTAACGCAAACAAATCATTATCATCAGACAATATGCTGGCATATGGCGATTGTAAATCTCTCTTAGAAGTTGTAATCGGTTCTAAAACTGTCCCTAAGGCTTCATATGGGGACATTAAAATCATACTCTTCCTTGCAGTCGTTGATTTGGTTGGTCCTCTCGGTGTCAAACTCGATTCTATAATCCCAGTTATAGGGTCTTTAATATAATACGTCTGTGATATACTTTGATCTGAATACGTAGGAGAATTCTCATACTTTATCGTATACGGAGTAGATTCGTACGGATTTAAAACTATCGGTGTTTGATCGTACGGTTTGTAAATTATGGTGAATGCTTGCTGTTCTTGTTTTTCACCTAACATTATAGGTAGTTCTGGTTTTTGAGCAACGATAACTGGTAGTTCTGTCTTAGGAGCAACCATGACTGGTAGTTCTGATTTAGGAGTTATTGGTAAGTCTGGTGTCAAAGCTGTCAACTCTTGAGTTCCATCTTGTGGCATGTTTAATATGTTGCTTACAATTAATAATTGTAATGCAATTGCTAGATTGTTGAGTAAATTTGTATCTAATGTTACTTCATTTTTCTTGGGAAGTTCTGGAGGTTTAGTTTCTTCTGTAACTGACCGAGTTTGTGGGACTCCTGGATAAGGAATAGCGTTCGCTGGAGGATGTTTAGGTTCTAGTACTTTGTAATTTGGGTTTCCTAATGCTGTATATGGAAGAGCCTGGTAACCTTTTGGTCCGGTTATATGCACATATTGATGAACTGCCGCATGTGATTGTGATGCTGTAACCTGTGAAAAATATAATAATAACATAATAACTTCGGTTCATCAGTATGCGTATAAATTAAACATTAAACATTTTCTTAAGTTTGCGCGATTAATACATAACAAAAGTATGTTTTAACGGTTTTAAGCCGGTAATTTATTTGGTTTTAATTATGTCGACGTTTAGGTCACTTTTTAGTCGCCGTGATCACATCAATTCAGACATTGTCAAGTAAGTGACTCATCAGACTAACATCTGTTTTTTTTTAAATTCTGAATTTTAATACATCAAGTGGGTCTTAAACAATTGTTTGTTGAATTTCATTAAATACAGTTAATTTTTTTGACACGCCCTAAAATTTTCGGGGTTTTTTTCTATTAAATAAAATTGGGAAACCCCTGTACAAAAAAAGTATGACTTTCCAAAAATGTTCTACTTGTTTGGGACTTCCATTTATTGAGGTACAGATAGTATACACGCGACGCTTGTCTAAAGCCTAATTTACATTACGAAACAAGTTTCATGCATGATGACAGTAATTTCATGACACTATCTGCAGTACCTGTGGAACTAGTTTCATTGAAAATAATAGTGTCATGAAATCCATAGTACGTCTGTTTTCATGGCTCCGCCAACATCAAAGCTTTATTTTGCATTGCAAGATGTTGTCATGCGAATGTTATTGTATAAAATTTAAAAAAGGTTGTCTCGAAAGAAAAGACGTTGGTGGATTCGACGGTGGCTAGCAAGAAAGCATTGATACGGTACGACACAGTATTAGCAGATGACGATCCTGAGAGATGTACAAACTATTTTCGAAAGAGTGAAAATAATTTTGATTTTTATTTTTATCAGCTGTCCAACGTCTATTTGACATTTTCCGCCCTTACCACGACTAAAAGGCACATGTCCTATCAACGCAGGCGCTTTGACGACTAGTTTCGCATCGCATTTACACGACAACATTAGTTGAATGACACTAGTTTTATCCAAAAATCGCGCGCGACACGAAACTGTTTCAGTGCCGTGAAATCGATGCATGCATTGTAACAGTTGACGTTTACACGTGAAATTATTGATAAAATTAATGTCACGGAACTATTTTCATGCCACTAGTTTCGTTATGTAATTTCGGCTTAGGCGGAATAGCAGGTTTGACGCATCGGTTATCTCGTCGTGTAGGTTTCATCTTGGAGTACGGGACGCGTATGCGCTAAGCACTAAACTATCACATTAATCCCATTAAGTAATATTATAAATAAGTAACAAAATCGTTACCTTACAAATAAATCCTTGTGTTGAAATAAATAAATAAAATAATTTAATAAACATTATTGTACTAAAAATAAATAATCAAATGTCCAAATCATTGTAGTTTCGAGTCTAATATAGTTTCTTGTTATCTGTATGTATTGTAATATTTAAAGTCTCAAATTTTGTAATATTATTTCATAGGATCTTTTATCAATGATAAATATAATAATGATAATAATATTTTTATGTAATTATAAAATTATACATATTTATGCAATCCAATGATATGGGTGCGCTGCTTAAGTATCTCTCAACGCCCAAAATGCTCTGTCTGCGGTTCCACATGGCGATAGCGATCGTTATGGTCGTGGCGTCACTAAAGTGCCCCGGAGACGGTCATTCGACGGTCAATTGTCAATTTTTACGTCGATTTTTACATAGACGCAATTGAAGCCATTGTCATTCGCGGTTACGTGACTGAAGGCGAGGAAGTTTTGATTGAAGCCCATTGACAATCGTGAATGACGGATAAATTGAAAGTCTCGTTGTGCGATAGACAGATTTCGGTCATTCGCTCGCTAGTCGAGAAACATGACGGACAGAAAGCAAATGTGCGAGCAAGAGACGCATCGTAAGAAGCTCCATCATTCGCACCTTCAATTGAATCGGTCAATGACGTAAAAATTGACAATTGGGATTGTTCACTTTTTTTCAATCTAGCTATTTGAAAAACCATTTCGAGAAATAGTGTTCCTAATCATTTCTGTCTAGCTAAAATTCCAAAAAACGTACGATCTTCTTGTATTTTGTAAGAAATGCGTTTGACCTTTATTTGACCTTACTAAATCCAATCAGGTGGGCCGTCTGCCTGTTTGCCTGATTCAGGTGTAAAAAAAATTCTAGCTATACATTATTCGATTTAAATTCTGTAACATGGATTTTCCCTAAAGACTACTTTAAAGAAATTAACGATATATATATAGAAAATAATAATGGTTGAACACGAAAAATTATAAGCCTAGCGACAAAAAACATTAAAATGATCACGATAAGTAATGAGTAATGACAGTGACATTTAAATAGTAGCATAGATTACTATGATTATATATAGATAAAACTTACTTTTACTAAATTTTTTTTAGGAAAAGAAATCAATGTAAACTTGTCCCTTATGGTCATCGGAGAAATAATTTTAAAATCGAATTATAAAGAAACTAACGCTTAAAATACATAAACATTCAAATTAGTATCTTAAAATACCCTATTTTACGTAATAAAAATATAAAATCAGAGGGTAATTTTTTGTGGACAATGCCCATTGCGAATGACTGTCTCCGGGGCACTTAATAATGTCATTGTTCAATTATTCACAGAGCGCTCATAACGACCCATGTAAGGAGCTGGGTCGAAGTGGGCGTTAACCATAGAGCATTAATTCTCTCTATCTCTTGACATTGTAAAATGCGCGATTTTCAAATCAACCAATGACATTGTGTATTTCGTCGACCTTTTAAGAGGCAACAAGCACAAGTTGTTGCCGAACTGTCACACACGGCTAATTGGGAAGCACGAAAAATTTGTGGTCAAATCCAGATAATTGAAACGAACGTTGAACTGATGCTTTCTCTCTCTAACTTCGTAGAATTTGTATTAGAGTAAAAGAGACGATATAATTCTGTTGGGTTTGGCGCGCCAATTTTGACGGCAGCTGACTGATTATGGACAAAAGTAACATGAAATTTGGCCCCTTTTAAGGGTTAATGATATTAACGCTTCATAATGCGTTCCACTAGAGTTTATGATTGTAAAGCCTGCAAGCGAGTGAAACATTTTATACCTTTTTTAAGATTCCGTGAAATAAATTCTATGCGGACGAAGTCGCAGTCACAACTTGTATATATATAAAATAAGAAAAACAACGTGTGCGTCTTGGGATTTAATATTGAAATTTTTAACTTGAGAAAAGCTTATGTTATTACTTAAATTTTATGTATATCAATATGATAATGTATGGAAAGGTTATTTATTAATAAAATCTTTTATTAATTGTAAAATATATTTTATTCTTAGTTACAATTCTTCATATGAACATAAGAATTTTACCTTCTTTACCTTTTTTATTTATTTTAATTACCGAGATACGGCTAGTGAGAGAGGAGGAGCCTGCCGACTACTGCTGTATGCGTGAGAGAAAGGGAAGCCAGACAGACTGGCACCGTAACGCGTTACGTAACGAAGGGGTTTACCCTCCCAAAAGAAGCTATCACTTCAACCATAGGGACGTTAGTCACCTTAGCGCAAGCCATCGTCGTACGCGCAATACTAAGTATTAATACAATATATTATTATTTTTATGTAAGCGGAAACAACCGTGGCCGAAATCCCGGAATTGCTTCATTAAAAATCGTTCTTAGAAAATGTGTTATAATTTTCAAACCTATCAGTTTTGACACAGTGTTTGCGAAATTTAATTGTGTCACTAAGACATTGCCTTACCTAGTCGTGTATAATAAGGGCAAGAAAGTCGCCGTGTCACTCTATAGAGCGTCATGACGTGGGTTATCTTTTTGACGTTGGCAGCACTGGTTTTAGAGGTAATCTACAGCATTTTTTTTTTACTAAAGTGATTAGGTTTTTTTACGCAATTGTTCAGGGCAAAATTACCTAATTGACTGTGAAAACTGCTTAAAAAATTATAAAGTTGTAAAAAATAGAAGTTAGCGCATGTATATATCCATGTAACAACTTGTATCGAATAATCTATTCGAATACGATTCAATAGAGTTATTATCGAGTGTAATACTCGGTAATCAATCTATCGAATTGTATTATATATTATATAACATATTATTATGTTGAATGGTTGAAAGAAACTGGCCATAAAATAAAGAAGATATTATCGTTCTTTTTTCTTCACGTCAATTTTCTCTATGTTGCCATGAATAAATTGGTTAATGAATCACTGCAGATGGTAGAAGAACAAACATAGGAGACCGATGTACGCGAAAATCAATACGAAATACATTTTTCCGTAGTAGACTGCAAAGAATAGAATAGAATATACTTTATTGCATAACATTAGGATACAATTCAAGAAGTTTAAGTACAGAAGACAATAGGCAAACAAAGAATGTGTACAGCCAGATTCCAGTCTCGAAATGCGTGAAGAAATATTTTTATTATTGATTTACTATTGAAGTTTTGTTAAATAGTAGTATTTTATTTGATTTTTAATTATTCCGACGTTTCAGCCACTTTTCAGTAGCCGTGAGTGAAGGGCATTAAATCTAATTGTTCGTTTTCTTCCTAGGTACATTCTCAAAAATGTGGTTGTGGTGTGCCAAGTCAAAATATCCAGGGACTACCAGTAAATTCAGCTCTATCACCAGGATACCCCTGCAATCAGCCAAGCAGTCAGATTTGTCAACCATTTTTATCACAGCAGCCAATCTTATCACCTCAACCAATTACACAAACTGTTTGCCAAACGCAGCCAATTATCACGACACTGCAACCACCTTGCCTATCAAGTCCAGTTCTTGCAGGGACACCAGTAATTGCCACTACGATAATCGATAACACTGTCTCAAATGCATTAGCTAATGCAATTCAATTATTAATCGTAAGCAATTTAATTGAAAAAACAATGAACAATAATTGTATATCACCAGACATTGCTTCTATTTTAGAATACGTTACTTCTGTTGACAACGACTGTTGCGATACAGATGTGCCAAATATTTGTCAATACGAGCCAATTAGTTGTAATTATCCGATAACAGACGTTTGCCAAACGTTTGCACCAGTAGCGACGAATATCGCTGCACCTTTTCAAACGATTGCACCAACTGTGACGGATTTCGCTGCACCGTGCCAATCGTTAATGCCAGTGCAGTGTTATACAGATCTTTTTAATCCATTGCCAGAAGGTCCTGTGGCAGCTGAAGTATACTTTCCAGCAGCTATTCCTGCACAATTGACTTGTAATTTTGGTTATACTCCAACAAATGTGCCTTGTGTTAGTGTTAATGTGGAGCCTTTACAAATGTTTGACACACCTGCTCCAAATATATTTAACGGTTTTTGCTTCTAGTGTTTGGCGTTTTCTCGTTTACTACGTTTTAACCGCGACATTTAATTTGTTTTTATTTAGACGTTTCGGCCACTTATCAGTAGTCGTGATCACGGAAATCAAATATGTCAAGTGTTAATGAGTAATGTCAAAGTTAATATTTAGCCTACTGCCAACTTGTGCAATTTTTTTATGTAGGAGTTCAGCAGACAGGCAGACGGCCCATTTGAAGGAAAGCGGTTACCAGCGCCTATGGACATTTGCAACAAAGGTGCTACAAATGCGCTGCTGCTCTCTTAAGTGAGAGTGGAACCTGGTCACCAATGCCGGAACACAACTCAAGGTTGTTATGGCGACATACATTAGACCAGGGGTGGTAGCCATCCAGTCGGGCAAATGCCAATACCACCTGGCTGGGGGTTGTTTTGTCGCGCTTACGACAGGCCGCCCTGCCGCAGGAAATTGGATTCTTTCTCCGTTTCTGGTAGTTTTAATTTTGTTTATGGCTATTATTTAATTTTATTATATGGGAACCTAAGCTAATTTGTCACTGCTTCGCTACATGTTGTGACTGGATGAGACGAAGCGGCGCAATATAATATATGGCGCTATACAGTTCAGCAACATGCCTAGCTCCAAATATATTAATTGTTAAAATTGTTGAATATTTTGTATCAGTATTAAACTTTTTTTTATAAAATCACTGTGCGTTTTCGTTATTTCCTTTGCAATATTAAAGATGGTCAAGTGCGTGGCAGTTTATAAAAGGTTCCGTGGAAGTGAAAAGGTCCAACGTTTACCTCGTTTGATTATGGAACTACAACAAAGCATTTAATGGAATTTACCGAAGAAGTTAGTTCTTTCAAAATATTTTATTCAAAATTAGCTGTAGCTAAAAATGAAATTTCAAGGGGGCCATAACTTTTTACAGTTTTTTTTTTTATGTGGGATCTTACGTCATTTTATGGAGGCTGAAATCTGACGGGCCAAACATCCTTCCTAATTTGTTAAGATTTCCGCTGTACGAGGAGGCCTCTATGGACTGGAGTTCCGTACCCTTCTTACAACTTAATTTCTAGGTTTAATTTTTAGAACCTAAACACCCTTATTAGTAATTTCGGTTCTTGTGTGTGACATTAATTTAGTGATTTTTCTGTTGAGGTATACCTTACGAATAACTTATTATATTAATTTATTCAAAATTTTAATACTAAACTTATACTAATGTAGAGTGTATCTGTTACATGCTGGTGTTGTTATTAGGTATTAATAAAGATTTAATTAATGCCGGTTCTTTTATTAATTAAATCTAAATTTCACTATCAATTTAACTGAATAATAAAAGTAATATTGGTGTAAAAACAAATAATTTATTAAATAAATAAATCTTAAAATAAATACATCTAACAAAATTACATCTGCATCCTGTTACCTAGCAAACTTATTATGTTTTTTAATAATGCATTACTGTTATTACAGTTTATATTTGAAATAGGTGAAACTGAAGATAGAGATGCTGGGATGGTAGAAATAGATGAAATCAAATTAGGTGATATAAATCTAGATGATTCCGCTAAATTAGGACTGAACATAGGCGTTACGAGATTAGGTGTGATGATATTAGGGGTGACTATGTTAGGAGTGATGATGCTAGGAGTGATCATGCTAGGAGAAATAGGATTAGAACACCCACAAGAAAGGACTGGGGATGTTACAACTTCATTTAATATAGGACCTACTAATTGCATAGCCATATCTGAACCAAGTTTAGAATTCTGCATTAAATTGGTCACAATCATCAACTGTATAGTATTGGCGAGGTTCTTGCAGACAGTAGGTGAGCAATCGGTGATGATGGTAGTCGATGGTGGTGACCCGGGGATCGGCACGATGCTGTTCACTGGTGGATCGGTGATGACGGTTGGTGATTGGATGATGCGTGGTGTTTCTATTATTTCTGGGATTTGTCGATTGATTATGTTGTAAGGTTGCGATCGGAGACATTGCGATGATGAAGGCTGAAATTTTGAAAAAAATATATCAGATTTATGAAAAAAATACATCTTTAACCCGCAAGAGTTAACTTGAGAGACGGATGAAGTAAGCGCGAGGTACTGACGCGTCGATGGCGAGAGCGGAAAGAAGATGGAAGTCGGGAGGAGAGCGCGCATTCCGCTTAGATCTCAAGTCTTATATAGATATAAGAATATCTTATATAGATATAATGTAATTCCAGAAATATACCATAGATGGTATATTTCTGGAATTCACGACAGGTGCAATCTACAGATATACAATTTAGGAGATGATTCTCTCGCGCCCAACCACGTGCATCATTTACCGCAAATAGATGGTTTTTTTAAATCCTATATTTTTTTAAGAACCTTTCCGTCTCAAGTGCTTTGTTGATAACAATAATCATTCATCAATTAATAATAAGGAAAGATAATCAGTTATATACCTCCCTTAAGGGCAGCACATTGGTGGGTAGCTTCTTTTTTTGTTACGAATGTTCTTTGGCGATGGTAACCGCTTTCGATCAGGTATGGAAGAGATACATCTACAACCCGCAAGAGTTAACTTGAGACACGGATGAAGTAAGCGCGAGGTACTGACGCGTCGATGGCGAGAGCGGTAAGAAGGCGGTCGGGAGGGGAGCGCGCATTCCGCTCAGGGCTTAAGTTAACTCTTGCGGATAGTAAAAATTGCCTGTCTGCTGAAGTCTTGTAATATTTTTTATTACGTATTATATATTTAAAATTAAACGCGAACGTTAACATTTTCTATTGTAGTCAATTTATGTTTATCAATAAAACCAAAGTCGCGGAAGGCGACACACCTTCCATGATCAAATTGACCGTGTATTAGCAGAAGGTGATTACAGGAGCCTTAAGAACAGACGAGCGTGCATGACAAGAGCTATGAATGTCAAAGAAGCAAGTGAGGTGTGTAAGAATAAGCCTGAATAGCGCTCTGTTGTTCGTGCCTACTCCGCAAGGGACCTGGCGTGAAGTTATGTATGTATGTAATAAAACCAAGAAAACTTCTCTCACACAATCCTTAATAATATCTATTTTCGATCACTCACTTTAGTTATATTATTTTTAAAATGAACTATGAACAACTTTCTTTATAATATCCATTTGTCGTTCTTCTAATTAGCACATAGTTTGGATTATAATCTGGCCATGTTTATTACATTTTTATTGTCTAATTTTAATTATTGTAATCTGTTTTATGCTTAAACACATACATAAATAAGATAATTTGGATGGATGTCTGTTGTTTAATCACGCCAGAATGGACCTGGATGAAATTTGGCACAGAGATATATATAATAATAATAATCGGCAGACAAACACACATATTGTATATTCCCAAATTAAGCAAGTTACGCTTGTGTTATGGGTAATATACAACGGACCACTCTGGGGCCGATCCCAGACATTTCCGAAATTTACTATACCAGGAATCGAACCCGGAGCCTCTGCGTTGCAATGAGGTAGGCCGGCAAAGTCTTAGCCCCCTCAACCACAGAGGCCGTCATACATTATAGTCTGGTATAGCACATTGGCTATTCTTAATCCCGGAAAAAGTACGGTTCCCGTGGAATAATACTAGCGCGGGCGAAGCCATGTAAAACATAAATCTTCATAATATTTATTTTAATTGAATTACCGTAAAGGTTCAAATTAATTACTTTAATTATTTACCTGATAATGAACAATCACAAAAATAATTGTTAAAATTAATTTCACCATTTTTTTTACATAAGTTATGTTAGTACTATGAATATCGTGAAATCAATTGCAAATAATTAAAAACAATTCCGTTACAATTCTTATATTATCATAATGATCGTGTTTTATCAGATTTTGTTGTTACTTTCGTAATGATATTGTCACTATTGTGTAAAATGTGATGAATCGCGATAAAGTTTTATTACCTTACACAATACGTAAGATTTTAAATGCATTTGTTCTTGTTGTTTCAATTTTTCTTTATTATAATAAAAAATATCACTTTTTAGGTTGGCAAAATTAGTTATGTTCCTTGTTCACTTGCGTTATTGTTAATGACAGTGGCGAAATGCGTCTTGTTTATGGCATTAAAAATAACGAAGAATTATTTGCTATATAAGCATATCATATAATTTAGTATATATATTACGGCTAATACCCGAAGTGCGGCTATACCTAGTTCTAGCCGGATAAAACTAGGTGTAGCCGCACTTTGGTTTTTAAACCTAGGTGTAAAAGATTTGTTCACGGCTAACTATAACTATATTTTATTGCATGAACAATAAAATATAGTTCGCGCCACGAAACAATTCCCACAGATGCGACGCTGCAATCGCCATGTTTGATCCTGCCTTATTTGGTAATCCGTAAATCGATGTAAGAATTACCGAATAATAAATACAAAATATTCCCCAATTCATCATGTAAAGTTATTTCCTGTCTACTTTACAAACAAAATAGTGAAGCTGCCACTTTTAGTTCCTTAATTTTCACGGGACTTCCTTCGTGGCGCGGATTGTTCTGTAGTATCTGGCAATGTGTAATGTCATTAACGATGTCGCATCTCAAATAAAGAACTGAACCTTTTTCAAAAGTTTAATTTTTGTTAAATTCGCCACAATTACAGGTAAAGGAATTAAGTTCATAGAGCTATTTCTAATTTATTAATTTTCTGTATTAGGCTTAGTCAATTTATAGTTTTTTGACTGACGCTATTATACTACAGAGCTCTGGTTACTCGGAAAAGTATATTTCATTACTCAGTCCAAACATTCAGTTTTAACCAATACCATACATTACTTTTTAAAGTAAAACTGCACTGGGAAGCTTTGCCATTCAAGTTGGTGCCAATGATAAAATACAACATTATTGAAAACTTTTATTTACAAAATTACAATAGTAGTACAATTCGCTACAATGGCAGGCAAGGGACCTGGTCTATAAAGCCTATTCTGTTGTAAAAGTCGTCGTATAGCTTAGCCGAGTTGTAGGTATTCACCTGACGCCATTCGACGGAGTTTTTACATAACTCGAAACAACAACAACAAGTTTGTGCGACTCGAAAGTCCACATTTGACTACATAATTACAACTCAAAAATAATCAATAAATTTTACACATATTTAAAAACATAAAACTGCACTGTACAACATTTCAATTCCCGCCAAAATCTCTACAAAATAACGGGTTGTGCTAACTCTAGATAATCTATACATACCGGTGCTGCCATGCTCATGCATGGTGCAATTGGTAGATTAACACGACTACAAGACGGTACGGCCTCTATTATAGGGAAATTAGTAACCGTGGGAAGAGTAGGAACATATCCTTTTTTACATGGCATCTCTAAAGGTGGTAACACTGGTGGCAGAATTGATTCATTGCAGCAACACTTTAATAATGAATTACAAATATCCTTGTCTGTTATTATGTTATTTAATACAATGACTGTAGGATTTTGTTGACGCTGTTGGCATACCCGGTTTCTTCTTCGCGGAAGAGGTGAAGCCATCTGAAAAGGAACATTAAAAAATCAATAGTAAATTGACATGGTAAAGCCGCAGGATTCTTGATTACGGTTCTTAAGGCTGGTTCAAAGGATGTGATACCACGCACACGCAGAATATTGGGGTACTCAAGCGAATTCATTTTTTTGACGAGGAGAAAAGCGTGCAGGAACGGAGAAAGTATACAATTTCCTGCGTCCGGAAGGCCTGTCGTAAGAGGCGAAAAAACAACCCACAGCCAGGTGGTAGGGTGTTTGCCCAACTGGATGGCTACCACCCCTGGTCTAAAGTGTGCCGCCATAACAATCTTGAGGTGTATTCCGGCAATAGTGACCAGGTTCCGGATCTTAAGAGAGCAGCAGCGCATTTATAGCACCTTTGGTGTTACAAATGTCCATAGGCGATGGTAATTGCTTTCCATCATGTGGGCCATCTGCCTGTCTGCTGAACTCCTGCAATGAAAAATAAATAAAACCATTTATAGACTTATCACCGTGTGGGGGAGTCGTCGGCCTGTTGCTGGAGTACCCACTAAGCCTCCATGTTCCTATCAGTCGCCTATAGCCAGTGTCATGAGCAATGGTAGGCGCCGGCCAAAATGGCCTCACCCATTAAGTGAACTCATGGCTAACTATGAGTAAATCCTGTTTTGTGAAGTGACTTAGTTTTCTGCTGGCCCAAATCCCTTTACCCCAATCACTTCCGTCTATTCCATTTACCTGTCCCATTGCTCCTGTCTGTCTCCTCTATTCTTCTGTCTCATCCTCTTTATCACCTCATGAAGGCTGCGAAGCGCGTTTGCTTCGCCCCTAGTATGCAAACGCTATAGCCGACGGTAACGACTTTCCATTAATGTCATCTGCCCATGAGCAAGTTTAGCAAACACAGATTAATAACACGGAAGAAGAAAACCAAAGAGTGACAATCACTAAATTAAAGAGTGATTTTTTATATTTGGCGGCAACAAATTAATTTATTTCGTGGACATGGGAATATACAATGTGTGACTTTTGTCTATCAATTAATTAGGTTTAGGTTTAAAGAACTTTATTTCTCATAAGAACATGTAGTTCACTTACAATTAGATTAAGCTAATAATTATTAAGTAATACAGTATAAGTCTTAACACTAATGTGGTCTTATGCAGTCTACAATAGAATTATGTTGTGGTTTATTGTTTTATATTTGTTTTATTAAAAGGTTTTTTAGTTTTATCTTAAATAAGTTAGTATTTTTACATTTTTGTAGGTCATCTGGTAATTTATTAAATAAGTGCACACCTTCAAACATAATGTTTTTTTCCCGTAGTTTGTTCTTGGTACACTTAGCTGAAATTGCTTTTTCTTCCGGATATTATATTTATATGTTTTAGCAGGAAAGGATAGCTTGGAGTGTATGTTATTATTAGTAAAGTAATAAAAAAGAAAACTTACAGAAACAAAAGCGGCCATCACAATGATTATTCTTAAACGCATCGCTTCAAAAACATTAAAAACTCAAAAGCCTTAAAGATTGCACGAAAACCAAATGTTTGTTTAAAAACGACGCATTGATATAAATACCTGTTATTGACCGTAAATACTAACCAATATTACGATATTCGTTATCTATATTTTATTGTTAACCTAATAATTTGTCAATGGTTTGAGTAACTACTTAATTGTTATAAATTAAAAATAAATTACATATATTCAGTGGCATACATAACGTCCCGATTTGGGCGGGACAGTCCCGCTCTCAGGCAGTCTGTCCCGCCGTCCCCGGCGAGGCCGACATAGTCCCGCTGTCCCCAGCGAGGCCGACATAGTCTCGGTTTTGCAAACAGACCGTTTATTTCAGCAGATTTTGCTAAACAAACTTGAAACAATAGTTTTCAAAATGAGCATAATATTTTTTTCTACGCTGGGTGAGGCGTTTCAAGTTTAGTGAACAGCATAATAAAAATTGGTGAAATTTAAGCCTGCATTTTCTCCGTGTACTATTTTGTGTTTAGTGCGTTGATTATTTATTTTGTGTTATTCTATCTTACTTATATAGTAAAATACTTATAAAAAACGATTTTTTTTATTATATAATGCCGCAGATGTCCCGCTTTGACTAAAAACATAAATGGTCACGTTAGGCATACACAATAAGTATATTATTTTTATTGCAAAGCTATCAATTCGGCAGACGGCACATCTATGGAAACTCAACTAATGCGTTTTTAGCCTTTCGGATGCAATAAATGGGATGAGATAGAGGAATAGGTTGAGGATTGGTAAATGGAAGATGAGATACTGGGAGAGGGAGGTGAGCCATCGGAATTCTCATTCATTTTAAGAAACACGACTAGCTCAATGCTAACAGAGTTTTGTATGCACGTTGTACGTCAATATTCTGTTTGTGTGATGTCACGCCTATAGAGTCGGCCAGCAAGCTGTAATCAAAAAAATGATTCCAGCATGGTTCTATCACGTCAAAGACATAATAATTAACAAAACAGTGGTGGTGGCTAAATGAGCCAATAAAAATGTTTATAGTAGTACTTCTCCCTCATTAATTTCTCAACAATCTGAGTGCAAATTCTCGTGGAGGTTTTGCACCGCTTTCATTATGTGATTTGTGGCACTGTTTACTCATTTTTTTGATGATAAAGCTGTCTGGTATAATTTTTTTCGCTTACTAAGGACAAATTAAACAACAATTAAATGAGTACTGTTTGTCAGTGTCAATGTCGATGACTGACAGTTTCTTAGTTTTTGTCGGTTCCCGTATTACACACATCGTACCTGAATATCATTTTTATAAAAATTCTCATTAAAGTTTTAATAGAAAGCCACAATATGGTTGAAGCACAAAAGTATAGAATTGAGCAGGAAATGACCAAAATGGTCAATGATCTAGATAGAAGTCATTTAAGAAAAATGCAAGTATGTTTTAGGTTATGTTATACTTTATTATGCAATTCCTTTGCTGATAAGTAGTTACCGGATTATTTGGCGCTTTATACGACTAATATAGGCTTATATAATGGTTATATTATATCATTAATACGTTCCTACTTGCATACTTACTTAATTTGAAAAACTTTATTAGTCGCCTTCCCGCTTTTTCTACTTCGTTCTTATGAATGTTTTTCATTGAAATATTTGCTCTCAAATCTATATTAAATAGCCCAGAGGACTATATAAACTGAAGAATATCAAACAAGCTAATGGCTTTCTTGATGGAATTGTTTTACTATTGATTATGGATATTTGTAACACCATGAGTGCTACCGATGTGGTACTGGTTTCAAATGATCTTAATGAGACTTTTGTAAAAAGAAACAAAGAGTGTCCTTAAGTACATACAAGGAGTTCTATCCCTCGGAAATAAGTGAAATTTGTGTTCTAATTTTATTAATACATTATATGCAGGTTACCTTTCAAAGTTTACCATTAAATTATGAATAATCATTGAGTAATTTGGCTATAACAGACAAACAGATAAGTATACACAAATCAGTTTGGAGACTTTTAATGTTGTTTTTTTTTAAAGTTCTGGCCCGGGCTAACTAGATATGCCCAAGTTTACCACTTTTATTTATTTTATAACAAAAAGATTTTTTATTTATTTATTTCTTTTATGTTAGTAATAATGTAATATTAACAATAGCAAATTTACTGTGTATTAATTTGTTCATAGGTATATTAGTCATAAGGAAATTAGTAACAGTTTCATGGAGTAGGATTACAGGAACAAAACACTTCTTGGAAAATGTTGGAGGAGACCTATGTGACAAAAGACACATTGAATATATTAACATGAGTATATAAAAATGAAATTTAGATTAAATTTACAATTCAGCAATATAAGCAAATAAATAATTATTAGGCAAAACATCTCAGTTTCAGATAGTTCTACTTAGTAAAGTTCAGTGCTAGACATTGTGTGCCTCACATTCTTATGTCAATGTATTATAAGAGTTAGAAGTATCATATACACATCTGCACACACTACAAATGAAAAATGTCTCTAAGCTAATATTATCTTAAGTTTTCGCAACTTGTATCCCTATTAATATTATATATGCGAAAGTAACTCTGTCTGTCTGTCTGTCTGTTCCGTTTTCACGTAAAAACTACTGGACCAATTTGGCTGAAACTCAGTATATATATATTTTCGATACCGAGGATGAACATGGATACTTTTTATCCCGAAAAATGGGATAGTTTCCGGGATAAAATGATATTTGTCTGTTTGTTTGTTATGCTTTTGCGGAAAAACTACTGGACCGATTTTGCTGAAATTTGGCACGTATGTAAATTAAATACTGAGGATGGACAAGGGATAATTTTCATTTTGGCCTTTTTGGTTATTTTGGCCTTTTTGGTCATTTTGGCCTATTTGGTAATTTTTCCTTTTTGGTCACTTTGGCCTATTTGGTGATTTTGGCCTTTTTGGTCATTTTGACCATTTTGATTATTTTGGCCTTTTTGGTCGTTTTTGCCTATTCCGTCATTGTAGCCATGTCGGTCACTGTGGTCTTTTGGTCATTTAGACCATTTTGGTCAAGTTTTGTAATTTATTTTGTTGACAGATAGACATAGGGGGTAGTATATATAATTAGCGATATAAAATGAAGTGAATCTTCCGTGGGCAAATACATAAAAATATTGTAATATAATATAACCTGTAGCACTTGCTCTTTAAACAAGAGACTCTAGTACATAATAAAACTACATTTTAACAGTTTTAAGTGCAGTAATTTATTTGATTTTGGTCATTCCGACGTTTCTGCCGCTTTTAAGGAAGACAGAGATGACAATTGAAGACATGAGTGGATGAAGGTGATAAGTCGCATAATTCCAATTCTGAGTAAATCGAGATAAAAGTTTTACTTTTATTTGAAACTGAACTGAACTTAACACCTTTTTCAACTTTTTATTTTTTAAATATGCCTTATATCTATGGTCTAAGGTCTGTAGTCATTGGTATCGACTTATAACATTCATCTACGCAAAAAAGAGCAAAAAACCGAATATGCGACATATCACCTTCATCCACTCACGTCTTCAATTGTCAACGAGTATTGTTAACGTTTTATTTAGTCTACCGCCAACTTGTTCAAATACATTACTGTGCTTAAAACTGTTAAAACATAGTTTTTTATGACTCCAAGATATTATATTATAATAATCACAAAATTAGAAGCCTAGTTAGATACTTAGAATGTCTATGACGAAATCCCAAAAATGGTTACATTCTAAGATGTCCTATTTTTAATTTTAGTGTTGCTACACCAAAAGGTCTGTTTCTCATTAATTCAATCCAATTAAGGAAAAATTATATCCAAATTTATATATACACCTAAAATCTGAAATTATTTATGTATTTATACTAATACAATAAATAATGCATATTGTACAGGTATAATAATATAAATTTGAATAAATAAATTGATAAATGCATGTAGTAAGCAAGCAAGCAGAGCGGCTAATTACGTGGGGAACAAATGTCTAGCCATGCCGCCTCCGCCAGGTCCCGGTCGAAGGGGACGGCCCAAGAAATGCTGGCTTGACGTCGTGAAGGATGACATGCGTGCCAATGGTCTCAAAACGGGGGATGCTGAAGACCGCGCGAAGTGGAGTAGAAAAAGCAGGAAAGCGGACCCTGGGCGTCGGAGTGAACGCTCCGAACGCAACCGGGATTTAACGCTCGGATGATGATGATGATGGTGCATGTGGTAAGCAAGACCCCATGTGAGACAAAACTGCCTTCCTTCATATAAATTTTATGGAGTATTTATGGGACACTAAAAGAAATTCACTTAAAATAAATCAAAATATTTTTTAATTGATTTCTCATAATAATCCCTTTAACAACAATTTGGGTTTTCAATCCCTAAAAATGTTGTAATGAGAACTGTCAATTTGGTCTTCTTGTTTTGTGATTATTATAGTGTCATATTTCTGTAGTTTGCAGACTATGAATTATTTGTCAAATGAGCGAGAGAGAGAGAGAGGTAACTCTTTATTACACACCAAAACATACAATTACAAAAACAGACCATATTTACAATATTTTCCAGGCAATACAATAGGTGGCCTTATCACTCAAAGCAATCTCTTCCAGGCAACATAAATCAAAAACAAATTTGATTCAGGCGATGTAGGTGGTGCAGGAAAAAGGCAATGGACACATGAATACTCAAACTAATTTAACAAATAAATACACAAATAGACACATATATACACAGTCATAATTATACATGTATACAATAATATATATTTTTTTATTTATTATTCTCAATGTATTATTTTTAACTGAGATTGCCCGCATAGTATTATAATAATATATTACAAAATATATATGTTATATTATAATGTATTAGACATAGTTATTTATATCAAACTAGCTGTCCCGGAAGATGTTGTCCTGCCCTCAACAAATAAAATTTTGAACCAGATAGCAGCGCCATCTACAGGGTCCATTGAGATGTAAGCTATCCTATCTTTTAAGTTGCATTAAACTGATTTTTATATATATAAGATTAACTAAGAACATGCCTTAAGTTAGGTTACCTGGAAGAGATTGCTATGAGTAATAAGGATTATTGCTAGTTTATTCTAGGAAGCTGTTAAATTTAACTATCTAATAATGGAAAATAAATTGTTTTCAGGGTGACATGCATAGGTGTGCAGCTAAGTGCTGTGATGACCAAGAATCATCAATAGAACGGGTTCACGGATGCATAGAGCACTGCACGGGGCCACTCAATCAAGCAAATAATTATGTACAAGTTAGTGTTGGATACCTTTCGTGTTGTGATTGAAGAGACTTCATTATTTTAACTGTACAGGAACGGAGAAAGAATATAAATTCCTGTGTTGGGCGGCTTTTTTTTATTGCAGGAGTTCAGCAGACAGGCAGGCGGCCCACTTGATGGAAAGCGGTGGACTTTTGCAACACCAAAGGTGCTACAAATATGCTGCT
Organism: Dendrolimus punctatus; assembly: GCA_012273795.1. Lineage (NCBI taxonomy): Eukaryota > Metazoa > Arthropoda > Insecta > Lepidoptera > Lasiocampidae > Dendrolimus > Dendrolimus punctatus. The sequence continues at coordinate 8,485,746 of CM022554.1, read as the reverse complement.
TCTCTCTTAAGGGAGACTGGACCCTGGTCACTAATGCCGGAACACAACTGAAGGTTGTTTTGGCGACATATTTTAGACCAGGGGTGGTAGCCATCCAGTCGGGCAAATGCCCTACCACCTGGCTGTGGGTTGTTTAGTCGCCTCTTACGACAGGCCGCCTGTCATAATAAGCAACAAAACAACCCACAGCCAGGTGGTAGGTTATTTGCTAGTCTGGATGGCTACCGCCCCTGATCCACAGTATGCCACCATATTAAACTTGACTTGTGTTTCGACATTAGTGACCAGGTTCCAGTTAAGAAAGATGCAGCATCTTTGTAGCACCTTTGGTGTTGCAAATGTCCATAGGCGATGGTAACCTTTCCATCAAGTGGGCTGTCTGCCTCTCTGCTGAACTCCTGCAATAAAAAAATAATAAAAACTGTGTTCCAGCCAGGATCGAACCCGCGCCCTACGAGTTTGGGACGTGTTGGCCATTATGCTACCACGACTTTTAGGCCGGCTCCACACGTTGGCCCCAACACTGATACCAATGTTGGTCGTTGGCTTTAATACTAGTTCCTTTCCGTCAGAGCCAATGAGAAGATGTCCGATACCGAAATTAAAATGGCTCTAAGCGCTTTTACAGTACTGAGTGCGTATACTTTTTTTGTTTTTTTATTGCAGGAGATCAGCAGACAGGCAGACGGCCCACTTGATGGACAGCGGTTACCATCGCCTATGGACATTTGCAACACCAAAGGTGCTACGAATGCGCTGCTGCTCTCTTTAGGGACCCTGGAACCTGGTCACTAATGCCGGAACACAATTCAAGGTTGTTATGGCGACATACTCTAGACTAGGGGTGGTAGCCATCCAGTTGGGCAAATGCCCTACCACCTGGCTGTGGGTTGTTTTGTCGCCTCTTACGACAGGCCGCCGGGCCGCAGGAAATTGTATTCTTTCTCCGTTCCTGCACAGATGACGTTATAATTGTTATTGAAAAAAAAAGATAAAGCCACGTCAAAGAAGAACCATCTTCTTTGACGTGGCTTTATCTTTTTTTCACCATCCACCAGGATGACGTACGCACTCGTCGCATGTTGCAACAGAACTGAGCAAATCCCAATATGTGGACGGACCTCGAACGTTGGCACAGATTCCTTTGATAAAATCGACACTCACCGGCCTACGACCAACGGTCGCTCCAACGTTGGGGCCAACACTATTTCCCAGATTCACACGTTGGGCGAGTGGCATTGGGACCAACGTTGGGGCCAACGTGTGGAGCCGGTGTTACAGTTGGTTTACTGCAAACCAAAATGCAACGGGTCGCGGTAGCGGCCGGCGCGTGCCAGAACTAACTTATATACATTTATTAACTGACCACCATGTGCTAGCGATACTACGTTAATTTAAATTAGACAGCACTTATTCGAGGTTCTTAAGTGCATATACATAATTTACCTTCGAGCTGCGCTCAGCAACATTTTTTAAATAATCTTCTGTTTCATAAGCTATCGCTTCCACATTGGAGTTTTTGGCGGGAACTAAAAGGGAATATTGTGCTGTGCAGTTTTATTTTCTAAAAATGTGTATTGTTAAAACTCTAAAATGAAGAATAGTTGTAGGATTCACAAGCGACGATTACGATACGAGCAAGACGTGTACATTCGATAAGCTATATAGTGACGGACTTTGCGCGTGTTACTGAGTCGTGCAGTTTGTACTGGTTGTGTCTAATTATACTTGTACCTGTGTTTACGTGTTTGTACAGTTCTAATATATTCTATAGTACTTTCAATGGCATTTTAATTTGAGTTCCGCACTCGTGACAATATTATGAAAATTTTATTTTCTGCTTTTTAGTTACTCTTGAAGTCCCTTTCTATTTTGTTAGTTTTTTTTGTACTGATAATTTTAAAGCGGCCAGATGTTAGTAATGTATATGTGAATATATTTTTTTCTGTTTTTAGGGTGTAATAAATAATTTCCAAAATAGACTACAGAGATGTGTAATGGACTGCAATGATACGGCGAGAGACAGGCTTGGTCCAGACCCTAAACAAGAAACTGTGAGTAAAAAATGTGTGCGTGTACTAGTGTACACACGTAAGAAGTGAAACTACTTTATGACCTTATTTTTCGAAAAATAATCTACTATATGCAACTTTACAGAAATTGGTTAAATAAAGTTTTCTTGCAAGTAGGGGCAAGAGAACAAGATGGCGCAAAAAAAAGTGACTGTAATTTTTTCCAACGCCGATAAAGAAGTTTCACTTCAAAAAACTATCAACTTATTTATTGCATGTTCAGCAGACAGGCAGACGGCCCACCTGATGGAAAGCTGTTACCTCGCCTATGGGCTACAAATGGGCTGCCACTCTCTATAAGGAGACTGGAGCCTGACCACTAAAGCCGGAACGGGAATCACGTAAAAACTACACGGCCGATTTCGATGCGGTTTTCGCTGCTCGACAGCTAACTGCGATACTTTTTATCTTGAGAACCCCGCCGGTGTTTTTTTGGGGAAGATTTAAAATGCTCACATTAAAAAAAACGAATTTCAATGTGATTTCTTTACTCATCGATAGCAAATTTAATGTTAGTTAGAGATGAGTAGTAGTTTTAGATATGAGTATGGATAGCACTATGAACCCTGAAGGGTTAAAATATTTACATATTGCATGCATTCCAGATAGACAAATGCACGATAGAGTTTGAGAAGTGTGCGATGAAGTGCGTTGACAAACATATGGGGCTTATTCCGAGTATGATGAAGACGATGAAGCAGGTCCTCGCCAGCGGGAAACCACCGCCATCAACCGAATGAGATTTATATGTTAATAATAGTTATTAAAAAAAATAGAATAGCTAAAAAAATATATCAATTCATTTTGCATTTCATTCAATTTCACTCACTCAGGAAGTATTTTCTATTTCGAATATTTCCAGCGAGTTTGGCTGATTAAGATTTTTTCATGTTTATGGCTTGGCAAATAGGCCTTTAAGCCGAAGCAGTTGTAATGTAAGCTACAATCTACGCCACTCAACGGAGTCGTTGTGAAAAAAACTCGAAAGGCCACATTTGACTATACAGTTCACATTACTCACAAAACACATAATTACTACTCAAAAACTATCAATATCCTACAACTATTGTACATTTTACGATAATTTTACACATTTTTAGAAAATAAAACTGCACAGCAGAACATCTTTCAGTTCCCGCCAAAAACTCCCCGGTGTAGTAGTAGGGCCACAAAGACAGGCAAAGGAATCTCAGTCCATACAGCCAACACTGATATAAGTCTCGTATAGTAGGGCAGTTGTGTTGTAGGCTACAATCGACGCCATTCAACGGAGCTCTTGTGAAAAGTGCAGTGCAGTTCACATTTCTCACAAAAAACACAACTATATCCTACAACTGTTGCTCATTTTGAAGTAATTATACACATTTTTAGAAAATAAAATTGCACACCACAATGTCCCCTTGCTGTCTAATAAAGGTCGGTAGATAGTGCTCATGAAGCACTCAGGAAAGCTTATAAAAGATTCAAACTGTCAAATTTAAATCATTCACTGAGTGAGCAAAATTTTTTTCTTTTCATATGTCTTCACCGTTTTGTGAATGTAAATTACAAACCGTGTGAAGCCATAATTTATAAGTAATATTAAATAATAAACCGATTCCAGTGTTATTTTCTCGTAACAGATCAATGTTTCAAAGGTATTTTTATAATGGCGCGTACAGAGCGGCTAAATGTATGATGACGGACGCGTCCCTTTAGTATCTCAAAACGACCCATGTCAGGAGCTGTGTCGAAGTGGGCGTTAACCACAGAGCACTAATTCTCTCTATCTCTTGACATTGAAAAAGGCGCGATTTTCAAATCAACCAATGACATTTGTGTATTTCTTCGTTTATGACATTAACCCCCATAATCCGTTCCACTACAGTTTATGATTGTAAGTCCGCCAGCAAGTGGAACGGGAGAAATCGCGCTGGTGAGCGTGGTCGTTGCGAGTTCCATCTGGAATGTAGTTGCCGTATCCTTGAAAACTAGCTGAATGTTCCTATTACACATTTACATTTAGTTGCTCAACCATTGATTGAATTTTGACTTGTACAGAGCTAATGTCGGAATTGAACAGTCTGTAATATATAGGAATGAACTATGAGTCAAATGAATGTTAGTTGTCATTCATTCGTTCTTTCCTATCTGTAGGCGCTTTTATAAAGAAAAAGGTACAAAAGGTGTTGTTATTGTAAATATTGTTTTATATAGAATTTAGAAATAAATCGTAATTATATTACATTGTTTTGTCTTATTTTTACACCATTTTTTATTGAAAGAAGTCCGATTGGTTGGGGTGCTACCAGAAGAAGTACCATTGATAACTGTGTTAGGGATATCCATTAAAATTCCTGTGTATTCCTTCGCATTATGTCAAGGCTACGGGATGAAGACAATGTTAAAAATAACATCTTATTACCTAAAGTAATAAAACTATTTTATTCCGACGTTTCAGCCACTTTCAGTAGCCGTGATATAGAAGACAAAGATGTCAAGAATCAATGAATAATTTAAAGTTATCGACTATTGTTTAGTCTACCCCAACTAGTTCATTTTAATTATTTAATTTTAGTTTATTAATATCTATAATATAATAAAATTTTAAATAGGCCGTGTCTCTACATTTAAGCTATTAAAAAAAACAACTTGAGTACACTATTCACGTAAAAACTACTGGGCCGAATTCGATGCAGTTTTCTCTGATCGACAGCAAATTTTGAAACTTAAAATTTGCGCTATTTTTATCCCGAGAATCCCGCGGGAATTTTCAGGGATTGATTTAAAATTGCCAGATTAAAAAAATCGAATTCCAATGTGATTTTTCCGCTGACCGATAGCAAATATAATGTAATAAAGTATGTGTTATCAATACCTGGGTATTCTGCGGGAATTTTCCCAGGAGCGGTTGGAAGTTATTCGGATACATAAAAACTTCCTTATTTCATTAGTTTTCACCACATGCTTGCGTTCTTTTTTAATTACTGCGGTACTTTGTTTCTCTGGTAACCCGCGGGAATTTCAAGTCAAGCGTGGACGAATTCGCGACTATGGCCTAGCCTAATAATAAAATCTACGTGAACCCCATAAAAAGGCTGAGAATGACTGATCTATGATACGCATGCTTTTCCAGCCTTCATTTCCCTTACTAGTGACCTCCAGAAAGTGCTGTCAATTTGCTACTTGTTTTGTTAATAAATACTCTTTAATTTAATCAGTACAGTTTTATTTCTTACCAGCTGTCCCGGCAGACGTCGTCCTGCCCGGAAAAGCTTCAATCGGTATGCCGACAGCAGCGCCACCTACCGGGTTCAATTGTGTACCAACTCAGAACCTTCTCTGGTTCATGCATAACAACTTTGCTAAAGATCATCACGTGATCAAATGTATAGTTTACGATTCTATAAAGGACATACAGACAAGAATGGAGAACGAATTTCCTGCGGCCGGGCGGCCTGTCGTAAGAGGCGACATGACAACCCATTGCCAGGTGGTAGGGCATACGCCCGACTGGATGGCTACCATCCCTGGTCTAAAGTATGCCACCATAACATCCTTGAGTTGTGTTCCGGCATAAGTGACCAGGTTCCAGTCTCCCTTAAAAGAGCAGCAGCGCTTTGTAGCACCTTTGGTGTTGCAAATGTCCATAGGCGATGGTAACCGCTTTCCATCAAGTGGGCCGTCTGCCTGTTTGCTGAACTCCTGCAATAAAGAAAAACACAAGATAAAGACAAAATAGCGAATACTATAAACAGAACATAAGCAAGTATATAGTAGTTGAAACTATTTTATCTCTACATGCCTTCTAACACTGATCATATCTATCTAGTGAACTGGTTTTCTTTATAAAATAATATTCAGAAACACTACCAACGGAAGGTAAAATGGCTGATAATAGGATATAGGAACTGGTCATAACGATAAGTTTGATTATCAAAATTATATTTAGGAAATACTTTAATTATGTAAAATTAGTTTTGTGAAATAGATTCCATAGATTAAATTTAACGTAATATTACATGTTATCATTTTAAAGTTACTATAAAATGGAATTATATTCAAAGTTACCTCATAAGTAATTGAACGGAAATAATAAACATGGTTTGCTTGAAAATTGGATTTTTAGTTCTAGCGTGTTTTGTTTTTGTAAGTACATTTTTTTATTACTTCGTCAAAACTGAGCACATTCGAAAACGTCTTAGAAACACAACATAAACTTAGAAAGGAATGCCGGGCCGGTTTTCAGATAGGAGGTATTAAAGGGGGAAAAACCGTGTTAACTTACGTCAAAGTAGCAAGGCTAGTTTTTACATATGTCATATATGATATTGTTATAAAAAAAGATATACAGTTGCCAGACATGTCCTGTGGGCCATTACTTTTGACAGACACTTTAAAAAGGCTTACGTCATTTTAGGAAGGCTTTTTTTTCTAAAATAAGAGTTGCCTGAGTTTCGCATTGTAACATCAGCAGTCTGCCAGTGAAAGTTCCGTCAAAATCGGTCCACCCGTTTCAGAGATAAGCCGGTTCGAATAAACAGACGGACCACATTTTTAACCATTATTTTTTAAATATAATTACCGTATATCATATGCATTTAGTAAAAAGCTGTTATTTTGATATTACAAACAGACACTGAAATTTTATTTATTTTTATAGATGTGGTTTATATCGGGCTTGTATAGTATAGTATAGTATCACGCATTCTACGCATATTCTACGCATTCTTTCACTCTACTATTGGTAGAAAATTACCATTCCTCGTATGGGCTTTATATAAAATTATAAGTAGTAAAGGCAAATCGACAATAAATAAATTTCAGTCCTTCTGACATTAAAGCAAAATTTACACAGTGGCTTCTTTAACTACGAGGAAACCAAGATTATATTGGTCTCTAATTGAAAACAAAACAGACCTAATGTGATAAACAATGTTAGGTATATCCCACCTATTCATTCCTATACTAAAGGCTTCGCCTCCTGGTGCACAACGTCTATAGGCGATAGTAACGGCTATCCATCAGGTGGGTCGTCTTCCTGGTTACCAACTTCGCAATAAAGAAGTGTGATATACCAAGGAACCGGCTATGTATGATATCTGACATTCTTTGTTTACAGATTGACGCCCAAATCATTCCCGTAAGATGTCCAAAGAAATGCGGAAAGGTTAGGAAATTAGTCAATAACGTTCCAGAATGTGCCTTCGGAAAAGTGGAACCCATATACAGCATCATTGGGGAAGTCCCAAAATGCGGTTGTGGCAAAGTCTATGTAGAACCCGCAAAAGATATTTGCAGTTGTAAAGTCCCAAGTATCGACTCACAGATTGTTGGACTTCTTGACTATATCACTGGTGTTGTAGAAACGAAATGCGGATGCCAGGTTACACCTTGCGGGTGCCAGGTTACACCATGTGGATGCCAGGTTATACCCTCCGGATGCCAGCAGAGTGTGAGAATCCCAAATGCTTATGATGTATTGCCAGCAATTGACATACCTCGTGGCACTGTAGTGAAAGTAGCTTACACGACACCCGCCATTGAAGCTTGTGGTAAATGTTCCAAAATTGACTGCAACTGTAGGACTCTGCCTTACGAAGTCATAACCCCTACAGGCTGTGTACAACCAGTTTTAGATGTTCCAAGATATGTCTACAGTCTTCAAGCGCCGTTACTTGATCTGATGCCGCTGGATTGTGGTTGTAGAGTGGGAAATTGCGGTTGTGGTGTCGCGAATAGCGGTTGCGGTTCGGCTAAAGTCGAACCGTGCAGTTGTGGCGTTGTCAATTGCGAATGTGTTGGTCCTTGCATATGTGGAACAGGTTCATGTGGATGCGGGATCCCGAATTGCGGTTGCTTGAATGTATGCGGTTGCGGCATACCTGATTGTAACTGTGTAAGTCCTTGCACATGTGGAGTTACCGCACCAATTTGTGGGTGTGTGGGATGCTGCGATTGTGTGGGATCTTGCGCTTGTGTGGGATCTTGCGGTTGTGTGGGATCTTGCGGTTGTGTGGGGCCTTGTGGGTGCGTAAACACAGAATGCGGTTACCGTAAGCGTTCACGTAAAACTTCAATTCCACCACCATTTCTGTAATTTGTTAATTCTAATTTAATTAATTTATTTTTATTATTTATGTAACATATTGCATAATTTAAGTAACTCAATTTTATGTGTTTGTTTTTATTAATAAATTAATTACCTAATGTTTTAATTATTCTTTTTTTGTAAACTTTAATTCAATATGAGTTCTGATGCTCTACTTGCTCCTCCTCCTATTCCATTTATCTTTTTTTTAAGAGGAAACCCGATTGTGGGCCTTCAGCCGCGCGATGGGGGAAGTCGCTGCCGATACCCACCAAAACCCCTCGGTATTCCGTCCTTAATGTGAGGACCGCGGGTATATGGCCTAGCCTCTCCTCTCGACCCGGCAGGCGGTGGCCCAAGGGCCTTATCCACTGCCGAGGGAACCACTTTTTTTTTCCCGGAGAAGTCATCCTCTAATGGTGTGAGGCGGTCTGTAATTCGCACCACGGGAGGAGAGGTGAGCGCGCGCGGAATTCGTCGCTCCCCCATTCCAGCCCAATCCAAGTATGAAATGTATGGAAACTAGCGCCATCAAGAGGACGAGAGAAATCGAAAATTATAAGTAGTTTCCATTTAGTGCACTTAACTACACTTAAGATGGCACTGTACAATATCGTGGAACAATTACATCGCGCTGACGAAATCTTATGAGCATAAATCAAATCACAAGTGATAGTCATATTGTATTTTATTTTTTACCCCTGGTCTAGAGTATGTCGTCATAATAACCTTGATTTGTGTTCCGGCATTAGTGACCAGATTCCAGTGTCCCTTAAGAGAGCAGCAGCGCATTTGTAGCACTTTTGGTGTTGCAAATGTCCATAGGCGACGGTAGCCGTTTTCCATCAAGTAGGCCGTCTGCCCCGTCTGCTGAACTCCTGCAATAAAAAAAAATGAGTGTCACAAATATTTACGTGAAAGCAATTTGGTGAATAATTTTTTACTCCTGTTTTAAGACGGTATTTGTTGTTAGTTTAAGTTTATTAATCTATAACAAAATAATCATAATTTTATTGTGTATTTTCTCTTTTGTATTGTGTGTTTTCTCTTGAGTAAACTTGGGCTTCCACCAGCTCGGAACTAAAGGTTTTTTTTTAATTTTTATTGCAGGAGTTCAGCAGACAGGCAGGCGGCCCACTTGATGGATAGCGGTTACCATCGCCTATGGACACTTGCAACACCAAAGGTACTACTAATGCGCTGCTGCTCTCTTGAAGGAGACTGGAGCCTGGTCACTAATGCCGGAACACAACTAAGGGTTGTTATGGCGACATACTTTAGAACAGGGGTGGTAGCCATCCAATCGGGCAAATGCCCTACCACCTGGCTGTGGGTTGTTTTGTCGCCTCTTGCGACAGGCCGCCCGGCCGCAGGAATTCTTTCTCCTTTCCTGCACGGATAAAACTGCACGGTGGGCGATTATACTTATTTATGTAATCGAATTACTTTCAATTACTAATATTGATAATCTAATGTTACTAATATTAGTACTACTAATGAAATCGTTGAAAAGTCGAAAGTCGAGCGAGACCTGGTGTTGGTATTAGAACCTTAATATAAAAATACCTACATTTCAATGTCTCAACTTTTTTCAACGATTTGCTTTAAAGTATAATACGGCCGGCGTAACTTGGCAAATGTGAACATAGGCTCTGCGAACTTTAGAGCATGTACACTCGTGTGATGAGTGGGCATACGACTCGTCAGTGAATACAATTGGTCGCACTTCATCCCTGTATTTTTTCATTGCTTTGTACTAGTTGGTCACTGTATTTTCTTCACGAGTTTACATGCGCTAAAGTTCGCAGAGCCTATGTTCACATTCGCCAAGTTACGCCGGCCGTATTATACTAATATTAGATGTAATATCATTCAATACGAATTGTTAAACTATACAACAAATATAGCTCCACTTTAGATATATTTGCCAATTCACTACCCAAGTTTCGCCGGATATTGCATATTATGCTTCCATCTGATACTTTTTAATTATCATTACTAATTTACCTTTTTGCTTATTTTTTTTATAATCCTCATTTACTAGTAAACTAATTTCATGTCTAAATTTATTTGTCCTTATATTTTGTGATTATTTTTTTTTATTTTAATATATTTTATTAACTTTCAACCAAAGCTGTGTTTGTTTGTTATAGGTTACACACTTATATTAGTATTGCACATTTAAATTGTCTCCTACAATGTTATGGTGTAGTAACTGTAAACGAACCAAATAAATAAATACTATTAGTAACATTCCAACTACAGTAAGTCGTTCTTTGTGTCGTCTCGTTTTCAGTGGTGCGAGTGGCTAGCGTATTGTTTTTGATGGAGTTTTATAACCGAAGTTTAAATGTATGTGTATGGAATGTTCTCGAATAATATAATAATAATCTTACAATAACTTATGGAAGTCCCTAACTCCCGAGCTAGGCATGTAGCCTGTGTTTCGGGAATCAGTGCCCTCTCACATTAGTATTTAGTTAAAACACAAACAAATACAGATCGGTAACAGAGTGTTTATATCTAACGAGTAAGCGTGTTGTGTAGATGTACGTGAGCGCGCACATCGTATGTGTGGTGTGTGTGTGTATGTGTGTGTGTGTGTGTTGTGTATGTGTGTAATTATATATGTACGGTACGGTTACTATTAAATAGTCATGGGAAAAATCACTCACCAAAAAGAAAAGAGTCATATATATCTTTTTGATACAAAGATATATATCACTCTTTTATATATTTTTTTAAGATGAGTTATTATTTGTGAGTGATATACTAGCAGAGCCGACACGCGTACTTGTGGCAACGCAAAACAATATAAACAAAAAGTGAAGAGATATAATAAAAGTAATTACATTAAAACAAAATTACACCATAAAACTATAGTGTTACGATTTATTTTGGCTTGCTATTATATTCGGTTTCCTAGTTCACTTAGTACGCATGCGCAGTGCGCGGGCGAATCGTTCTTCCTCATCGCGTGGAACAGGCATGAACTAAAGAGTTAAAGATATAAAGACACATTTTGAACGAAAGTGATATACAGATCTAATCACTCATCGCGTCGGATATATATCTTTTGAGTTAATCACTCAGGAGTTACACACCTCTGCTATTAAGTAAATTAAAACAGTGCTTCGGTGGTAGCGTAGTCAAGGCTAAGTAGCCAGTTTTTAAGTTTAATTTTAATTCGAATACTTACCTATTTACAAAAATAAAAGTCTCACAAATACTCACAACTAGATTAGTAACTACTTATCTGTCATAATCGAATAATCATTTCATTTCATTCATTACTCTCATAATCCCGCTACACACCGCTACTCGGAACCGATCACGGTGGAAAAGTGCAATTGTTGACTGCAATCAGTCACGATCCTCAGCAGTGAGTAGGGTTTCTAACTGTGTGGGTCAGAAATACGAGAGATGGAATAAAAAATCAATTAAAATCAAATATTTTATTTCAAGTTGTATTTTTTTTAAATCATAAAATTCTTTACATGTGTATTTGAAGTTTGTGCACACCTGTATTTCAGATTTCACATGAGTTTCACTCGGTCGATTACGACTTTTCGAAGACAGATCGTTTACTATACTGAAAACATGTTTTTATCCGTGCAGGAACGGAGAAAGAATACAATTTCCTGCGGCCCGGCGGCCTGTCGTAAGAGGCGACAAAACAACCCACAGCCAGTTGGTAGGGCATTTGCCCGACTGGATGGCTACCACCCCTGGTCTAGAGTATGTCGCCATAACAACCTTGTGTTGTGTTCCGGCATTAGTGACCAGGTTCCAGGCTCCGTAAAGAGAGCAGCAGTGCATTCGTAGCACCTTTGGTGTTGCAAATGTCCATAGGCGATGGTAACCGCTGTCCATCAAGTGGGCCGTCTGCCTGTCTGCTGATCTCCTGCAATAAAAAAAATAAAAAAAAATGTTTAGCTACGGCGTTTACGATAGAGAACGACAGTGAATGTAACAAGCTTTTTTATTTATGTACCCGTTTCACCCTTACATTTTTCAAAAATAAAATACCCAGCGCAAGTCTATCCTTTTTGTTTTACTTGCCACAGCTTCGTGAACTGCTCGCAGTAAACAGTAGTCGTCATACAATTTATCCTCATTTCTTGATATAAAAACTTATTGCCTTTTTACGGGAGAATCCCGGAATTCTGGGAGAGTTGGCAACCCTAGCAGTGAGCGAACAAAGAAAACCTATATTTTTTCATTCCAATGCTTAGAAAATATACCATTTTTACAAATGAAATCGAATCGAAACGGAGAGATATTGCAATAATTAGAATTAATCTTGAAAGAAGATAACATTGTAGCCAGCCAGAACTTTATCTGTAAAATATAAGTATTTTGTAATAAAAGATAAGAAGTTGCATTATGTGTTTCTTATATAAGAAAAAGATTTATGCATTGCATTGATTGAAGTTATTAGTTTCATATAGCAAATAGGTAAGATCAATTTGTATATACCTACCTACAAAACTATTTAAATAATTTATGTAAAATCATAAATTATTTAAAGCTGAATACAAAGAAAATATAGAATACTACGAAAACACAGATAAGCAAGATTTCAAGGTAACGTAATGTGATTCTGTTTGTTTTTCAATTAACATATTTTAATGTTCATTTAAAATAAACCTAAAATATGAATTAAATACTTAAAAATAAACTGTTTATGCAAAATAACTTTGCAAACTAAACTAACTTAAAACATAATTAAATACTAAAAATAAACAACAAACTGAATTATGATATAATTCATAGTATATTGAGAAAATGTTTGCGTTGTTTCAATACAAGACCATCTTCATCTTTTTTTGACTTGACTTTATGTTGTTGGTCCGAAGACCTCACTATTTTACCGGGGTTTTCGGGGCGAGCTTGGAGGCAACTTGCTCGAGGGAGCTCCCTAGGGAGTTTTACCTCGGCTGGACTGTTGCCATGAGAGGGGGATCAATCTGATGATGCCCACTATAGGGCGATACAATGAACTAATTGAGAACGGGCGACGGGTAATATAAAGCCCGAGGGGAGGATCTCGGCGCATAAGGATCAGCGGTTCGTGGCGACCTACGCTATCTTACTGCCGTTTTGCAACGTGTTATGGCTGGGAGAGAAGAAACGTCGAAAGAAACTTCCCAGCAACACGCCTAGTTTTTCCTGTGTTGTCTGAGACGCCGCCGTCTGTGTTTGTCTGTCGGTGCATGCCAGCCTGCCGTCCTAACGGCGGGCGGGCTGATCCGGGCCAGCCGTTTTGTAATAACGTCGACCTTGTCTGTGAGGACATTACGCGGTCGCAGCACGAGAGCCTTTCGCCGTGGCGGAACATCTTGTGTACATACATTTTAGCAATAAATGATTCATTCATTGTTGATTTAGTAGAATATGAATTTTCGACACCATCGCAATGGAAATGTATTTTGAATCTCGTACTTCGCAATGCCAAGATATCGAGGGCTTCATAACATAAGCGTTTACGCAAAAAAACATTTGTTGTCGTTAACTAGAAACTATGCATGTTACAATTTAGAAAGCCTTACCAGTATGCAAATTGTAGCTAAAAAGAAGGGTTTTCCTAACAGCCCTCGACAATCAACTAGTTTTGTTTTATTAATAACTAGCTGACCCGGCGAACTTCGTACCGCCATATTTTCTGAATTCCCAAAAGTCTTTGTTTCATGACACAAAAACAAAATCACCAGAATCGGTCCAGGTGATTAGGAGGATTCTAGAACCCGATCTCAGCGCTACCTACCGGTTCTAATTGCGAATCTAAACCATCCGAGAACCCACTTAAACATACATTCATACATTGGTGCACCGCTTCTATTGCTCTTAGCGTGATGGTATATAGCCTATAACCTTCCTCGATATCCAATACATATTTTTTTTAAATCAAATTAGACCAGTAGTTCCTGAGATTAGCGCGTTCAAGCAAACAAACAAAGAAACAAACTTATCAGCTTTATATATTAACAGCGTTATAAGAGACAGAATGCGTTTTTAGATCGATTTCTCAATCATTTTTACAGTATTTATACACACTTTATTGCGGTGAAAAAAATATATGTCAATCTTGATCATATTTCTGACGTAAACTTTGTACTCGGAACGCATTTGCGATAAATTTTCTCGATAGAAAATAATTGCAAAGTAACCTCTAAACGAGTTATTCAATCTTCGTTTTTGTTATTACTGTTAATCTTACATCGATAAAATAAATAACAGTAACATATCATATTATAACAAATACAATTATAGAGTTTTATTCGGTTACTTAACTTAATTTGGAAGTAATTAATTATTTTATTAAAAATGACTGCAAAAATCCCGCCTGCCGGTCCCAATGTATGGAATTTGTTAGATCGCTTTAGAGCGTCGGCTAATACGGACGCGCTGCTCTTCTCCACGACCGCCATTAAAAAATAATTTTAAATAAACGAAGGAGCAATAATAACAAGAATTTTGAAGCGGTCGCGCTATACTTATTTGGCTTATACGGTAGAGGTTTGGTCTAAATCACTAGCTGTGTGGGTTCGAACCCTACTAGTTTCACTTGATCCAGAAGATTTTTTTTATAAGAAAGTTGATAAAATGCTCTTTTTCTCTTCCTAAATAATTTTATAAAATGCCATAAAAATACTTTTCAAAATTTTTGTATTTCATTTCATTTGGACTTTTATGCTATTGACAATAAAATTTTTACCTTATCGGTAACATTAAAATTCTAAAGCGCCATCTATGTTTATCAATAGAAATGACGTAGACACATGGATAGTTAGAAATATGAAGTTTCGTTGTTCAAGTTGAGTGCTCGCTCCATTTTCCTTTTCTAACAATTTTTTTTATTTAGCCCTATTATGTTTTTAACACGCTTTTATTAGCTTCACCTGTATGTATGTATGTATGTTTGTAACCTTCCCTTTTGAGCTCGATTTTGTCCTACTTTTAATGATCAGATTTAATTCAAAGTTTGAACACCTGTCAAAGGTCGATGACAATGCAATAATATGGTACCATGGAGCTGATCTGATGATGGAGTCGGAAGGTGGCCATAAGAACTCCTGTACTAAACAAGATAGACCTGTCGTGTTTGGGCTCGTATGTTTATATCACGAGACAATGCAATAATATGGTACCATGGAGCTGATCTGATGATGGAGTCGGAAGGTGGCCATAGGAACTCCTGTACTAAACAAGATAGACCCGTCGTGTTTGGGCTCGTATGTTTATATCGCGTGACAATGCAATAATATGGTACCATGGAGCTGATCTGATGATGGAGTCGGAAGGTGGCTATAGGAACTCCTTTACTAAACAAGATAAACGCGTCGTGTTTGGGCTTGTTTTACTTGTCTTAGTTAGCACTCTGCTGCTACATGATATGCAGAATCTCAAAAGCTTATATTTAAAAATTTAATTTAAAAAAACATTAACATTTAAAAAATAACAACTAAAAATGAAAAATAAATAATAGTTTAAAAAAAGGCGCTCTTTAAGATTTTAAAGAAGAAAAAGCGCATTGAATACACCCCACGCTTTTTTTAAGACCCCATTCATCAGAAACCAAATTTAGTAAATTTTATTTTCTGTTTTTAGTTGGATTTCTTATGAAAGCGTGTTTTTTTTAAAACTATTATATATATCTATTATTATTTATTTTATAGTTCTTATCTATACAGATAAATAAAAGTGAAGTGCCCGTTTGAAATCTCAAAATAAAATCTAATAAAATCGGACCAGGAGTTTCCGAAAATGCTATTTATAGAATTTTTGTCTGTCTGTCTGTGTGTCTGGATGTTCCGGCTAATCTCTGACACATGGATCGATTTTGACGTAATTTTCATTGGCAGATAGCTGATGTTATAAGAAGTAACTTAGGCTACGTTTTTAGGGTTCCACGAAAAAAAATCCACAAGTATATTTGTCTCACTGTTTGTTATCCTTTTATGGAAAGACTATTGAGCCGATTTGGCTGAAACTGAGTACATATGTTATGTTAATACCGAGGGTGGCCAAGAACTACTTTTTATCCCGAAAAATGAGATTTCCGAGATGAAAATATATTTAGCCGAACGGGTCTAAATGATCAAACGGCTGAATGGCCCAAATGGTCGAATTGACCGAAATTACTGAAATAGCTGAATTGACTGTAAAGGCCGAAATGTGTGAAATGGCTGAAATGGCCCAAATGACCGAAATGGCAGAAATGGGCGAAATGTCCGAAATGTCCGAAATTACCTAAATGGCCGAAATGGCCCAAATTGCCGAAATGACCAAAATGGCCTAAATGACCGAAATGGCTGAAATGGCCCAAATTGGCGAAATGACTGAAATGGCTGAAATGGCCCAAATGGTTGAAATGACTGAAATGGCCCAAATGACCGAAATGACCCAAATGACCGAAATGGCCGAAATGACTAAAATGACTCCATTTGAGCCGAAACAGCTGAATTGACTGAAAAGGCGGAAATGTGTGAAATGGCTGAAATGGCCCAAATGACCGAAATGTCTGGAATGGCCCAAATAACCGCAATGGCTGAAATGGCCCAAATTACCGAAATGGCCGTAATGTGTGAAATGGCCCAAATGACCGAAATGACCAAAATGGCCTAAATGACCGAAATAGCTGAAATGGCCCAAATGGCCGAAATGGCTGAATTGACTGAAGTGGCTGAAATGGCCCTAATGTTTGAAATTACTGAAACTGCCGAAATGGCCGAAAAAGCCAAACTGACTGAAATGACCCAAATGGCTGAAATGGCCCAAATGACCGAAATGACCAAAATGACCCAAATGACCAAAATGGCCCAAATGACCGAAATGGCTGAAATGGCCCAAATTGGCGAAATGACTGAAATGGCTGAAATGGCCCAAATGGTTGAAATGACTGACATGGCCCAAATGATCGAAATGACCCAAATGACCGAAATGGCAGAAATGGGCGAAATGTCCGAAATGTCCGAAATTACCTAAATGGCCGAAATGGCCCAAATTGCCGAAATGACCAAAATGGCCTAAATGACCGAAATGGCTGAAATGGCCCAAATTGGCGAAATGACTGAAATGGCTGAAATGGCCCAAATGGTTGAAATGACTGAAATGGCCCAAATGACCGAAATGACCCAAATGACCGAAATGGCCGAAATGACTAAAATGACTCCATTTGAGCCGAAACAGCTGAATTGACTGAAAAGGCGGAAATGTGTGAAATGGCTGAAATGGCCCAAATGACCGAAATGACCGAAATGGCCCAAATGGCTGAAATGGCCGAAATGGCCCAAATGGCTGAAATGGTTGAAATGACTGAAATGGCCGTAATGACCGAAATGGCCTAGATGGCCAAAATTACTGAAATGACCCAAATGGCTGAAATGACCGAAGTGGCTGAAATAGCCAAAATGGCCGAAATGACCAAAATGACCGAAATTACCAAAATGACCCAAATGACCGAAATGGCCCAAATGGCTGAAATGGCCGAAATGGCCCAAATGGCTGAAATGGTTGAAATGACTGAAATGGCCGTAATGACCGAAATGGCCTAGATGGCCAAAATTACTGAAATGGCCCAAATGGCTGAAATGACCGAAGTGGCTGAAATAGCCAAAATGGCCGAAATGACCAAAATGGCCAAAATAGCCGAAATGGCCGAAATGGCCAAAATGGCCTAAAAGGCCCAAATAGCCGAAATGACCGAAATGGCCTAAATTCCCAAAATGACCCAAATGGCTGAACTGACCGAAATGGCTCAAATGGCTGAAATGACCGAAATGGCTGAAATGCCCGAAATGACCGAAATGGCCTAAATGACTGAAATGGCTCAAATGGCTGAAATGACCGAAATGGCTGAAATAGCCAAAATGGCCGAAATGGCCCAAATTGCTGAATTGACCGAAATGGCCGAAATAACCGTAACGGTCTAAATGGCCAAAATGACAGAAATGGCCCAAATCGCTCAAATGACCGAAATGGCTGAAACGGCTGAAATGGCCCAAATGACCGAAATAGCTGAAATTGCCCAAATCGCCAATATAGCTGAATTGACTGAAATGGCTAAAATGGCCGAAATGGTTCAAATGGCCCCAATGACCGAAATGGCCAAAATGACTGAAATGGCTGAAATGACCGAAATGGCTGAAATGGCCCAAATGGTCGAAATGACGAATATGGCCGAAATGGCCGAAATTGCCCAAATGGCCGAAATGGCTGAAATGGCTGAAATGGCCCAAATGGTTGAAACGACTGAAATGGCTGAAATGGCCGAAATGGCCTAAATTACTGAAATGGCCCAAATGGCTGAAATGACCGAAATGGCCCAAATGCCCTAAATGAACGAAAAGGCTTAAATGGATGAAATGACCGAAATGGCTAAAATGGCTGAAATGACTGAAATGGCTGATATGGCTAATATGGCCCAAATGGTCGAAATGGCTGAAATGGCCCAAATGGCTGAAATGACTGCAATGGCCCAAATGACCGAAATGGCTGAAATGGCCCAAATGGCTGAAATGGCTGGAATGAATGAAATGGCTGTAATAGCTCAAATCGCCGAAATGACCGAAATGGCTGAAATGGCTGAATTGACTGAAATGGTAAATCATAAAAACCTGTTCTCCTTTCTGAGATAGCCTTTATATAAATCTATCCCACTATCCGGGTTGAAAAGTATCCCTTGTCCACTGTCATTATTAAAATTACATATATACCGAATTTTAGCCAAATCAGTGTATTAGTTTTTCTGTAAAAGCATAACAAATAGAGAGACAAATACATTTTTATCCGGGAAACTATCCCATTTTTCGAGATAAAAATCATCATAATATATATTCATCCTCGGCATCAAAAATATATAGTTTATTATTATTATTATAAAGTTTTTTTTTATAAAAATTTTTTAGTATTATTATTATCTGTATATCTTTCAAGACCACGGGCCATAAAAATGGCCCGGACTTTTGGAGGGCTTGCGTGGGGCCACGGGGAGGCCGACACGTAAAGGCCTCTTGACAAATTTAATCTAAATGTGGCGTGACACTGACCGGCGATTATCCCTCTCTACACCATACAATAATGCACCCATGGACAAGCCCCGGCCAGTGTAGGACTATTGTGGGAAATGAGAAGAGAAAGTACCGGGCTATTGGGGTGAACTGTTAGTGGTACTAGGGCTCTGGGAATATGGGCATAATCCCCATCCGGTAGTTTTTCCATAAATGCATAACCAATAAAAAGACAAATATATTTTTATCCCGGAAACTATTCCATTTTTCAGGATAAAAAGCATCCTATGTTCAGTTTCGGCACCGAATCAAATCAAATCAAATTTATTTGTTTAAAACATGGTCAAACAGTTGGTATATATGTCACAATGTACACATGTTTTGCTCCCATAGGAGCATACAAATGTTTCTAATAAATTTAATTAAATTATATAATATTAAATGGATCATAATTATGAAATAAAATACTGATAAATGTCAAACAATAATACTAATAATAATAATAGTAGTAATAATAATAATAACATTCATAAGTCAAGGGAATTATTTATGTACAATTGAGGAATTCGTCCACCGAGTAAAACATTCTATTTAAAAGCCATTCCTTTAGTTGATTTTTAAATTTATTAATCCTGAACTCTTTTATGTGCATTGGAATTTTATTATAGACTTTAATGCACATGTTATAGCAGTTTCTGGTAAAGAGGGTTGTTTTTGGTGCCACATTTAAAACCAGTCGTTCACTATTTCTAGTATTGTTTGGATAGAGGTCTTTAGCCGTCGTAAAAATTGTTAAATTGTTTCTGACAAATAAACATATTTCATAAATATACAAACATGGCAGTGGTAAAATTTGTAGATTTTTAAAATGAGGCTTACAAGAATCATAAAATCGGATACCTACAATAGCTCGGATGCATTTTTTTTGAGCTACAAATGCTCTATTTATGTCTGTAAAATATATATATGTATATATATATAATGAATTTCAGCCAAATCGGTATAGTAGTTTTTCCATGAAAACGGAACAAACAGAGAGACAGTTACTTTCGCATTTTAAATATTAATAGGGATAATAGGGAAGGAATAATATGAAAAAAATTTAATAATGAAATTATTTAATAAAATTTACCTATCTAAAAAGTTGCTGGAAAAATAAAAATACGTACAGCTTGATGAGGATTCGAACCCTGCACTTCCTAGTTACTATTGAGCATGGTAAGCCGTTGGGCTAAAGACGCTTAGGAAGGTGTGACAAAATATCAATACCCATTACGCATACAAACAGTCTATCTCACTTTAGGACAGTTTGTCTCGCTCTCGTGAGCCTTAAAATGAAATAAATTGAATCAAGTCAATCAAGCGGTGCGCGTCGGTATGATCAATTGCAATATTTCGCCACGCTCGAAGTTTTATTTGGCGCTGTTCCATCGAAGTAAATGTTAGCCGTGCGGGGTTGATTTCATGAAATGCCGATTTGAATTAGGCGTACATAGCCTCTTAATATAAAAACTCTCTCACCGACACCACACCCTGTAAAATATCCGCTTCTATAATGTTACGTTGCAGAGAAATTAATTTTACTCTGGTATAAGCTGTTTAAGTAATTAAAGCTTTTTAACTATCCCACGGGAACTCTTTAATTTATCGGGATCAAAAGTCCTATTTGTTGACCAGGTATATAAGCTATCACCTTACAAAATTTCATTTAAATCGGTCCAGTCGTTTCGGAGATTAGCTGGTACAAACAGACAGACAAACAGACAAACAGAGAAACAAAAAAATCGAACTTAGTTCTATTTCACTTCTTACACCCCCCCGACTCGGTTTTTAGCATTTTTTTTTAATTGTACAGAAATTCGACGTCTACAATTTTATTATATGTATAGATTTTGTCTCTTGTACAAAACTGCACTGTTATCTGTAGTACGCCCATTTCTTATGAAGCCCTTGATATCAATAGCATAATTGGGCCCCAGGAATCGAAGCCGGAGCCTCTACGTTTAGTGAGGTAGGCAGGCGGAGTGTCACTTAACCACTGAGGAAATATCAATGTTAATTCCCTGTTGTGGTTTGTTGAGCCGACTTTGTAGAAAAATAAATAAAAACATAAGTGCGTGTTGGACAGTGCGCATTGAGAGCTTAGAGCTTATTAATGCCCACAGCCTGTATATGAAATACTAACTTCTACCCGCGACTTCGTCCGCCTGAAATAATTACTTTGGGCTAACGTTATTTTTAACGACTTTATTTATGTAGAAGGTGAAACGCACGCAGCGGAAGCTCTCAAAAGGGAAAAAAACCCAGATTTTGAAACATGTTTAATTGGTCCTCCGCTCCTATTGGTCTTAGTGTGATTATATGCCTATAGCCGTCCTCGATTAAAAATCTATCCAACACTGAAAGTATATTTCAAATCAGACTAATAGTTCCTGAGATTAGTGCGTTCAAGCAAACAAACAAATAAACTCTTCAGCTTTATATAGTACTAGCGACCCTGGCAGACATTGTCCTGTTCTCAAAAAATAAAAATCTAGGACCCGATCCAAATGCAACCTACCGGTTCTAATTGCGTATCTAAACCATCCGGGAACCCTCTCAAACACACAAAAACAAAATCGGTCCAGATTAGGAGGATTCTACAACCCGATCTCAGCGCCACCTACCGGTTCCAACGGGATAAGAAGTATCCTCGTCTCTTGGTTCGAAGCTACATCCCCACCAATTTTCAGCCAAATCGGTACAGCCGTTCTTGAGTTATAAATAGCTTAACTAACGCGACTTTCTTATATAAACTTATATATATTATAAGATAAATAAATAAAATTCTACAATACTTTTTTACAGATAAAAATGATGAATATATTGACAATATTATTGATATCAATATTGTTATTAACAAAACTCAATCCGGTACAATGTCAGAAACAAGTCATACCCAGAAACATTATAGCGTCAGTGCTGCAAGATGTTCTTTCACCAGCGAACACAGAGAATGCAATTCAGATGATCAAAATGGCGGCTGCTACCACAAACAGAAGATTAACAAGTCCAGAATTAAATATACCAGTTCAAAACATCGTCCAGAGATGCAGTGATATACCACCTCGAATTGTGACAAGTGAAATGCAAGTGCCAGTCCGCATGGCAAATGAAATGCAAATGCCAGTCCGAATGGCAAATGAAATGCAAATGCCAGTCAGAATGGCAAATGAAATACAAGTGCCAATCCGTGTACCAAATGAAATAACGCCAAATATTATTCTTCAACCACCAGTAAGAACAGTAATGCCAAACGAATTGATACTACAAGATCGTTTAAATGACATGCGAAGAATAGTGGGAAATGAAATAGGGATGCCAGTGCAAAAAATGTACATGCCAGAGAAACAAATGTTGCCAGTTATTGATTCGTACACGAGAAACATGCAACAGATGCCAATGATAAATTATATGCCAGAGGATGTGTTGCCACGTATGCCAGTTGGCATGGCAAATCCCTTTCTGCCTGCAGCCTCCCCAATATCTGCGTTTACGCCGTCAACTTTAGGCTCTTTACCTCTTCCTACCCAAGCAAGAAGTCATTTCTTGAGGAAAATACCTATTCCGCCGCCTACTTTATAATTCAAATGTAGTAATGATATTGTTACGAGCTGCAGGACTCGAATTAAAATGGCGTTGGAATTGCTATAGAGTTTATTAGAATTATACAAACACGTATTACACAGGTACAAATATAACTGAACACAATCAGTCCAAACGTAATGCACAATTCAATAACACGCCCAAAGTACTTCACTAAATAGATTACCGAATGTACACACGTCTTGCTTCGCTCGTGGTTATCGCTTGACTGCCTCATGTCTCAATTGGGACATTGCTTTATACTGTACAAATGCAATATACACGCAATAATACAAAATGAACAAACAATAAACAAAACAATATAATTCAGTTCTGAATTTTTAGAATCACACCTGGCTAGTGATTACCACAAAAGATTACCAAACACAATGGACTGTTTTTCTATTCAGAAATTTTAAATGCCGAAAAGGTAATAAAATGTCTACAGGTGTGAATTTGTCTTTTGTCAGCGTTCAGGTCGTAACAATATTTATTTAAATAGGCTATAAGTGCCTTTATTTATAGTGACAGTATTTATTTATGTAATAGGTAAACTAATATAATTAATTAAAATTATCTTTATTTGTGTTTTCTTTTTTTTATTGCTGAAGTCGGCAGGTAGACTAAAGACCAGATGGAAAGTGGTTATCGTTGCCTTCAATCAATGTACTTTATGAAACACCAAAAGTGCTGCCGGTCTCGAATGGATTATTATCATTGGATGACCTCTGATGCCGGAACATAGTCTTGTTTATGTCTGCATGCTCTAGATCAGAGATTCCCAAGACAATTTTGGGCAAGAGACTCTTATTTCAAAATGAACTGATATCTCAGATCCCGGCAATCAACCAATTTTTTATTATTACTACATAAGTCGTATAGCGTAATGGCTAGCGTACGCGCCTTAAGCTCAAAGGACGCGGGTTCGATCCTGGCCGGAACGCGTGCACTACTTAGTCAGTTTTCTGATCTAAGTGTTACAACCACGTGCTAATAACGGTGAAGAAAAACATCGTGATGCAACCTACACATCGAGATAACCGATGTGTCAAACAAGCCAAGCCGCCTTGGACAAGCGTGGCGGGCATACTGTCCATTCCCCTATAATGGGAGGCTCGAGCCCAGCAGTGGGACATTTATGGGCTGATATATATGTACATAAGTTCGAAAAAAAAAATAGATAGCACAAACTGCGGCAAAAAAGCTGGGCATACTCTCGAAGGTGAGACGGTACTTCACATCTGAACAGTTCCTAGTGTTGTCCAAACATAGGTACGAGCATTTATGGAGTACTGCTGGGACCTTTGGGATGGCTCAGCCAAATATCAACTCGAGGCACTAGAGTCGATTGAGCGGAGAGCCAGGAGGCTGGTGGGCAACGACCAGCTTTTCTATGACAAAACGCAAAGTCTCGAACATCGACGTAGGTTTGCCAGCTTATCGGTCTTCTATCGGATTCACTTTGGAAAATGTGCAGCTGAGCTCTTCGATCTGATCCCTCCATCTCCCTTCCATCATCGGACAACCCGACGCACCGGCATGTGACGTCGATATATGGTGGATATTCCACCTATAAGAACGAAGCGTTTCGAATTCAGCTTCATCATACGCACCGCAAAAGAATGGAACTCATTGCCGGAGTCTGTCTTTCCCGTTACTTATAACCTGGGTGTCTTCAAGTCCCGTGTGAATAGGTACCTTCTAGGTAAGCGTGTTACATCGTAGACCACATCTTTGCTCCACATAGGGCAAGATGCGAACCTATACTACAATAAAAAAAAAATTAAAAAAAGATAGGCATGTTTGCTGAAGAGGTTCTTGCGCCGCTTCTTCTTTTCAAGCCCCAACATGTGATAAACTAAATAAGACTAATAGAGTAAATAATAACCATACAGTAAATAACCATAAACAAAATTAAAATGAACAATTTAGCGGTAGGTTAAATACACCTTTTATAACACTACAACAGTCATTGACACTTGACATCTTTGTCTTTCGTGATCACGTCTACTGAAAAGTGGCCGAAAAGTCAGAATAATAAAATAAATTACCGCGCTTAAAACCGTTGAATAGTTTTATTATGTATCCCATTCGCGATAACTTATTGAAAGATGTAATAACAAGAGTTGAAAAAGGAATGTTACGGTAGAGAAAATAGGTGCAAGTAGAATCACAAAACTAAGGTATGAGAAATCAAATTATTTATTTAGGTTTATGGCTTGGCAGCTAGGCCTTTAAACCAGATCTTAGTTTACAATAAAGTTTCTTCATTTTCTTAAGCCTATATGTAGCACAGCTGATCTGTAGGTAATCAGCTAGTGCCATTCGTCGGACAACTCAGAAGGCCACATTTGACTATACAGTTCCCATTTCTCACAAAACACATAATTACTACTCAAAAACTATCAATATCCAACAATTATTGTTCATTTTAGAGTAATTTTAAACATTTTTAGAAAATTAAACTGCACAGCACATCATTTCCTTTCAGTTCCCGCCAAATACTCCTAATGTATGAGAGGACTGTTAATGTTGCCAGTAAGAAATGTAAGTACACACCATGATCAAACAGCAGAAGTGTTAAAGAAAGATCAAGTAAAAGGACCTCAGATAAACGTGCATGTATAGAGCGAAGGTGAAGCGAAAGTTGTTTCTTAGATTCGCCGCAAGTCGATTGAATAAATGAATGAAAACTATTTATTGTATATATAATCTTAAATCTAGACAATTGATATGGATACATTTGCATTCCGCGATCTCTTCCAGACAACCCAGTGTCTAAGGAGATTTTAAAGAAAATTACAATGATCAATTTTTTGTGGTATACTAAACTAAAATAAAATATAAATAAACTATTATACATACATACATACATAACATTACGCCAGGTCCCTTGCGGGGTAGGCACGAACAACAGAGTGCCATACAGGCTTATTCTTACACACCTCACTTGCTTCTTTGACATTCATAGCTCATAAACTATTATATATTCATATATAACTAGCTGAACCCGGCAGAAGTTGTCCTGCCTTTAAAAAATAAAAATCTAGAACCCGATTACGGCGTCATCTACCGGGACCAAATGTTAAACTAAACTATTCTCAAATTCACTTTTTTTTTTTTTTTTTTTCTCAGGGGGAAATCCTCATGGACTACGAGTCGGACTTCAACCGACTAAAACCCTTCCTGACGCCTTATTTATCTGCGTCCCTGCCGTTAGCCTATCGCAGATAAACATTTGTCTTTTTCTATTTCTCATCTTCTTCTTTTTGTCTTATTATTTTATTGATATATTTGTCGATTGACCTCCATTCATTTTTTCCTTTTAGCATAGTCTCCACAAGATTATCCGCGTTAATGCCTCCCACTTCATTCTCTAGTTCGAGCCTTTCAATGGACCATCTTTGACACGAAAAAAGAGTATGTTGTGCATCATCTACTTCATTAGGACAATAAACACATTGACTATTGTTCCTTTTTCCTATTCTGGCTAGGTATGTCATGAATACACCGTGCCCCGTAAGACACTGTGTCAGGCGGTAGTTGACTTGCCCATGTGACCGGTTTACCCATTTATCCAGGTTTTTAATTAGAGTGTATGTCCAGCGTCCATTTTTGGAGTTATCCCATTCGGACTGCCATGTATCTATAGTTCGTTTTCGCGCGTCTTTCCTGATTTCCGGTGCTTTAACTCCCATTAGGTCACTCCTTTCTCGTACTAACAAGTTGATGGGTATAAGATTAGCCAGCACAAGAGCTGCTTCGGTTGAAACCGTCCTGTATGCAGAGCACACTCTTAACGCCACTATTCTTTGCGTTTTTAAAGCCTTCTTTTTATGCGTTTCTTTAGACATAGCTGGTTTCCATATGGGGGCAGCATATAAGATAATTGACTGTATGGTCATTGCCAGCATTATCCGTTTTTGGGCACTAGGTCCTTTCGTATTTGGCAGTACAGCTTTTAGAGCAGTCATTGTTTTTTGGGCTTTGTTACATACCTTGTCTACATGTTTACCATAATTAAGGTTCACATCCAATGTTACACCGAGATATACAACGCTCGCTGAAGGTTCAACTGTTATGTCACCACAAATGAATTTTATATTGGGATTGCGCTTTCTGTTAAAAACGATCGCTACTGTTTTTTCGGGAGCTAGTTCCAGACTGTGCTGCTGCATCCAGATGTTAATTCCGTGAAGTGTTTCATTGGCTTTCACAGTAAGGTCATGACTATCTTTGGCTGTGACTGATATGGCTAGATCATCCGCATAACAAATTAATTGCACTTCTCCTGGAGTCTCAATTGCCATTATATCGTCGTAAAGAATATTCCATAGAGTTGGTCCCAATACAGAACCTTGGGGAACCCCACCTCCAATGTCTAGTTTCTTGTTTTTCGCCAACAATATACATCTATTGTTAAAATGATCAATTATCACATTTAGCAGGTGACTGTTGATATTTTTACCCCTTAGTTTTGAAACTATGATAGACCAGCACGCTGTATTAAAAGCATTTCGGACATCTACTAATATGAGAGCATTCCATAAATTATTGCTTTTTGCCTCTTTTGCTATTTCTACTACTTTTGCTATAGCATCTACTGTTGTTTTGCCTTTTCTAAAGCCGTATTGGTTTGCATGTAAACTTCCTTTTGTAGAAATTTCTTTGTTAAGATGTTCGTTTATCAAGCGTTCATATACTTTTGCAATGACATTTATGAGGCAAATTGGTCTATATTTTGTTTCTTCATTTGGAATTTTCTTGGGTTTATCGATAAGGACTAACTTCGCATTCTTCCATGTTTCTGGAAAGGCACCAGTTTTAATAAGTCCATTAAACAGTTTTTGAAAATAGGTCACGTTCTTGTTTATGGCTGCTTTTATGACTTCAGGTGGGAGAGAATCTGGGCCTGGAGCTTTATTGGCTTTAATGCTTTGTGCCGCTAATAGTATTTCTTCTTCGGTAAAGTTTATTTCATCTTCAACAGTATTCGCAATATTTTTTTCTAAATGCTCATCTTTGTCATGTATAAAGAGTTCCTTAGCTATTCGAAATTTTTCATCGGAGGTAAGACATACACTCGGGTTAGGTAGTTGCAGTTGACTTTTAACTATTTTATACGCGTCACCAAAGATATCATTTTCTAGTTTACTCCGTAATTCATCCCAAGTCCGTCTTTTAGATTTACCTATTGATTTTTTAAGGTCCTTCTTACTTGCTTTGTAGTTTTCCTTTAGATTTCCTCGTTTATTATCCTCTCTACATCTTTGGAATATTCTTCTTTTCTTTCTAACTTCTTTAATTTTTTGTTGTATATCTTCTGTCCACCAGTAGGGTAAGTTATAATTTTCGTCGCACCTTACTTTGGGCGTGCTTCCTTTGTAAGCTTTGGAAAGGCTTTGTTCACATGCATTTATATTTATTTCTTTATTTTCTGTGTATCTTTTGAAGATTTTATCGAAGTCAGTCATATTTGTTTTGCCATATTTGTATAGTCTTTTTTTCAGTCCTTGTTTGATAGGTACCTTTGTCAGAATGGGGTTATGGTCACTTAATGCTATTTCGTCATCTAAAACAGCCCACTGTGGATTTTCTGTTATTAGGTTTTCTTTAGCTAACGTTATATCTATAAAGTATACACCATTTGGTCGTACGCAGGTTGGTTTTTTACCGTCATTGAGTATGACGAGATCCAACGAATGTATCCATTCAAAAAGTTCAGTACCTTTTCTGTTTACGTTTACACCTCCCCAGGCTGGATGTTTGGCGTTTAAGTCTCCTGTTATAAGCAGTTTGGTTTTTCGATTCATTGCGTCTTTTACATCTTGATATAAAGTATCTAAGTGGCTCATAAAATCATCCAATGTGCATTTATTAGGGCTTAAATATATACTGTACAGTGCTAAATCATCAGTTTCTATGCATACATAACTACTACCTAAACGGTATGTTCTCACTGAATGTATTTTGCTGAAATTGATGATCATGGCGTCATTTGTTACACTCACGTAATTGTGTTTAGACTTATTTTTGCTTTTCGCAATATTAGGCTCGGTGAGGACAATGAAATCGCACTGTTTTTGTGCAGCGATTGCTGAAGCCATATCATGAGCATTTACACTCCGATTCGCATTTAGCTGAAGGACCGCGAATGTGATGATGGTTTAAGGGGTCTATTTCGACTATCACGAGCAGCCTTCAATGCCTTTTGGAAAATATTACACCTTGAACTCCCAGCGATGTGATTTTTTGAGTCACAAAGAGGGCAATAAGCTTCATTTCGACAGCTGCTGGCTTTATGGCCTTCATTCGCACATTTTGAGCATTTCCCACTTCTATCTTCTCCGTGGCAATTTGAGGCTTTATGGTTATACGACCAGCAGCGGTAGCATTTTAGAACTTCTATTCGCTCCTGAATCGGGCATATATTTAATCCTATTCGCACTTCGCCCTGTTGAATGATTTTATCAGCGTCTTCCCTTTGCATAATAACTGTAGCAATTTGATCACCAAACTTCGTGGGTCTCAGAGATTTTACTTGTAGGTAATCTTCTTGTGTTATTAGTTGTAGACGTTTTAAAGATTCTTTAATTTCAATCTCATCTGTTGCACAGTCAATATCTTTAATATGTAATACTTTAGTGTTAATCCCGCCAATTTTTCTAACTTTTTTATTTTCCAACACTTTCTGTATTATTTTGGAGACTTCTTCTACATTTTTATTTACGCGTACTAGAGTCTGTCCCTTGCTCGTCTTCTTTACTCCTCTTATATGTTCCAAGACATCTTTCCCCTTAAAGTTCTCCTTTAATATTTTAACAGTCTCGGCATATGTATTTGATTCACCTTCTATAATTATGACTTCGTCATCTCTCTTGCGGGTATTGGTTTGCTTTGTTTTATGGCCTTCTTTTTTTATTCTCAGGTAAATGTTTTTGTCTGAATCACGGAATATTATCTCTAGCATCCTTCTCATCATTTCTGTTTCAATGCCCTGTGGTTTAATTATTGTTATATCTTTTTGTTCAGGATTATTACATATTTCACTAATTTCGCGACATGTTCCGTATATATCTCTTTGGAAATGTTCATCACGTTTTGAGATATCTAAAAAAAATGCAGTGATGGAGCAAGTCTTTGTATTGGTGGTATCATTTCCCTTTTTAAAGGTGATAGTTTGTTCTAATTTACTATAACTGCTCCCTTCACATTCTATTCGCTCACTTTCAAGAAGCTCCGGATATTTATTAACTACTCGTTTGCTTAGCCTGGATTGTGTTTCGGTAGTGTTATCACAGAAATAAACGACGTCACCTTTTATATTTTTAAAAATATCTCCATGATCGAGTTTAACTCTTTGGAAACTATCAGTTGTCCATTCCAAGCGTGCTATTTTCGTGAAGTCATCGTAATTATTTACTGTCTCATCATATATATGTATGCTTTTATTATCTGTATTAACTCCTTCATGTGCTACTTGCAACTCTTCTATCTTCTGTTCAAGTTTATTGTAGCGTTCTTCTTGTGTTTTCTTATACTCATCAATCTCCTTCCTTAGTTTAAATATTTCATTTTTGTATGCGGTTGCAGCCTGTCTCGCTAAACTGTTTAATTCTGTTGCATATTTTTTTACTTCTTTTCGTACATTCTTATTCTCGTGGGTAAACTTCGTAAAGTCTTGCAGTCTTGTCTGTAAGCTATTAAGTTCTTTGCAAGAGACACTAGTTGTCAGGGACAATTTCGGACTACTAAGTTTAAGCCGCTTCTTTGGGCGTTTTTGCTCTGTGTCCTTTGGCGTTATTATGCAATTTGCCAATTCTATAAAACTGTTTTCCTCTCTTGTATCACTTCCAAGGGTCTTTTCTGGTGGAGTTCTCACTATAGAGTCCCTGCTTTTAAAGGGATCTATAATTTGGTCCCACTCAAGATTTGTCTTCTGGGTCTGGAATTCATTTTCTTCGCTCCAGCGAAAACTAACATTATTGCTGCTGCCAGACATATTTACTGCATCAGGGGCCTGGTTGCCCACCCCTGTGTAGTCTTCGGTAACAGATTTCCCACTTACAGGCCCGGGTACCTGCAAGCGCCGGGGGTCGACCGGATCGCACGACATCGCTTTATCCATATTATCCATATTCATTTTTTACTAAGGTGGGATGGTAATTACAGTGCTTACCCAAGGAACTGCATCCACGCTTTCAGAAGTAATTTAATCCCTCAGGGTGTGTGGTGACCGTGGTTTGGGTTATGCCGCCCATTTTTCGGCTGTGCATATATAAAGTTTTTTTTTTTTTTGTATTTTTTTAAGGATATACTATATATACTATATTCGTTGTTGTTGTTTTTTTTATTTATTTATATATATATATATATATATACAATACTTACATATACATATTTAAACACACACATATATATATCTATAGAGGAGAGGAGGGGAAAGAAAGGGAGGAGAAGTGAAAGAGGTATAAAGGATAGGTATAGATGAGGGAGAGCAAGGGAGGGAAGGAAGATACTGCTGATTCGGGGAAATAGGGGTAGAGTCCGCAGTATCAAGAGCCAGGGGTCCTTACCTGTGTGATGTTCGACAGTTACCGGACAGGCAGTTGAAGAGTCACACAGGTAGCCCTACCACCTGGCTGTGGGTGGTTTTGTCGCCTCTTACGACAGGCCGCCCGGCCGCAGGAAATTGTATTCTTTCTCCGTTCCTGCACGGATGATGATTCTCAAATTCACTTGAACTAACAAAAAAATTCACTAAAATCAGACCCAGCCTTTAGGACGAGTATCGCGGCGCCGCCTACTGGGTCCAACCATTTATTTGAACCATTCCGGGACAAACTTCAACACATACAACAACAAAAAGAACACCTAAATTCTGGTACCCGATTGCAGCGCCATCTACATGGTTCAAATTAAAATCGAAATCATTCCAGTAGAAAATTATGAAAATACTAATATCGCTTTTAAAAAATAGGGGTAGATCGTAGAGGGTTGAAAAGTTAGGGTTTTATGTATTTTTTAATGCTGTAACAAAAAAAATCTACAAATTAAAAAAAACAATATTTAGGGGTGGACTACCCTTAACATTTAGAGGGATGAAAAATAGATGTTGTCCGATTCTCAGACCTACCCAATATGCACACAAATTTTCATGAGAATTAATTAATTAATTAATACGGGTACTGTACGAACAATTTATAATTATTAATACGGGTACTGAAAATGTTCTTAAGGCTCTGTTCAATGTTCTAAAGGCTCGGCCAAAAAAATAAATCTAACCTAACTTAATTAAAGATTGGAAATAAGTTTTTTACGAAGTTCTTCCAATTCATACAAGAGCAGTACGCAAATACTCGCGTATACTTTGTAGTAACATATAAGCAGATCTTGTTCCGTAATGTACAGCGCCAGTACACATAGGGACTAATCGTGTATGTGTCGGAAAATTATTTTTGGGTGGTTATAAAAAAAATAACCACGAACTAACCTATATTAAAAATGTTCCAATTTGTTCATAATAAATAAATGTGCCGTGTATCTATACCCCACCCTCATTTTAGAATTTATTTATTTATTTTTATTTTCATGTTTTCAATAATTCTTTAAAACATGTCATTAAAAAAAAACCTAACCTAACCTAATTAAAAAACAAACTAATCATCCAATTTATTCTTAATTTTAGAAAAAATAATTGAATGACTGTACGAATAAATATAATTTATCCGTCCAGTACCCGTACAAATAGTCACATCGTTAAAAATTCGAGGGCGGGTTATATATTTATATGGTGCAGGCGCGGTATATTTTAAGTTATTTTATGATATTTTATTTATTTACAATGCGGAGCGATATATTTATTTTAATGATATAACAATGAATGATTTAAGTGACGTGCGAAAGGGGAACGCGCCGTCACATTTTAACAGCGTTATAAGAGACAGAATGCGTTTTTAGATCGATTTCTCAACAGTGTTTACAGTAGTTATACACACTTTATTGCGGTGAAAAAAATATATGTCAATCTTGATCATATTTCTGACGTAAATATTGTACTCGGAACGCATTTGCGATAAATTTTCTCGATAGAAAATAATTGCAAAGTAACCTCTAAACGAGTTATTCAATCTTCGTTATTGTTATTACTGTTAATCGTACATCGCTAAAATAAATAACAGTAACATATCATATTATAACAAATACAATTATAGAGTTTTATTCGGTTACTTAACTTAATTTGGAAGTAATTAATTATTTTATTAAAAATGACTGCAAAAATCCCGCCTGCCGGTCCTAATGTATGGAATTTGTTAGATCGCTTTAGAGCGTCGGCTAATACGGACGCGCTGCTCTTCTCCACGACCGCCATTGAAAAATAATTTTAAATAAACGAAGGAGCAATAATAACAAGAATTTTGAAACGGTCGCGCTATACTTATTTGGCTTCTACGGTAGAGGTCTGGTCTAAATCACTAGCTGTGTGGGTTCGAACCCTACTAGTTTCACTTGATCCAGAAGATTGTTTTTTATAAGAAAGTTGATAAAATGCTCTTTTTCTCTTCCTAAATAATTTTATAAAATGCCATAAAAATACTTTTCAAAATTTTTATATTTCATTTCATTTGGACTTTTATGCTATTGACAATAAAATTTTTACCTTACCGGTAACATTAAAATTCTAAAGCGCCATCTATGTTTCTCAATAGAAATGACGTAGACACATGGATAGTTAGAAATATGAAGTTTCGTTGTTCAAGTTGAGTGCTCGCTCCATTTTCCTTTTCTAACAATTTTTTTTATTTAGCCCTATTATGTTTTTAACACGCTTTTATTAGCTTCACCTGTATGTATGTTTGTAACCTTCCCCTTTGAGCTCGATTTTGTCCTACTTTTAACGATCAGATTTAATTCAAAGTTTGAACACCTGTCAAAGGTCGATGACAATGCAATAATATGGTACCATGGAGCTGATCTGATGATGGAGTCGGAAGGTGGCTATAAGAACTCCTGTACTAAACAAGATAAACGCGTCGTGTTTAGGTTCGTATGTTTATATCGCGTGCCAATGCAATAATATGGTACCATGGAGCTGATCTGATGATGGAGTCGGAAGGTGGCCATAGGAACTCCTGTACTAAACAAGATAGACCCGTCGTGTTTGGGCTCGTATGTTTATATCGCGTGCCAATGCAATAATATGGTACCATGGAGCTGATCTGATGATGGAGTCGGAAGGTGGCCATAGGAACTCCTGTACTAAACAAGATAGACCCGTCGTGTTTGGGCTCGTATGTTTATATCGCGTGACAATGCAATAATATGGTATCATGAAGCTGATCTGATGATGGACTCGGAAGGTGGCTATAGGAACTCCTTTACTAAACAAGATAGACCCGTCGTGTTTGGGCTCGTATGTTTATATCGCGTGCCAATGCAATAATATGGTACCATGGAGCTGATCTGATGATGGAGTCGGAAGGTGGCCATAGGAACTCCTGTACTAAACAAGATAGACCCGTCGTGTTTGGGCTCGTATGTTTATATCGCGTGACAATGCAATAATATGGTATCATGGAGCTGATCTGATGATGGACTCGGAAGGTGGCTATAGGAACTCCTTTACTAAACAAGATAAACGCGTCGTGTTTGGGCTTGTTTTACTTGTCTTAGTTAGCACTCTGCTGCTACATGATATGCAGAATCTCAAAAGCTTATATTTAAAATTTAATTTAAAAAAACATTAACATTTAAAAAATAACAACTAAAAATGAAAAATAAATAATAGTTTAAAAAAAGGCGCTCTTTAAGATTTTAAAGAAGAAGAAAAAGCGCATTGAATACACCCCACGCTTTTTTTAAGACCCCATTCATCAGAAACCAAATTTATTAAATTTTATTTTCTGTTTTTTAGTTGGATTTTTTATGAAAGCGTGTTTTTTTTTTAAACTATTATATATATCTATTATTATTTATTTTATAGTTCTTATCTATACAGATAAATAAAAGTGAAGTGCCTGTTTGAAATCTCAAAATAAAGTCTAATATAATCGGTCCAGGAGTTTCCGAAAATGCTATTTATAGAATTTTTGTCTGTCTGTCTGTGTGTCTGGATGTTCCGGCTAATCTCTGACACAGCTGGATCGATTTTGACGTAATTTTCATTGGCAGATAGCTGATGTTATAAGAAGTAACTTAGGCTACGTTTTTAGGGTTCCACGAAAAAAAATCCACAAGTATATTTGTCTCACTGTTTGTTATCCTTTTATGGAAAGACTATTGAACCGATTTGGCTGAAACTGAGTACATATGTTATGTTAATACCGAGGGTGGCCAAGAACTACTTTTTATCCCGAAAAATGAGATTTCCGAGATGAAAATATATTTAGCCGAACGGGTCTAAATGATCAAACGGCTGAATGGACCAAATGGTCGAATTGACCGAAATTACTGAAATGGCTGGAATGGCCCAAATGACCGCAATCGCTAAAATGGCCGAAATATCTGAAATGGCCGAAATGGATGAAGTGGCCCAAATGACCGAAATGGCCCAAATGGCCGAAATGACTAAAATGACTCAAATGGCCGAAACAGCTGAATTGACTGAAAAGGCCGAAATGTGTGAAATGGCTGAAATGGCCCAAATGACCGAAATGTCTGGAATGGCCCAAATAACCGCAATGGCTGAAATGGTCCAAATGACCGAAATGACCCAAATGACCGAAATGACCCAAATGGCCGAAATAGCTGAATTGACTGAAAAGGCCGAAATGTGTGAAATGGCTGAAATGGCCCAAATGACCGAAATGACCAAAATGGCCTAAATGACCGAAATGGCTGAAATGGCCCAAATGGCCGAAATGGCTGAATTCACTGAAGTGGCTGAAATGGCTGAAATGGCCCTAATGTTTGAAATGACTGAAACTGCCGAAATTTCCGAAATGACCAAAATGGCCCAAATGATTGAAATGTCCGAAGTTGCCTAAATGGCCAAAATGGCTGAAATGGCCCAAATGGCTGAAATGGCCGAAATGGCCCAAAGGGCTGAAATGGTTGAAATGACTGAAATGGCCAAAATGGCCTAAAAGGCCCAAATGGCCGAAATGACCGAAATGGCCTAAATTGCCAAAATGACCCAAATGGCTGAACTGGCCGAAATGGCTCAAATGGCTGAAATGACCGAAATGGCTGAAATGCCCGAAATGACCGAAATGGCCTAAATGACTGAAATGGCTCAAATGGCTGAAATAGCCAAAATGGCCGAAATGGCCCAAATTGCTGAACTGACCGAAATGGCCGAAATAACCGTAACGGCCTAAATGGCCAAAATGGCTGAAATGGCCCAAATGGCCGAAATGGCCCAAATGCCCTAAATGAACGAAAAGGCTTAAATGGCTGAAATGACTGAAATGGCTGCAATGGCCCAAATGACCGAAATGGCTGCAATGACTGAAATGGCCCAAATGGCCGAAATGGCTGTAATGGCATAAATGGCTGTAATGGTATAAATGACTAAAATGACTGATATGGCCCAAATGGCTGAAATGATTGAAATGGCCCAAATGGCCGAAATGGCCAAAAACACTAAAATGGTTGAAATGACTGAAATGGTCGAAATTTCTGAAATGACTGATATAGCCCAAATGGCCCTAATGGCCGAAATGGCCCAAATGGCTGAAATGGCTTTAATGGTCCAAATGGCTGAAATGGCTAAAATGACTGAAATAGCCCAAATTTCAGCAAATCGTTCCAGTAGTTGTTCCCTGAAAACGGAATAAACAGACAGACAGTTTCTTTCGTATTTATAATATTAATAGGGATAATAGGGAAGGGCTAATATGAATTCATTGTTATTCCATAATACAATGAAATAATTTTAATAAAATTTACCTATCTAAAAACTAATATCATTAAAATATTTTTACTGTATCAAATTTAGTTAGAAAAAGTGAAAAAAAGAACAAATTTTATGGGGATCGAATCTTATACCTCCTCACTATCAGAGTATTAGAATACCATTAGGCTAAACATTCTTAGTGTTACATGTCGAATTTTCAATAAATATTATCCATGTGAACTCCTCTCACTTTAGGATGTGAAACACCGATTTGAATTAGGGTGTTCACCTAAGACAGTGCTACGATAATTTTGAATAATAACCTATTAGTTATGACTGGTTTGGAAGATTGAAGTATTATTATATTGTAAGTATAATATTGCAATACACGACGATAATTCAGTGAAGAGTTACAGAATTAAAAAAGCGCTAAATAAGGTGTTAAGCGCTGAAAAATAATTTACGTAAAGAAAAAAAATTAACACTGAAAGCGCTAATTTGGCAACACCGCAAGCCGCGCAAAGGAACTTCATTCGAATAAAAACTAAATAACAATATTATGTTATGTAAATGTAATTGCAGATAATCAATGCTGTTATTTTTGTATAACAGTAACAGGACTAACGATATTTAAAGTGACCTGTTATTACGCTATATCTATCTCTACCAAAACTTAGTAATAAATGTAGTTTAATAAGGATCCAGATCGTGTGACACGACCGTTTACCCAGTCAAAAATTTGATAGTAAGTTCCTCTTAATTTCTTAAGAGATGGCTACCGCCCATGGACATTTGCACAGATGCAAAGTTCGGCTCTAGGGAAGGAATAATATGAACTCATTGGTGTTCCATAGTACAATGAAATAATTTTAATAAAATTTACCTATCTAAAAAGTTCTTGGGAAAAAAAAACGTAAAGTCTTAGAGGAGGATTTGAACCCTGTACCTCCTAGTTACCGTTGAGCATGGTAAGCCATTGGGCTAAAGACGCTTAGGAAGTTGTGTCAAAATTTCAATAGGAATTACGCATACAAACGGTCTATCTCACTTTAGGACAGTTTGTCTCGCTCTCGTGGGCTTTAGAATCAAATAAATTGAATCAAGTCGGCAAGGCGCGCGGTGCGCGTCGGTATGGTCAATTGCAATATTTCGCCACGGTCGAAGTTTTATTTGGCGCTGTTCCATCGAAGTAAATATCGGACGTGCGGGGTTGATTTTATGAAATGCCGATTTGAATTGGGCGTACATAGCCTCTTAAGAAGAATTTAATATGTCGAACAAAAGTATTAATAGGTCGAAAGGAGGTTAGCATGGCGGTACTAAGTATGGTAACTAACACTGTGACACGAGAATTTTATATATAAGAAATTATATACACGGTGATATTATAAATTAGATATATACTCGTATACATTCAAACAATTCATGTAATGCAACAATTTTATTTAATACACCAATAATGGTCAGTGACCATACGTTTAAATATAGTAATTGGTTTAGCTTGTGTGATTGGCAAGGGGAGGGTTCCACAGTCGAACAGCCTGCACGGTAAAAGAATTTCCTACGAAAGAAGAAGTGTGTGCAGGTATTGTTAACAATAGATTTAGATTTGAGCGTAAAATACAGGAATGAGACTGATAGAGAAAACTAAAAAGTTTTTTTTTTTTTTTTTTTTTTATATGGGGGGACAGGGATTTTAAAGGATATTCTGTAAAAGTGAAAGTCAGTGAATATTCCGGCGAAAGCGAATAGGTAACCACTATATCCATCCATCCAGATATCCATCGTTTCTATCTACCCTGATGGGAAACAGGCATGAAATATATCCTTTTACGATAACACTTTTACAGTGCAGGCTGTCAAAGTCTAGAATGCGTTGCCTCTTAATGCCAGAGAGGCCATAACATTATCTACATTTCGGAACTCCCTTCGAAAGAACTATCTGTCTTTAAATAAATATGTTTAATATATAACACATTACTTATTTATGTAATGTAATATTATGTTAATTAGTATAAAGTGCTTGTCACATATAGGTAATGTTAACAAATATAATAATATAGGTAAATCCTAGATTGTTTTGTATATACGTATATATGTTACTATTATATTTATATAATATATAAATATAATATATATATATGATCAAATTGATCGTGTACTAGCAGAAGGTGATGTCAGGAGCCTTAAGAACAGACGAGCGTGCATGACAAGAACTATAAATGTCAAAGAAGCAAGTGAGGTGTGTAAGAATAAGCCTAAATGGCGCTCTGTTGTTCGTGCCTACCCCGCAAGGGACCTGGCGTGAAGTTATGTATGTATGTATATTTATATATGTATTAAATTTATAAAATAGTGTAAGTATGTATATTTAAATTGTATAGTCCAATTTTTGTTCTGCTCCACCTACATCGCCAGACTAGTTAAGAATTTATATTAAGCTAGGTTGCCTGGAATAGACCGCTCTTAGCGATAAGGCCGCCTGTTGTTTTACCAGAAGTATAGTAATTATGCATTTTGATTTTTTTTTTGGTGAGCATTAAAGTGTTATTTATCTATCTATATGCATGTATGTTACGTTTCAAAATCACAACGGAACTTTAAATTAAATTATTTATCACAGCGCTGACAGTATCGATACAATATATTTCCGCTATCTACATAATTTCGTAGCCTTCAAAAAATCACGTTCGGATGATTTAATCACATATAGCAAAATTAATCAAAATTAATATTACATAAAACCAATTGCAATAACGTGGGTACAAATATAGACAGCAATTAATATATTACGTAATTACAGGTACATATAGACTTGATTTGTTTTCATAGAGATAGATTTTTTATTTGCACTGCATAAAATGTTGACATACATAATAATTTCTTGTATTTTATATAACGTAAGTAATTTTACGTCACGTACGGTAAATAATATAATCAGGTATAACCAATAAAACACATTACATTAATTGCATTTTAATGTTGCTACAAGATAGATGGATACAAATATGGTAGAGGTAGACCAAAAAAAAGGATGGATGGATTGTGTGAAGGATGATATGATTGAAAGAGAGTGTCGGGGTGAAGGTAAGGAAAGGAATGCTCCGGTGGTTCGGGCATGTGGAAAGAATGTATGATGAAAGAATGACCAAACAGATATACAATGCAAAAGTGGATGGATGCAGAAGTCGCGGAAGGCCACGACACACCTTCCATGATCAAATTGATCGTGTACTAGCAGAAGGTGATGTCAGGAGCCTTAAAAACATCGTGCATGACAAGAACTATGAATGTCAAAGAAGCAAGTGAGGTGTGTAAGAATAAGCCTAAATGGCGCTCTGTTGTTCCTGCCTACCCCGCAAGGGACCTGGCGTGAAGTTATGTATGTATGTATGTATGTATGATATGATTATTTGTGGTGTGACAGAAGATGTATGTCAGAATAGAGGAGTGTGGAGGAAAAGACATATTGTGCCGACCCCAATTAATTGGGATATGTTGAAAGAAAAGAAAGAGACTGTAGTCAAAATTTAATGATCTAATACGAGTTACTGTGATAAGGGAAGAATGTTCCCGTATTTCACTTTGGAAATGTGGGCAAGCTAGTTATTGTCTTATTACGGCGGTACGGGAGTGAATATTGTAAGTTGCCTTACACGTTATAAATATTTAGTTCATTTAATGTGGAGTTATTTCATAAGTTCCCTTATACGTTATTAAAATGCATATACATACATAACTTCACGCCAGGTCCCTTGCGGGGTAGGCACGAACAACAGAGCGCCACACAGGCCCATTCTTACACACCTCACTTGCTTTTTTGACGTTCATAGCTCTTGTCATGCACGCTCTTCCCTTATCACAGTAACTCGTATTAGATCATTAAATTTTGGCTACAATCTCTTTCTTTTCTTTCAACATATCGCAATTAATTGGGCTCGGCACAACATGTCTTCTCCTTCCACACTCCTCTATTCTGGCATACATCTTCTGTCACACCACAAATAATCATATCATCCTTCACACAACCCATCCATCTTTTCTTTGGTCTACCTCTACCATATTTGTATCCAGCCATCTTGTAGTATAACATTCTTCTTGTCACGTGACTTTCATCCCTCCTCATTATATGCCCACACCAACTTATGCTGGTGTACACCGACATTTAACCGACGATTAAAATAAAATAATCGCTCTTTATGCATACATTATAAGCGATTATTTTCGTTTAACCATCGGTTAAAAGTCGGTGCACACCAGCCTTAGTCTTCTTCCTCTCAATTTTCTCAAAAAACTTGGTCAGAAAATTCTATCTGCAATATAATGATATGTAATTTTATGTAATTAGTAGATATTATATTGCATATAGTTATATGTTTAAATAAATACATACATAACTTCACGCCAGGTCCCTTGCGGGGTAGGCACGAACAACAGAGCGCCATTTAGGCTTATTCTTACAGACCTCACTTGCTTCTTTGACATTCATAGTCCTTGTCATGCACGCTCGTCTATTCTTAAGGCTCCTGACATCACCTTCTGCTAGTACATGATCAATTTGATCATGGAAGGTGTGTCGTGGCCTTCCGCGACTTCTGCATCCATCCACTTTTGCATTGTTTATCTATTTAGTCATTCTTTCATCATACATTCTTTCCACATGCCCGAACCACCGGAGCATTCCTTTCCTTACCTTCACCCCGACACTCTCTTTCAGACCTTATGTTTAAATAGTTGTATATTATCGCCATATCTTATATATGTATGCAACTTATGTGTATATTTGTATATTTATATATATTTGTATAGTTATATATTTATTTATAAAATTTAAGTAATCTTACAATAATTATGTATACCACCATCGCCACGTCTAATCGGAATATTCTTGCCACGGGTTGTCTGGAAGAGATCTCTTTTTAGCGATAAGACCGCCCTTTATACTTGTAATGGTATACAATAAAATGTTATCTATCCATCTAATTTTTCAGTCACGGACGCAACTTTCAAAGATCCCCTTATGTACTAATTTCTCACCTTATCCGTTTTGGCCACAAAATTAATTGTACGCAACATGCACGCAGCTCGTCGCACATATAATATTAAATGTTGTAGCACGCTGATGTGATGGGCCTAGGATACCCAGGTCGATGTAGTGGTGGAAGTTAAACACGGTTATTAGGTGAAAACTTGTAATAAAAATCACTTACTTATTCTACGAAGGCGTCTGCCTTCGTAGAATAAGTGCCAAAACAAAAAAATGCAACAACAATGTTGCAAGTAATAAAATTAAATGCAATTTTATGTTGGTGTTGCCAACATTAATGATCAACTATATTATTCTTTTCACTCTTGCAGGTACAAGCACAAATCGTTATTCCAACATGCGCTACATCACCTATACCACTAATGAAATCAATGCCAATAATTGCTAGTCCTCAAGCAATACCTTGCAAGGCATTGCCAGAATGTGCTACACCGATTTTAGAGTATGCGCCAGTAACCAAATCTTGCTACCCTGCACCTGTTACGTTAACAAGTCCTTGCTTGTCAAGTTGTTCACCTGTTTTATCGGTAAACTCATATCTGCCGACAGTAGCACCTGTTTCGTCATTGGAAAACCCATTCCTATCAACAACGTCACTTATGTCTCCTTCAGTAAGCCCGTTTCTGCCAATTTTGCCAATGGAAAACCCATTTTTGCCAGCAACAACACCTGTTTCGCCATTAACAAGTCCATTCCTGGCACTGCCTCTATCAGGGGTAGGTACTAGTGGTTGCTGTAGTAAATGCCAGTATTTAAGGAAGATTCCTATACCGCCACCTTATATCTAGGCCATGATAAATCAAGACATCTGTGAGTAATATTACAAGAGAGTACATAGACAGATCATTTAATCAAATATTACATTAGTAAATAGCCGGAAATGTTTTGTAAAAATATTTTACATATTTATTAAACCAAGACGATAAAGCAAACACACTAAAAATATAATCACTATATACCACCTTTGACCAATATAATAAGTTTTTATTCCTGCTACGGGTTGTCTGGAAGAGATCGGTTCATTTAGAATATTTTTAGGCTATAATTTTATCTGTGTTTTCTGTAATGGTGTACTATAAAGTGTTATCTGTCTATCTATATATATAAAAGAAAGTCGTGTCAGTTACACTCTTTATGACTCAAGAACACCTGTATTGATTTGGCTGAAAATTGGTTAGGAGGTAGCTTAGAACTAGGAGACCGACATAGGATACTATGTGTTCCGTTGGGACCGGTAGGTGGCGTTAAGATCGGGTTCTAGAATCCTCCTAATCACCTGGAGCGATTTTGGTGATTTTGTTTTTGTGTGTTTGAGCAGGTTCCCGGGTGGTTAAGATTCGCAATTAGAACCGGTAGGTGGCGCTGAGTTCGACCGGTAGGTAGCTGGGATCGGGTCCTAGATTTTTATTTTTTCAGAGCAGGACATCGTCTGCCGGGGCCTCTAGTTAAATTCTAAAACTATACCTATAGTTTAAAAACTTATAAATTGACTACAAATCGCTGTAAGCAGAGAGTGTGCTCATTTCCGCAGTGGCCGCATTTCCGCGTTGGATGGCAACGCTGATGCGTTGTCCTAGGTGCAAGCCAGCCTTTTGGTAACGCGAGGCCCCAATTAGACGTATTGAGAGGTCTCGATAGAGGTGATGAGCTCCAGGCCCCCACGGTCCCAGGCTCTCAACCCCGAAAGCGACATATTTGTACCCACTACCAATGCACACATAATTGCAACAACAAGTATCTAACAGAAGTAGAAAAATACAAAAGATAGTACGACAGGCGGCTTTATCGCTAATAAGCGGTCACTTCCAGGCAACCCTTAGCAGGGATTAATAGATCTAATATATAGAGGGCTTCGTAACAAATGGGCGTCCAGAGAAAAGTGCAGTTTTACGCAAAGGACAAAATTGTAAATAAAATCAAAAATCAAAATAATTTATTGTATAAAAACATGGTTTTACAAATAGGTCTTGTTGTTATACACTGAGCACATGTTTTTTTAATGTTGTATTATAAACCTACATACTATTTGGATAATGTTATAATTAACATTACTAATATTTAAATCTTCAATTTATAAACACTAAATGACGCACAATTTAAATTCAGATTTGTTTGTAATGATATTTACATAGTACAATTATTATAATATATTTAAACACTTAATATTCAAACTTATCATTTACATTTAAAACTTATCATTAAGGAACTCAGTCAAACTATAGTAGCTTTTTCTTATTAGCACTTTTTTTAGTCGTGATTTAAATAATTTAGTTTTCAGAGCTTTCAGCTTTTTTGGGAGTTTATTATATATTTTTGGGGCCATGCATACTCTTGTACAACAAGTTGATTGTGTAAGGCTGAAATTTGGATTACCCTTCTATTTAATATATGTGTATATATAAATATATATTTCTGCTGGTATGGTATATAAGATGTTATTTTTTTTAATAAAACACTCTTATGTATGAAAATTCTTTTATTTAGTATTTACAAGCAAAACGTTATACAAGAATCTTATAATTGAAGACATGAGCGGATAAAGGTGATAAGTCGCTTAATTCAAATTCTGAGTAAATCGAGATAAAAGTTTTACTTTTACTTTAAACTGAACTGAACTTAACACCCTTTTCAGGTCTTTATTTTTTTAAATATGCCTTATATCTATGGTCTAAGGTCTGTAGTCATT
This sequence comes from Dendrolimus punctatus, assembly GCA_012273795.1. Classification (NCBI taxonomy): domain Eukaryota; kingdom Metazoa; phylum Arthropoda; class Insecta; order Lepidoptera; family Lasiocampidae; genus Dendrolimus; species Dendrolimus punctatus. The sequence continues at coordinate 8,441,398 of CM022554.1, read as the reverse complement.
TTGTATCGACTTATAACATTGCGGAGTGACGCTCGCGGACCGCGTTCGTAATACCGAAGTAAGAAAGAGAGTTGGTCTGAAAGAGAGTGTCGGGGTGAAGGTAAGGAAAGGAATGCTCCGGTGGTTCGGGCATGTGGAAAGAATGTATGATGAAAGAATGACTAAACAGATATACAATGCAAAAGTGGATGGATGCAGAAGTCGCGGAAGGCCACGACACATCTTCCATGATCAAATTGATCTTGTATTAGCAGAAGGTGATGTAAGGAGCCTTAAGAACAGGCGAGCGTGCATCACAAGAGCTGTGAATATCAAAGAAGCAAGTGAGGTGTGTAAGAATAAGCCTAAATGGCGCTCTGTTGTTCGTGCCTACCCCGCAAGGGACCTGGCGTAAAGTTATGTATGTATGTTATAACATTCATCTACGCAAAAAAAGCAAAAAACCGAATATGCGACATATCACCTTCATCCACTCACGTCTTCAATTATATATTTTCATCAAATTATAAACTACTTAATACAATGAGGGAAACTGAAATAATATTGTTTTCTACCCACAATCCCTTAAGACTGTAAGTAGACTACTGAGCCTAGGTCATCGTTTATATTGTATTTTTAACTAGATAAACAAAACTTCATAACTTGTTCAAATACCATTTTAATTCGTTTTTTTTGTAACTTAATTTTAAAACTACATTCTTACACTATTTAGAAACTACCTAAGAACTGGGAGATTACTATTCCTTTCTTTTTCTACTTAGGTATTAAACCCGGCCACACTTCGCTGTGGCTCATTCCAAAATCAATTATAATGGCAGGGAATCTATCATTTCGAGTTTTGAGAACTTAAACATACTGAAGAGGATTTTATATACGTTTTGCCGACACAAATATAAAGTATCTGTTTTTTTATATACAATAAAAATATATAAAAACACTTCTGTTGTAATGCAAGTTATGCAAGTTAATCCATGATTATCGAGTGTTGCGGGTACAAACATACGAAAGCTGATTATTAATTATTTATTAATTTAGAGGTTTTAGGGCAACGAGCAATTATACCACTAAGAAAATTGAACAAAAATACAAACTACAGGTAAATATTACTCTTGGCGCCATCAGTAATGTTGCCCACAACTATAATAATAAAAATTAAGAAAACTGTCTGTCTGTCAGTCAGTTACTACCCAGAGAATTGCGAATTGATTTTATAAGATTTGGTATACAGTCGTCAAGAGATGTGCAATTCACTACAGTACTTAACTAATATCTGTTATTGATGGGTAGCACTGATAGCTGATTGTTCTATATACAACAAAAATATATAAAAAATAAGTGTATGTTTTATGTATTTCTGTTGTATATATGTATATTAAAATACAATGTTATGTAAAAATTTCCAGTCATATATTAACGAGTTTTCAAGTTTTACAGACAATATACTGAAGCTGATTTAAGTTTTGCTGACAAAAATGTAAAGAAGCTGATTTTATATACAATAAAAATATATAAAAACGCTTCTATCAGACGCAAGTTGTGCAAAAAATTAAAGTCAATCCATAGCTTGCTTATCGAGTGTTGCGGGTACAAAAATACGAAAGCTGTTTTTTTATATACAGTAAAAATATATAAAAAAACACTTGTATTAAAATACCATGTTATGTAAAAAAATCCAGTCATACATTAACGAGTTTCCAATTTTTACAGACAGAAATATACTGAAGCTGCTTTAAGTTTTGCTGACACAAATGTAACGAAGCTGTTTATTTTTTTATATACAATAAAAATACATAAAAAAACACTACTATCACATAGAAGTTATGAATTTTTTTTAAGTTGATCCATATATTGCTTATCGAGTGTTACGGGTACAAAAATATGGAAGCTGATTTTTTATATACAGTAAAAATATATAAAAAACACTTCTATTAAAATGCAATGCTAATTTAAAATTTTCAGTCATCCATTAACTACTTTTCAAGTTTTACAGACACAAACATCCAGAAGCTGATTTTTTATATATACATACAAAAGTATATAAAATAACATTGCATACAAAACCCAGTCAATCCATCGCCTACTTTTCGAGTTTTGCGGCCTTAAAGATATTAAAGCTAAAATTTATAATATGTACAGTCGCGGAATGAAAAGGTTCGCCAATTATCAAATTGATTTAATTAACGTTCATGATGCGAATTCTTGTTGCCTTTTCAAATTAAGTCACATAACAGACTATTTCAGAAAAAAATATATTTATCTGTTTGACTAAAGTTTAAAATTACTTAGACCAAAACTGTTTCATTTTCTATATTATCTAAAAAGATTGTATACCTTTTTATTGGTTTTAATATTATGATAAACGAAGCTTATATCCCCTTTGTTTCTGACGAGTAAAAGTATTGTTAATCTCCGTAATTGTCATTGTCAACATTGAAAATTTCTATATTTTATAAACGTAACATCATTTATTTAAAATGTTGGCTGTACTGTTTCTTGTATTCGTGCAAGCAAAAGTCGACTTTAAACTGACGAATCTTTTCATACCACGACTGTACAGTAAAAAGTATACAATAACACTCTCTATTATTATGCTACGTTATGTAAACATTCACAATTAATCCGTTTACTATTTTTCGAATTTTGCGGCCATAACATATTAAACATATTAAAGCTAAAAATTTTAAAACTACCATATAAGATGAGAAACTCTTTGACACTACCCGTGATCAGAAGGCTCGTATACAGCGTGGTAATGCAGCCAGCCTTCTGGGCACGCTCCCCGTTGGCAGTGATCTGCTACATAATATATTTTAGTTTCAATGTCTTTGTTTACTATTAATTCATTATCAAAAGTAACATTGTACACCAGACACATGCGTAGTACAATTCATTATTATTAACATATAATATTGTCAGAAGAAAGTCATTTACATTATTTATATTACCTACTGGTCCCAAACTAGGCGAAGCCTGTATTTTGGAGATCAAAGTCGATGTTAAAAGCCACAGCGGGCAGACGTGTGTGTTGGTGTGCGTGTTTGTGTGTGTGTTTACGTATTTTCGTATCACACTATTCAGACGGTGATTTTTAGGACATTTTCAGTAGCGTCGTAAGTTAGACTGCTTAGCCATGCCTGAATCAGTTTTTTGGCTTCTTTGACGGACTTCTTTTTGATATCACAGAATTTAACCACTACGTTATAGACGTATCGGTCGTAATCGATATCTAAAACATCTTGAAGGTTTACAACTTAAAAACCAACATGATATTTTCTTAAAGAAACATGAGTTAATTGTTTGAATTATTATAATAAAAACTGTTGCTGACGGCAGGCACCCCCCTGACCCGCCCGCCAAAGCACACCTCTCCGCTCCCCGCATACCGCCGATGCCCATAGCTCGCACAATTAGCAGCTAGGCGTCGGACGAAACGTAGGTTGTATAAGCGGCTTGCTCTCACTTGCTCATTCGCTTCACATTGCTCACCAATACGCACTCTCTGTATTTATTTCTTCTATGTATAGAAATTGTAAATAACATAAATAATTATTGTACAGTCCAGTCTATATCGAAGTTTATTAACCGACTTCCAAAAGGAGGAGGTTCTGAACTTGATCGGTATGTTTTTTTATGTATGTATATGGATTACTCTGAGATTTATGATCCGATTTACGTGATTTTTCTTTAGTTTGATGCGGAATAGTTACCATTTGGTCCCCTAAAAATTTAACATAGTTTGGCCCAGTAGTTTTCATTTTATGAAAAAAAAAACCCATTACGTTCGGTATGTACACCGATTACGCTGAGATTTATAATCCGATTTACGTGATTCGTATTTAGTTTGATGCGAAATAGTTGCTATTTGGTCTCCTAAAAATTTAACATAGTTTGGCCCAGTGGTTTTCATTTATGATTTTTTTTAAAAGCGACTGCCTTTTAAAGAAGCATTATTCACACTTAACACCATCGTATTTTTTTCTACCCCATACAAGGTAAGTGGGATACCACTGTAAGTAATAGTAAAACGGTAGAAGTGCCACGACGACGGTGATGAATATTTTTATATATATAGTTCCTTGGAGAACGTTCAGTATGGGATAAGGCCAGTAACCATTTTCGTAGTACGATAAAGCCAATCTGAAATATAAAAGACCATAATTACAACAATAAGTGGTATTGTGGTATATGGAATACGAGTTTATGCCTCACTCGCTCACACATATATGTGTGTCTCTATCTTGTCTCAACCATTTGGGACATTAATATTGTTACGAGTTGCAGGACTCGAATTAAAGTGCCGTTGGAGTTATTATAGAATTTATTAGAATTATACATACATACATAAAATCACGCCTGTTTCCCATGGCCATTTCAACGTTCGCTTCACCTACTTTCATTAACCTCTTCATACATGCGAGAAATTATACAAACACGTATAACAAAGGTACAAATATAACTGTACACAACCTGTCCAAACGTAATGCACGATTCAATAACACGTGCAAAGTCCGTCAGTAGGTGTTAGGTAAGAGGTATTCTCCCGCCGTTCATTCACACCTGCATACCTGTAGACATTTTCCTACCTTTTCGGCATTTGGACTTCTTGTGTTTATTTTGTGTTTAAAATTTTTTATTAGAAAAACAGCTGATTGTGTATCGTAATCTTTTATGACAGTCATTAGCCAGGTGTGATTCTAGGAATTTCAGTCAATGCGGCCGAGCAGACGTATTGCATTTGTACAGTATAAAGCAATGTCCCAATGGAGAGATGAGGCAATCAAGAGATAATCACAAGTGAAGCAAGATGTGTGTACATTCGGTAATCTATTTAAGAACGGACTTTGCGCGTGTTATTGAATTGTGCAATACGTTTGGAATGGTTGTGTTCAGTTATATTTGTATCTGTGTTATACGTGTTTGTATAGTTCTAATAAACTCTATAATAATTCCAACGGCATTTTAATTCGAGTCCTGCAACTCTTAACAATATAGATATAGCTGACAGAGCGACCTGCGTCATTGCTTTAATTTATGGGTAATATACAACGGACCGTTCTGGGGCCGATCCTAGACACTCAGACCACAGCAAATTACAGAAAATTCGCTTCCGAAATTTACCACACCGGGAATCGAACCTGGACCCTTCGCGTTCTAGTAAGATCGGCCTGCTTAACCACTAAGACCGTCTAACCTGTAAAGTAGGATGTAGGTACTTACATGCAAAGATAAAAAGAAGTGAAAGCCGCTGTCAAGGACAGGTAACTTAAATGTGTCTTCGGTGGCCTTCTTGGCAAGAATATTAGCTCCCAAAGAGCCACTGGTATTATTGCTGTATGAACTATATGATTTGATAAGCTGCTGATGACTTTGCTCATTGATAAGGGAAGTATTAAGTTTCTGTCGAATAGGTATAAAGACCAGAACAATGTAGACACCATCTAAAAAATAATTAAAAAAACACTTCTCACTATGAATTATTTATTATTAAAACTACATAACAATATGTAGGTGCATATTGTTACATGCCTTCAAAGATAAACGCACAGCTGCCCGTCGTAAAACGCATAATATTGCCTTTAGAATTTAGGAATTCTTTTGATTACTTTGTGTTTAGAATTTTTAATTAAGAAAAACATGCTTTTGTTTTTCTACTTATCCGTTGCGATTCGTTTTTATTAGTATGTATGTATGTATGTTAGTATGTAACGGAATCTTTCAAGTTAAATTTGATCGACTTCCCGGTTTCCGATTGAGCTGAAATTTTGCACGTATGTGTATATCGCGTGACAATGCAATAATATGGTACCATGGAGCTGATCTGATGACGGAGTCGGAAGGTGAGAACTCCTGTACTAAACAAGATAGACCCGTCGTGTTTGGGCTCGTTTTACTTGTCTTGGCTAGCACTCTGCTGCTACATGATATGCAGGATCTCAAAAGCTTGTATTTAAAAACCTTTTTAAAAATTCAACTAAAAAATGAAAATTAAATAATAATTTTGAAAAAACTAAAAAATACGCTTTTATAGAAAATCCAATTAAAAATTAGAAAATAAATTTGAATTAAAAATAGTGTAAGAAAAAATGATTGTATTGTAAAAAAAGCGTGGGGTGCATGGTATCTAATATCTAATAGTATATCTATAGTTTATAAATATTTTATGAACAGATATGAGTAGAAGGGTTGTTTTGATTAAATCCTCAAAAGCACCCCACGCTTTTTTACAATAAAATCCTTTTTTCTTACACTATTTCAAATCAAATTTATTAAAATTTATTTTCTAATTTTTAGTTGGATTTTCTATAAGAGCGTATTTTTTTTAAACTACTATTTTAACTATTCCACGCGGACGAAGTCGCGGGCAGAAGCTAGTTCAGTTTTATTCAGCTGTCATACAAACAGAGAGAGAGAATAAAATTCCCTGCGCTGGGGCATGGTTCTTTAAGCAATTTTATCATTCAAGATAATGATAGAACTGTATGAACTTGTAAACATTCTCTATCAAGGCCTTTCGACCTCTCAGATACTGTTATGATGTTTAATGTGTGTGACAGGGCAAAACGATAATTTTGGTCTCTCTGCAACATGTAGCCAGACTGCATATTATTTTTATCTATAATCTTCTTATTAAACATCTATTGTTATCGTAAATTTTTTATGGCTGTAATTAGTGTCGAACGACTTAATTCTTGATTTTATATGATTAAGACGTGTATACTTTTGATTAGCGACATAGTGACGGACTTTGCGCGTGTTGAATTGCATTGAATCGTGCAGTGTGAACTGGTGGTATCCAGTTTTATTTTGTACTTGTTATATACGTGTTTGTACAGTTCTAACTCTACAGTAATTCCAACGGCATTTATTTTAATTCGAGTCCTGTATAGCTTGTAACACTATAATACCAAAATCATCAATTTTTATGAATGAAATTAATATGAATTGACAGCGAATGACATTTATCACGGTAAGAAAAGAGATGCATGGTGAGTGAAAGAGAAAGGTATAAAAACATAGATAAGTTCGTCAGTTTTTAGACCATAGAGAGTAAATAAAAGGCAAACTTCATATTATGCTGTCTTCATAACAAAGCTGTGTTTTAAGAAAGACACATAAAGTTTTTTTAAAAAGGTTTTTAAATACAAGCTTTTGAGATCCTGGATATCATGTAGCAGCAGAGTGCTGGGCAAGACAAGTAAAACGAGCCCAAACACGATGGGTCTAGCTTGTTTAGTACAGGAGTTCCTATGGCCACCTTCTGACACCATCATCAAACCAGCTCCATGGTACCATATTATTGCATTGTCACGCGATATGTGTCCAAAATTTCAGCTCAATCGGAAATCGGGAAGTTGGTCAAATTTAACTTGCAAAATTCCACCCGAACTTACATACATTTCAAGTTAAATGAAAGCTTGTAACAACATAGATAAGTTCGTAAGTTTTTAGATAAAGGGCAAAGGCAGTAAATAAAGGGCAAATTTCATACATACATACATACGCTTTCTTTATAACAACGCTGTGTTTTATGAAACAAAATAGACACAATAAAAATAAAGAAAATATACTTACAAATGTAAATGGAAGTACAATTGCAGAAAACAAGATTTCTCTAACTGCTTTCCATAAATCTAATGTTTTGACTTCACTCTTGTCGTGGATATTTAATGTTTTATAATCGCAGTATAATCCTATTGCTGCATAGATAATTTGCATTACCTATAAAAAAATTAAGAAAATTTATTAATAGCGGGCTCTTCCCTTTGTCTACATCAGCGCCATTGTGGACGTTGTTTTAACTGTTATTTACAGCTTACAACTGGACACTTCTTCAACTATTTACATATATGAGATGATTCGCCTTTGCTCTACCCTTCATATAGCTTACCAACAGTTCGTTTGCCTTACTGGGCGCGCTCCTCTATAAGCTTTTGGAATTAAATACTACGAAGATATTATTGTAAATTATAATACAAACTAATTTAATGGATTGAGCAATATTATTATCACCGTTATCTAAAGTACATATACACAAAGTCCATTGTAAAATCGTTTCCATTGATTCCTTAATGATAGTACCATATCTCACCGCGTACATGTATCATGACTATCCATACATATGCATATACATGCATACATATATACACATATATGCACACATACAAAACAATCAATCGTACACACACGCAACGAGACATGGCACCATCATCAAGGACACAATGCTAAATAATGCCTTCGTAATATTCCTTTTAAAAATTGTTTTGACACCTTTTTCGTTAGTACGTCTTGGGGTATCTCATATCCATAATAATTCTTGACTTTAGGTAGTTCATATTTAGGCTTATTAGACATTTATCGGGTTGGATATTTCCGCGATAATTTCTTGTGCTCAGTGTTCTCGTGTTATTCTTTCTTGCTCTTTTGAATGGACTGAATATTCTCAATCTCAATACAGCAAAATATTGTTTGTTTATTGTTTACAATAAGCTCCCGAAGTCGCTTAGAGAACTGCCACTCACAATATTAAAAAAAAAAAAAATTGTTACTGACCACTAAATGTTATTATAACATAAATACGTTTATGGAGGATAAATCATTATGAAGTGACATAAATATATTTGACATTCTTTAATATTAGACATTTTATTATTTAGATTATTATTATATTGTATACAAGATAATTATTATTAATGTTTAATTTTAATTGTATTCATTCATTTCATTCATTCATTTTTTGTACATAATTTAATATTGTAATAATTGATATATAAAATCCTGTTTAATATTGTAATATCAATTTTGCACGCCCAATGATGGGCCGAATGCATTGATACCATAAAATCTGTAACAACTTTGTACATGCATTACGCAATAAATATATATTCTATTCTATTCTATTCTATGCCAAAAAGGCCCTATTTAATCAGATTCGTCCACTACTACAATTTTCTCTGTCATCTCTGCTATCATCACATACATTACTTATAAGTGTATTTCCTAAAGTGTCATCTACTCTCAGATCTCTTTCATAATATTTCCTTTTTAATTTAACAGTTGTATTTACCTAAATTATCCGTGCAGGAACGGAGTATACAATTTCCTGCGGCCGGGCGGCCTGTCGTAGGAGGCGACAAAACAACCCACAGCCAAAGGTGGTAGGGTATTTGCTCTGGTCTAGAGTATGCCGCGATAACAACCTTGTGTTATGTTTCGGCATTAGTGACCAGGTTCCAATCTCCCTTAAGAGAGCAGTACCGCATCTTTAGTGTCGCAAATGTCCATAGGCGATGGTATCCGATTTCCATCTAGTGGGCCCTCTGCCTGTCTGCTGAACTCTTGTAATATGTATGACGTCATTAGTGATGTTTTCGCCGTGAGCAAAACGACCACGGTAGACTTGTGAAACGGCTAGCATTTTGAGAGTTGTGAGCTACTAATGGAACGCCCTAATAGCGCAAGTAATTGTGAAAGCAAACACTTACAAATGTCCAACAACTGATAAAGCGATACTGGAACATGTAATAATGCTTCACGTGAGGGTCGTTCATTACATCACCACGGAAGCCCATCAGCATTACCATGGAGTTGATCAAATGCATCACCACAGTGATCAAATATGCTGTCATTCTAAAGTATATTGGATCTGCTTTGATTCTGAAAAAGAAATCAGGAGATAAGCCTTGAGTTGTCTTCTGTTATTAGTGGGTTTCAATCTGCGCTGAGAGAGCGGCAGCATATTGGTAGTAGCTTTAGTATGATAAATGTCCATATTCAAATTCAAATTCTAAAGTCTTATTCAAAATAAGTTCCACTAGAGTATACCTTTTTTAAGATTATACAAATAAGTTAAAATTTAATTTTACTTCCTGTTATATGTTCACCGCTTCCCAACATTTTATTGCTGTTAAGGGGAAGAAGCGTTAAGAAATTCTCCAGTAACAAGTCTAGCTAAAAATTATTTTTCTTTATATTTCTTATTCTATATTATTTACTAGCTGTCCCGGCAGACGTCGTCCTGCCCGGTAAAAAATAGGGGTTGATCGTAGAGGGTTGAAAATCTAGGGTTGTATGTATTTTTGTATGTTGTATCATAAAAAAATATATAATTAAAAATTTTGTCTAAAAAATAAAATAAAAAATTTAGGGGTGGACTACCCCTAACATTTAGGGGGATGAAAAATAGATGTTGGCCGATTCTCATAGATACCGGATAAGCACAAAAAAATTCATCAAAATCGGTCAAGCCGTTTCGGAGGAGTATGGCAACGAAAACTGTGACACGAGAATTTTATATATTAGATATCTCAAGTTTTAATTTTTATAAGTTTTATACAGAAGTATGTAACAGATTTATTTTTTGAAGAATTAATTAAGTTGTAGTCAACAGTTCTTACTCATATGACAAAAACACAAGAAAAGAAAAGATTATAAACATATTACACCATGTAAAATACTATAAATATAAAACTACTTTAACTGAAGTGAAGTGGACTGAGGAGAAGAGCAGCAGTTGCATTTCATGCCTGCTAATCAGGTACGTGCGTGCTCAGTCTCATATTCGCATCAAAATTACCCAAAACTTCTTTCCCTATATAAATAATACTAGTCATATATCGGGGCTCAAAGGGCGTAACCGCCATTTCGGCGAAATTTACTTTTTAATGCAGTCCTACTTAACTTTTTCTCCTCTATCGAAAGGTATATGTAAAGTCTTCCGATTCGCCAAAAAATGGCGTTTACGACCCCATTTTTTGTAGAAAATAAAACATATATTTTTAGCTTTTGTGTCGTAACAGCAACCAATGTTAATGATCATAAACGCGAGGGTAGTAAGTGACACCGTACATGATACAAATGTTTTTACGCCTAATATTTTACGTCGAAATAGTTTTAGTTTTGGGTCGTATGAGCAACCACTCATATTGATCAATAAATGTGAGTGTAGTAAACGACATACCTAGAAATATAATGGTGCTTACGCCCGAATATATTCATTTTTAAAGAATCAACTTGCCCGATACGCTCTTAATTATTTCTGTACTATAAAATAAAATGACACATACATCGTGAAGTTTTAGCGGGAACTGAAAGGAGATGTTGTGCTGTTTAGTTTTATTTACTAAAAATGTGTAAAATTACTCTAAAATGAACAATATTTGTAGGATATTGATAGTTTATTAGTAGTAATTATGTGTTTTTGTGAGAAATGTGAACTGTATAGTCAAATGTGACCTTTTGAGTTGTCACAAGGACTCTGTTGAATGGCTTTAGTTGATAACCTGCAGTTTAGCTGAACTATACATAGGCTTAAGAAAATAATATATCTGGCAGAAATGGAGAAATAGTACAATTTCTTGCTTTGGAGCGGCCGGTCGTAATAGGCGATAAAACAACCCACAGCCAGGTGGTAGTGTCTAGAGTATGCCGCTTTAGAACCTTGTGTTCGAAATTAGTGAGCAGGTTCCATTGGTAGCACCTTTAGTGTTATAATTAACCGTGCAGGAACGGAGAAAGAATATAATTTCCTGCGGCCGGGCGGCCTGTCGTAAGAGGCGACAAAACAACCCATAGCCAGGTGGTAAGGCATTTTCCCGACTGGATGGCTACCAACCCTGGTCTATAGTATGTCGCCATAACAACCTTGATTTATGTACCGGCATTAGTAACCAGGTTCCAGTCTCCCCCTTAAGAGAGCAGCAGCGCATTTGTAGCACTTTTGGTGTTGCAAATGTTTATAGTCGTTGGTATCCGCTTTCCATCATGTAGGCCGTCTGCCTGCCTGCTGAACTCCTGCAATAAAAAAGATATATAAATGTTCATAGACAGGTTAACCGCATTCCATTAGATGCGCCGTCTGCCTGTCTGCTTAAAGAATGCAATATGAAAAAGGAATCTACAGCCTTCGTAAACGTAAAAGCGGTTTTGCTAAATAATTCCATTATAGGAAAAATCCTTGCAAGAAGCAATCGCTGTAATCTAAAAATAAAAATACGTGGAAATTTTATGATATTGTTGTTGTTGCTTTTATTACATGACTGGCTAATAATAATATTATATTAAGTGCAGGTTTGAATATAAATGTCAGGGTTAGTATTGTCCTTAATAGATCCTCTAAGTGGACGCTATTGCTTAGAACAATTCAGTCACTGAACTAGTAGTCCGGTCAAACTAGACCAAAAAATGAGAGTGAAGGTGCAAGAAAACAAGCTGAAAATCGTGGCAGCGTGGCAAGCCTTTGGTGTGAGATGCGACTTGCGTAGACACGTTGGCCGCATCCCATTTACCAAACACGTCTAAATCAGCCGGTTCGTTGGCGGAAACAGCGGAATCACTCAAGCGGCGCAAATATGCAACCCTCAGTGAGAGTTATATGTTTGTGCCGTTTGATATCGAGACGCTTGGACCGTGGGGTCCTGAGGCCATGAGCCTCTACCAAAATTTATCGAAACGACTGGTTGGTGGCTGGTGTCTACCTCGGCCAACGGATCAGTATGGTGATCCAGCGAGGAATCGTAGCCAGCCTTCTGGGCACCTTACCCATATAAGACGGTGATCTGGACTCAGTATTCTACTTATAGTCTTGAGGGACTATGGGTAGAATACAATACAAATAACTTAAGTTTTCTGTGTGAAAGTAATTCTTTATCAATTACTTAACTAAATGTTACAATCTATAAAGGCTAATCAAGAATTTAATTTAATCCTAATATACTACAAAATAAATATCTATTGATTAATAAGTCCATTGCTACTTTACTTAGTGACTGTCTATAAGTCTGTCACAAAAGTTCTCGTGTCTTAAACATCACTCATCGTCAAAACAGTACCATTACAGAGGTATACACTATACTATCTCAAATACTAACTAAAAGAACAGTTTATATATAAAGATGGCAAACACAGTTTTCCGTTTTTTTTAAAATACAGAATGCTTTATTGTATTTATTTATTTAGTTAGTTACTTTTAGTTTGTAGTAGGTAGTTAGTTAGTTAGTTTAGTTAGTTAGTTAGTTTAGTTAGTTAGTTTAGTTAGTTAGTTTAGTTAGTTAGTTTAGTTAGTTAGTTTAGTTAGTTAGTTTAGTTAGTTTAGTAAGTTTAGTTAGTTAGTTTAGTTAGTTAGTTTAGTTAGTTAGTTAGTTTAGTTAGTTAGTTAAGTTAGTTAGTTAGTTTAGTTAGTTAGTTAGTTTAGTTTGTTAGTTTAGTTTTCTTACATTGTATTCAATAGTATGTAATTTTATAATTGTTCAATGTATTAAATTATATATTTTGCTCGTACAAAAATAGAATAAGATTAATAAAGCATTTTATTTAAAAAAAACACAATTATAAATAAAAAATTAGTTTCCCATCATTCCCGTGTATGGATATTTTTTTACTCGAGGTCAAAGGTCAAAATACTGAGTTCTTCGCGATTTTCAGCAAAATTGTAAGTTTTATCATAAAAGTACCCCAGACAAAAATTGGAGATCATAAAATCTATACATACACATAGTAAAATTGTAGAGGAAAAATTTCTGTACAGTGAAAAAAAATGTTAAAAACCTAGTCAGGGGGATGTAAGTAGTGAAATGGAACTAATTTAGACTTTCTTTTTGTTTCTCTGTTTGTCTGTTCGTCTGTCTGATTGTACCGTCTAATCTCCGAAACGACTGTACCGATTTACATGAAATTTTGTATGGTGGTAGCTTATATCCCTGGTCAACATATAGGATGCTTTTGTTCCTGAAATATTAAAGAGTTCCCGTGGAATAGTTAAAAAAGCTTTAATTACTTAAACAGCTTATAACAGAATGAAAGTAATTTCTCTGCAACGTAACAAAAAAGAAGCGGAGATTTTGACAAGGTGTGGTGTCTGTGACAGAGTTTTATCTTATATATATAATATATAAAGCTGATAAATTTGTTTCTTTGTTTGTTTGCTTGAACGCGCTTATTTTAGGAACTAGTGGTCTGATTGATTTTTTTTACAATGTTAGATAGCCCATTTATCGATAAAGGTTATAGGCAGCATCATGCTATCACGCTAAGAGCAATAGGAGCGGAGCACCAATGAAGAATGTTTCAAAATCGCAGGGCTTTTTTATCTATTCCACGCGAACGAAGTCGCGGGCAGAAGCTAGTTATCTATGAAAATGGATCAATACTTTTTTCCTACTAGTCACCGTTTCTGAGATCCTGACTGCCGCCACGGGAAACAGGCATGATATTATGAGTATTATTGTCCTATGTTTCTTAGTCAAAAAAACTTACCGTATAAAAATTTTCTTGTCAACATTTGATATTGTTACGATGTTCTTCACTTCCATCATTATTTTCTTCGAAAACATATTAACTATCACTGACATGCCGTTGACCATTGCCTGTGGAAAAGTAAATAATTAATTGGGTAAATGACACCTCTATATATATAAAATAAATCCCCTTCACAGTGTTTGACCTTGATGAACTCCGAAACTACTCGACCATTTTGATGGTTTCATTTTAATTTATAATCAATATTTTTTTATTGCATTTTTTTAAAACTGATATGTCGATAAGTATGACTTCCATACAATACACTGTTAGTTCGAAAATATAAAAACAGATATATAAGATACATGTAGAAGTATTATATTGTCAAAATACTTAACGATAAAAAACAAATAGGAGTAAAACGTGTAACACATAAAATAAGATAATTAAATTAAATTCAATCATTTTAACACTATCCTCGTAGAGATAAAGTTTGGAATGTTTTGAAGTTTTTCTTTAATACTTCATGCATACATATTATCACGCCTTTTCCCATAGGGGTAGGCAGAGACTATAGATCTCCACTTGCGACGATCCCGACAAACAGCTTTCGGACGTTTATTTGATATGCTTTTTACCTGACCCCGTTTTAACACTTCTCTTATTTGATCATGGCGTGTACGTCGTGGTCTACCGGTACCAACACTACCATTCACAATATTGTCATACACTTGTTTTGTGATTCTATTTCATCCATCCTCTCTACATGCCCAAATAACCTTAACATTCCTTTTCAACTCTTGTTATTACATCTTCTTTGAAACTACAACGTTCCCTTATTACACTATTCCGTGTCATATCTTCTTATCTCACATATATTTTGGCGGCCTCTGTGGTTGAGCGGGCTAAGCCTTTGACGGCCTACCTCACTACAACCCAGAGGTTCCGGGTTCGATTCCCGGAATAGTAAATTTCGGAAACGTATTTTCTCCGTTATTTACCATGGTCTGGGTGTCTGGGATCGGCCCCAGAGTGGTCCGTTGTATATTACCCATAACACAAGCGCTTGCTTAATTTGGGGATATACAATGTGTGTGTTTGTCTGCCGATTATTATTATTATTCACATATATTTTTAATATCCAAATCTTTTAATTTTTTTTATAAATATCTTATAAAATATATATAATCGAGGGGTGAAAGGCTATTTGTTTTAAGCGACATTTTGTGTAATACTATTCAACACGATGGATTTTTCATCCTAATGTCTCAACTTAAAGAAATATAAAGAACCTGATCTCTAGTTTTAGTCTTCAAATGTTCTTTTTTTTAATATGGGACATAGTTCGTTAGTGATGTGTTTTTCTGGGTCATTAGAAACTTTAAACTTATCTCCCGACAATTTATAAAAGTTTCGTTTAAAACAAATAGCCTTTCACCCATCGATTATACATTTACTAGCGACCCGCCCCGGCTTCGCACGGGTGCAATGCTGATACAAAATTAAATACACTACAGAAAAACTATGAACGTTGTATATAAAAACATAGCGGCCCGCTCCGACTTTGCACGGGCATCACTACATAGAAACCTCTAAAATTAGCAATGTTGCCTTAGTATATGATGCATGTATTATACATATAAACCTTCCTCTTGAATCACTCTATCTATTGGAAAAAACCACATCAAAATTCGTTGGGTAGTTTTAAAGATTTAAGCGCACATAGGGATCTAGGGACAGAAAAGGCGACTTTGTTTTTATGTAGTGAAGTGATTTATAAAAAAATTATAAAACACTGATTATCGTCGGCAGTAGGGCCTAGGGTCCAGACTACCGGTGGTTGAGGCTCCAGACACAGGAATCTCCTCACAATACGGGCCGTGTCCAACAAAGCTGCCTTCTGCTTCCGACCCTTCAACCAGATACCAAGCGAGAGCCTTTCAAGGTGGCGGTCAAGGCTCTTCGCTATTAGTCCATTCACTGACACCACTATCGGTACTATGATTGTAGAATTTATTATTATTATTTCTCAAAGCTCTCATTTCAACTGCATTTAGCTACTCTACTTTCGCGCTTCTCCTGCCACACTCGACTTTCAAAGGAAAGCCAAACGTGCCATTATAGACTTTTGTTGGCTTTTTTTATAAAAGAATTAATACTTCAAACGTGTTTAAGCTTAAATCTAATATATAAAATTCTCGTGTCACAGTTTTCGTTGCCATACTCCTCCGAAACGGCTTGACCGATTTTGATGAAATTTTTTGTGCTTATCCGGTATCTATGAGAATCGGCCAACATCTATTTTTCATCCCCCTAAATGTTAGGGGTAGACCACCCCTAAATTTTTATTTTTGTTTTTTTAACAAAATTTTTAATTTCTATTTTTTTATGATACAGCATTAAAAAATACATACAACCCTAGATTTTCAACCTTCTACGATCAACCCCTATTTTTTACCGGGCAGAACGACGTCTGCCGGGACAGCTAGTACTATAATAATATGAAATCTGACGTGTCAAAATTAAGAATCTCTCCCACCCCTTGTCACATTTTGTTTCACTTCTACAGGGTGTAAACTGCACACACGAACATTTTTTTTATTTACATTATAGTTAGGTGAGTTGACTTACTATATAAATTTATTAATTACTAGCAAAAAAAAAGGATGAAATGTATGTAGGTATGTATTGTATAATATTAAAATGAGTGGAAGGAAAAATAAAAGAAATAATCAGTCAAGTTGGTTTGTTTCGTTGCTGGATAAAAACTTTGACAATACACGTTTGACAAATGTCATCTTTCTCTTCAGTGACCACGGCAACTAAAAAGCGGCCGTAACGTCGGATAAACCTAAATAAAATTAATTACCGCGCTTAAAACCGTTAAAACGTAGTTTTATTATGTGTACAAGTCGCGAAAACTTAAGAAAATATTATGTATTGTATGTATGTATGTAAAACCGTAATTTTCAAAGTAAGAATCACGAGATTTTAATTATCTGCTTCTAGTTAGAAATAAATATACGAGTACACGGGTACGAGTCTTTTCCAAAATTCAACCACTAAGAGGCTATTTTTTAACCGACTTCAAAAAAGGAGGAAGTTCTGAATTTCATCGGTATGTTTTTTTTTAATTTTTCAGACTACTCAAAATATGTTTTTTCATCTACGCGATCAAAGCCGAGAGCTACAATTAGTATAATATATGGATGTAGTTTTATAGAAATGTATACTATATGAACCTAAGATTTTTCTAAAAATTACTGTCAACAATAAAATAAAAAAATATAAACAAACATACACGTGAGTAATTTGTAGTAGTTCCGTTGTAATATAAAAAAGACCAATTAAAATAATTACCTGATTAAACAGCAAACAAAATATAAACAATTATTTTAAAACACAGAAATTGTCAAATAATTTCAATCTTCAATTTTGATTTCAAATGAGCATCCTCATTGCATAATTTTATAATTATATAAACATTATTTTAAATAAAAATACTAATAACTTATTTTAATTTAGATTAAATAAACTGATCGCTACACGACACGTTGACACTAAAACACGGCGAATTTACATATGACCAAATCTGATAAAAACCAAGTCAAAGTTTTGGTCAAATTAATACATAAGTCAGAGCGACATGCCCTTCTTCTGTAGCAGCAATACGTTGCGGTGTACATGAGATAGGAGTAAAATTTAATTTTAACTTATATATATGACCTTCAAAAAGCGTTCTCCATTGGAATTTATTATGAATAAACTTTTGAATTTATTGCGATAGTACTGACAGCCTGACGGATCATATAAAATAATTTATTGCATAAAACACGGTGTTGATATTTTAATAATATATCACATACTAAATGGCCTAACGTCAGAAGTAGCTTCGGTGAACCTGCAGCCCACCTCTCTACACCCCTTAGCCACTCATACCCATGTTGCCCCTGCCTTTTATGGTATTTTTTGGGGCCCATGCAGGGAGTGGCGAGTCACCGTCTGCCCATTTTTCCATGTTCCCCGAACATTGCGACGGGCAGACGCCATAGTCCCCATATTCCCAGAACCCCAGTAGCAGTTCACCCCAATAGCCCGGTACTTTTTGTCCTCATTTTCCACAATAGTCTTACACTGGCTGGGTCTTGTCCTTGGTGCATTATTATATGGTGTAGGCAGGGATATTCGCCGGACAGTGTCACGCCACATTTACATTAAATTTGTCAAAAGGTCTCTACGTGTTGGCCTTTCCATGGCCCCGCGCAAGCCCTCCAAAAATCCGGGCCATCTTTATGGCCCGTGGTCGTCAAAGACATACAATATCACATACTAATAAAGATTAAAAAAGTAGGTGCTACTTAAGTTTAATGAACAATTATCCGACCCTTAGTGCGCCATTTAGCGTTTTGGAGAGGATGGTATCAATTTTATTATAATTACAATACATAAGGAACTTATTTGCATAAGGTACTCATTTAATACCAGAAAACGGCGTTATTTAAAACGAGATAACTGAAGGCCTACCTGATGGAAAGATACCATCGTCTTTTGACACTTGTAGTATCAATGTGCTGCCGCTTGTAAAAGCCGCTCTTCATTCCCGGCAAAACTACACGAGACTAGCCGAATACGGGAGTGTAGAGGCCCTATTCGGCAAGTCTCGCCTACACTCGTGTAGCCTCGGTTTCATGTCGGTACTATCAAAGAGTTTTGTGTTTGCGCGAGACAGAGCCCTCCACACTACCACATAAAATTGACGCAAATATTTGTAGGTTTTGCATCTATTTAAGGCATTTTATAAAAATCAATACGTTTAACCTTGTTCCGTTGCGATGTATTCATGTCATTCACCATCTTCGTCTATTCCAACGGAGCTTTATGCCTTTTTTTTACTAAGATATAATTGTAGTAGGCTGCAGCACATAAAGCTACAGCGGCAGACGTTTCTAATAAGTCCATCCTGTACGAGTTCTGAACGGGCAATGCGTGAGTGGGAATGTGGAGGGCCTCTCTCGATCTCGTCATGTCTCGGCAAAACACTTGGCCGAGACGTCTCGGCAGGAGTGTAGAGCGCGTATTACGGTTTTAACAAATTTTACACTTACAGTAACTTTAACATTTTACTAAGCTGACTACACCAGTCTAATAAGTCTGTAACCACATACTCACTCGTTCACTTGTACACAAATACACATAACATATACATACATACTGCATACACATATACACCACACACATACATCTATGCATTTCCACAAACATTGCAAATATTAACACGAAAATTTAAAATTTATAAAATAATTGTCTGAAAGTGTCTAAATCGTTTCTCTACACTATGTTAATGGTTATGAATATTTTTTTTAATTCTTTAACACGATAAGCATATTTAGAACACCTCGCCATCCCTCTAACAATTTAACATTATAAGAAACTTAGCATATTGGCACAACCGATATCGGGTTGAAGTCATTGACAACTATTTTAATTAAACGGTTATATGCATGACAAGAATTTAATACATGATTGTTTGGATATTTCAGATAATATTTTATATAAGATATTGTATAAAATATCATATTTAAAGTTTTACATACAATTAAAGAAACCAAACTCAGTATAAATCTTTCACCTCTGCCAACATGAAAATTCAATGAAGCGAACCCCGTCTATATACGATTAAGAGATTTTGAATGTAGACAATCACTATATTGTTACATACCGCCAAAGAAATGCGAACACATACATACATACATACATAACTTCACGCCAGGTCCCTTGCGGGGTAGGCACGAACAACAGAGCGCCACACAGGCCCATTCTTAACACCTCACTTGCTTCTTTGACATTCATAGCTCTTGTCATGCACGCTCGTCTGTTCTTAAGGCTCCTAACATCACCTTCTGCTAACACATGATCAATTTGATCATGGAAGGTGTGTCGTGGCCTTCCGCGACTTCTGCATCCATCCACTTTTGCATTGTATATCTGTTTAGTCATTCTTTCATCATACATTCTTTCCACATGCCCGAACCACCGGGGCATTCCTTTCAGACCAACTCTCTTTCTTACTTCGGTATTACGAACGCGGTCCGCGAGCGTCACTCCGCAGATTTTGCGCAGTGCTCGCATCTCGACCGCGTTTACTCTACTTTCATGCTCTCTATTCCATACCCAACTCTCGCTTCCAAATGCGAACACCTGGTCGTAAAACGCAGTTTATTACCTTTCCTGCATTCTGAGTTCTTTTGTTTAAATCGTGTTTAAAATTTGCTATTAAGAAAAACATCCTATAGTTATAGTACTTGTTTTATGGCCGTCACTAGTGTCGAACTAATCCTTGTTGTTATTGCATTGCGTCGAAGCTTGCCAGATGTGCGGGTTAAATTAGTTAACGCGGCCCTTTGTTTTGTGTATACAGTTTAGCATAAAGCAATGCCCGAACGGAGGGGTGGAGCACTTAAGCGACAACTACGGTACTAGCAAGACGTGTGTAGTACTTTCGATTAGCGATATAGTAACGAATTTTGCACGTGTGAATCGTGCAGTTTATACAGTGTCTTGTTATATTTGTATCTGTTTTATACGTGTTTGTACAGTTCTTATAAACTCTATAGTAATTCCAACGGCATTTTAATTCGAGTCTTGTAGCTCGTAACAATATATTAGAACTAAATATTCTTCCATAAAGTTATGTTAAATTGTAGAGAACTACTTACTCTATATCAAACAGGCGCTAATCACAGAATAAATAAAAATATAACGCTATTCTTTAACTAAATTAATTATTAAATTTAAAAAGAAACATGACTTGTCCAACTATGCTACTAAATAACTGTAACTTTCTAAAGGAATGCTGGAAACTCACCACTAAATCCATAGGTTATTATAGCGGGGTACTCTAGGTAAGGGGTTGTAGCCATCCAGACGGGCAATGCATGAATGAAAACTCTTTATTGTTTACCATAACACAAACTAAACAATTTATGTGCCAGGTGATAGGGCATTTGCCCGACGGGATGGCTACCACCCCTGGTCTAAAGTGTGACGCCATAACAACCTTGAGTTGTGTTCCGGCATTGTAACCAGGTTCCAGTCTCCCTTAAGAGAGCAGCAGCGGTTTGTAGCACCTTTGGTGTTGCAAATATCCATAGGCGATGGTAACCGCTTTCCATCAAGTGGGCCGTCTACATGTCTGCTGACCTGCGAATTAAAAAATAAATAAAAATAATATGAATAAATTTCCATTAGAACAATGGGCGGCCTTATTGCTTATAGCCATCTCTTCCAGGCAACCCGGTGTCTAAGGAGACATAAAAAAAATGTGTATATTTGATTTTCCTTTTCTCTTTCTCTCTCTCTCTCTTTCTCATTTCCGTTCCTTTAAACTTTAACAGACTTGTGAAGGAGCTCTATATAACTGTATATATAAAATTCTCGTGTCACAGTTTTCGTTGCCATACTCCTCCGAAACGACTGGACCGATTCTCATGAAATTTTGTGTGCACATTGGGTAGGTCTGAGAATCGGCCAACATCTATTTTTCATCCCCCTAAATGTTAGGGGTAGTCCACCCCTAATTTTTTTTTTACCGGGCAGGACGTCGTCTGCCGGGACAGCTAGTTAAACATATATTATTTATGCTGGGGCTTTATCGGCGTTAGTGTTAAAGATTTCGATGTGGTCTTGTAACTGTATATATTTTGATAACTTTAATATAATAATAGGTATTCTAATAACTTTATTACTATATTGTTACGAGTAACGGGAGTCGAATAAAAATGCCGTTGAAATTACTATAGAATTATTATTAGAGCTGCACAAACAGGTATAAAACAGGTACAAATATAACTGAACACAACCAGTCCAAACGTAATGCACAATTCAATAACACGCGCGAAGTCCGTCACTAAATAGATTACCGAAAGTACACAAGTCTTGCTTCGCTTGTGATTATTGCTTGGGTGCCTCCCCTCTTATTTGGCGCATTGCATTATACTATACAAATTCAATATGTCTGCTCGGCTGCCTGGAATCACATATGGCTAATGACTACCATAAAATATTACAATACACAATGGGCTGTTTTTATTATAACAAATCTTAAACACAAATAAGCAAAAGAAGTCCAAATGCCGATAAGTTAATAAAATGTCTCCAGGTATGCAGATGTGAATTTGTCTTTTGTCGGCGTTCAGGTCGCAGCAATGTCTATTCCAACTGCACGCCAACGCTATCTATGAATTTAGATCTTTCTCCATCCATAGTTTGCCTGGAAGAGATTGCTTTTAGCAATATGGCCGCCCATTGTACTTACATTTTGCTAGTGGTAAGTAAGTAAGTTTATTTTGTATCTCTAATATATAAAATTCTCGTGTCACAGTTTTCGTTGCCATACTCCTCCGAAACGGCTTGACCGATTTTGATGAATTTTTTTGTGCTTATCCGGTATCTATGAGAATCGGCCAACATCTATTTTTCATCCCCCTAAATGTTAGGGGTAGTCCACCCCTAAATTTTTTTATTTATTTTTTAGACAAAATTTTTAATTTCTATTTTTTTGTGATACAACATACAAAAATACATACAACCCTAGATTTTCAACCCTCTACGATCAACCCCTAGTTTTTATATATAAAGTTGATGTACAATAGTATTTATTGGGTATTAGTGTAGTGTATTTGGTGGTGTGTAGTGGTTTGGTGTTAACTAAATTATTATTAAAAGTAATTCAATAGTAATTAAATATCATTAAAAAAAATATACAGATTATAGATGTAAGTGGGGGCTAATTAAAATGCCGTTAGAATTACTATAGAATTTATTAGATCTGTACAAACACGTATAACACAGATACAAATATAACCGAACACAACAAGTCCAAACGTAATGAAAAACGAAGGTCGTAATTCCATGAAACGCGTAAACTCCGTCATTAAAAGATTCCCGATGGTAGTACAAGGGTTTTGGTTGGCTCGTGGTTATCGCTCGACTGTCGTCCCTCAATCAGGATATATATATATAAATCAATTGCTTTTCGTTAGTCTCGCTAAAATTGATTTGGCTAATTTTGGTTTTGAATTATTTGTGGATGTCCAGGAAAGGTTTATATGGTGAGGAAATATGAAAAAAATACTTGGAATATAATAAAAACAACAATTTCGCTTTCCCTCAAAAACTGGCCCTACCTGTCAAACATTAATATTATTTTTATTTATTTAAGTTTATGGCTTGGCAGCTAGGTTTATAATATAGTTTCTTCATTTTCTTAAGCCTATTTGTAGCACAACGGAACTGTAGGTAATCAGCTAGTGCAATTCAACGGAGTTCTTGTGACAACTCAAAAGGCCACATTTGACTATACAGTTCACATTTCTCACAAAACACATAATCTATACTCAAAAACTATCAATATCCTAGAACTATTGTTCGTATAATATTTTCTTAAGTTTTCGCGACTTGTACACATAATAAAACTACGTTTTAACGGTTTTAAGCGCGGTAATTTATTTTATTTAGGTTTATCCGACGTTTCGGCCGCTTTTCAGTTGCCGTGGTCACGGAAGACAAAGATGAAATTTGTTAAACGTGTATTGTCAAAGTTTTTATTCAGCCTACCGCCAACTTGTTCATTTTAATTATTTAGTTTTAATTTTGTTTATGGATATTATTTACTTTATGGGAGCCTAATCTAATTTACCACCGCTTCACAACATGTTGTGGCTTGAAGAGAAGAAGCGGCGCAAGAAACTCTTCAGCAAACATGCCTAGTTCTAAATTTTTTTTATATAATATTAAAATGAGTGGAAGGAAAAAATATAAACAAAAAATATAACAATAGCCGGATAAACCTAAATAAAATAAATTACCGCGCTTAAAACCGTTAAAACGTAGTTTTATTACTATTGTTCGTTTTAGAGTAATTTTACACATTTTTAGAAAATAAAACTGCACAATACAACATTTTCTTTCAGTTCCCGCCAAAAACTCCTCAAACATTAATAATGTCTTCCTGTCATTCAGAAATTACATTTACAAGTCGTTCAGAAATCAAATTACATTTAAGTGAAGTTTTTTTCATTGTTTTGCTTTCA
Organism: Dendrolimus punctatus; assembly: GCA_012273795.1. Classification (NCBI taxonomy): domain Eukaryota; kingdom Metazoa; phylum Arthropoda; class Insecta; order Lepidoptera; family Lasiocampidae; genus Dendrolimus; species Dendrolimus punctatus. Next base: position 8,417,075 of record CM022554.1, on the reverse strand, counting down.
AATGTCAAACGTTTGATGTTCGTCCCGTCGTTCGAAAATCATCAGGCAGTACGAAGTTTTCCGGGTAAGCTAGTATTAAATAAAAATTATTAAATAATATATGGCAAAGTATAAAAATGGATACATACAATGGCTATCGAAATCTTTATCCTTTTACTTTTTTGTTTGCAATGCTTTGAACTGGTAGTTTTGTAAATTTCCGTGGTGCGTAAAAATTATATATATTATTATTACCTTTCCATGACGTCAATGCTATAATTGCATTCGGTATATGTGAAATAATATTTTTAAGAAGTTAATGTATTTAATTATTTTGTTTAAAACACTATTCTGTAGGTGTATGCCATTTATTATTATTCATACTATGTACATATATGTGTGTCATTATGTAATTGTATCTATCTTATATATATAAAAATGTTGTATCACGATGATGTTGCCAATAAACTCTAAAACTACTGAACCGATTTTAACTTAAAAGATAGGATACTTTTTATCCCGTTGGAACCGGTAGGTGGCGCTGAGATCGGGTTCTAGAATCCTCCTAATCAATGGGAGCGATTTTGGTGGTTTTGTTTTTGTGTGTTTGAGTGGGTTCCCGGAAGGTTTAGATTCGCAATTAGAACCGGTAGGTGGCGTTGACATCGTGTTCTAGAATCCTCGTATACACCTGGACCGATTATGGTGATTTTGTATTTGTGTCATGAAACAAAATCTTTTAGGAATTCAAAAAATATAGCGGCATGAAACTCGCCGGGGTCAGCTAGTAATTAATAGAATTTTTGACACATCATCGTTGTGTAATCTGTAGTTAGCAGACTATTTTAAGATATAATTAATGAAAAGAAAATATGGTATTAATGCGTCCTATTATAATTCTTGCAACAACTCAGAAGAGTTTATGGTAATTAAAGAACAGCAGCTGGTCACTACATCTATAATCAGAGAACCTTACGGTTTTAACATACATTTTACACTTAGTACAGGATCCCTGGTACAATTTTCATTATGTATTACTAACAAGTTTATTTTTCGTGAGTAGCTTCCTTTTGAATAGACGCCCAACTTTTTTCCTTAAGTAACGTCTGTAAATGATAGCTTAATAAGGGTAGCAAGTATAAAATATGTTGATTTTGCGAATTTTAAAAATTTATTATTAACCGATTTTTTTTTGATAATTATCGAGATATAAAAAACATGAAAAAATATTTGTCCTACAAAATATAAGGTTTTGTTATGAAGACCCCCGGTCCAACATGTATCGTAAACAAGGTCATGAAAAATAATTACTAACCAGCTGTTTTTATTATTATTGTTTAGCTAACCTTTGCATAGTTTACCACCCACATTGTCCTACAAATTGCATGGTATCTTGGTCCGACGCTCAAAAGTTGTCAATACCGCAGGACTTTTGTTTATTAGTAACTGTAGGACAAAGGTATCACACGTGATAGGTTAATATATTTTTCATCAAAATAAAACAATGTCCTACAAAATAGGTATGTTTTATTAGTCCTACAAGATTTGTAATTTTTGATTATATAAAACTAACTCGTCTTACTCTAGAAGCATTTTAGAACACCTCGCCATCGCTCCAACATCTTTACAGTGTAAGAATTCATTGATAAACTATTTTAATTAAAGGGCCATGCATTTAAATATATATGAAATAATTTATTTCTACCATTAAGTTTTCATTCAAGTCAAGTAAAGTTCAAGTATAAGAATTTAATGCATTATTGTTTAGCAATTTTAGACAATGTTTTATATAAGGCTAGCTGTCCCGGTAGACGTCGTCCTGTCCGGAATAGCTTCAATCGATATGCCGACAGCAGCGCCACCTACCGGGTCCAATCGTGAACCAAGTCAGAAACCTTCTTTGGCTCATGCACAACAACTTTGCTAAACATCATCACATGATCAAATCTATAGTTTACGATTGTAGAACATATAGACAGACATTCATATTTATATATAACAATATTGTATAAAATATTATGTTTAAAGTTTTACATGTAATAAAATATGCCAAACACAATATAAATCTGTCGCGTCTACCGACATGAAAATAAAATGTAGTAGTAGATAGTGTAGATTATGATACAAAATCTCGCAATCGTATATAGACGGTGTTCACTACATGTATTCATCGTTTTGAAAATAAATTTCACGCAGGCGACGTCGCGGGAACAGCTAGTGGAACAAACCGAAGCAAAATGTCCCTCAGACACAAGCTTACACTATATAAAACATGCATCCGCCCGATCATGACATACGCAAGTGTGGTATTCGGCCATGCCAAGCCTACCCATTTAAAGAAACTGCAAATCGTGCAGAATAAATTCATGCGCAGAGCCTTCGGTGCTCCCCTCTATATGCGTAACGTCGACCTCCACCGCGCTCTGGAGCTTCCCTCTATCAAAAACTACATTACGTCGCTCTTGCGTAAGTATTTCGATCTCGCGCCGCACCATCGAAAGCCACTCGTCGTATCCGCGTCCGATTACAAGCCTCGGCGAAAGGCTCTCGTGCGACGACCGCGTACGGACAAGATCGACGCTATCACAAAATGGCTGCCCCGGATCAGCCCGCCCGCGGTTAGGACGGCAGGCTGGCAGGCACCGACAGACAGACATAGACGGCGGCGTCTCAGACAACGCAAATCACGATCTCTCCACGTCCTCGCGAGGGACGCCAGGAGACATAGCCCCCCCACAGGATAGACTAGGCGTGTTGCTGGGAGGTTTCTTTCGCCGTTTCTTCTCTCCCAGCCATAACACGTTGCGAAACGGCAGTAAGATAGCGTAGGCCGCCGCGAACCGCCGATCCCGGTTCGCCGGGATCCTTCTTCTCGGGCTTTATATTACCCGTCACCCGTTCTCAATTAGCTCATTGTGTCGCCCATTGGCGGGCATCATCAGATTCATCCCCCTCTCATGGCAACAGTCCAGCCGAGGTAAAACTCCCTAGGGAGCTCCCTCAAGCAAGTTGCCCCCGGGCTCGAGCGCCTTCGCAAGAAAAACCCCGGTAAAGTTGTGAGGTCTTCGGACCAACAACATAAAGTCAAGTCAAATTAAAAAAACATAGTGGAACAATGAAAATCAAACAAATTACCGCACTTAAAACCGTTGAAATTTAGTTTTATTAAACAGACTAAATTCTAAAAAAGAGAACATACATATTATATTGATATAATCAATAGACTTAAAATATTATATATGTATAATAAAACTACGTTTTAACGGTTTTAAGCGCGGTAATGTCTATCAGTTTGATAAGTTGATAAGTATCTACATGCAATACTGTTAAGAGTTGCAGGACTCGAATTAAAATGCCCTTACACTTATTATAAGGTTTATTTAAAACTATACAAACACGTAAAACATAGGTACAAATATAAGTGTACACAACCTGTGCAAACGTAATGCACGATTCAATCACACGCGCAAAGTCCGTCACTAACGTTACGCTTGTGGCAATCGCTGGGTTGCCTTACCCCCTGTTGGGGCATTGCTTTATGCTGTACTACTACATTATGTCTGCTCGACCGCCTAGACTTAATTTCCAAGAATCACACTTGGCTAATGACTACCATAAAGATTACACTACACGATGTGCTGTTTTTCCAATCACAAATTTTAAACTTTGTGAACAAAAGAAGGCGGTCATAAAAGAGTTTCAATGTTACATACATACATAACTTCACGTCAGGTCCCTTGCGGGGTAGGCACGAACAACAGAGCGCCATTCAGGCTTATTCTTACACACCTCACTGGCTTCTTTGTGATTCATAGCTCTTGTCACGCACGCACGTCTGTTCTTAAGGCTCCTGACAATGTTATTAGCTGAAACGCCGACGGGTAATAAATGTGCATTGTTTACAGATACCACTCGATATGTAGTTTAAATAACGGAAATGGGCATGGCATGAGGATGGGATAATTTGAGATATAAAAAAAACTTCGTTTAAAAAAACCGACTTCAGAAATTAAAAAGTATAAAATAACTTATTTCTAAAGTTATTTTTAATTATAATATCTCATTTTTAATATTTATTATCTAAAACATCTCAAAATAATCGGTGTACATACATTAAAGTAAAAAAATAAAAACTTCGTATAAAAAAAACCGACTTCAAAACTAAAAAACTAAAATGTAAAAAATTACTTATTTCCAAAGCTATTATTATTAATATATATTATCTAAAACATCTTAAAGTCGGTGCTCAGTAATTTTCAAAATATACCTAGTAATTATTAATAATAATATCTTTGGAAGTAAGTTATTTTTTACATTTTCGTTTTTTAGTTTTTGAAGTCGGTTTTTTTAAACGAATTTTTATTTTTTACTTGTTACTTTTAGTGTCTGGCTATGTATGGGTGGACGGACATACGAATGGTGCCGCGCTTCTTAAAAAAATATAGGTCCCGAGAAACGGGAACAAAAAAATGTTCCGAAAATGAAAACTACTGGGCCAAACTTTGTCAAATTTTTAGGGGACCACATGGCAGCTATTTCGCGTCGAACAAAAAAGAATTACGTAAATCGAATCGTAAATTTCAAAGTAATCGGTGTACATATGGAACGAAAAGGATTTTTTTTCATAAAAAAATGTTCTCAAAATGAAAACTACTGGGCCAAACTATGTAAAGTTTTTAGGTGACCAATTGAAAGCTATTCCGCGCCGAACAAAAAAAGAATCACGTAAATCGGATAAATCACGGAGTAATCGGTGAAAATACATAAAAAAAAAGATTCCGACGAATGGAGAACCTCCTCCTTTTTCGAAGTCGTTTAAAAATACCACTCAAATTGAGAACCTTTTGGAAGTCAGTTAAAATAAAATGAATCTTGCTTTCAAATAGCATTAAAATTTATTATAATGTAACCTGTATTAATTAACGTCTGCTGTTTTAACAAGATGAACACACTAGAAGCTGATCTGCGGCGCAGCCAAGCGTTAAATGTTAGTATTTGCACAGATTTTGCACTGCTTCCTTTCATTCCGCCTCTTTTATTGCCCCGTCCACCGCTACTACACATCTGGCCATACAATCACAGCGATATGCAAACTGGAACACCTCCACGACCGTCCAATCTAACTTGAGCTGTGTTTCTCTTATATACTGGCCCACAAAAAAAGTGGTCAGCATTTTTGAACAGACCAATCTATTCGTATTTCAATGCGCTGGCTACTAATGTTACGAGCTGCGGGACTCTTAAAGGGCCTGTCCGCACAACGATATTTCACAGCATGATTTTTATTCGCGGGTATTAAATTCCGCGACCGGAATTACACCTAGTACGCACTGCGAATAAAATTTCGTACTATTTTTTTCAGTTTAATTCGGTTCTTGGCTGAGACGCACGTGTAAAATGGACATCCGAACTAAAATTTTAGTTTATCTAATGCCAAAGGCGGCGAAACAGCCGTATCAAAAGATGTCATGAACATTGGATTCACCCACTTACGGCATTAAGACCCATTAAAGTATTTTTCTATATAAAATGACAAGAGTTGCGAAAATATAGCAAAAAGTTTTTGGCTATTACAGAATGAAAAAAAAATCATTCGATAATTCGACAACTTTCAATAGCGACGTTGCACGACTGAGCGATTCGCGCGAATTTTATCCCACAGTGCGAACATAGCCATACTTACTCTATACGCTACAAGATATTCGCGCGAAAATAAATCGCACCGCTTCGCGATCAATTTGCATCAAGTCACAGATTTTTTTCTCGCGCGATTTTTTTATCGTCAGTGCGGCCTGCTCCTATAATATTCAATGTGTTACAGAATTACGGGAAAATAACCGTGCTGTGAAATATCGCTGTTCGGACAGGCTTTAACGCAGGTACAAATATAACCGAACACAAAAAATAAAAGCGTAATGCAGAAGGTCGTAATTCAATAAAACGTGCAAGGTCCATTAATATTAGATTCCCGAACCCCTTCCTTCCCCACCCCTTGTCACACTATGTTTCACTTCTACTGCATGTGAAATTCGCGGACACATTTTTATTGTGTTATCCATACATAAAGAACGTATTATCAGGGTTCAAATCAAGTTGGTTATTATGGTGAAATCGTCCAGTATAAAGTGATACATGTTTACTAAGTTTTATTATGATAAAGCAGTGCTCTATAACTGGTCGTATTAGTGGGTCAATGTTGCTAGGATTTGAATTTCACTGAGTGTTGTCAGATTCTTTAATAACATACGAAATTGACAGTATATGTCAGAGGCGGATTTAGACATTTGCCGCTTGTAGGATATTTAATTTTTGCCGCCAATAACGACCTATACATCCATACCTTAGTTCATAATCCTATTAATAACATTTTTTGTCAATGGACTTCATAAGAACTTATTAAGTCTTAGAATTTAAGTTAGACATAATTTCTGTAAGACAATTAAAGTATTGCCCTCTAATTTGCCGCCCTCCAAAATCTGCCGCCCTAGGCTCCAGCCTACTCAGCCTATTGGTAAATCGGCTACTCGTATATGTAGTAGATTTGTTAAGAGCTTTGGGCCTGGTTACCTACACACCCAATTGCAATGTATAAGTGGTATGGCTAGGGATATAGGACTTACTCATTGGACACACTGACAGGAGGGCAGTGCGGATTAAAAGGGGTGTGACATCATGTGATAATGTTCAGCAAAGTTAGATAGATAGATAGATAACCCTTTATTGTACACCATTACAGAAAACACAGATGAACTTATAGCCTAAACATATTCTATATGTGCACAATGGGCGGTCTTATCGCTAAAAAGCGATTGTGAGAAGAAGAAGAGCGAAGTTGCTCTGCATGAGCCAGAGAAGGTTTCAGAGTTGGTTCACAATTGCACCCGGTAGGTGGCGCTGTTGTCGGCATATCGATTGAAGCTTTTCCGGGCAGGACGACGTCTGCCGGGACAGCTAGTATTTAATACAATCGATTTTAAATTTATATATTTTTATAGAATTTAGAATTAAGTTCTAGCAACATTGCTTACTGCATCAATGACAGTTTACACGCAAACATAGGTAGTGTAGACGTATATCAAATTTGTAAATAAATAATACATTGTACACATTTTTCGTAATTGGAAAAGTGTTTGCTAACTTTGAACCATCCTCAAATATTTCAGTGATTTGGACAGAAGTCTTATAAAGTTCTCAAAGCCAGTATGGTTTTGAATGGAATACAATATCAAACAAATAAAAATAATTAACGAAATTTGTGATCTTATTAACTATTCTACGTTTTTTTTTGCTAAGTGTTCGGAATTGTATAATTAATTATATAGGTAAGCAATGCATGTATATTGTATAATAACGTTGTCATCAAATCTCGTTCTTCCGTGTAGAAGGATCTCTATTATCATTAATTATTTATTTAACAAATGTATAAAATAATACGGGGAAAGACCTAAGTGGAACAGAAACTGACTTCAGGAGTAAATAAAAAGCAAATAATAATCGTTATATATTATAAAAGAAAGTCGTGTTAGTTACACTATTTATAACTCAAGAACGGCTGTACCGATTTGGCTGAAAATTGGTGGAGCTTATCATTATTATTAGCTTTATAAGCTTAGAATCAGGAGACGGAAATAGGATACTTTTTATCCCGTCAGGTTCTAGAATCTTCCTAATCACTTGGACCAATTTTGGTGCTTTTGTTTTTGTGTGTTCGACTGGGTCCCCGGATGGTTTAAATCCACAATTGGAACCGGTAGGTGGCGCTAGGATCGGGTTCTATATTTTTATTTTTTCAGAGCAGGACTACGTCTGCCAGGGTCGCTAGTTATTTGTAATTAGTACAGACTTGGAGGCATCACCATCAACTAAAGCCAGAAAGGCTTGGCTGGTGGTTTGTCCGGGTAGTCTGCCCACTGTCCCCTCTATTACAGAGGTCCTGGGACGGGGCAATTTGACAACTGTCACGTAAGTAAAGAAACTATTAGAAACGTGGATTAGTTCTGCAGGACGAGCCCGTGTTTTAGTTGCCTCTGTTTGGGAATTTGGACTTTGGTAGCAGGACCTACCGTCACCTTCTGTAGGAAAGTTAATGGATGCAGCCATATTCAGCAATCTGCCTATCTTGTGGCAGAAGCGCAGGCAGAATTCCGCGGCATACCGGCCTCAACGTAACACGGCGGGCTGTTGTCAGTGTCGACGTGCCAGCCGTTCCGGAACCGAACGGACTGGTCCGCGACGATGGCGAGAGACCCGATAGTATGACTTTAATTCCCTGGCGTTTGGGAAGGTCGCTTGTGTGGGATGATACCTATACACACTGGTGCCTTCTCATCTCAAGGTGTCTAAAGCTAGGGCGCGTCACACAGCCACTTCTGTTCTGTTGCTTCTTCTCCAATGACTCCAAACCATTTTTTACGACAGGCCGCCCGGCTGCTGGAAATTGTATACTTTCTCCGTTCGTACACAGATGATGTTTTATGTTGTTAGTTTAGACATACATTTAAAAAAGATCTACTTTACAAGCTTTTATTCAACTTGCAATGCATGTATGTATGTATGTATGTAAGTTCGGGTGGAATCTTGCAAGTTAAATTTGACCAACTTCCCGGTTTCCGATTGAGCTGAAATTGTGCACGCATTTGTATATCGCGTGAGAATGCAATAATATGGTACTACGGAGCTGATCTGATGATGGAGTCGGAAGGTGGCCATGGGAACTCCTGTACTAAACATGACTTGTCATGTTTGGGCTCGTTTTACTTGTCTTTGCTATTAATCTGCTGCTACATGATATCCTGGATCTCAAAAGTTTTTATGTATGTATCTCAAAAACCTTTTTAAAATAAAAATATTTGCGTGTACTAGTGTACACACGTAAGAAGTGAAACTTCTTTATGACCTTATTTTTAGAAAAATCGTCTACTATATGCTTTACAGAAATTGGTTAAATAAATAAAGCCCCTAACACGGTCAAATCGACCGTGTACCACGGTCGAATTGACAGTGGTAGGGGCAAGTAAAAGATGGTGTGTAACGGAAAAAATGTGACGCGTAACCGAAAATGTGACGGTATTTTTTTTTCCAACGCCGATAAAGAAGTTTTACTTCAAAAAGCTTATTTTCTTCATACATGTTTTCAGGAGGATGGCCTACATCAATTTCCGTATCTTCGGATACATAACTACCATCTTGATGCATGGCACGAATTTGGTATACATGGACCATACCATTCGACAGGACAATATTGAAGACCCAGAGGTTAAGATCTTTAAGAGTATGGAGTATAGATATTTTACTACCTGGACTGTGGTGAGTTTTTTATTTTTACTTTGTTACGACCTTAATGCCGACAAAAGACAAATTCACACCTGCAGTCCTGTTGAATGAATGAATGAATGAATAACTTTATTGCACATAAAATTATAGTACAATGGGCGGTCTTGTCGCCAAAGGCGATGTCCTCCAGACTACCCTATACAATTGGAATCCGACTACATTATTTAATGAATTTTATAATAATTATTAAATGGAAGATTACATTGTGTTTACATTCGTATCGTCATAGTTGTATAGTTAAATTTATCATTATTATCTTCATTTATTTATTACCATTGCAGCAGTAAATTATTTATTTTTATATATGTCACTCATCTACGTTACTACATTTAATTTAAAACTTTGAAACACATTTTATTACATTTTCGGCTTTTGGACTTGTTTTGTTTACTTTTTGTTGTAAATATGTGATTAGAAAAACAACCCATTGTGTATTGTAATCTTTTATGGTAGTCATTAGCCAGGTGTTATTCTAGGAAATTCGGTCCACGCAGCCGAGTAGACATGTTGCATTGTTAGAGTATAAAGCAATGCCTCAATTGAGAGATGACGCAGTCAAGCGATAACCACAAGCGGAGCACGACATGTGTACATTCGGTAATCTATTTAGTGACGGAATTTGCGAGTGTCATTGAATTGTGGATTACGTTTGGACTGGTAGTGTTCGGTTAAATTTGCACCTGTGTTACACGTTTTTATATAGTTCTAATAAACTCTATAACAATTTTAACGGCATTTTAATTCGAGTCCTGCAACTCATATTTTTGCTACTACTTTTATTACCTTCTTATGATTTGGGGTCAACAATTTAGTGTATGTGCGGGTAGTTGCAAATACTTTCGTCTATAATAAGGTGTAGGTGAGAATAGACATGATTAGTCGATATGTGACCACCGGGGCAAGATATATATTCTTAGTTACGAGTATATACATATTCTAGACAAATAAAAATTCTAAAAATTGCATTTTCTTACATTTCTGTTACGAACTACCCCCTAATACATTTCTTTTTCTAATTTCGTCGTATGAACTTGACTCTTTCACAGATTTATTATACTACTTGCCGGCTCGGAAGACATCGTCCTGCCCTAAAAAATATTTAGAACTCGATCCTAGCGCCACCTACCAGTTCAAATTATAATCTGAACTACCCAGCCACACGCAAAAAAATTCATCATGATCGGTCCAGGGTTTTAGGAGTTCAGTGTCATACATATCCAGCTTTTTTGTTTTTTCAGATGTTACAATTATTCTACGCATTCTACGGTCTTACATGCGACATTTTAATTTTAAAGAATGCAAAGAAGAAAAATTTCAAACTACCCGAGCTTACTACACAACTAAGGGAAATTTTATTCGCGGGGTTGGTTTGGCCTTGTAGTTGGGTAAGTTATTTTATGCTCCCGGGAAAATTCCCATGGGATAAACAATATCACACATCTTACATAATATTTTCTATCGATTAGTGAAAAAACTACGTTATAATTCGATTTTTTTAATCTGGCCTTTTCCAATAATTCGTTTTGCAATAAACAAAGTTTTAATATAATAAGTCTAAGGATTTGCTGTCGATCAGCGAAAATTGCGTCGAAATCGGGCCAGTAGTTTTTATGTGAATCCCAAACAGAGAGACAAAATGACAAGCTGATAAACAGATACGATATGTAAAAATTGCATTGTATGTATTCTCCATCGTTTATATAGTTCATTCCAGCTATTTTTTTAAAAATTGCTTCAAAGACACAGCACATTTAGAATTTTATAATATTATACTTTATTAGCTGTGCCCCTGACGTCGTCCGCGTGGAATTTGTTTTAAAACCCCGCGATTTTGGAACATTCTTCACTGTCGGTCCACTCGTATTGGTCTTACGGTGATGATAGCCTATAGCCTTCCTCAATAAATGGGCTATCGAAAACTGAAAGAAGTTTACAAATCAGACCAGTAGTTCCTGAGATTAGCGTGTCCAAACAAACAAACTCTTCAGCTGCATATATTAGTATAGGATACCGATTTGTGTAATCACGTCATTATTCTTCTTCTATCCGTGCGGAGAAGGAGAAAGAATACAATTTCCTGCGGCCGGGCCGCCTGTTGTAAGGGGCGACACAACAACACACAGTCGGGTGCTAGGGTATTTGCCCGACTAGATAGCTACCACCCCTGGTCTAGAGTATGCCGCCATAACAAGTATGAGTTTTGTTCCGGCATTAGTGACCAGGTTCCAATCTTCCTTAAGAGAGCAGCAGCGCATTTGTAGTCTTTGGTGTTGCAAATGTTCATAGACGATGGTAACCGCTTTTCATCAAGTGGGCCGCCTGGCTGTCTGCTGAACCCTTGCAAGAAAAAAAAACTATTTTTAAAGTTGGCAAAAAGTAATAAAATACATTAATATTATACAAAATACTTAATGTCTGTATGCCCTTTATAAAATCGTAAACTTTAGTAAAGATGTTGTGTATGAGCCAGAGAAGGTTTCTGAGTTCGTTCACAATTGGGCTCGGTAGGTGGCGCTGCTGTCGGCATATCGATTGAAGCTTTTCGGGGCAGGACGACGTCTGCCGGGACAGCTAGTATTATATAAACTACTTAATATGGGTTATTAGGGCCATGACGTTTATAAAGGTCAAGAAATTTGAACTGAAATGATAATTTTGCTTATATTTCTGTGGTTGTATGTATGACATAATTAATCGAACAAGTGCAGTCCCCGAACTATTAAGGGTGCGTTAGAACTGACAAATTTCCGTTCTCTTTCGCCACGACTGCATAATAAAACAATTTACCGAACATATCACATATTTTTAAGGCTTCTATTGCCGCGAAAGGGCAAAAGTGGGGAGCAAACGAAACAACTTTTCCCCGGTAATTACTTATCAATAATTTTCCACAAAAGTTATCGTAAATCTTCACGATATGAGACGTAACTTGGTTATTTCGTAATTTTTATATAATTATTGTAAGTTAGGAAAAAACAACACCAAATCACGCCCAAATTATTGACATGAAACCATTTTACCACTTAAATTTTTAACAAAACAGAATGAAAGGATATCTATAACTTAGTAAAAGAGTGATAAATAATTTTTATTCTTTATTGTACATAAAATATTTACAAATTAAACTACAAAATAATGGTGATGTACAAAGACGAGCTTAACCCTAAAAAGAGTTTTCTTCCAGCAAACCTATGGGTCTAGCGAGAGTGGAAAGACAAGGGCAGGGTTGTGTATATAAAAGTTATAATAAAATCCTTATTTAATATCAATATTACATTAAACATACACATATATCGATACACACCTAGTATATACATGTTTTTAATCAATTGCATAGTTTTTATCGCGGGTTTTGAGCGTAGCGGTCGAATCAAGAAATTCCGTAACGAAAATAAACCTAACACATCCCACTCCGCCTACCATGAGCGTTCCCTTAACGTGTATGTGTGCGTCCACACTAAATGCGCGGTGACGGGGGCCTGAGGCGGGCGCGGCGAGCGGAGGCGTGCGGTGTCCACAGTAAGTCGCGAGCTCTCGTAGCACTTCGAGATATGTCAAGTATTGCAAATTATGGACGACGAGCTGCTCCGAAATCGGACGAATACCTAAGCAGCTGTTTGTGAGAAAGTATATAGGTGTATAGGTATCTATCATATCTTTATAATGCCACACTTACCGCATGTGCGCCCCGTAAGTATACATGTAGGTATATATGTATACATAGGTGTTTTGTTTTCTTAACGGCCACCATGCTCAAAAAGTGTAACTAACACAAGTGCTGCTCGCGTTATGTTGACAGCAACTCGGCAACATGTTTATTCAACCATGTTGCTAAACAAATGTTTACCATGAATACAAAAGGCTTTACAATTTTTGCTTAATTGGAACCGTCGCTAGTCGTCACACGCACATTAACCAGAGAATTCTTTTGGTCTTTTTCAGGTCGTGTTCACGGTCTTTTGGATACTCTTTAAGTACGACAGGAGTCTTATATTCCCAGAGTTTCTAGACCAAATTATTACATCATACAGCAATCATGTCATACACACTGCTATAATCCCCATCGTTTTATGGGAAGTGGTGTTTAGGCCACGAAAGGAACCGAAATCTCACGCAAGGAATATAGCACAATTGACAATTCACTTGCTGGTGTATGCTAGTGTGTAAGTATATTTTTGAGTACGTATGTTACGGTCTAGTCAACTCACCGGAGTTTTCATGCGTTAACACATTTTTAAAGATATAAACTGAGATAATTCATTACGACAATGTTCAATGTTTCACAGCGATTTAGTTTTGATTTCATACATTTTTGTATAACCAATGGTCCTGGCAGACTGCCCTGAAAAAAAACAAAAAATCTGAGACTCAACTCCAGCTCTACCTACCGGGTTTAATTGTGAATCAATGCCATCCATTATTTAAATTTATTTGGTTTTTTATTTTTTTTATTTGATTGTCATTCGTTTTTCCACTTGTCACAAGTTTCACTTTTTTTTATTGCAGGAGTTCAGCAGACAGGTCTACTTGATGGAAAGAGATCACCATCGCCTATGGACATTTGTCACACCATAGATGCTAAACATGCGCTGCTGCTCTCTTAAAAGATACAGGAAACTGGTCATTAATGGTTAAACACAAATCAAGGTTGTTATGGCGGCATACTCTAGATCAGGTGTGGTAGCCATCCAGTCGAGAAAATGCCCTACCACCTGGCTGTGGGTTGTTTTGTCGCCACTTACGATAGGCCGCCCGGCCGCAGGAAATGGTGTTCTGTCTCCGTTCTTGCACGGGTAAAAACTATTGATTAAATCTTCAAAACTAAATCAATAATATGATATATTTGCAGGTTATTCTTCACGCATTTTGAGACTAGAATCTGGCTGTACCCGTTCTTCGAAGTCTGCTACGGAACGATACACTTCCCGTTGATTTTCGTGTACATCGCTCTACTGTCTTTATTCTTCTATCATCTACAGTGGTATATAAACCGTTTTATTCATGGGAATATAGAGAAAATTGACGTGAGGAAAAAGGAACGATAGTTGTCTCTTTGTTTTATAGCCGTGAATGTCAGTAACATCACTGCTACTGATGAGAATTCTACACATTCTAGAGATAGGGGAGTTAGAACCTAGTACTGTTGTTCTTAATGGGGGAAAGAAGGGGGTTATAGGTTGTCGCGAGGGTTCCGAAGGGACTCTTCAGTGGAATTGGTTTAACAATTGTGGGGAATCAATGTTATTATGAAACAACTTATAAGCAGCATAAACTGTATTCAATTGCTTAACTATCGATTGAATTTTGATATTACTTGTATAGAGGTAATGTCAAATTTTATTTGTTTACTTAATATAGCCTATAGCGCATATAACAATATCAATTATACTTGTATACAACTAAAAAAGTACCTAGCATGAAGGGCGAAAAACAGGGTTTTCTATTAAAGATAGAACAAACTAAATTTTGTCAAAATGTGTACTAAGTGTAAAGATTAATTGATAAACGAAATAAATAAACATAGGTATATACATACATAGTAATAAATATATGTTTAGAAATACATAACAAAGAGATATCCAAATATAATATAATAATTAATCGACAATAACGCCAATGAACGGTAGTATCAGTGGTATATACAAGAACCGACTCTTACAGCTCCTAATGTCGCAAAAGGTCGAAAGTGGGGTGCAAATGAAACTTTTCATTTGTATAATAATTTACAAAAAAAAAATCATAAATATTTATGATATAAGAGGCAACTTAGGTTTTTTCGTAATTTATCTGTAGTTTTTTCAAGTTCAGAAAAAAAACAATTTCAATTGTTAACAAAACAGTATAAAAAACATCGACATATTTATAAAAAAGGAATAAATAATTTTCTGTATTATTTTTTAAATCATTCCATGTATTATCTTTTGTTTCTTATATATACAATGAATGTGTCTGTATGTCCTTTATAGAATCGTAAACTATACATTTGATCATGTGATGATGTTTAGAAAAGTTGTTGTGCATGATCCAAAGAAGGTTTCTGAGTTGGTTCACAATTGGACCCGGTAGGTGTCACTGCCGCATATCCTTTGAAGCTTTACCGGGCAGGACGACGTCTGCTGGGATAGCTAATAGTTCCCAATAAAATAATAAAGCATCCGAAAAATTACCAAGCTTATGGGATCCCCGCTATCTCCAGAAAATACAGTACAATTCTCAAGGACGTTGGCGTTGCTACAAGCCTTAATGATGAACGATGCTTGCATTATCATTATTAACTTTTATGGAAGTGGTTTTCTAGTTATTATTAGATTTTTTTATTTGTAATATTACATATTTATTACATGTTTTGTTTATGACCGATGTTTAATTTCACTTAATACCTTTTATGATTGTTTATTAGTAATATTAGCTAATTTATTTAATAATGATTAAATAAATTATATAATATTATGTCAAGCAAAGCATTAATTAAATAATAATACATAATAATTATTAGAATTTATCACTTGAATATTATCGCGCTCGAAACCAAACGTTTATTATTAGACTAAAATTTTAAGTCAAGTCTGTGAGATAATATTCAAACTCAAAATATCTATTATTGGAATAAAACCTAATTATTAGATATAAGAAAGACAAGCAGTATTTATTGTTGTTTTTCTTAGAGACTTTTAATGATAATATAATGTATACATATAATAAAACTGTAGCGGTCGAATTTCTGTACAATAAAAAAATTGGTAAAAACCGAGTCAGGGGGCTGTAATGAAATAGAACTAATTTAGATTTTTTTCAAAATTTTTGTTCTCTGTTTGTCTGTTAGTCTGTCTGTTTGTACCGGCTAATCTCCGAAACGACTGGACCGATTTACATGAAATTTTGTATGGTGGTAGCTTATATCCCTGGTCAACATATGATACTTTTGATCCCGAAAAAATAAAGAAGTCCCGTAGGATCGTGAAGAAAGGCGCGAGCAGAAGTTATCGATCATATGGCAAAACAACGTTTGCCGGGTTAGCTAGTATATAATAATATAATATATTATATTATCATAAAAATCTCTATTTTTGTAGTTTATTCAAAACATCTATTTTTGGAATAAAACCTAATTATTACATACAAGAAAGATAAGCAGTATTTATTGTTGTTTTTCCTCAGAGACTTTTTATGTTAGACGTGAGAAAAACTTAAATAAAGAAACAATGGCAAATCTGAACACCATTTTCTTACAAAAAAACGACTTTACATCTACTCTCGGGCAGACGCATCTATTTTAAGACTCAGGGCCGCTTGCATAACGTTCATTAAATTTATTTAAGAAACACTAAACGCATTTAAATACGATTAACGTCTTCCACAATGCAAAATTTGTCGCTAAATATGATAGATAGATAGACACTTTATTGCTCACCAAAAATACACAATTAAAATGTTGTCATGATAGAAACAATAGACGGCCTTATCGCTGAAAGCAATCTCTTCCAGGCAACCTAACTTAAGGAATAGTTTAATCTAATCTGGCGATGTAGGTGGTGCAGATCATTAAATATCATAAATAAACATATTTAAACTACATAATTTATAAATTAAATTCACATACTATATATGCTCGCGGACCGCGTTCGTAATACCGAACTAAGAAAGAGAGTTAATTGGTCTGAAAGAGAGTGTCGGGGTAAAAGTAAGGAAAGGAATGTATGATGAAAGAATGACTAAACAGATATACAATGCAAAAGTGGATGGACGCAGAAATCGCGGAAGGCCACGACACACTATTATCTATTATCAAATTGATCGCGTATTAGCAGAAGGTGATGTCAGGAGCCTTAAGAACAGACGAGCGTGCATGACAAGAGCTATGAATGTCAAAGAAGCAAGTGAGGTATGTAAGAATAAGCCTGAATGGCGCTCTGTTGTTCGTGCCTACCCCCCAAAGGACCTGGCGTGAAGTTATGTATGTATGTATGTACATACTATATAATATAATATATTTAAAGAACTGTCAATACATTTAGTGTAAAACGTATTTAGGCAGTTTAATATGATTAACTAATTTTATTTAAAGGCTATCGTTATGCAAGCGGCCTTAAATGTACAATCTTAAATAGAATCTCAGGGTAGACTTAGAAGTTTGGTCTCACTTTTCTTTCACCATATCCCAATTAATTGGGGTGGGCACAATTTGTCTTTTTCTTCTACACTCCTCTATTTTGACATGTATCTTCTGTTACACCACAAATCATCATATTGTTACGATCTAGAGGCCGACATACTAGTTACGCTTGGCCTCCTAAGGAGCCTCCTAAGATTTTGCTTCTCTCTGCGTGTTCTATCAACTGCATAACGGGTGTTCCGAAGAACTGTTTTAACTTTTTTTAGCTTTCTATTAACTTGCAATGGATGTAATAAATAAATAGTTTAAAAAAACTTTTAAAAAAATACGCTTTTATAGGAAATCCACCTAAAAATTAGAAAAGGGGGGGGGGGTGCACGGTATCAATAGTTATAAATATTTTATGAATAGATATGAGTAGAAGGGTTATTTTGATAATTGAAGGCGAATTGAAGGCGTCGAATTTCTGTACAATGAAAAAAATGCTAAAAACTGAGTCAGGGGGATGTAAGAAGTGAAATAGAATTTAGATTTTTTACGAATTTTTTGTTTCTCTGTATGTCTGTCTGATTGTACCGGCTAATCTCCGAAACGACTCGACCGATTTACATGAAATTTTCTATGGTGATA
The DNA here is from genome assembly GCA_012273795.1 of Dendrolimus punctatus. Classification (NCBI taxonomy): domain Eukaryota; kingdom Metazoa; phylum Arthropoda; class Insecta; order Lepidoptera; family Lasiocampidae; genus Dendrolimus; species Dendrolimus punctatus. The sequence continues at coordinate 8,399,020 of CM022554.1, read as the reverse complement.
GCTTATATCCCTGGTCAACATATAGGATATTTTTCATCCCGAAAATTGAAGAGTTTCTGTGGGATATTTAAAAAACTTTAATTACTTAAACAGATTATAACAGACTGAAAGCATTTTCTCTGCAACGTAACATAATAGAAGCGGAGATTTTGACAGGGGGTGGTGTAGATGAGAGAGTTTTATATATAAAATATATAAAGCTGATAAGTTTGTTTGCTTGCACTCGCTAATCTCAGGAACTACTGGTCTGACTTGAAGAAAAAAACAGTGATAGATAGCCCATTTATCGAGGAAGGTTATAGGCTATGTACCATAACGCTAAGACCAATAGGAGCGGAGCACCAATGAAGAATGTTTCAAAATCGCGGGGATTTTTTAACTAACATTTTCAAACTATTCCACGCGAATGAAGTCGCAGAAGCTAGTAATGAATAAAGACTAACGACATCATCCGCCGAGCCCTTTTCAGCGTCGGCGTACCGGCCATTCTAGAACCAAATGGCCTGATGCGTGACGATGGCAAGAGACCGGACGGAATGTCACTAGTCCCTGAAGATGGGGCGGCCACTCGTGTTGGATGCGACCTGCGTTGACACACTGGCCCCGTCACATCTTCCAATGACCGAGTCAGGGGCTAGCTGCCGCTTCAGCTGAAGACGTCAAACGGCGCAAAATGGATCCTTAGGAAGGGGTTACATATTTGCGCCGTTTCGGGTTGAAACATTAGGCCCCTGGGGTCCGTCGGCAAAGAGTTTGTTTAAAGACATATGTAAGAAACTCTTTGACACTACCCGTGATTAGAAGTCTGGCTCATATTTTGCACCACAAATAAATATTGCCATGCAGCATGGTAATGCAGCCTTCTGGGCACGCTCCTTGTCGGTAGTGACCTGCTACATAATATATCTTAGTTTCAATGTCTTTGTTTTTTTTTAATTAATGTATTTAATTAATGTATAGTTATATTTATTATTTTCCTAATAAGTTGTTTTTATAAAGGTTATTTAAGACTGATTTGTAACAATAAATAGAAGATAAATAAGTTCCTATAAATAAAGGTCTTTTTCAAAAACACTTATATTGAATTATTTTGGTAAACAGCTGTCATAAGATGGCGACCTAATTTATTTATTTATAAAAGAAGAGCTAATGTTATCATAAGGCTTTAAATGTAAAAATACATCAAAATTGTATTGCCAGTTCTTATACTGGCAAAGCTACCCCGCTCTGAATACATTGGCCCACAATTTTTTTGTCGGTTTTGTGAGATTTGCTCTCTATGCTCATGCAAAATCATTTTTTTTTGTTGCAGGAGTTCAGAAGACAGGCAGACGGCCCACTTGATGGTAAGCGGTTACCATCGCCTATGGACATTTGCAACACCAAAGGTGCTACAAATGCGCTGCTGCTCTCTTAAGGGAGGCTGGAACTTGGTCACTGATGCCGGAACACAACTCAACGTTGTTATGGGGACATACTTTAGACCAGGTGTGGTAGCCATCCAGTTAGGCGATTGCCCTACCATCTGTGGGTTGTTTTGTCGCCTCTTACGACAGGCCGCCCGGCGGCATTTTTTATTAATATCCAGTAACACTGAAACAATACGTCCAAAATTGTTCGCATGGCCGGACAAAGTTACCCTGATTGACTGTAATAGAAATTACGATTTATTTTCAGAAAGCCAAGTTACCTACTGGCCGATTTTGACAGATAGGCGAATGACATTACTAGAAATAACTTCGTCTATCGGAGAGTAACTTGAAATACGTATCTCTAGTAATAGCCTAAGATCCCGCTATACAACGACCTTCACCGAGATGCTTATTTGATGAAACCTATTTTATATTAAATTTAATTTGTCAACAAATATATTGCATATGCAACCCATATGGGTTGCCTCAAAAACTTCAGTCCAGTATATGATCAATTAATAATTATTTTTTTTTTTACATTTCCCCGGTTTCTTTATTAAACAAATTCTATACCAATCGAAAGTATGAAGTCCATACAATATGCAAATAAGAAGTTGCCTATTCTTTTCCGGTCACAACTCTCGGGTAGCCAGGTATAAACAGGTAAATCGTGTCGTGATTTCATCCGTGCAGGAACGGAGAAAGAATACAATTTCCTGCGGCCCGGAGGCCTGTCGTAAGAGGCGACAAAACAACCCACAGCCAGGTGGCAGGGCATTTGGCCGACTGGATGGTGTCCACTCCTGGTCTACAGTATGCCGCTATAACAACCTTGTGTTGTGTTCCGGCATTAGTGACCAAGTTCCAGGCTCCCTAAAGAGAGCAGCAGCGCATTCGTAGCACCTTTGGTGTTGCAAATGTCCATAGGCGATGGTAAACGCTGTCCGTCAAGTGGGCCGTCTGCCTGTCTGCCGATCTCCTGCAATAAAAAAAAATCGATATCATTTTGCACCGGTCTGATTATTGAATTAAAACTAAATGAAAATAAAGATTATTTCATTATGAACACGGTGGTATAGCGTTGCCTGCGAAAAATCAGTCCCGAATTCCGTTTGTCGAATTTTGAAAAGTGAAATATTGCTGCAAGTAGATATGTGCGATTGAGAGGTCCCAACCATTTTTTCAACAATAAATAGTAGCACGCTTTTTTCATTGTCAACTCTCAATCAACTTTCACTGTCAATCAACTATAGCTATGCTATCCGTGGATAGGTTATTGAAAAGCTAATAAGGACAAAAGGATAGATTTGTTTATCTTTAGTAACTTAAATGACGGATAGATAGCTTATTGAAAATGGCCGTAAGACGCCTGACAGGACATACGCTGTGCGCGGTGTCCATCCGTAAGGCGTTTGAGGGAGAATAACGCATTTTCATAATAAACTTTCGTGTGACAAATGGATATTTAAATAAAAAAACACCCAAATTTTAATAGAGAAGATGTTTGGCAAATAGCACTTGTTTGGGATCCGATCATCATCAAGACCCAAACCCAGCAAAAACCATCTGCCAAACCTCAAGACACTATGAGCTCTTTTTGCTTGCACCGGAACACAAACCAACTTGATTGATAATTTCATTTCACTCATTCCACTCATTCTAATCTTATAAATAAAATTCTCGTGTCACAATGTTCGTTCCCATACTCCTCCGAAACGGCTTGACCGATTCTCATGAAATTTTTTATTCATATTCAGTAAGACTAAAAATCGGCTACTATCTACTTTATACCCCCCTAAATGTTAAGGGTAGTCCACCCCTAAATATTTTTTTAAAATTTTTAGATAAAAAAAATATTTTTATTTTTTATGATACAGCATTGAAAAATACATACAACCCTAAATTTTCAACCCTCTACGATCAACCCCTATTTTTTAATAGCGATATTAGTATTTTTATAATTTTCTACTGGGATGATTTAGATTTTAATTTGAACCAGGTAGATGGCGCTGCAATTGGATACCAGAATTTAGGTGTTCTTTTTGTTGTTGTATGTGTTGAAGTTTGTCCCAGAATGGTTTAAATAAACGATTGGATCCAGTAGGTGGCGCCGCGATACTCCTCCTAAACGCTGGGCCTGATTTTGGTGAATTTTTTGTTTGTTCAAGTGGATTTGAGATTAGTTTAGTAATCTAAACTATTCCAGCGTCATCTACCGGGATCAAATGTATTAACATTTGGTCCCGGTAGATGACGCTGGAATCGGGTTCAAGATTTTTATTTTTTAAAGGCAGGACAACATCTGCCGGGTACAGGTAGTATTATATAAAATTATTATAGCTTGGCATGTTTGCTGAAGAGTTTCTTGCGCCGCTTCTTCTCTTCAAGCCATAACATGTACGAATCGGTGGTAAATTAGATTGGGCTCCCATAGAGTAAATAATAATTAAATTAAAAATAAATAAATAAGATGATGAAAACTCATTGACACTTGACATCTTTGTCCTCCGTGATCAGTGTCACTGTGAAGTGGCCGAAACGTCAGAATAATAAAAAACAAATAAATTACTGCGCTTAAAACCGTTAAAACGTAGTTTTATTATAATATGATCTGTCAACTAGAAATTTCTTTAGTTGTACAATACTTTCAAGTTCTGAATATTAATTATTGATTTTATTTATTTATCCGTTTAAATCTAGTTTTATTTAAAGAGAGAGCATTTCTAAATCTTATGAGAAACAGATTAAAAAACACAAAATTGTAAACATACCATTGATATTTGACACAATTCTTAGTAAAGAGAGTGTTTAGTCTCTATTTGTATAGACATAAGATTCAAAATTGATTAAAAGTGTACAGTTTTAACGGAAAATGTAAGTTTGGTAATGAATAGTGGTTCAAAGCCACTTTCCACTTCACGGTCAAGAACGCCGGTGTTGCTTGTAAATAAATTTGCCGGAAATGTTAGGAATTTTATTTATTGATTATTTTAAATACATATTACTATTGTGTTTTATTTTTGTATATAATAATATCAACTCATAAGCATTCCATTGTTGGAGTCAGGCCTATTTTTAAGAAAGTACAGGTTACACCCGCCTCGCTTACTCAATGCAAATTGCGATTTTTACACATTCATTTTGAAGATGTATCTGATTTTCTAGACCAAACCAGCCATAAGTTGAAAATTAACTTACTTATTGAAATATTTTTTACTGATCTGGTCTAAAAAAGTATGTTTTAAAAAATAAAATTATAAACAACCAAAAAATAACTACAGCACCATCTAGTATTAGGAGCTGTAACATTTTTAGTGGCCATAAGCATTCTCATTCAAGTCAACATACAAAGTAAACGAACACAGAAACAGATGAACAAACTTTCAAGGGCTTTCAATAATAATTGTTGTAATAATTACAAAAAAGCCTTTTAACCATCTTTAAGGGCCAAATTTAATTTTAAAAATCCATGGCTGCCAGCTGCCATCATAATTGCCCCGCCAAAACCAAAAGAATTATATCGTCTCTAATTCTAATATAAATTCTATGTAGTTAGAGGGAGAAAACATCAATTCAACGTTCATTTCAATTATCTATATTTGACCACAAATTTATGGGACTTCTTAAAGAGCTGTGTGTACACTTCGGCAACAAATTTGTGGTGGTTCCGTCTTACAGGTTAAACCGAGGAAGTCCTAGCCCACTATTTAATTAAGCTAGTATTATATTTATTTACATAACATCTAATTCCTTGAATCAGTTTTTTAATTATGACATATATTTTTATTAATTATTCAAGATAAAGTTTTTCACAACTAGGTAATGTTTGTACATACATGCAATATTACGTTTTATCTTGAAAACAATTCGATGCGGTATATAACATTAATAAAAGTTCATACGAAAATATTCAATTAACACGTTTTAAGGTCAACATATGCAATAATTCTAAATTTCATCTGACAACACTGGAACTACATAACATTTCTCCGCGGCCGTCTAGCGCGCGCGCACGTACCAAATTCAAAATGGCCGCGTTCAAATTTTGCCGCGTTTTGAGGACTCCGTTCTTTTTTCAAAATCACCAAAGGAGGTTCGAGTCTACAGTTGCCAGTTTTACAAAGGATGAAATTTTGATGTTATTGAGACCACCATTTTCTAATTGGAGTAATGCAATTCGAGATGCGGAGAAAGTCGTCGGGTATCCTACATCTTTTATGAACTTAAGATGTCTTCTCAGCGATGAATTTGCTAATATGGCCATGTATTTGAGGAAATTGGTAAGTTTTATTTAAATTATAATAATAATAATAAACTCGCAGGGGCTCTTGTGGCGAAGGCTTAGGTAGTAGCGACACCTCGTATCCGCCTCCGTGCTTGCCTTCACCAGCCGGCACGGAGTGGAGATTGCTAGAGCTAAGACTCAAGCTCCAGGGGTGGAAGTGATAAATGGCATCACGTCAGAAGTAGCTTCGATGAACCTGCAGCCCACCTCTCTACACCCCTAAGCCACTCCGGGTTCGGTTCCTGGTATAGTAAATTTCGGAAAGGTATTTTCTACGTTATTTACTGTGGTCTGGATGTCTGGGGTCGCCCCAGAGTAGTCCGTTGTATATTACCCATAAGTCCCATAACACAAGCATAACTTGCTTAATTTGGGGATATACAATATGTGTGTTTGCCGATTATTATTATTTCACATATATATTTATTTATGTTCTTTTTTACGTTTTTTTAAATACATATAATATAAAAATAAACACATACATACATACATAACTACACGCCAGGTCCCTTGCGGGGTAGGCACGAACAACAGAGCGCCACACAAGCCGATTCTTACACACCTCACTTGCTTTTTTGACATTCATAGCTCTTGTCATGTACGCTCGTCTGTTCTTAAGGCTCCTGACATCACCTTCTGCTAGTACATGATCAATTTGATCATGGAAGGTGTGTCGTAGCCTTCCACGACTTCTGCATCCATCCACTTTTGCAATGTATATCTGTTTAGTCATTCTTTCATCATACATTCTTTCCACATGCCCGAACCACCGGAGCATTCATTTCCTTACCTTCACCCCGACACTCTCTTTCAAAAATAAACACATATTAAAAAAATATGAGAAGATGATGTACGTCGGCAGCAGGGCTTACGGTCTAAGCTACCGGTGGTTGAGGCTCCAGGGACAGGAACTTCCTCACAATCCGTGCCGTGCTCAGGAGAACCGCCTTCTGTATCTGGCCCTTCACCCATTTACCGAGCGAGAGCCTCTCTGGTGTCGGTCGAGGCTCATCGTTTTGTCTTTATTTTATAGTGTACACAAAAAGTTACATACAAAATTATAGAACAATGGCGATTTGCACAGGCGAGATTAACTCTAAAAGAATTTTCTTCCAGCAAACCTAAGAGTCTAGTGAGAAGGGGAGAAGCAAAAGGCAGGGTTTTGTACACTAAAGATATTTTACGATATAAACAGATTAACAAAAATAAACTAAATTCAAGATACTCTTAACATACACATGTAATGTAAAATATAGACATATAAGCATAATGTAAGATAGATAGTGCTGTTTGACTTTTTTTTTGAAACTGTTCTTCGATGAGCTGTCTCGGATCGTATGTGGCAGGGCGTTCCATAATCTTACTGCGTGGACGGAGAAAGATTATTATTATTATAAATGTATGTCTTTCAAGACCATGGGCCATATAAATAACCCGAACTTTTGGAGGGCTTGCGTGTGGCCATAGGAAGGCCAGCACGGAGAGGCCCCTTGACATACATACATACATACATACATAACTTCACGCCAGGTCCCTTGCGGGGTAGGCAAATTTAATGTAAATGTGGCGTGACACTGACCGGCGATTGTCTCTGTCTTCAACATATAATAATGCACCCAAGGACGAGCCCCGGCCAGTGTAGGACTATTGTGGGAAATGGGAACGAAAAGTAACCAGCTATTGGGGTGAACTGTTAGTGGTACTAGGGGTCTGGGGATATGGGGACTACGGCGTCTGCCTGTCGCAATGTTCGGGGAACATGAAAAAATGGACAGACGGTGACTCGCCAGTCCCTGCATGGGCCCCAAAAATTATGATAATTATTATTATACACAATCACAATAAAGTTCTCGACCATTCAATGTCTTACCCTCAAAACGCAAACTCCGTGAAATTACATGTATATGAAAAACAGTGTTGCATGAATATGCAAATGTATGTTTACATTGTAGCGATAATAACTTGATTTTCCGGTGTGAAAAAATCCCGTGAATCAAATATTTATAACCATATCGACTGTGTTGAAACACTTAAACTTTGCTTTTATTGCCTGAAACAAAGTAATAATGAGGGTAGTTGCAAATTAAAATGTATTTTTTGCTACCGAGCGCACCATACACTGTTGCATGCAGATGATAGCAAACAAGTTTTGAGCGCGGGTCGCTACGAATCGGGCACATACGCTTCAACCACGCTGCAATGGAAAGAAGAGAGTCATCGTCTTTGCCTAGTGGTGGCAGAGAGAGGGCCTCGAGTTTTATATATCCTGTAGCAGGCAAACAGGCAGATGGCCCAGCCGATGGAAAGTGATTACCATCACCGCAACGCGTTGCCGGTCTCTTAGAAATTTTATAACGCCCTTCTTAAAGAACCATTGGTTTTTACGCGTTCTGATCAAAAAATATATCACTACTGTCTCTAGAAATTAACCAGCGATGAAAAGGTCGAAAACCCATGAATTTATTAGCATTTATGTTTTCTATTCGTGCATATATTATTACTGTATTTCTATCTCTTACGCTCAGCGGCTTTCTTGATAAATTGAGTGAAATAGCAACTCATAAACCGATCAAGCACCGGCTTTTGTTTCCAAATATGCGCTATGAAAAATTAAAAATACAAATTCTAATAAGAAAAAGCAACGCGAGTTAGACGTTTCTATTTCACTCCACTGACTACTTGATTTTTTGTATGAATTGAATTTCTACACCACACCAGTGGTATATAGAAAGAAAAATATTAATGTCTTAAGTTACGACCGACAAAACGTTGACATACAAGTAAACATACACAATTGAAGTACAAGTTGCCCTAAATAGCCCCTTATGATTCCTTGGTATATGTACTTTCTTCTTCTCACTTCACTTTAACACTAACGCTGTTGATGCTAAGCAGGAAGCATCAGAAACTCCGTTAGAAAAACTGTCAGTAAGCACAGTGCTTGATGCCAAGTATTTAATACCAAGACTTAATGAACTGTAACGATATTAAGATATATCTCCCGTTTCAGGTTGGCAGCAATCACCTCGTAATGCAAACAGCCAAGAATGTGCTTTACGGGGACTCAAAGAACCTCCAACCTTGGGGTTTGATCATTCTCCTGCTTTCAAAGTCAATAAAGAAGAATCTCCAAGTGAAAAACGTAGAAGAACAAACTAGAACTTTAGCAGAACTAACAGAGATGATCCGAACAGGTCATCTGATTCACAGAGGTATTGTCAATGTGCCTTTTGCAAAGCGTTCCAAAAATACAGAGTCAGCAATATTTGGTAACAAAATAGCGATTCTGTTAGGTGACTATCTATTAATGACAGCAAATGCTATGCTTGCTAATTTGAAAAATTCCGATGTCTCTTTCATAATTTCTACAGCGTTGAGAGACTTATCTGAAGGAGAATTTTTCGGAGAAAGAGATGAACAGAATATGCCTTTACCAGGCAAACCTAAATTAAGGAATAATGACGGAGAATTGACGTTTGATCCTAGTAGATTTGATACAGACAGCTTGCTAGGTGATGCTAGAAAAGAATGGACAGCAAGAACTGTATTGAACGGAGCTAGCCTTTTAGGAAGAGGTTGCCAATCAGCCATGGTAATTGAAAGGCAGAATCGAGATATACAAAATGTTGCTTACCACTTCGGATGCCATGTAGGTTTAGCCTGGCAAGCTGCTACTGAACTGCAAGAGCTAACAGCAGAGAGTAAAGAACAATTTTGTCTAGCCAGTGCCCCAGTTTTATTCGCACTAGAAGATAACCCAGATCTTTTTAAGATAATAGATCAAGGAAGAAATGATGTGAAGGATGTAGATTATGAAGATTTGAAATTTAATGTATTAAAGACGGATGCTGTGAATAAGACAAAAATGCTTTATGAAGATCACGCGAAGAAAGCAACTGCATATATTGACAGCGTTGGGAATAATGAGGCTGTAGATATGATTAAGAAACTGGTAAACACGTTTTGATTGTTAATTTCTTATGATAGTTTTCCATATTAGTCCAATGGTTACGATAGTCTTCTTATATAGACTTGAAAATTGGTTACACTCACACTCCAACTAAAGTTTAAAATTTAACCATCTGTCGCAAATGGCTGATGAATAAGAAGAGTCCTGGACCCTGAAAACTGCTTTTAGAAAGAATTGCCCGTTGATATTCGATCTGGTGTAAAAGAGAAAGTACGATGTCTAAACAAAAATGTTCAGAAAAAGGTGGAAGTAGAAAATGAAATCTAATTATATGCGGATGTGGTAAAAGTGAAATCCAGTGGTTTGTTTGACTGTATATAAAAGTAGTTTTTTGTATAAATACTCTAGTTATTTTAATGTCGTTATGTTTGATTGTATTATTATCCCTATTAAGTTAAATATATTTCTTACTTTTATGGCCTTATTTATAATCGTCTCTTAAATTTTAAGTAATTACTCAGCAACTAAATAGTAAATCGTATGTCGTGGTAGAGTAATGTCTAGTACATGCGTCCTAAACTCAAAGGTCGCGGGTTCGATCCTGGCCGGAACGCATGCACCACTTAGACTGTTTTCTGACCTAATGTGCACATTGTTACAATTACCACGTGCTAACAACGGTGAAGGAAAACATCGTGATGCAACCTGCACATCGAGATAACCGATGTGTCAAACCTGCCAAGCCGCCTTGGACAAGAGTGGCGGGTATACTGTCCATACCCAAGCCCAGCAGTGGGACAGTTATGGGATGTTGTTTTATTTAACTAAATAGCGATTTCTCAAATCTTACCCATAAACTCCTCTTAAGGAACGCTAGCCGGTGTCCCTAGTGCGGCCGGGTGGCTTGGCGCTTCCAGCAGGCATGTTTGCATGTGTATAAGAACGCTGCACGCTCCACTCCGCTGTATGCTCAGTTTGGGCGTGCACTGAGAACGCAGATAAACTAATTTAAATGTATCTAAACACTAACGAGTGTCTCTAGTGCCAGCCGAGATGTGCGTCAAGCGGAGCTTCGCGAACAGCCTTCAACCAGTCTGTAAACGATGAACGCCGAGCGTGCACTCAGGCGACTCAGTCAGAGGCTCTATTGCCCGCAGTCCGCCCCGCGGACGCCACTCAGTCCGTACACTTAAGTAGCTGTCACAAATAACCGACGTCGTTAAAGACAATCCTTTGTTGCGGACAGAGAGCACCCTTTGACCCACCCGCCGGAGTAAACCCACGCTTCACGTCCCGCATACCGCCGACGCCCATAGCTCACACGATTAGCAGCTAGGCGTCGGACGGTACGGATATAGGAGCGGTTTTGGAGGCAAATATCTCTCTCAACTCTCTCGCATAATTTGTCGTTTTCAATACGTACTTCCTTATGTATATTCTAAGTTGTATAAATAGTTTAATAATAAACATACAGTCCACTTTATACCGAGTTTCATTTTCAAAAAAGAAGCAACTGCCACAAATAGCCTCAAATAGTCTTATTAGTGCCATCTATTTCAAAATCACATATAACATGAATTTGACACTTCTTTGGTCTTCCATATAAAAGTATATAATTATGTTAAAATTTTGTATGGCTTGCTTAGCAAAATATTGCTACAGTACAGTTTATGCCATTCATGGCCGATTCCTATATCTTGCTTACTATTCATTAGATTCCCTATCATCGCCTGAGTTTTGACATTATTTATATATAGCTGATGTCAAATTTCAATCGATGGTAAGGCAAATGAACGGTCGGTAAGATATGAGAACCAGCTTATCAAAACGTGTTTGTTTTATGAGTGATGATCGCGGTTTTCAAATTGAGCATTTTATTTTCCTATTTTGAAACAAAAATATCGGGAACTTTGGGTGTTTAAAACAATGGGATTTTTTTTGTGAAACACTTTTTAGCTATCTTATATCTATATTATGCTTTATAACAAAAATATTTACTCGACAAATTGAGAACCTCCTGTTTTTTTAAAATGTCTGTTAAAAAGACAGGGTGGTCCATTGAAAGCAGTAAAAATCGGTTAGAAGACTACAATACAAAATAGTTTAGGGACCATTTATATGTTAGAACATAAGATTTTCTTTTTAATATTTTGGAGCATACCAAACAGTTGCGTTACAATTTTTACAATGTAACCTTGGCACATCCGGGCTTTATGCCGAGTAGTCACCTAATTGCCAAATGACAAAATGCTAGTAAATTACATTACAAATTGCATTTAATTATTATGACACTTACGCTTTATAGCCGTGACCTGGATATCCACCTTCTATTACTTATACAAATACATTAGAAGACCCAACAGGCGTTTGCCCTGAAAAAATAAAAATTTAGAACCTGTTTTTTCACCACTATGTTGCACGCACCAATTGATGCACGAGTCCAATTGCGAATCTAAATCATCCAGGGAATTACTGAAACACATGCACACAATTTCACCAAAATCCTTGAAGCAGACTCCACCGCCAAATACCGATTCAAATTATAAATTAAAACCATTCAGGCTCCTACTCAAACACACGCACAAAACTTTATCACAATCCTGAAAGCAGACTACAGCGCCAAATACCGATTCAAATTATAAATTAAAATCATTCAGGCTCCTACTCAAACACACGCACAAAACTTCATCACAATCCTGAAAGCAGACTACAGCGCCAAATACCGATTCAAATTATAAATTAAAACCATTCAGGCTCCTACTCAAACACACGCACAAAACTTTATCACAATCCTGAAAGCAGACTACAGCGCCAAATACCGATTCAAATTATAAATTAAAATCATTCAGGCTCCTACTCAAACACACGCACAAAACTTCATCACAATCCTGAAAGCAGACTCCAGCGCCAAATATCGATTCAAATTATAAATTAAAACCATTCAGGCTCCTACTCAAACACACGCACAAAACTTCATCACAATTCTGAATGCAGACTTCAGCGCCAAATACCGATTCAAATTATAAATTAAACCATTGAGGCTCCTTCTCAAATACACGCACAAAATTTCACCAAAATCCTGAAAACAAAACTCCGGTTCCAACTAACTATCTGTAAAAACACATTTTTATTACCTGGCGGCATTTGAGCTAATAACATTTTAAATTCTTTTATGCTCATCTTCTTTTGTTTACTTTGTGTTTAAAACTTGTGATTAGAAAACAGCCCATTGTTGTGTTGTAATCTTTTGGGGGAGCAGTCATTAGCCAGGTGTGACGGATTAAGATAGGGTGACATTGCAGTTGCGCAGTATAAAACGATGACTTGATGACGGGGGAGTGAGTCGAGCGATAACCACGAGCGAAGCAAGACGTGTGTACTACAATCGGGATTTTTTTAGTTACGGATTTCGCGCGTTTTATGTAACTACGACTTCTGCATTACGTGTGAACTTATATTCGGTTATATTTGTACCTGTGTTAAATGTGTTTGTATAGTTCTAATAAAATCTATAGTAATTCTAACGGCATTTTAATTCGTGTGTCGCGACTCGCAAGAATATTTTTAAACTCTATTTCTGAGTTGAATTTTTTTAGATTTCTGAAATTAATATCTCGCTATTCGATTCATATAAAAAAGATAATAAAGAGTATCCTCCTGATATTTTACTATAGTATATGGATTATTTTTAAGGTTTAATCTTATATATAATATTCGTGTGTCACAATGTTAGTTACCATACTCCTCTGAAACGGCTTGACCGATTCTCATGAAATTTTGTGTGCATTTTGGGTAGGTCTGAGAATCGGACAACATCTATTTTCGGACATCGGACAACGTCCCCCTAAATGTTAAGGGTAGTCCACGGCTAATATATTTTTTTAATTTTTACATAATTGTTTTATTTTATTAGATACAGCATTAAAATATACATACAACCCTATACGAACAACCCCTATTTTTCACCGGGCAGGACGACGTCTGCCGGGACAGCTAGTATGTTGTAAAAATGTATTTTTAGGATTTAAAAAATATATTTTTTTTAAACTTTAAATGTGTCAAGAAATACTAAGAATTGTATATTATTATTAGCATTCGCTATTAGGCTTAAAAGTCTCCGTTAAGATGAAATCATTTTGTTCACTATTCTTTATTACACTATACTAAAATAAAGTGTACTACATTTCACTATAGTACATTACATAATATTACATTAGTTTTATAATTATTTATATTAGTGTATTGTATAACATTTTTTTTTATATAATTGTGTCTCATTAGTTTAATTTGTATATTTTACTGATGTATGTATGTTATATCATTTATGTATATATTTATTTATCACTAGTATATACCCGTGATTTCGTCCACGTTTAACTTGAAATTTCCGCGGAATTCCCGGAACAAAAGTAACGCAGAATTAAAAAATAATGTAAGTTGTCGTTTAAGGGAAACTGTTTCGGAATAAGCTAATTTTTATGAAACCCAAAAAATATAACACATTTTATTAAATTAAATTTGCTATCGATAAGTGAAAAATCATAATGAAATTCGTTTTCTTTTTAATCTGGCCATTTTAAATAATTCCCGGAAAAATTCCTGCGGCATTCCCGGGATAAAAAGTAGAGCAGAGTTCAAGTCTAAGAATTAGCTGTCAATAAACGAAAACCGCTTCGAAATCGGCCTAGTAGCTTTTACGTGAATCCCGAACAAACAGACAAGAAATCTAAAAACAAATCATCGTTTTCTCTATCGTTTATTCATCCATTCTATATTGTCATTTTAAATGGCTTCAATGTACACGGAATGTCAATTTTTTCATAATATTATATAGATATAATATAAGGTGCCGAATCCGTAAAGTAAGAATACTGAAACATACATCACTGTTCTTATCAGACTTCTTGTCCATCCAAAGATTGTCTGGAAGAAATTGCCAATAGCGATAAAACAGCTTGTATGTTAAAATTTAATTTCTGTTAATTGTATCTTTTAAAACACAATAAAGGATATTTATTCATACATTACACTATGCTATATTCCACTACACTACTTAATACTACACTTTACACTACTTAATATTACACTTTTTGTGCAAATAATATGTATAGGTATATATTAGTTCTCAATTCGTATTTGTTTATTTTATATGTTCTTTACTAGATTTTTCCATCAATTGTAGACCGATTTCAAACAAAATGTTTTAGTCGAAGGGTTACATATATTCTCGAATTAGTCCCATCGTCACCTTGTCAGGATCTGATCAGTGGATTCCAAGGAATTTGAGAAACTCACGAAAATTGTTAGCCAACTTCTTCGTAACACGATACCTCAAAAGTAAACCAATTTTCAAATGGTTTCCTTTACGCGTAAGTATATACTCCCGAGGTGGTCGCCAAGTCAGGATCTGATCTCAGGGCTATCCAGCATAATCCTTATTAAAGAGAGCTGTGCGCCTAAATTCTTAGAGAAATTTTGTATACATGTGTAGCTATTACATTTTCTACAGGCGCTTATTTTTTTATGTAGTTGCTACGCTATTTCTTCGTCAATTGGGCATCGATTTTGAATTTTTGCTTTACTCGTAATTGCTAATGACGACATGACCTGGTACATACATATAACACAGAGACAGACGGTTGCATGGTCATGAAGATTTCACAATATTTAGTTTTTTGCTAAAATTACTAATGAACCCTAAAAAAACGCACTTCATCATAGAAACACAGTGTACTGATTCAGGGGAACCCAAGGTTGGGCCATAGTTACATTGACAACGTGCTAATTGCAGAGTTTTCATTGTATATGGTCAGTGCTAATAGCTGTAAATCATCTTTCAAGCTTATACCACTATTTTTATTGCGTAGTTGGCACAGAGACATACATCTCCTCCAAGGGAAAGCGAAGAAAATAATTGTAAAATATTTAAACAGGCAGATGGCCCACTTAATGGAAAGCGGTTACCATTTGCCCAAAGGTGCTACGAATGTACTGCTGGTCTCTAAAGGGAGACTGGAGTCTGGCCATGTGGTACACAACTCGAGGTCGTTATGGCGACATACTTTGGACCAGGGGTGGTAGCCATCCAGACGGGCAGGTGCCCTACCACCTGTCAGTGGGTTGGTTAGTCGCCTCTTACGACAGAACGCCTGGCCCCAGGCAAAATGTATTCTATTGCTGTTCCTGCACGGATAATCGAATCCGAAATTTCTTTTTTCTTCTTTCTGATAGAACTTAACTTAACAGTAGCCAATAAATAAATTTACAATCTTAATTAAGGGATATTTTGTATTTATTATTCAGTAATTACTTACATCGATTTATGGATTGGCATTTAATTACTTTGACAGTATAATGTACGGCGATTGCAGCGCCGCGTCTGTGGGACTACTTTCATGGCGCGGACTCTAGTCTAGTCAACGCCATCTAGCAGTATTAGGCAGGAACTGAAAGGAGATGTGCTGTGCAGTTTTATTTTCTAAAAATGTGTAAAATTACTCTAAAACGAACAATAGTTGTAGGTTATTGATAGTTTTGAGTAGTAATTATGTGTTTTGTGAGAAATATGAACTGTATAGTCAAATGTGGCCTTTTGAGTTATCACAAGAACTCCGTTGAATGGCACCAGCTGATAACCTACAGTTCAGCTGTGCTACACATAGGCTTAAGAAAATGAAGAAACTGTATTCTAAAATAAGATCTAGGTTAAACGCCTATTCGCCTAGCTGCTAAGCCATAAACCTAAATAAATAAAAAAATAGAAAATCAACGCCATCTATGCAAAATTTAAAAAACTTATGCGAACTCAACGCCAAATTACACTGTTTTATTAAGAAATAATACTAAAGATAAATGGTAGATGGGGTTATTTTCTTCATTGAATAATGGTGAAAAGAAAATAATCAAAAGTAAAACGAATCTCTATTTATCATATAAAGGCTATGCTCTTGTTGGTGGAGCCTCCTACATTCTTCTCTATTATTGGTTAGTTGTTTTGCTTCTTTATAAGATACGATACTCTCTTTTTCTTTTATTGCATCCATACCTGTTTTATACGTGTTTGTACAGTTCTAATAAACTCTATATTAATTCCAACGGCATTTTAATTCGATTCCTGTAACTCGTAACAGTATAATTAAGTGTTATCTATATATCAGTCAATTATCCACATTTTCAATTATCCGGATACCTTACGAATTAGTCCGGTTAATTGCGTTTCCATTAGTGCATAGTTCAAGACCGCTTCTTACATAGTTTGATTGGTAATAAGCCTTTTGAAGTATCATTAAATGTAGGTTATATTTCATAAGCATTCGACAAGTAAACAAATCATTATAATAATATTGTCATAATAACAAAATTATTATGATTTTATAATATTCGTATTTTTAGTTCCTATTGCATTATTATATTTCGGTGTTTTAAAGGTGCCGTCAACATTTGGTCCGGATTATTAAAATTATTTTCGTAAAGACCTTGCTAGTAAGATCGGTCACTTTTTAAATGACTTAAAAAGGATGATGGTGTCAATTTAGCGTGTAATTTTTTTATCTACAGTTGTGACTTTTTTTATCTGTACCAATTTAGAAAAAAAAAGTCGTTGGATTCAAACAGCTTCTGGATAATTGCTCTGCTATTGGACACATAACCTAAAACTTGAAATTAAAAAAATGTAGCGAAAGACAAACCAACTTCAAGACTAAGTAAATTATCTGTACCAATTTAGAAGAATTATTTAGGCGTTAGATTTATACAGCTTCAGAATAATTTCACTGTTATTGGATACATAACCTAAAACTTGAAATTTAAAAAATCTAGCAAAAAAAACAACTTCATGAGTAACTTTGCGAAGTTCAAGAGTAAGACCGAAATTTGTATAACATCTTAAAGTCAGTAAGTTCAAAGAAAACATAAAAAAACAACAACCAATTTGCAAAATATAGTAATTTTTGTTTTACTAACATACAAGTACACTTATTTTTTATCCTATATTCTCATTGATTTTGCTTGAAACAAGTTTACTACTAAGGAACAAGATACTGGAGGTAAGTTGGGAAAGATTGGGATAGTTAGTAATTCGGCCCTCTCCTGCTTGTCAAGAAGCTGGGACAATCAACAAGTTTCTGATAAGCTCCTTATCTACAGGGACCTTATTATATACTTTAATACGACTTAGGTAATAACCTGAGTTGTATTGGGTCATTCCGGTATTGGCTATTCCAATGCGACTACGTATTTCTAGCTTACAACTCTCCTTGCTAATCCGCCATTCCACTCGTTACTCTTTAACAAAGGTTACTGTTTAACAATAGTTAACTTCTTAACAATAGTTAACTTCTTAACAATAGTTAAACAGTAACATAAGTAGTCGTCGGAACAATGAAATAGCAACGAGAGTTCTAAGCCAGAAATACGTAGAAGCATTGGAATGACCAAGATTGCAATGGCCCTTCTAAAAAAATATGGAAAGAAGGACAGATTTTAAATTGGACAAAAAAGCACTTGTTTGCTCCACATTCTTTTACGGTTCGGAATTTTGAACTGTCTAAACAAAGGACAGAGATAAAATTAAAGCTTTTAAAATGTGATGCAAGCGTCGAGTGCTCAGCGTTCGAAATGCCTTCATACTAGAAAAGCATGAAATTGGAGATCATCAGAGGCTATCAGCAGTATGTCGGCAAGTGGCAACTAACACAGAAATAATTTGGCCTCATAGCCCGAAAGAACCCAGAGACCTCGCGGTAGATCTCCAAGTAGATGCATTGCCCAGATTGATGACCAGCTGGACATTTCAATAAACTCAACCTTCCACCGGCTCGGAATCGGTCGAAGAGAGCAATTGTTCACTGCCGTCAAAGTCACGATATTTAGCACTGAAAGAACGACTTAGAAGAAGAAGAATACTATACAGATAATGAATGAGACGAAAGATGTAGATCTAATTTACGCCACGCGCACGTGGCGCCATTTTCATATTAGAAACGTCAAAGGTTTGTGCGACTTTCTGATTGGTATGTGTTTATATCATTATCTATTGTACTGTTATCTCGCAAGTGTGTTGAAAAATGTTATATGACACAGATGCGGTTCTTGATATTTTAAATTCGTGATAATGGTACCTAACATATCGACTTGGTCTCAGGCTTACAGTCGTCTACTCGTTTGTAAAGTTCATATTACCTTAATATTTATATAAATACGTGAAGCAAAAAATTTGTACCCTTTTTTTATTTATTTATCAGAAAAGCAAACAGATACAATATTAATTCTATAACTAAAGTGATATTCTATAATTAGTAATATGGTATCCAACAGCACTTTTCACATTTAATTTTAAGACATAATAACATTTTTTTTACCGCTAAACACGCAATTTACAAGTAGTAACAAAAATAACAAGATATAAGACATAATAAAATATAAGAAAATACATCATTAAGGTGGAGACGACGTATTTAAAATTTTGTTTCGTACATTGTGTTTGAATTTTCCAATAGCCATAGAGAATATATCAATTTCATTAAAGTGTTTATGAAGAGGTGCGCGTAGTCCAGCATTAGTACGACAATTACCCAAGGCAAATAAGTGATATTTGCGCACCTCCCGTATTAATACAGTCCTAGGTATGACATAGCATATGTTTCTTACAAGGTTCATACAATAGAAGTAGTTGTTGACTATCTTATAGAGCGTCACGAAGATTGTGCGGATGAAGGAGTACGAAATTTCGTACACTTATATTTTATATAAAGAAAGAGTACAGAACTCTAATATTTAAAAAAATATGCATATAAATACATTAAATCAATAAAAAACATAACATACACTACCATGTATTTAACACACATACGCATGTTAAAATCATATTAACAGTGTACATACATACATACATAACTTCACGTCAGGTCCCTTGCGGGGTAGGCACGAACAACAGAGCGCCACACAGGCCCATTCTTACACACCTCACTTGCTTCTTTGACATTCATAGCTCTTGTCATGCACGCTCGTCTGTTCTTAAGGGTCCTAACATCACCTTCTGCTAACACATGATCAATTTGATCATGGAAGGTGTGTCGTGGCCTTCCGCGACTTCTGCATCCATCCACTTTTGCATTGTATATCTGTTTAGTCATTCTTTCATCATACATTCTTTCCACATGCCCGAACCACCGGAGCATTCCTTTCCTTACCTTCACCCCGAAACTCTCTTTCAGACCAACTCTCTTTCTTACTTCGGTATTACGAACGCGGTCCGCGAGCGTCACTCCGCTGACGAGTGTAGCCTTACACTGTATTAACAGTGTAGCCTTGGCGAAATCTGTGATTATAGAAGTACAGTCTTTGACAACAGAACCTTAATAATGTTGAAATTTATAATTGAAATTAAGGTCTCCCCTTACTTTTACCATACCCCAATTATTTGAGGTCAGCGTTATAGGTCTTCTCCTGCCACACTCCTCTATTCTGATATACTCCTTCTGTCACACCACAAATCATCATATCACACTTACAGATTACACACCACCATGTATTTGACACACACGCGCATAAATATTCTTAAGTATAGAAGTGTAGACTTGTCTGTCTGAAATTAATTATTATGGTCGATTTTCGACCACGGGCGACTACTAGTAATAACTATAACGTATGTATGACTTTCAAAAATGTCTTCTAGTAAAACGCACGAGTGGTCGAAAATAAAAAGTTTTGAATTTGATTTTTCCATGAAATAATAAATACCCCATGACGTTACCATCGATTTTGAAGTTCTTTTGCAAAAGGGAATTACCCTATAAGTGCTTTATCATTGATATTACACTGTAGTTAAAATTGATTTAAGCTACCATCCGTATTATTGTAATTAACTTTTTTTAATTGTTCTAGATAAAGTATATATTAACTTGTTTTGATTCAATGTATTTGCTTGATCATGTTAAACTAATTTACTCTTAAAATAGATCGCTAGTTCAATGATTTCAGGATAGTTTATCCGTGCAGGAATGGAGAAAGAACATAATTTCCTACGGTCGTCGAAGAGGCGACAAAACAATCCACAGCCAGGTGGCAGGGTATGCTTGAATGGCTAGCATTCCTGGTGTAGAATATGTCTCCATAACAATCTTGTGTTCCGGCACTGGTGGTCAGGTTCCAGTCTCCATTTAGAGAGCGGCAGCACTTTGTTAGCACCATTGGTGTTGCAAATGTCCATAGGCGATAGCAAAAGGTTTCCATCAGGTTGGACGTCTGTATGTTTGCTGAATTCATGCATTAAAAAACATGCCGGTTATTCAAATAATAATAGTGTTGACCAGTGCTGGCTTTACTCTGGTACACTCCTACTGTCCATTCCCCTGCTTCTTTCCCGATTGTTGCTATAGAAAGGTACTGTAATATATTGTAACATACCGAAAAAGAAATGCGCACACCTGGTGATCGTAAAACGCAGTTTATTACCTTTCCTGCATTCGGGGTTCTTTTGTTTACTTCGTGTTTAAGAAAAAACATCTTATTGTTGTCGTAATTGTTTTATGGCCGTCATTAGTGTCGAGCTAATCCTGTAAAGCTTGCCAGATGTGCGGATAAACACAGTGAACGCGGCCCCTTTGTCGGTGTTATACAGTTTAGTATAAAACAATGCCCGAACGGGGGGGTGGAGCAGTCGAGCGACGACTACGATACGTGTAAGACGTGTGTACATTTGACAAGCGATATAGTGACGGACTTTGCGCGTGTTATTGAATCGTGCAGTTAGTACTGGCTGTGTCCAGTCATATTTATGCCTGTTTTATACGTGTTTGTACAGTTCTAATTAACTATATAGTAATTCCAACGGCGATTTAATTACAGTTTTGTAGCTCGTAAAAATATTTTGCACCAACATATTATAAAAATACCAAAATCAAAAATGTTGTCAACACCACAACTAATTAAACAAATATTAAATTAATTATGACTAAATTAATATTATGAAGCGTTATCTAGATGACATCTTTCTTATCGGCTATAAGATCTATGTATCAATTAGTATACTATTATAATGTTTTGCAGCGTCGTCGTCTGTGTTATTGATTATTTGATTTCTTTGAAGATAACGCTGGGAATTTAATGGCAATTTTTTACTGAGCAATTTTACATTCAAATGTTTATTCTATCTGTGCCCGTGAATGATGATCAATAAAGGCAAATGGCTAATTCCTATACCTCACTATTAGCTGTGCCCGCGACGTCGTCCGCGTAAAATTTGTTTTCAAAACCCCCCGATTTTGAAACATTCTTCATTGTTGCTCCGCTCCTATTGGTGGCATGATGATCGAGGGCTTCATAACAAATGGGCGTCCAGACAATGAAAGAAATTTAGAAAGTCTAACCAGTATGCACCATCATCATCATCATCCGAGCGTTAAATCCCGGATGCGTTCGAAGCGTTCACTCCGAAGCCCAGGTTCCGCTTTCCTACTTTTTCTAGTCCACTTCGCGCGGTCTTCAGCATCCCTCGTTTTGAGACCATTGGCACGCATGTCATCCTTCACGACGTCAAGCCAGCATTTCTTGGGCCTTCCCCTTCGACCGGACCCTGGCGGAGGCGGCATGGCTAGACATTTGTTCCCCACCTAATTAGCCGGTCTCCGTAATCCCGCCGTATCAGTGTAAGCGACACTCTTGCAGTTTGTCTGTTATGTCACGGACATGAAGACTGCCGCGGATGCGGGAGTCCCTGACCCGGTCTTTCCGCGTCACTCCACACATCCATCGCAGCATATTAATCCATGAGAGATACGGCGAAATATGATTTTATGTGTAGCGGCTGCCGCCCGACCTACACAACTCGTATAGGGAAACCAGGAATAGGAAGTGGTATTTGGAAAGGAGTAAAGATGAAGGATACTAGGATGAGGAGAAGGTGGACACCACTGTCACGGATTAAAGGAGGCAATGTGACAGTGCCCGCTCGGGGCGCCGGGGACGCATCCCCTTGTACCGCTTCTTGGACAGAGACGAGTCCAGGGCGACACCCCCTGAGGTAAAAGTCTTACCAGTATGCAAGTGTACCTAAATAGAAGGGTATTACAAATTACGGACTTACACAATCAACTAGTTTTGTCACACTTTTGTCCCTTGTGTAAAACTGCACTTTTGTCTGTATGTGTTTTTTATAAAGCCCTCGTTATATAGCCTATAGCCTTTCTCATTAAATGGGCTATCTAACGCTGAAAGAATTTTTAAAATCAGACCAGTAGTTCCTGAGATTAGCGCGTTCAACCAAACAAACTCTTCAGCTTTATATATTAGTGTACGATATACATTATACTACGTCTAATCCTACGCTCTCTTCCCGCTAGAGCTGATGGCAGCTACGGAGGGTCGTCCATGACCACCTCAAGTCACCGAAGGCTCTGGCATGGAAAAATATATCAGCCCACAAATAAAAGCCGGAGAGCAAGGACGCGCTCCGATCCGCGCGACCCCTCACTTCAAGGTGAGACCTAAGGTAGCCGCAGAGATCCCTCTCTCGCATTCACCTCCATCAAGGACAAAGGACGCTCGAAGTTCGGACAGAGGTTTTATTGAACATCTCTACACATCCCACCATATAAAAGTGCTATATTTATTATTGTATGTCTTTCAAGACCACGGGCCACAAAAATGACCAGGACATTTGGAGGGCTTGCGAGGGACAAAAGGGGGCCATCAGCCTATTTACAGTACTGCAACAATAAAAAAAGCTGATGTTATTAATTAAATTTTATGTATATCAATATGATAATGTAGGGAAATGTTATTTATTGACCCTTAAATTGGCAGGCAAATTTTTTTTTTTGAAATCACTTATTATTTCAATAGAACTTGACTTCGGGTTAATATATGAGTATAAAAAAAATAATTTAAAAAATCTGTATATATTAATTTATTAAAAAACCCATGTATGACTCGACATACACTGCCAATTTACGGATATAAAAAATAAAACAATACATAATTAAAAATATTAGCTTTATTCAGGTAGTAACATAAATAAAAAATATTTCTTTGTATGATATTCAAGTTGGCAATTACGCGAATTTTTCCAGTGACAAAACATAATCGAACCTGACACTTTAAACAAAAGACCCCTGTCAATTTGGAGCATAAGCGACAGCGACCCTGACTATTTATATCCATGAAATATCTATGGCTCTCAGTTGTATGGACGTCTACGTGTTCTATAGTAGCCCCGTGAAGAAAGACAACTTTTCGCCATTCATAGTTCAGAGTAAACTTCTTTAGTTTCCAAGCCCTTTTTGCTGTTAGCACTGGTAACATAAGAGGCCTTTTAGATCTGGTTTTTCAGGCTGGCGTCACTATAGAAGCAAGCGAGGAAGCAGCAGGAGTCGCAATACTAGCAGGAGTCCCGGAGTTAAGCGATGGTAATGAGGGTAATCAGACAAAATTGGTACATTGCTACAATTGGGTTCTTGTGTGGGGCTAGGAAAATTTGGTATATTATAGGTCTAAGGCTTTCATTTTGCTCAGAATCACCGCCGTCATCAGAAATTTGAATGCATCTTTCTAGAGAACTATTGATACTAGGTGGTGGCGAAGAAGAAGAAGAAGAGAAAGCATGCATAATATCAAGCTCTTCTTCAGCATTAGACGTCTCGCTACATTCAGAAGGTGCTTTATAGAAATTATTCTACCACCGCGTGTTAGTTCCTTTTGCTGTAGGCAAAGAAAACGAAACACCTAAGCAAAAGTATGCCTACCATACAAAAAATAAAAAAACTATAAAAGAAAAAACACAACCGTGCATTAGCAATGTCTTTCACAACATACAGAACAAAATACTAATACTTTACTATGAAGTTGGCAATGTATGTGGTGAAATACATCAGGTTAGACAGCGAATAAAAATTATTAGTATTTTGTTATTATTTTGGGTGTATTATTATTCATTGACATCTCAAAAACAAAATAACAACAAAACACAGGAATAATAAGTTCAAAATAAAGAAAAAACAAAAATATTCTAACCTTGTCCAGCGTCAGTTGTTTCCTCATGGTAGATATTTGTATTTATAAGCATCAAAATTGTTGCCAAAGCTATGAAATACTTTTATACTAAATGTTTAGTATTATTATCGTGGATATAATGGTAAATAAACCCAAATAAAGCTTTAGTTAACAACGTAGATTTTTGTAAAAGCTGTGTATGACACGGCATAGTGTCAATTTAAGGGTCAATAAAATCTTTTATTGATTATAAAATGTACATATTTTATTTTTAGTCACAATTCTTGTATATATACATTAGATTTTTGTGTGTGCACATTATTAGTATAATTATTTATTTATATTTAATATAATTACCGAAATACGGCTAGCGCTGTGGGTTAGAGTGGGAGAGGAGCAGCCTCCGGACTGGACCTTTCGCTCCCGGCCGTGGTTCACACCATGGTCGGGAGTCGCACCGGATGGGACGCCGTCTCCTCCTTCTGCGAGCACGTCATGTTTGCAAAGGAGGAGGCGGAACGGGAGCGTGAGCGCACTTCTCTACTCCGCTCCCGACAAAGGAGGACGCGCCGACGCCGGAGGTCTGACCTAGACCTTCGGCCACCGTAAGCGGGCGGCGCGGGTGGGGCCTCTAGGGGCATAGAGGTTCTCACTCACCCGCACATGCCGTCGAGATGAGAGTGCGAGTGTTCCGCGCGCGCTCATCTCTCTTCCCGTGGGGCGCGTTACAGACCGCCCCACGCCCGGAATAGACCAAGACGTCGCCGGGGGAGTAGCTCCCCCGGCATTGGAAGAGGCCCAGTGAGCGGGGCCCACGCCTGCCAGGGATTGCGGAGCCGGGTAGCCTATTCCCGTAGCCCTGGCAAAAGGCGCAGGACGGAACACCCAGGGGTTTTAGTGGGTATCCCTAACTGGGGAGTGGCAATAGCGTGGCACCGGTTCTGACCGGGCACGCTAGTGCCACCCCCGATCTGGCGAATCCCACACTGTCTCACCAAGGTCGCGAGCATCCCCCAGGCTTCTGCGCCTGTCGCGGTCCTAGTCCTCAAACGGATTTCCCCTGGCCAAAAAAAAAAAAAAAGGGAGAGGAGCAGCCTGCCTACCGCTGCCGTATGCGTGAGTGAAAGGGAAGCCAGAGAAACTGGCGCCGTAACGCGTTACGTAACGAAGCGGTTTACCTTCCCATAAGAAGTAATCATTTCGAAAATTGATATATACCTTGATTAAAGGGATGGTTTTTGGGATAATTTTTATCTCAGAACAATAGGAGAGTTGATGCCTCTCAAATGTACACAGTTAGAGGCGCAAGAAAAGCACTAATATGTAGATAATTTGATTATTAATAATCAACCATTATCTTATTATTGTTAACTATCGAGCACGTTTTTGATCATGTGGACTAAAAATTATGCAATTTTTTTTATTTTATTAAATGTGAATATAAAGTTGCGGACTGGTCTATTGATATATGATCTATACTATTTATATATATTATAAGTGGAAAGATTTGTGTTTTTGTACGTTTGTAATGAAAAAACTCAAAACTACTGAACCGATTTCAACCATTCTTACACCATGCGAATGTTATATTATCCCTGATTAATGTATACTAACCTAATCTATTATGACCTTCCATGAATCTTAGACTGAATACTCCCAAATATTATTCATATTTTTCAATAACTCTTTTACTGTACAGGCTATTGGACTCTGGAATGAGTTACCTGGTCCTGTTAGACAAACTAAATAACTAACAATATTTAAGAACATAACAAAAAAGCACTACCTGCAACATAGTGATGCTGATGTTAATGTATGTGTCTATATACGTACGTATTTATATTTATGTACATGCATAAATATATACATACATTAAGGCTGTTGCTGTCTTCGAAACGCAGCGAGTAGAACACTCCGACGAGCAGCGCCTTATCAAAAAGAACCACCCTAATATCACTTACAACTCAACAGGACGGCTGTATTGCGCTCATTGCAGAAGAACTCTTAAAACCAAATTTGGTTTCTCTAGCCACCTGCGCTCGCACAGCCGGACTTAACAAGGTTTGCAATTGACGGATACGTCCAGGAGGACTATATATATATATATATATATATATATATATATATATATATATATATATATATATATATATGTATATATTGTGCAGTGCTGGATCACGGATCCATCACACAGTCTGGTCGGTTCTAGTAATATGTGGACTGTATAGGTTATTTATGAGAGAGTGAGAGGTATGCCAAATCTTGCACAAAACCAATGGGGTAATAAGCACCACTAACCTCGGAATCCACCTCCAATGGGGCAGCTAGACAGCTCCTGAAAGTGCCCGGCACGAACAGGTCCTGGAATGGTACTTTGGATTGTTTTCGTATGGCACACTCACACAAAAAGGCAAGCACGGCTTGTATGTAAAGTTCAATAAAAAGCTCCAAGAATGGGATGTGAATCGTTCACATGCACGGAGAAAACGGAACGTCCGGACAGAACTCACGTGCGTTGGAGACTGGTTTCGCCACCACGCAATGGCGGCGAAACCGAAAGCTAGCGGCACTTATAAAACTACCCACATTAGAAAAATTGTGAAGATTCAACATATATATATATATTTATGTATGTAATATCGATAGGTGTATTTATATATGTCTACTAGCGGTCCCGGCAGACGATGTCCTGCCTTGAAAAAGAAATTAGGAACCGATTGCAATGCCACCTACCGGGTCCAATTGTGAATCTAATCCATCCTTGAATACACTTGACCACGCACAAAAAAATTCATTCAAATCGGTCCAGCCGTTTAGGAGGAGTTTACTGTCAACACACGTACAGAAGAATTATATATATATACATCTATATATGTCTATTAAGTATAAAATATATGTAAGTAAATGCATATCCTCTAATATTTATGTATACCACCTTCGACCAATATAATATGTTATATTCCTGTCACGGGTTGTCTGGAAGAGATCGCTTGTTAGCGATAAGACCGCCCATTGTGCACATTTAGAATATTTTTAAGCTATAAGTTCATCTGTGTTTTCTGTAATGGTGTACAATAGAGGTGTACTATCTATCAAATATTAAAAAGAGAAAACTTTATGAGTTTGTGACGTAGGTAGTAATCTATGGAACTACTAAACCGATTTGAAAAATTCTTTTACTGTTCAAAAGCTGCGTTAACAGGGCGTGTCATAGGCTACATAACATGACGCTATATACCACGAGAGAGGGACAGAGCGCGGGTGAACCCGCTCTGGGCCGCCAGTGGCTATATAAAAATCAAGGGTCATTACTTAAATAATTTCCTATCAATATAAACATGAATTCCTTCGCCTTTATACTTCCCACAATTCGCGCACTCATACGTATCGTAAACTCACTACACCTGCACACACTTCATCCTTTTATGATAATTTTACAGTGCAGGCTGTCAAACTTTGGAATGCGCTGCCTCTTGACAGTAAGAGGCAGCGACTATTTAATATATATATATATATATGTATATTTGTATGTATTTACTTTATGCAAAATGTAGTTTAAGTATGTTACTTAAAGATCTGCACCATCTTCACCGCCAGATCAGACTAAATTATTCCTTAAGTTAGGTTGCCTGGACAGGTTGCTATAAGCGACAAGGCCGCCTATTGTTTCTACCATGACAATATTTTAATTGTGTATTTTTGAAATTGTATATTTGGTGCGCAATAAAATGTTATCTATCTATCTATAAATAAAATATTTGGCGCTGGAAACAGATTCTAGAATTTTGATGAAATTTTATGTATGGAGTGGTTTGATTTAGATTAGATTAACAATAAGACCCAGTACGAGTGGTCGATGTGGTCGAAGTGGTCGATGTGGTCGACATGGTCGAACCGTCGATGTCATTGGTGTGGTCGATGTGGTTGATGTGGTCGGTGGCACTGAAATCGTTTTCTAGATTTTTATCTTTTAGGGCAGGACATCGTCTGACGAGACAGCTAGTTTTATAATATTTCAAGGTGAAGTAATCTGACACTTTTGTTGTATATAGTTGAGTAGGTATGTATGTTTTTGTTATTGCTTTTCTGACTTTGTGTATTTAAAACTAGCTGACCCGGCAAATTCGTACCGCCTTAGAATCAATTAATAAAAAACGTTGATTTCTGAACGACTTGATTTTAATTGATTTCTAAACGACGGGACGAACATCAAATGTTTGACAGGTAGGAATAGTTTCTAACGAAATTGTTGTTTTTATTATATACCAAGTATTTTTTAAATATTTACTCACCTTTAAACCTTCCCGGGACTTTCACAAATAAAAATAATTCAACCAGCCAAATCAGTCCAGCCGTTCTCGAGTTTTAGCAAGACTAACAAATAGCAATTGATTTATATATATATATTTGTTTATTTTAATTTTAAGTTTGTATCTTTAGGTGAATGTAAATTTTAATTGTAAATAACCAATAAATAATGCTTTTATATATAGCTAGTTGAGTATGTATATATTTGTTACTGCTTTTCTGAATTTGAGTATTTAAAGTATGCTTATTTTTAGATCAAGTAAATTTTTACTATCATATCAGTTAATGCATTATCTATGCATACTTTTAATAGACATAGAAGCTTAGTAGCTAAAGAATTCGCGTCTTTCAATTGACGAGGGTTTGAATCTTAGCTGGAAAGCATACATCATGCAGACAATTAATTTGGTCTATGTTCATATTTTTATAATTAAAACATGTTAACGACGGTAAACATCTTGATAAAACTGGTGCATTGAGCTTAAGTGTGTAACCCGCCAATCTGCCTTGTGCGGCGGGTATACTGTTCGTTGCTCCTAAAAAAATTGAAAGGCCCGAGTACAGCAACTGGAACATTTATGGGTTGATGTTGTTGTGAGATTTCATATCTTACTTTTTATTCATTTACCATATTGATTAAAAATTTACATATATACCATACAATGGCTATTCACAACCGTTTTCTTGTTAGAACGGAAATCTTCCGAACAAATTAATTTGCAATCCGACGGAACATGAAATGCTATCAACAAATCTTGTCGGAAAAACATTCTCGAATGTGTTCGTTTCATGTTCCGTAGAATGGCAATATCGTTTGAGAGATTTCCGTTTTCAAACGGAAAAGTTTCCGACGTTTGTGAATAACCCTAAAGTAATGTCACTTCCAATTGCCCACTACCCCCTTCCCTGTCTCACTTTTACTACCTTACCCCCCTTTCCAATCTTATATGTCATTCTACTTGTCTGATCTCTCTATCTCATCCTCAGATCCTTTTTAACTCGTCTACATGCTGGCAATGCGTTGGCGTATCCACTTTCCATGAGCTGGGCCATCTACCTGTTTGCCAAATTCGCAATAAAAAAATATCTAATTATGATAAGGTAACGGAATGGATGGGTAAGATAAAAAAACTCAGTATACATCTTCAATAGTGAAGGTCTTAATAATGCTCCTTGAGCGACCCATCTAATTATAATAAGTATACGGTTTCATTCCGCTATAATTAATTAATAAAAGCGACATTAAATAGGTTGAAATATAAATAATAATTCAATATCACAAAAACCATCTTATAGATCATCGTAGATCAGACGTGATCTATGCAGATAATGATCTGAACATTTGAAGTTTACCCGGAAAAACTGTTAAAAAGTATGTGAGCGCAAACAATTTTTCCAGTTTATTTATTGTAGTCAAGCGATGTGACGTTAGTGATGAGCGGTAGCGATTTATTAAATCGCTATGCAACTTATTTATAGCGTTGAAAATAAAGCCATCATTGACTAGCTACATTAATGTACATACAAACTTTATATGTCAACGTTTAATATTATTAACACTATCCCAGATGGATCAGGCACATAAAAAAAACAAAAATCCACAGTTTAGTAAAACCCTAAACAATGTGCTAGGCTGGGGAGCAGCCCAGCCGCCTTTATAATTGTAGTCCGTCTGTCTGCTTGCCAGCATCGCAATAGGAAAATAATACGTGTGCAGTTCACAAGCAGGAGAAGTGAAACAAAGTGTATAAGGACTTGGAGGGATTCTAAATTTCATCAGGATGTCACATTTCATATATTATATCGGTATTACATATTTAAGCTTCAGAACAATTTCGAAGTATAAACAAAAAACTTCAAAACATTTCCAACTATGTCTGTATGAGCATAATGTCAAAATTATTAAATATAATTTAGCCCTTCTGGGCTCACTTACCTCTGGCAGCGATTTGTTACATACTTCTTTTTTTTTAAAGTATTTAGTTAAGTTTGTCTTCGTAGCATTTATAATTTATGTATATTAATACAAATTCTTAAATATTGTTGCGGACAGAGAGCACCCCCCTGACCCGCCCGCCGGAGCACACCTACTCTCCGCGCCCCGCATACCGCCGGCGCCCTCAGAGGGCACGATTAGCAATTAAGCGTCGGGCGGGATGCGGGACTTAAAGAGCGACCCTGGCAGGCGAAAACTTCACTTCACTTCTATTACTTTAAACTTCACCTCTCAGCATCGCTCTAAAGTATCTTGTAAATAATTACGCTCTGTACTAAATTAATGTATTCTTTTAATTCAACAATAATTATACAGTCCACTAAAATCGTTTGAGTTTGATTTACCAAAAAAGGAAGAAGCAACTGCCACCAATAAATATAATGTAATCTATTTCTTTACCTTGCAGGCTTGGTCCTATTTTGCATTTCATCGAGTTTCAAATCATAACGGTTCCAAAGAAGTTTCACTTCAGAGGAACCCTGTAGTCTGTGTCTATTTATCGCCCCGCTATCTCTTATCACTGTGCCACCAACGAATCGCTAGATGTTTCCGTCGATCGGTCTAGTGACACCCACCCCTATATAAGGTTTAGCATTCAAAACCCCGCCACAGTGTTACGCGGACATCCTATTTGCAACATTACTTGACATAAATATATATAAAAATATATATTTTTTTAATTACTTTTCGAAAAGTGTTGTTTATATAAAGGAGTGTAAGGGTATGTAATTAATTATTTTTTTATTTAATTTTATTTAAGCATTTTTTGCAGTTGTCAGATAGAACTTAGGATAAATAAATTTAAAATTCAGTTATAAGAATGTCTCTTAAATATAATGCTTTCTTTACTCGGTGATCGAACTTCTCGATTTTAAATAAATACCTTTCTTCACTTATGAATGTTATTATTATTTATACATTTTTGACACTTACCAGTATTTTTTAGCACGTTTCAATTAAAATTATATAATTTAATAAAATTTATATAAATGTTTGTATGCCCCCCATGAGAGCAAAATATACACTATCTTATACAAAGCTGAAGAGTTTGTTTGTTTGTTTGATTGCGTTAATCTCAGGAACTACAAGTCTGATTTGAAAAATTATTTCAGTTTTAGATAGCCCATTTATCGAGGAATATATATAGGCTATCATCACGCTAAGACTAATAAGAGTGGAGCATCAATGAAGAATGTTTGAAAATCGGGTTTAAAAAAAAAACTATTCCACACGGATACAGTAGCGGGCAGAAGCTAGTAACATAATATGCCAACTGTTTAAACATGTTTTGAACAAAAAAAAATTTGATTTGATAAAGTTTTTTTAGTTATTTTTCCGCCTTTTTGTCAATAAAACAAAGACTAGCAGAACATACAACCAGCATCCTGCTGAACTAGAAAAATATCATTGTATATACTGCCAAATAAATATGTTTTCTTTCTTTCATTACAAAATGTATGGGATTTTCTATTTTGAACTCAACTTCAATTAGATTTCTGAAAAATTGATCAGTTTTTAGACATATGAAATACATGATTTACCCTTTTTTGCTGGATTTGGAATTTAAGATGTTTATGAATTCACCAAAAAAGCTTTTTTTACTAAAATCTTTCTATCCAAAGGTTGTCTAACATGCTTTGAGTATTTCACTAATACAGTGTATATAATTTAATAAAAAATATACACACTATATTATCTTAGTATACGAAAAAATAATGTTTTTTTTTAAATTTACTTACTTATTTTTAAAAGGTTTCAGTATTTTACAAACATTTTTTTGCCAAACTGCACTGCAGTTTGTCGGCGTCGTTCTTGTGGTTCTATTTTATTGCACTTATCATAAAATTATTTTGTTCGGATAAGCCCCAAAATAAATAATTTAATTGATTAGCTACATTATCTCAGTGAACAAAAAATAATGGTTTTTTTTTAAATTTACCTACTTATTTTTAGAAGGTTATAATATTTTACAATTTTTTTTGTATCAGATTGCAACGCAATTTGTCGGCGTCGTTCTTATGGTTCTATTTTATTGTACTTATCATAAAATTATTTTGCTCGGATAAGCCCAAAAATAAGTAATTTAATTGACTAGCTACATTATCTCAGTGAACAATAAAGAATGGGGTTTTTTTTAATTTACCGACTTATTTTTAGAAGGTTATTTATAATATTTTACAAATATTTTTTGTACCAGATTGCAGCGCAATTTGTCGGCGTCGTTCTTGTGGTTCTATTTTATCGTACTTATTATTAAATTATTTTGCTGGGGTAAGTCCGCAAATAAGTTATTTTCAAGTTTCCGTTTTAATTTAATAGTTTAGTTTCTGAAAATGCTACGCATAATTTCTCGAAATATGTTTTTATTTTTCATCACATGTAAGCAATAGGTATAAGTACGAAGTTATTTAATTAAATTAGATTAGGCTCCCATAGAGTAAATAATAACCATAAACACGATTGAAACTAAATAATTAAAATGAACAAATTGGCGGCGGTAGGCTAAATAAAACGTTAACTACATTTGACATCTTTGTCTCGAGGCTACTGAAATGTCGGAATAATAAAAATCAAATAAATCACTGCGCTTAAAACAGTTAAATCGCAGTTTTATTACGCCTCTATTTCTTCAAATAAACGTGTTCTTTCTTTCTTTAGTTTTAGTTTTAATGTCTCGATTAAATAAACTTACTTTATTAAAAAACAAAATTTTATAATCTTGTGATAAGATTTGGTACAAGCTTTTATTCAAATTGTAATGTTGTTAGTTTGTTTAGGTCAAATCTTTCAAGTAGAATTAAAATTAGTTTCTTTAGAGATACGACTTGATATTTTTTATACTTGTTCAACTCTAATAGCAATATATGAAGATGAAAAAATAAAAGCAAAAAGAAACTAAAATTTATTTTTCCTTTTACATTTAAAAAGTAACACTCGAGCAAAAACTAAAAAAATAAAAGTAATGAATTAAAAAAATGTTTTTTTTTTTTATTGTTGGAGTACAGCAGACAGGCTGGCGGCCCAACTGAGATGGGAAGTGGTTACCGTTGCTTATGAACATTTGCAACACTAAATGTGCTGCCGAACTGGTCGATAGGACCTGGCCACTAATGCCGGAACAAAACTGAAGGTTGTTATGGCAGTATGCCAGTAGTCCAGGGGTGGTAGCCATTCAGGCCGACGGTCCACCTAGTACTTTGAATGGTCGAAAACCTAAAAAACAATCTTGACGTAGTCTACTATTTACCAAATCTTTTACTTTGCTCCCAAGAAAATTTCCGTGAAATTCCCGAGATAATGAACCGCAGATTTTGAGTCCAGGCATAAGCTATCGACCAATATAAACTGCGTCGAAATAGGCACTGTAGTTTTCACGTGAATCACCAACAAACCGATACATACATTTTTCTTGGTAGGGCATTTGCCCGACTGCATGGCTACCATCCCTGGTATGTTATGTCGCCATAATAACCTTGAGTTGTGTTCCGGCATTAGTGACCAGTGTCACTTAAGAGAGCAGCAGCGCATTTATAGCACCTTTGGTGTTGCAAATGTCCATAGGCGATTGTAAGTTGTCTTCCAACAAGTGGGCCGTCTGCCTGTCTGCAGAACACCTGCAATAAAAAATAATGTAAAAAATAGAAACAAATCTTTAAAACAAAATACTCTATTTTAACAGTTTTATAATATTACAGAATTCCCGCCCCAACCCTAAAGTCTCTAAACAACATTTTTCTGAATGAGTCTCAGGATATGAAGATTAATTTTATACGGGTCACTTAATGCAGACAAAAGGGTTGATTTTTATCAAATTTTGTTTACAAAGTTTCCAGTCATTGCTGCTACGACATTAAGCTTAAAGTCGTGATAGCTCAGGTTCTTAGGTACCTGCTCTTTATTACATTTATATAGGGTTAAATCCTGTGCCTGGGACCTTCCACCTGTACGTTGTGTGGACCACTTCGCAGGAAATTGTGTTATATACATGAATGATATACAGTGAAAATATATAGTAAATTTTAGAAAATTACTTTATATATATATGAATTATGTGTAGTGAAAATATATAGTTAATTTTAGGAAATTCTGTTATATACATGAATTATATTTAGTGAAAATATATAGTCAATATTAGGAAATTAATTTATTTACATGAATGATACATAGTGAAAATATATAGTCAATTTTAGGAAATTATATACATGCATGATATATAGTGAAAATATATATTAAATTTTACACAAGGCTTATTTTATTTTTATTTTTTATTGCAGGAGTTCAGCAGACAGGCACACCGCCCACTTGATGGAAAGCGGTTACTATCGCCTATGGACATTTGCAATACCAAAGGTGCTACAAATGCGCTGCTTTAGGCTTTAGTGAAAAGTTAAAAAAGTATATTCAAATTCCAGAGTTATATTCAAAGTAGGTTTCGTTGGAATACATTGACTGTTGCTGTCAGACAAGCAAAATCTCTCATAACAGTTAAGAACATGGTCAGGAAATATTATCTGCAATATGTAATTTTATATAATTCGTATTATATTTTATTATATTATATATATAAGTTGCAATAATGATGAAAGATCTTTATATATTATAGACTATGTGTTATTCTGATGTGTAGCTATATTATTGTAAAGTTTCATCAAAATCCATTCCGCAGTTTTGGCGTGAGAGACTAACAAACACATGCACATTCTTATAAACTTTCGCGTTTAATATTTACATGATATAATTTTTAGAATAAGTTTTTATAATAACTCTTTCTTTAAGGTCTTAGAGCTGTCTACATCTCAAGCTTCTGCGTAAAATGATGTTTATACGTTATATACAATATTGGTACACGCCGACTAAAGTAAATGCACACCTGCAGTTTATTACCTTTCAGCATTTGGACATCTTTTTTTTACTTTGTGTTTAAGAATTTGTAATTAAACAGACCTTTGTGTATTGTAATGTTTATGATGGTCATTAACCAGGTGTCATTTTTAAAAAATAAGGCAATGAGGCAATCAAGCGACGATTACGATACGACCAAGACGTGGGTACATTCGATAAGCTGTATAGTGACGGACTTTGCGCGTGTTATTGAATCGTGCATCACGTTTGTACTTTTTGCGTCCAGTTACATTGGTACCTGTGTTATACGTTTATATAGTTCTAATAAACTCTATAGTAATTCCAACGGCATTTTTTTAATTCGAGTCCTGTGTAGCTCGTAACAATATCAATTACTGAATACTAAACTACTGCTCTTGATGAAACTATAGAATTATAGTATATCGTAATATCGATGTTCCGTTAGTTGTAGGGCTTCACTCAACTGTCCATGTTAGTACTTGGATTAAGGTATTTAAAGTTTCATGGCTGTGTGTTAAGCGATTATTAGGGTTCTCTTAGCGTTTATATAAAAATGTTTTAACTTTTTCCGTCCGTTTTTGAAGTGATAACTTCTTATGGGAGGATAAAACGCCAGTCTGGCTTGCCTTTCTCGCCCGCATTTTTTTTAAGGCGGGGGAAATGCTATTTACGCACTATATTGGATCCTTTGCAAGGGATTAGACCGATGTCGCATATGGAGGGGTTACCTTAAGGATGATCCGTCCATAATTGACCAACATGTGTGATGACTCGAATCATTGGACGGCCAATGACTAATTAATACCCACTAAAACCACCTTCCTACCATGTGCTCCGCGCTTGTGGTAGGAAAGGCTTGAGATTTAGAACGTAGTTACGCCCAGGCCGATCCTAGCGCAAACGTGCCTGAATGTGCCCCGGGAATCAGAACATATCCACTTCGACGACAAGGGTGATGACTCCCTGCTCACTTGATAGCTAGAGGCCCCCTGAAGCGGTATTATTCAGGGAGGGTAATTATGCGCATATCTACGTCTCCATACGCCAGACAAACGCCGGCGCCCACGTGGAGGCATATGAATACACGCAAGCCTTTCTCGCACGCATACGGCAGCGGTAGGAAGGCTCCTCCTCTCTCACTCTAACCCACACCGCTGCCGTATTTCGGTAGTTAGATCAAATAATAATAATGACTAAGCCTCAAGCTCCAGGGGTGGAAGTGATAAAAGGCATCACGTCTTCACACTCTATAGGTTATTTCCAACTAACCTTTGACATCGATTTTTTCCACCCTTAGTAGGTATCGAAAGATTAATAAAGTGTAGGTTGTTCAAATAATCATCTATCAAGTCCTGATACGGGAGTCAATGTTTTATTTCTATATGAAATGTATTTGTTATTTATTTACGTATATAGGGAAAGTATACTATGAAAAATTATCGGCAATGACAATCTTCCACTAATGATGTCTTTTTTATTTATTAAGTAAGAACCCAGGCGAACATGATTGCCCGGGTCTAAATACTTGGATTACTGGCTCTATATTAAGGACTTCATAACAAATGGGCGTATATGCAAAAATGACATTTGTTTGTTGTTTATTAAATGTTACAATTTAGAAAGTCTTAGCAGTATGCAAGTGTACCTAAATAGAAGGGTATGCCAAACTTCAGCCTTATACAATGAACTAGTTTTGGAATATTCACAATTCTGTCCTTTGCGTAAAAAAGCACTTTTAACTCTACGCCCATTTGTTATGACGCCCTCGATGTAAACACAACAATTTACTAAATTACTGAATGCAATACTTTATCCGTGCAGGAACGGAGAAAGAATATAATTTCCAGCGGCCGGGCGGCCTGTCGTAAGAGGCAACAAAACAACCCACAGCCAGGGTATTTGCCTGACTGGATGGCTACCACCCCCGGTCTAAAGTATGTCGCCATAACAACCTTGAGTTGTGTTCCAGCATTAGTGACCAGGTTCCAGTCTTCCTTAAGAGAGCAGCAGCGCATTTGTAGCATCTTTGGTGTTGCAAATGCTTTCTATGAAGTGGGCCGTCTGCTTGTCTGCTGATCTCTGAATACAATCTAACACACATTTTAGAAAAAGAAAAGATTTTATGCTACAGTATTTATGGCCAGACTAGTTATTATAATATATACTAACAATGTGGCAGAGGCTGGATTCATTATCTTGATCAGTCCTTAGGGCCGACTCGATTGGTGTGATACCACGTGAACACAGATTATCGGCTTAAAACGGATAGCCTTAAGTTCATCCCTCTGTACCATCGCTCCTCTTTTTTTTCGTCTGCGTCTTGATGGACTGCGGTTACCATTGTCTATAGATATTTGCAACACCAAAGGTCCTACAAATGCGCTGCTGCTCTCTAAATGTAGACTGGAATCTGACCACTAATGTCGGAATACAACTCAAGGTTATGGCGGCATATTCTAGACCTGAGGTGTCAGCCATCCAGTCGACCAAATGCCCTACCACTTGGCTGTGGGTTGTTATGTCACCTCTTACGACATGCCTATCGGAAGCAGGAAATTGTTTTCTTTCTCCGTTCCTACGGATAATAGATAGTAGATAAGGCTTTATTTTTATTTTTGTTACAGAACATCAAGACTATAAAAACATGGAGCACACGGAGTTTCGCGTAAAGGGTAAGTCAGAGCCGTCATTTTCAAAATACCCAGTTCCATTCATTGAGGTTATATAAAACAGTTCAATTTCAATGAATCAACCAAAATGGTTAATATAAAAATAATATAAATCCCAAATATGTTATCTGTGTTAAAGTTTAAATAAATACGGACACAGTGGGAAAAATCAATTTGAAAATAAAATCAAAAATATTAATATAACTGATGAAATGGTTATCCATGACAATAAAATAAAATATAATGTTTAATAGTAGTTAAATGCAAAAAATAAACTAAAATAAATTGTAAATAAGTAGGTATATATACAAATGAAAATTAAACTATTAAATCTACTGACAGATCGCTGTCAGTTGGAAACGTTCGTAAAAGACTGGCCCAATTACCTACCAAAATTAGAATAACATAAAATAATAAGTTATTCGTAAGGTACACCACAACACAAATATCATTGAATAAATGTCACACATAAAAATAAAAATAACCAAGAAGCGTGAATAAATTACTAAAAACTTTCTTCGAAATTAAGTTGTAGGGAAAGATACGGGACTAGAGTCCGTAGAGTTGTTAAAAAAAACCACTAAGCTACAGGACTTTTTAATGAGTGATTATTATATAAAAAATATGCATAATTTCAGCAGACATATGGCCCACCTGATGGAAAGCAGTTACGGTCGCCTATTTGTAACACCGAAGATACTTCCAATGTTCTACCAATCTCTAAAGGGAGGCTGAAACCTGGCCACTAATGCATTGCATGCATGCATTTACATAGCAGCTCGCTCCCACCTCTTATATTAATATCTTAATCTTAATATCTATAAATTACGTGTCACGTTGTTTGTCCGCCATGGACTCCTAAACTACTTAACCGATTTTAATTAAATTTGCACACCGTGTGCAGTTTGATCCAACTTGAAAGATAGGATAGCTTACCTGTAGATGGCGCTGCAATCGGGTTCTAAATTTTATTTCTTCAGGGTAGGACAACGTCTGCTGGGACAGCTAGTTTTATA
This sequence comes from Dendrolimus punctatus, assembly GCA_012273795.1. Taxonomy (NCBI): domain Eukaryota; kingdom Metazoa; phylum Arthropoda; class Insecta; order Lepidoptera; family Lasiocampidae; genus Dendrolimus; species Dendrolimus punctatus. Next base: position 8,359,573 of record CM022554.1, on the reverse strand, counting down.
TAAAATTAAATTATCTTGCCAAGCTTGTAAGGAAATTATGGAGATATGTTGCAGCAAAACAAATAAAAAAATGTAGTACGTCACGTCTTTATTATAATTATAGTAATATTTTTCTATCCTTTTATTGTGTCTCTGTCTTATTGAATATGTACTGTTTGCTACAACTCGATTAATTCTTCAAAAGTCATTCTGTAACATACTTCTACTTATGAAAAAAGAGCTTAAGATAATAAATCGAATAAGAGAAATATAAAAAAAACAATTTTTAGCATGACGTGTTGCTGGGGAGTTACTTGCCGCTTCTTCTCCTTAACAGCAATAACACGTTGCGAAGCAGTATACATAGACTAGGAAGTAAAATTAAATTATAACCTATATGTGACCTTTAGAAAGTGTTCTCCAGTCGAACTTAATTTGAATTTGATTAAACTTTTGAATTTGAATTTAATGCCGCAACACAACTCAAAATTTTGACAGACATCCAACGGGCAAATACCCTACCACCTGGCTGTGTGTTGTGTATTCTTTCTCCGTTCCTACAAGGTTAAGATAATTCCTAGTCTTGATTGCAAGTGGTTATTAGATATATAAAATTAATATTCTGAATTCGTACGAAAAGTAATTAATATGCAGCCAGCATACATTGAAATGATTTTAATAAAATAATCGATAATTACTCTAGTTATTGACGATTATGACAAATTATGAGAGTTAATTATTGGTTATTGTATGTAGTTTGCATAATTATAAAAATGTTTTAACCTCGCTAGATAATACTATAGGTTATAAGTAATTATGATTTATTTAGGTTTATGGCTTGGCAGCTAGGCCTTTAAGCCAGATCTTGTATTACAATATAGTTTCTTCTGGTTTCTTCATTTTCTTAAGCTTATGTATAGCTCAGCTGAACTGTAGGTTATCAGCTAGTGCCAGTCAACGGAGTTCTTGTGACAACTCAAGAGGCCACATTTGGCTATACAGTTCACATTTCTCACAAAACACGTAATAACTACTCAAAAACTATCAACATCCTACAACTATTGTTCATTTTAGAGTAACTCTACATATTTTTAGAAAATAAAACTGCACAGCACATCATCTCCTTTCAGTTCCCGCCAATAACTCCAGGTTATAACTAACTGTTCCTATCACCATAGATGATACTCACCTACATCCTATGACGGCTGCGTTCCATTAGAGACTCACAACGAACACATTCACGAATGTGAGTTTTCCCGTTCCACTTGCTTGCCGGCGTTACAATGGTAAACTCAAGTGAAACGGATGTTCGACCGACCTCTTGACATGGGTCGAGTTGAGCGTTGTGTTATCGAAAATGACGACGTCATTAGTGATGTTTTCGCCACGACCACAACGACCGCGGTCGCCTTGCGGAACGGCTAACGGAGCATTTTGAGCGTTGGGAGCTATAAGTGGAACGCGTTGGAAATTGTATGAGTTTTACTTGGACTTTATTTCTTATTAGACACTTTAATTTTATTTAATTGTTTATGGATAGAAAACAACTTTTTTAAGGCTTCAACGCACACGGCATTGATTTTGTCAAAGAAAAGAAAATAATAAACGTGAAAATTAGGTGTTATACCCGCAATTTCGTCCACGCTTGCCTTAAAACTCCCGCGGGATTCCCCAGATGCAAAAATATCCTTATATAGTTTATTGATTAAAAAGAAGTTTAATCAAATAAAGACGTATAAAAGTATCTAATACATTGTCCGTATTCTTCGGACTCAAAGGACGTCTTTGTACGCACTTGATAGAATTCAATCGGGTTGAATTGAGTTTTTAACCGGTTTTTTCTGAACCGGACATGTGGAACAACCGGTTGAAATTTTAAATTGTTTTCTCTTTTATTAAAAATTTTCCTTGATAAGAATGTTTATTTATTTGGTTTACCAACAATTACTTGCACTAAAGGATGTACATTGCTTTATAAAAAAAGACAGGACAAATGCAGTAATCACTTATAGGCAAATACTACATGTAATTTGACATTTTGTAGTTTGAAAAAATTATAATATAACTAGCTGACCCGGCGAACTTCGTACTATCGCCATATTTACTGAATTCCTAAAAGACTGTTTCATGACACAAAAAGAAAATCACCAAAATCGCTTCCGGTGGTTAGGAGGATTCTAGAACCCGATCTCAGCGCCACCTACCAGTTGCAACGGTATAAAAATCATATCTTTCAAGTTGGATCAAACTGCATGCGGTGTGCAAATTTAATTTAAATCAATTAAGTAGTTTAGGAGTCCATCGCGGACAAACAACGTGACAAGTAATTTATATATATTAAGATTAATTTAAGGAAGAAAGAAAAAAAAATATAAGGCTTTAATAGCTATTAAGTTTCAAACAAAGAAATTAAAAAAGAAAACTTAACTAGCATAGGGGGACGCAAAGTAAATATAGTAAAGTTAACTGCTGCAATCTGTATGCTGGGCCTTTATCTGCGTTAAGGTTAAAGCGGCCGAATGCGTCTTATTTAACAAATTAGTGTATAATGTATATACAAACATTATCTGACAATATTTAACGTCATTAACAATGGCACATCTTAAATAATGCCTTAAGACCATCTATCTACATTAAACGGTCTAAATCTTTAATACTAACTTAGAAGTATCTTTCCGCTCTTATATATAATGTAATTAATATAATTAGATAGATAGATAGATAGATAACACTTTATTGTACACCATTACAGAAAAGCTTACGAACTAGTATTATTATAGTAGGGTACAAAGGGCGGTCTTATCGCTAAAAAGCGATCTCTTCCAGACAACCCGTGGCAAGAATATTCCGATTTGAAGTGGCGACGGTGGTATACATAATTATTGTACGATTACTTAAATTTTATTAATAAATATATAACTATACTATATATACAAATATACACATAAGTTATATACATATATAATGTATAGCGATAATATGCAACTATTTAAACATAATAGACATATAGCTATATGCAATATAATATATACTAATTACATAAAATTACATATCATTATATTGCAGATAGAATTTTCTGACTAAATTCTTAAATATTATTAGGGATTTTGCTTGTCTGACAGCAACAGGCAATGAATTCCAAAGTTGGACAGCCTTAACCGTGAAAGAATTATTGAAGAACGTTGTACTATGAATAGGAGTAATAAGTCTATGTTGACTGGAAGGGCGTAAATTGTGAGAGCAAGAAATAAATTCGAAGCGTTCTTTAAGGTACTGTGGAGTAGTAGGGATGAATAAAATACTGTAAAGCAATGAAAGAATATGAGTATTCCGGCGAATACGGATTGGCAACCACTTGAGCTTTTTTCGAAATTCAGAAACGTGGTCATACTTGCGTAATCCAAATATGAACCTTATGGAAAAGTTTTGGAGTCGCTCAAGTTTATTAAGCTGTTCTTGAGTTAAATCTAGATAGCTGGCGTCGGCATAATCAAGTATGGGCAAAAGTAGCGACTCTGCTAGCTTAATTTTGGTGGCGATGGGCAGGAAGTTTTTCAGCCGCCAGAGTGATCTGGAGGAGAGAAACAAACGCCGACTCAACTCCGTTATATGGGGTCTCCAGGACAGCTCACTATCAAATATAACTCCTAGGTTTCTGACCTTATCACTGATAGGGATAAGCTTCCCATCAAAAAGAAAACTTGGCATACAGGTCCAGTCAACTTTACACAGCATCCGCGAGCTACCGATGATAATTACTTGAGTTTTCTCAGGATTCACAAGAAGTCCGTTCGATTTACTCCATTGCAGTATGCGGTCAAAGTCGGTGTTTATCGTTGCGACTGCTTGATTTAGTGTAGCAACCGGTGCCTGCGTGTAAATTTGCAGATCGTCTGCATAGAGGTGATAGGATGAAGTAAGTTCATTGGAAATTGAGTTTATAAAAACAGCGAATAATAAAGGAGATAGTACGCCGCCCTGTGGAACACCGGCAGAGAGATCACACCACGACGAATAGTCGTCATCAACTCGAATGCGCTGTCGGCGTCCATACAGGTAACTATGAAACCAGTCGATTACTTCAGGAGATATGTTAATAGAGCGTAGGATGCCGAGTAACACTTCAAAGTCAACATTATTAAAAGCACTGCTGAAATCGAGCAGCGATAGCACAGTCAGCAAGCCATTGTCCATGCCATGCCGGATGTCATCTGTGATTTTAATGAGGGCTGTGGTGGTGCTGTGGCCAGGACGAAAACCAGACTGGTAAGGATTCAAAAGGGAATTACGGTTCAGGAAAACACTTAGCTGCTGATGAACTAAGCGTTCGAGGACTTTGGAAAGGAAAGGTAGTATGGAAATAGGACGAAATTGAGAAAAGGAAGCGGGGTTGGGTTTTTTTGGTAGAGGAGTAACCTGGGCTTCCTTCCAGGCAGATGGGAATACACAAGATGTTATGGATGTGTTAAGGATATGGGTAAGGGTACGATTTATGACATCCAGTATGGGTAGGATCATGTTGCGACTAATGCTATCACTGCCGACAGCATTTGATGTAATGGATTTTACAGCTTTCTTAACATCACTATCAGTAAATCGACTAAAAAGAAAAGGAGAATGCTTGGGTGTTGGCTTGGACGAGATTCTTTTCAAAGTTTCAGACTTTATTACTACATCAAAGTCAGAAGTGGTTGAGAAGTGTTGATTTAAATCATCAATATTGAATTTTTGACTGACTGAGTTTTCTGTTTGTTTGCCAATCCCCAAAGAGCGTAGAAACTTCCATACTTTTACACTACAATTATGTAATCTTCTAATATATAAAATTCTCGTGTCACAGTTTTCGTTGCCATACTCCTCCGAAACGGCTTGACCGATTTTGATGAAATTTTTTATGCTTATCCGGTATCTATGAGAATCGGCCAACATCTATTTTTCATCCCCCTAAATATTAGGGGTAGTCCACCCCTAAATTTTTTTATTTATTTTTTAGACAAAATTTTTAATTTCTATTTTTTTATGATACAACATACAAAAATACATACAACCCTAGATTTTCAACCCTCTACGATCAACCCCTATTTTTTACCGGGCAGGACGACGTCTGCCGGGACAGCTAGTTAATATATATATTAATACGTGAAGCAAAAACTTTGTACCCCTTTATACGGAAATCACTCGCCAGAAGGAGTATGAAATTTCTCACACTTAAAGTTCATGTGAAGAAGAAGCGACAAATGCTAACATTTTTTTAAATCATGCGTAAAAAATACATTAAAATCAATAAAAAGAACATGACACACACTATCATGTATTTGACACAAAAACGCATATATACTTTTTTGTTTATTGTTCAAGTCACATTAAGTGTAACCTTGGCGAAATCTGTGTATATATGAGTATAGTCTTTGACAACAATCTATTAATTTCGACCACGGGTAAACCATAGTGTATTTTAGAGATTACATACTTGTGTCGTTAGGAGTTGAGACACTAGGTCTGTGGGAGTGATTTGCAAAGAATTTATATATAAGCAGAAGGAAAATCATTTATGAAGAAGGCTGGATTATAACTTCTTACAGAAAATAGCTATGCCACCTAGTGTAGCAATACAACTAACTTGACATGCTTCCCTTCGGCAGCAGTGTAATTAAGCACTTCATTTATTTATTTTTAGTATTTTATCTTCAACCAGATTTGGTTTTTTTAGTATGTTTTAAATAACACAATATCAAAAAGCGACGGAAGAATGACCTATGACACCATCTCGTCCTGAAGAATTTAGGAGCTTGTCCAAGTTAAGAATGAATTGAAATGAAACAAATGTTTATTTATTTTCTTCCTTAAATACTAAAACAACAAGAATTTTTTGCGACGTTATAAAACGCTATAAATTATTGTATGTCTCAAATTTATTACAGATAAACAAAGCTATGTAACGGGAGACAGGCCCAAACTGAGAATAAAACCCGTACTATGAAACTCCTGGCCTTCCTACTCTTCTAAAATATTAATTGAAATACTTATAATAATTTGAAGATTTGGTTGGTTATGTATATTACTGTGTGTGTGTATGTTTGAGTGTGAATTAAATTATTTTGGTAACAATCTAAATGATGATTATATTTTTTTTTTAATAATAATCGGCAGACAAACACACACATTGTATATCCCCAAGTTAGGCAAGTAACGCTTGTGTTATGGGTAATATACAACGGACCACTCTGGGGCCGATCCCAGACACCCAGACCATGGTAAATAACGGAGAAAATACGTTTCCGAAATTTACTATACCGGGAATCGAACCCGGAGCCTCTGGGTTGCAGTGAGGTAGGCCGGCAAAGGCTTAGCCCGCTCAACCACAGAGGCCGTCAAATGTTACTTAGCGATTGTCATTTTCTTATGTTCTTCTTTCATTATATTACATTTCATGAAGCTTCCAATACGATAAATAGCAATAAAAATAAAGCGACAATAATTTACATACGACACGTTATTGAATCGTTTGATCCGGTTTACACTGGTTTCATCCGGTTCGTTCCGGTTAGTGCCGGTTTATGCAAAACCCTTTTATGGAGGCGTCTTTATTAGCTTGTAAATCAATGTCGGATTGCGAAGCAAACCGGGGGATGAGGCTATGGGCTATTTGATATGTATAACATTTCAGCAGGATTTTCTTTATATCAAAGCAATCTGTATTACTCAATATTTATTTGTCTGAAACATAGTAAATTTTCTGTGGGTGTTGAAAAAAATCAAAGGGCTAAGTTCGGATAAGCAGATTTTTAATTGGGGCTTTTGTAATTTAGTATAATAGAATATTCTTGATTGAACACATGTGACAAATATAATACATATGAGTTAACAATCATTTAACTAGTACAATCGGCGGTCTTATCGCTAACAGATTTCTTCCAGACAACCTTCTGGAGATAATTTCACATTTCTAATAATGGGACGGTTTTCAGTGGGCATAGTTTAAAATATATACAATCATATATACATATATCAATAGTAAACAAAATATACATATATTTATATACAGATGTAAATAGAATTACATACACATACATAAATTACCATTTACAAATGTGATATGAAAAGACCTTTGGTCTTTTGATTTCTTTGCACTTTTGATGCTCATTGATAATGCATTCTACAACCTTACTGCCTGTACAGTAAAAGATGTCTGAGACAATTGCGTAGAATGTATTGGCGTCATTAAATCACTTACAAAACATTTATTTTTTCTAAATTAGTCACGTTTAAATTTAAATCGTTAAAATAAAATAAATACTAAAAATAAACTATCCATACAAATAAAAACTAATTTAGAAAATCCAATGTATACGAGCTAGCAGGACGAGGCTAGTTAGTCCGGCTCGAAGGACTAAATTATGTAGGGGGTTTTTCTATATGTTAATGATAGAAGTTGCTAGATGTAAATTGTTTATTGCTAAAATTATGCTAATAAAAAATGTCTGTTTTGCCGACTGACCGAGTACGGTGCTAAACGAGCACTAAACCTTTTTTTGAAATAAATACTGTTACGAGTTGCGAGACTCGATTTAAAATGTCCTTGGAATTATTATAGAGTTATTTGAACCCTACAAACACGTATAACACAGGTACAAATATAACCAAACACCACAAATTACACGCGCAAAGTCCGTCACTAAATAGATTATCGAATGTACACAAGTCTTACTCGATCGTGGTTATCGCTCGACTCCCCAATCTCTCCATTGGGGCATTGCTTTATACTACCCAGGTGCAATATATCTGCCCGGCCGCGTGGACTGTATTTCCTAGAATCAGTTTGTACTTTTAAATCCGAGACACCTGGCTGCTGATCGAAATACAACAATAGGCCGTAAAAGACAATGGACTGTTTTATTTATCACACATTTTAAACACAAAGTAAACAAAAGAAGTCCAAATGCCGAAAGGTAATAAAATGTGTTTCTACAGGTATACAGGTGTGAATTTTCTTGTCTTTCTTCGTGTGAATTTTCAGGTCTTTGTCGGGATCTTGGTCTTTTTATTAATTATTATCTATCCCTGTATGCTCAGAGACCCATAACTCATAAGGTGTTGTCACAGATAAGTAATCATATCTATTAATTGAATGAGAAAATCTGCCACCCAAAGCATTAATGTACGAAAATGGCTATTTGGAGTTTCTTTGCTATTTTAGAAATGACAGAATCAACAGGGTTTGTTTTCTTTTAAGTTAGTGTCGGCGTATTAATGAATTTATCTTTGACTTGTGTACTTTTGAACGCTAATACTATCTTTGTCCCATCACTACTGTTGAAATAAAAAAAGTAGAATAATTTTGAAAATTGATATTCTTGTTTGAAATAATAAACTTGATATATTCTTTCTTTGTTCTGATTGTAACTTATTTTCAACAATTTCTCATCTTGCGTCCTATATGTAGCTTTAATAGCAATAATTTCCATGTTGCTTCTTACATTAAATTACGAAGACACCAAATCTTTATTAATCACTCAAATTTTAATATAAATCCTATAACAAACGTGCGCATTCACGCACACACGCACTCATTCGCGCATGCATGTACTTATTCACGCACGCACGCACTCATTCACGCACGCGCACGTAGTCACACGCACACACGTACATGAACCAAAAACAAAGAAAGATAATGTTATTACATACTATTGATAATCCTATATCAGTACCCCGCGAAACAGATTAGTTTTAGTGCAGGTCTCCTTTCCTTCGCTAACCCATAACTTCTTCCACAGCTAAGGAGATGGTAGATTATATAGCAGACTATTTAGAAAACATTCGCTCCAGGAGAGTATACCCTGGAGTCCAGCCGGGATATCTGCACAAGCTGCTCCCGAAGGAAGCTCCGCATCACCCTGAACAGTGGGATGAGATCTTCAAAGATGTAGAAGAGCACATCATGCCTGGAGTAAGTGGTTATTCAGTTTTTAATGTTATGCCTTCCTTCTTAAGCCGAGTATTCACCTGTCAGCCGTAATTATTGTAACAAAAATTCGTAATATGTGCGTAGCTTAGTCTGTCGCGAACGAAACGCAATACGTTTGCAACGAGCCGATGGCAACCCTGCACTTATTTTGTAACTGTTGCACGTCACTAATGCAGCAGCGAGTGGTAGGTTGTCAAATAATTCGCCGATCCCTGTAAGGTTGGGGTGACAAAGCGGCAAGGAGTGTCGAGCGTAGGCTCTTTACTCCAGCATTCGCTCGCAGGATAACTATCTTACGGTAGTTGGGGTATTGGAGCCGCCGTAGTGGTCGGCAGCTCGCATGGCTTTTCTGCGGCTTCCGGTAGCCTTGGCGGGCTTCGCATTGGAGATCAAGTACTGATAAGAACTGAAGTGAACTGAAACATTAACATGTCGTACAGCTAGTACAATACGTAGCACGATGTGTGAGTGGGACGGATGATGTACGAGAGAGATAGATCAACTATTAATATGGAGCGCTCCCGCGTTTCGCTAGCCAGTTGTCCATTGTCCGCTGTGATGACTGGATGTATGCAACTCCCATACTGTAACCAAAAATCATATTGTGTACGTGGCTAGCGAGCACTGCCCGAGTGGCTTGCAGCGATCCCGTAATTGTCAATTAAAGGCCCTGGTAGTCGACTGTCAAAGGCAAATTGCCGCTATTCAAGAGGCATTTGTAGTACGCTCGCAGTACACATGTACCCACTAGAGCCTTGTTACTGTATCTATCTGGTTACAGCAATTAGTTGCATTAGCAACAACAGAGGTGCTGCCTATGTGCTGACGGCCTCGAAGGTGAAACTGGAACCTGGACACTGATGCAACTAAACTCAAAGTTGTTATGGCAACATACTTTAGACCTTTAGACCAGGGATGGTCATTCAGTCGGACAAATGCACCACCACCTACCTGGCTTTGGGATGTTTTGTCGCCTCTTACGATAGGCCGCCCGGCCGCTGGAAATTGTATTATTTCTTCGTTCTTCGCTTATGACGCGGCCAAAGGTAGCTCGTCGAACAACGAAAGCGAAAATTATTTCTTGCTTACACACTACAGCACTTTATTGTATCTTCTCGCTTACAGTTGCTCGTAGATGGGTACTTTATTCTATATTCTTCTTCTATGTGTCTTGTGAATAATATTAATTTACGTTCACCCCCAGATTGTCCACTGGCAAAGTCCACACATGCACGCTTATTTCCCAGCATTGACGTCTTATCCATCTATAATGGGAGAAATTCTTTCTAGCGCCCTAAACGTCCTATGCTTTACTTGGGTAAGTAATAAAAACCCTTATACAGTAGATTAATTTAAGGATCTGGTAATGGAAATGGACGAGACCTAGAGAACCCGTTTTTTTTTATTGACTATTATACTAACCTGATTTAGATAAAGGGTCCACAATCTGTGTAGTCTAATAACTGATTGAAATAACTGACATGGTTCAAAAACGGCTACGTTTTTGATTAAAAACGAAATATGAATATGGAGAACTGCTTACACCTATGGGTCGAGATACCTGCTCACCAGACTGACACATTTTACTCCAACAAGCGTCGCGTCGTTCGTATCATCCATAATCGTGTATAAACTGACCGTTTAGAATCGTTTAACCTTCAGAGGGACTATGTCTCTTTGCGTATACTACCGTCTGTATAATGGGAAATGTTTAGAGGAATTGTTTGATCTAGTACCTAATTTTTACAATCGTACTGCTCGCCATCGGTTGGATGTTAAGCCCATGCTCTTGAGCTCAATTACGCAACGATTTTTTACAACGTTTACGCCACGTACATCAATGATGGTGACGCCCATGAAATTGCTGACTCCCATATATGACGATAACCACTTTCCATCATATGGGCCATCTGCCTGTTTACCTTAAATTATTTTAACACTAATGACTTCATCTCTATCTAGGCTTCTTCTCCAGCTGGTACTGAACTAGAAACCATTGCTATGAACTGGCTTGGAAAGCTGCTCGGTCTTCCTGAATGTTTTCTGAATGAGAAGGATGACAGCCCAGGCGGTGGAGTCATTCAGGTAGGTTTGATTTGTAACAATCGCTACTTGTGAGTAGACATTGTTAATAAAACAGCACGGCAAAGCATCTCAGCATATTTAAAAAATCGACTCTTAGCGATCTGATGTTTACATATAAGAGAAAAGAATTACACAACTCATCATCTTATCAACTTTCAAAATGCATTAGCAAGAAACCAAGTCTCTTGTACCGTAGTGGTTTAGTATCCTGATCGGTGTTTCGTACTGGACACAATCAAATGCTTTGGATATATCGAAAAAATACTTTAGTATATGTACGTTAGTAAAGTAAAAGGTAGCGTAGAAATGCAGAAGGTAATATTTTCGTCATATGTCTACAGAACTGAAAAGTATCATATCAAAAAGTAAGACTCCCAGATACGCGTAAACGCGCTGTCATTATAACATTTAATACGACGGTGAATTGACAGGGGTTTATTCCAAAGTCAAACATGTTAAAATTGAGACAGAAATTAGACAGGATTATTTCACCGACAGGACGTAGGGAAAAGAGGTAGCGGATTTCAGAACTGAACCTATAGAAACCGTGCTAAAACAAAAGCTGAGGAAACAGCTCTCTTATTCACATAAAGTAATACAAATAAACATGTTAAATTTCTATTACTATATTATGATTTTACATAAAAGACTTTACAAGCTATCATAAGATCTGTCTTTTTATATGGGAGTGAAGCGTAGCCTGTGCTTAAGCGACATATATAAGAACTGCTTCACACGTCGTTCGTCACGGAGGTAAATATGTTATGGTAGTTGTCTGTTGTCACGTGTAAAGTGTTAAGAACTTCCGTATGCGTGGTGGTTCTCATGTCCGTGATATAGCAGAGAAAATGTAAGAGAATCGCTTATGCTAATATGGTCACGTTTTGCTTTCCAATAACGTGAACAACAAGAAAGAAGAACAAGTAGAGATATCTATCCATACCGACTACGCCAGGCCTCGGTCTAAGGAGTGCAAGAACCACCTTAGTCTTCTTTTTCTCAATTTTTCAGTCGTAGATACCACTTTGAAATATCTCCTTATGAATTCATTTCTCATCTTATCCTTTTAACACTACACATTCATCTATAAATTTCCATTTAGTTTTTCTTCAATGGTAATATTAAGAAATTATTCTTATTGTAATTTCCTTCATACCAATTTACTCTTTACACAGACAACAGCAAGCGAAGCAACCTTGGTCAGCTTGCTGGCGGCTCGTACAAGGGCTCTCATGGAACTATCGAAGCTGAATCCTGAGCTTCAGTCCTCCGAACTACTTGGGCATCTCATTTGCTATTGTTCAGATCAAGCCCATTCTTCTGTTGAGAAGGCTGGTCTTATCGGTAAGTATTACGGCTAATGACATTATAAAACACAGGTGAATCTCAAGATTTAAACGAGTTATATTAAATAGTTCATCCGTCTAAGAATTCAATGGTTTGGTACGCGATGATGGCAAAAGACCGTACTCATTCCTTGGACGATGTGGTGGATGCTTGTATGGAACATGATGTGCAATAAAACTTTGACTTCGTCGCATCTTCGGCGCTGGCTGGATTTTCGAGTTAGATGCTGGTAACGCTGCTTCGTCAGTTGATGCTCGTCAAACGCCGCAAATATAGATTCTTAAAATGAGGTTTCATATTTGTGGTGTTTGGAATTAAAATACTAGGTTCAATCAAAAAGAACTACAGTGAGAGTAGGAAAATCTTTGATGTCACCAATGACTAGAAGGCTGGTTTATACTTTGGCTGTAGCCAATTAGCATCGCCATCCAGTGTGGCGTTGCAGCAGATTCCTGGGCACGGTTTCCTCTAGCGACTATGTGGCACATAATCTTTAATTAGCTTATTGTTTTATTTTCAATATTTGATTTTTTCAAATGTCTTATGTCATTTCAATAAACTAAATATTATGATGTAGAAACTTACAATATTACAGAATTAATTTACATACTTTACTTTACTCCATATTACCATCAGGTCTGGTCCGTATGCGTTACATAGAGTCCGATGGCAACCAGAGCATGAGGGGGGACAGGCTTGATGAAGCTATCGTTGCTGACAAGAAGAAGGGGCTTGTGCCTTTCTGGGTAAGTTACATTTATTTTTTAGAGTATCATTTTGGCAAGAACTTATGTTTTCGTCATATCTGTTTATCTGTCTGTCTCAGAAACTATTTGATCTATATGAATGAAATTTGACAGGTAGGTAGGTTGTATTTACATCGCACAGCGGGAGATCAGCGTCGGTTTTAACCGACCGGCATTATGCTGAGACTGATGCTCTTTTTGGGACAAAATTATATTATTCTAGTTTTAATTTTTTAGCAATTTTACTGTCTGCATATAATTTCTACTGAATAATATTATTTTCTTTCTTTCTATATTTATTGAAGTTTCAGAAAAAATAACTAAAATCAAAATGGCCTTTGTTTTTGACATGCGTCAGTCTGGCCTATGGATTTAGGCACTGTTTCTATAAGAAATTTAGCTCTGCTTGTTATATAAAAAAAAATTTAATTAAATAAAAGTCCGTACCATATTCCGCTCTGCTCTCTTGATGTACCGCTTTAAACTTTCCAAAGCCGTAAGCCGTAACAACAAATTGGCCCCACTGGGACAAAACAGATTCTGATATTGCTTTTAAAATTAAAACAATACTAATGATCTCGTTCCTGGAGAGTATTAAATCATATTTCTCTTTATTACTCTGCTTATGCTATAAAAGCTTTTATATATTTTTAATTAAAAGCTTTTAAAGGAATATTAAGTGTTATAATAAATATTTAATCAATGTTTTAAGTAATGTAGTGCTAAAAAGATGCTTTGCCAGGTGGTAGGTCATTTTCCCGACGGGATGGCTACCACCCCTGGTCCAAAGTATGTCGCCATAACAACTTTGAGTTATGTTCCGGTATTAGAGACCAGGTTCCAGTCTCCCTTAAGAGAGCAGCAGCGCATTTGTAGCACCTTTGGTGTTGCAAATGTCCATAGGCGATGGTAACCACTTTCCATTAAGTGGGCCACCTGCCTGTCTGCTGAACTCCTGCAATAAAAAAAAAATATATATATTTTATTCTTGACTCTTGAAACTTCCAACTTTTCGCGTGAGAAATTTTCAAAATCCCGCTTGAAACAAATAGCCTTTCATACCTCGACATCATCATCTTGAAGCGTCTTAACGCTTATACGTTTTTAATTTAACTTCGTTAATGTGACGTGATGGCTTATAAGCTTCCGATAATTACGTATTTAAGACTCTGTCTGCACTTAGCTTTAACATTTATTAGCATGTCATGCAATTAGATATCTCTATGTTTATTAGACGGTTCAACAACATTGATTTAATTTAGTTGTAAGACAGAACTGTAAGGATGTGAAGACATTCAATGTTGAGTGACTCTCTTATGCTTACATACACCACTTTGGTTGCTTCATCAAAATTGAAATACGGTAGTGAATCCTGTAATATCATATTCACTAAATCTGACATTACACGCCTAATTGATCTTTGTCGGGTTTATGCAGCTGTTTTTTTTTAAGCGAGCCTTCATACCCAAATCCTTAATTAGACGATAGGAATAAAGAAAAAATATTCATGATAATAGATGTAGCAATTAATTTTGGTGTCCTAAAAAGGCTCTTGCTCAGTGTTTGGTATTGTGATAAAACAAGATCTATTGTTTTGTTTTCGCTGATTCTGTTTTGATGATTGCAGATTTAAATAAAAACTTCTTGCTGACCAGTCAACCATTTATTGATTTTTTTTTTATTAATTTATTCATGACCATAGAATCAAAGTCTTTCAGTCGGAAACATGTTAATTAATAGGTCTTCGTATAGTAGCGCAGTTGTATTGCAGTCTACAACCGACGCCATTCAATGGAGTTCTTGTGAAAACTCGAAAGATCACATCTGACTATACAGTTCACATTTCTCACAAAAACATATAATGTCTACTCAAAAACTATCAATATCCTGCAACTATTGTTCATTTTAGAGTAATTGTACACATTTTTAGAAAATCAAACTGCACAGCACAACGTCTCCTTTCAGTTCCCGCCAAAAACTCCCCATTTATTGATGAAAATCAGCGTTGCCAGATGACCATGTCAATTAACCCCCAAATTTTTTTCAAAAACCCCCAAAATAGTTTTTACTTATTTTAAAGGAGAAAGAAACAAGCAAAACCACCACCACTTTTTTTTTTTTTTTTTTGGTGGGTAGATGTCAAATAGTTAACACGTAATAAAACGAGCTCTCTAATTTTTCTTAATTTTAATTATTTAAAGTTAAATTATTAAATTATTACATATGTCATTTTAAAATAACTAGCACAAATCACTTGCCTGAGTGTTATCTCCTGTAAATCTACATTATTTCTGTCGCTTTCACGGAAACACTTATAACCCACTGTGTGACATCATGGACGCAAATCAAAAAGCCTTTGCCGAGTTATCCTCTGTTTTCATGCAGCGAATGGAAGCCTTTGAAGGTGAGCTGAGAAATGCAACACCAACTACCAACATATCCACATTGAGTACAGAATTCTTGTCTTTCAAAAACCTTTTTTTGAAGTCCTTAAAGTCTCTCCAGGATCAAATGATGCTAATGTCACATTCTATTGACAATTTGGAGATGCGTACTAGACGCAAAATATTACTTCTGCATGGAGTGCCTGAAGAAAAGCAAGAAGATGCCCCTGCTCTTGTGAAGAACATTATCTGTACTAAATTGAAAATCAGCAATTTTTCATTGGAAAACATCAAACGCTGCCACAGGATAGGCAAGTCTACTTCTTCTAAGCCGCGCCCAATTTTGCTCAAGTTGTCTGACGTCGCTATTCGCAGCAAGATATGGTCCGCAAAAACGCAATTAAAAGGATCGGGCGTAACATTATCGGAGTTCCTGACAAAGTACAGACATGATCTGTTCATGCGCGCGAGGCAAGAGTTCGGCATTTCAAAGTGCTGGTCGCGTGACGGCATAATATTCGTGGTATCTCAAGATGGATCTCGACATAGTATTAGCCGCATCGAGGACTTAAGTAAGATAAATCTCCCGCAGAGTACTGCTGTGCCCACCTTGCCTTCTAATTCATCCAAGGAGCAGCAACCTACAACTCGTCGTATGGCCGCTAAGAAATAGACGAACTCCAAATGATGTATGCTGGTCACTATCTTTGATATATATGTTGTGTTTTTATATTACTATTATTCCATTTAAGTGTTAAATATGTTGCTTTTTGTTATAGATGTTTGTTTATGCAAAAGTTAAAATATTGTAATCTAATAATGTAGGTGGATATAAATTTACCAGTCGTTTTTGTTGAGGCACGTTCCGAAATCTGTGTGAAGCTATTTAGAATAACAATATATAATGGAACGTTCGGAAACTTATCTGTTGCTCCATATAATTGACATAACTTATTTTTTATTTTATTGTATAATTTACTTTATTTTTTATATTTACTATATTTTTTGTTTCTCTCTTAGTGTATCAAAATTTTGTAATACAATTTTTTATTTTCTGTCTATTAATATCTACTATATTAATGTATAATAGATATTAATAGTTGTATATATTCAAACTATTTTTTATCTAGTATACGTATAGATATATACTTTTTTGTATTCAGTACATTATAATGTAACAGCAAAGGCAGTGAAGCTAGTTGAAAATTTATTTTTATTTTACTAGTATTAATTAATAATTTTATTGGTATTTATTGGTTATTAGTTTATATATTTATAAGTTACATATTTTTATCATATATTAGTAATATTCATTGGTAATGCAACAATTAAGCAGTGGTGACAGTGATTCAGACGATTATTTTTCATGCTCTGATAGTCTTGGTTCTAATGATGCTCCCTCACTTCATGCAGTAATAGATTCTCATCTGTCTGACTTTTCCCTAAATTTCAATATCGTTCATATCAATGCGCAGAGCATTCCGGCTCATTTCACTGATATGCAAGCATCGCTTAATAATCAGAATGTACATGCAATCTTGGTGTCTGAAACATGGTTTAAACCTTGTCTCCCTACCTCCTCTTATAATTTGCCGGGGTTTGAACTGGTGCGCCATGATCGCCTTAGTATCACTGGTGGAGGTGTAGCTATTTACATCCGCTCGCATATTCCTTATAGAATTGTCAAAACATCTCTTCAGCCATCTCCACCTGATACAGGGGAATACTTATTTATTGAAGCAATCTTGGGTCATAAGCGTGTACTTCTCGGTGTATTTTATAGCCCCTCCATAAGAGTAAATTTCTTCCCCACCTTTGAAGAGCTACTAGCTGATTTTAATGTGACCTATGAACATATAATTATTATGGGCGACTTTAATACATGTCTCATAAAGCGCGACTCTCGCTCAATTAATTTTGAAAATGTCATTAAATCCTGTAATCTTTCTATTCTTCCACTATCTGCTACTCACCATTTTCCAAATTGTACTCCTTCTCTTCTCGACCTAATTTTAGTAAGTTCTCCTTCCTATGTATCTACATATGGTCAGTGCTCAGCAGACGCCTTTTCGTATCATGACATGATCTTTGTTTCTTATAAAATGCGCCCGCCTAAAACTAAACCTAAAATTCGCATGCAGCGTAACTTTGGTGGCATAGTTATGGATAATCTCATTAAGGATGCTCGTGAAATTGATTGGTCCGATGTCTACAATGCAGTTTCTGTTGATGTAAAGGTGCATGTATTTAATGCAGCTTTGTTTAAGCTTTATGATTTACACGCACCCGTAAGGGCTATAAAAATTAAACATCTACCTGCTCCCTGGCTGACAGATGAAATAAAATCCTTACAGCACAAAAAATGCGTAGCTAGGAGCAAATACAAAACTAAGCCTACGGATGCTAACCGCATAAAATTTGTCAAGATTCGTAATCTCTGCAATAGGGTGTGTAGAGACGCTCAACGCCGTTATATTCATAAATCTCTTGAAATTGATGATCCTGCAAAAATTTGGAAATTTCTTAAATCCTTAGGAGTTGGCAAATCTTCGGATTCTCTATCAAAAGATCTAAACTTCGACCTGTTAAATCAGCATTTCTCCTCTAATGCCAAATTTGATAGGCAATCTAAAACTGCAACTATAAATCTACTTTCTAACATGCCAACTCCTACATATCCTTCTTTCAACTTCTGTCAATTTTCTGATTGTGATGTTAAGAAGAGCTTAATGTCTATCAGCTCTAATGCTGTCGGTAGCGACAGTATCAGCCGCAATATGATCATTCCTATATTAGACGATATCATTCATGTGATCACCCACATCCTTAATGCCTCCATATCTTCTGGTACATTTCCTGATTCCTGGAAGCAAGCCCAAGTTATCCCTTTACCTAAAAAACCCAATCCAACTTCCTTTTCCGAATATCGTCCTATTTCCATTCTACCTTTCCTCTCTAAAGTTCTGGAGCGCCTTGTGCACAAGCAACTAAGCGTCTTTCTTAACACCAATTCCCTTATCAATCCTTTCCAATCCGGTTTCCGTCCAGGCTATAGTACCACTACTGCGCTACTTAAAGTTACTGAAGATATCCGTCATGGTATGGGAAATGGTCTGTTGACTATACTGTCGCTGCTTGACTTCAGTAGTGCTTTTAATAATGTTGATTTTGATGTCCTTCTTGGAATATTGAGTTCTCTTAACATATCTCCAACAGCTATTGACTGGTTTCGTACTTACCTGTGTGGGCGCCGGCAACGTATTCGCATTGATGATGTTTATTCGTCATGGTGCGATTTGTCTGCTGGTGTCCCTCAGGGCGGCGTTTTATCACCTCTCTTATTTGCTATCTTCATTAACACGATTTCCAATAACCTTTCTTCGTCTTACCACCTTTATGCAGATGATTTACAAATCTACACTCAATGTAATTTTAACCGTCTCTCAGAAGGAATTCAAACCACAAATATGGATTTTACAAAAATTGTTAACTGGAGCCAAGCCTATGGTCTGAGCGTTAATCCGAAAAAAACTAAGGTCATTATTGTCGGCAGCTCTAGGCTTGTCTCCAAAATTGACTGGTCTTCACTTCCCCATGTTGTGTTTGACGGTGTGCACATAGAAATCAGTGAAACTGTTAAAAATTTAGGAATAATCATTGACAGAGAACTGTCTTGGCGGCCTCACCTGACTGAAATCAGTCGGAAACTTTTCGCGTCATCTGCTTCACTAAGAAGACTGAAGAATTTCCTACCTACTGCTACTAAGGTTATGCTTGCTCAATCCTTGCTTCTCCCCCTACTTGATTATGCTGATGCTTGCTATCTAGATATCACCCAAGAACAACTAGATAAGCTTGAACGCCTTCAAAATGTTTGTATCCGGTTCATATTTGGGTTGCGTAAATATGACCATATCTCCGAATTTCGTAATAAGCTTAAATGGTTGCCAATTCGCCTTCGCCGGAATGTTCACTTACTCTCACTTCTGCACAATATCCTTTTCAATCCCTGTACTCCCCCATATTTAAAGGAACTTTTTAGTTTCCTCTATCAATCTCATTCCTGTAATTTGCGCTCAAATGAAAATCTTTTGCTAACGATACCTAAACACACTTCGTCCTTTGTAGGAAACTCCTTTGCCGTACAGGCTGTTCGCCTGTGGAACTCCCTCCCCTTGAAAATCAGACAAGCTACATCCATTGGTACATTCAAACACTTGATCACTGACCATTATTTGTCCACTAAATAAAATTTATTGCCGTAAATGGCATTCTATTATTATTCGCATGTAAGTATATGTAATTTATATTATTTTAATATTTTTAATTATGTATTTCTTGATTAGTTTATTATTGTAATAATCTTGTTTTTTTTCTTCAATTACTATTGAATTTAGTTAAACCACCAATTACTTAATTTTCTTGTAATATCTCCTTAGACACCGGGTTGTCTGGAAGAGATCGCTATAAGCGATAAGGCCGCCCATTGTTCTAATTGTAATATGTTTATATTAAATATCTAGGTTTAAGTTATGGTGAACAATAAAGAGTTTCATTCATTCATTCATTCATTCATTCATTCATTCATTCTTCATTCATTCATTCAAAACCACCGTCGTAGCGAAAACGTCACTAATGACGTCATCATTTTCGTTTACGAGGCGCTCACAACGACCTGTGCCAATAGGTGCGTTAAATAACCATTCCGCTTGAGTTTACGATTGTAACGCCAGCAAATAAGTGAAACGGGAAAAACCGCGGCTGTGAACGTGATCATTGTGAGTCTCTAACGGAAAGTAGCCTATGGGATGCGACGCATATGAGTAGGGATGGCATAATAAATGAATAACGTTAATGAACGAACGAATGAATTGAATTATTATAATGAATTCTATTCAATTGAATTATGATTCACTAGTAGAGCATAATTCTAAGATAAAGTAAAGTAAGTACCGCATTGTGACTTAGATATAATAATTGTAGTGATGAGAATTGTGTTTGTAGATGAATTATTGATACTTAAAATATCTCTCCAAAATTTCTCAAAACAAAATATTTCCCCCCAAAGAATCTTTACCCCGAATCTCCCCCCAGACGTCAAAAACCGAATTTGCAGGGAATCCCCCCACCTGGCAACGCTGATGAAAATGTAAAGTGACACTTACAAAAACAATGACATACATAAACATTTGAAGTGACAATTATTATTGTAATGTCAGAAAACTTTTTCATTTGGTTTATGGCCTTGACACTCAGTATACTGCTAGTTTTCCAACCAGCACTGATCTTCCGCAAGTACCTCGTGATGTCACGGCTTACTTTCACAAAGCAAATTAATAACAAATGAATTAAAACACTTTATTGCTCACCAAAAATTAAAAACTCCATTCTTAAGACTACGTACAGTAAGGGCCTTACTTATAATGATCTCGTTAAGAAAGGATTAGCCATCTCTTAAATAAGAGACTTTTAAGCCCCTAATCAGTGGCTGTTTCAAATATAACTTGCCATCTTGCCTCTTTGCAGTCACTTAAACCACCTCTCGATGTTGGTTATTTTTCACAGTTATTTATGAGTTACTTTACCACCACATCTTTTCCTTAACAGGAGCTCATGGGTAAGATTTTGGTTAATCAGCTGCTGAGCAGTTTCTTAAAATTTAACAAACGATTATAAGTAAGGCCATAAATGTTAAAGAATGGCCGGCTCTTCCAGGCAACCCCCTAAACTAAGGAACATATTAAGACAACAGTGGCCGTGAAGTAAATAGTATGAAACATTCCAAGAATAAATAAAAATAATACTATATATAGAATAAGCAGTGTGTATTAGATTTGCGAGGAGCAAAAATTATCTAGTAACCATCAGTTTAAAAGATAATATGGACTTAGCTTGTCTGATGTTGAGTGGTAGTGAGTTCCATAAACGGAAGCCAGTGCACAGTTATCAACGAAGGAAGAAGTGTGTACGAATGGTAAAATAAAAGAACAGAAGTAAGACATAGCCCAGCTTTAATATATCTATTCAGAAAATTCTTAAGCAAGTTATACGTTGAATAATTGCCTACGTTTCAGGTCTGTGCGACTCTGGGAACAACAGGTTCCGTGGCGTTCGACAACCTTCAGAAATCGGCGAAGTATGTGAGAAGCATTCTGCATGGCTGCACGTGGATGCTGCATATGCTGGAAGCGCTTTTATATGCCCTGAATACCGGTAAGTGAAAATAAATCAAATATATATTTTATAGATATATCTAAGTGTACACTATTCATGTATTTATATTTATAAAATCGTGGTAGCGTAATGGCTAGTACAGGCGTCCCAAAGTCTAAGGGTGCGGCTTCGAATCCTGACCGGAACGCATTCATCACTTAGACAGTTTTCTGGCCTAATGTTGTACATATTGTTACAATTACCACGTGCTAACAACGGTGAAGGAAAACATCGCGATGAAACCTGCACATCGAGATAACCGATGTATCAAATAAGCCACCTTGGACTAGCGTGGCGGATATACTGTCCATTCGGCAGCAGCGGGACGTATAAGTGAAAACAATCAGGGGATTAATTCAGAAAATACTATTTTTAGAAATTTCATATGTCTGTTAGAGTACCACGTGAAATAGTTTTCATGTGATGCGTAAGACGCCATAAACCCTTTTGACAAGCTTTTATTTATTTATTATTCAAATTTCGCTGGCGATTACAAGGAATAACGTGTTTTGAGTTGAACTTGTAAAAGTTGGCGAATTTCAATCAATGGTTTTTTTTTAAATAACAATACTACCATATGCCCATATGGAAAGAATGTATGATGAAAGAATGACTAAACAGATACAAAATGCAAAAGTGGATGGATGCAGAAGTCCATCCACCTTCCATGATCAAATTGATCATGTATTAGCAGAAGGTGATGTTAGGAGCCTTAAAAACAGATGAGCGAGCATGACAAGAGCTATGAATGTCAAAGAAGCAAGTGAGGTGTGTAAGAATGAGCCTGTGTGGCGCTCTGTTGTTCGTGCCTACCCCGCAAGGGACCTGGCGTGAAGTTATGTATGTATGTATGTACTACGGACTCGAGGTCCGTACCCTTTTTACAACTTGATTACTGTTACAGTTTTTTGAGTTTATACACGCTTATTGTTATCTTTTGTTATTGTGTGTGACATTGATTTTGTGAGTTTTTATGTTGTGTTGTGTACCTTAAAAATAACTTATATATTTTTTTCTAATTTTAATACTAAACTTATACTAATGTTAATGTCAATCAATGGTATGCATATTACAGACGGGTCCTTGTATATTTAACGAATTATAAATTTATAAGGTCGGCCCGTTGAGATAGAGTTAGTTGAGTTTCAACTGCGATCGCGGCGCTATTCAAAATCAGAAATCATTACTTATTACTTACTTACTCCGTTGGATCAGCGACCCAAAGTCACTCTTGACCTCCGAAACGAGAGCCACTTTTCTCTGTCTTGCACGTTTTCTTGCCAACTATTGGCTTGTAGCTCCGACAGGTCAGCTTTAGGACGGCCGGTAGGTCGGCGTCCGCTCGATCGTCCCAAATATCGCTGGAAGGACAGAGTGGAGAGGCTGACCTGTCGGAGCAGCACTATTACGCGTACGTAATTACGGAACGGGAATCTTATATCGACATACTTTGTGCCTTTTATGTTAGTACGATTCATCCCCTTACTATATGGACTTGTTTTATTTGGTTACATTTGCTAATGTAAATTATGAGTTGAAATAAAATTTGTGAATTATTAATCGGCATTGAATTTGAGCACCAACAATTCGTCAGAATTCGATTGAGAGGAATTTATCAGAGTTATTCTTTTTATAGGGCAATTATTTTTCCTAGTAGCTATGGAATAGCCATGACTTAAATGTTATTTTGTATGTTTCAGTCATTGGTTGGATGGTGTGGAACTAGCCGACTCCTTCGCTTTTAATCCTTCCAAATGGCTGATGGTCAACTTCGACTGCACCGCTATGTGGTATGTTCTTTAATGTTAAATAGACAAGCAGTTTTCTGATCTTCATATTGTTACAATTACCACGTGCTTACAACAGTGAAGTGAAAACATCGTGACGCAACATGTATACATTGAGATAACCAATTTGTCAGACCTGCCAAGCCGCTTTGGATAGGTGTACTGTCCGTGCCCCTATAATGTTAGGCCAACAGTGTAACATTAATGGGGTTGAGGGATGTGATGATGTATGATTTGGGTTAATAAAAGATAACATGCACTTTTAATCACACTCTCGTGTTGTTTATAGTTCAGAAGGAGGGCAAGGAGCAAGCGCAAAAACTGATTATTGTATTATCCCCGCAAATTGGTAATGCGCTGGAACCTTGTCAAATTAACATTCACGTGACGTCATCCGCAACTCGATATGTAGGCGTAGTCGCCGGCCAGTGATACTAACAGTACTGAGTGTTCGGCTACGGTTACGTCACCAAAATGGCGGCCAGGCGCAATAGCAATTTGCGGGGATAATACGCAAGCATGAATGTCGTGTCCCGGCGTTGAAGGCGTATGTCAGACTGTGTCTCGATTCGTCCCGAAATGTAACGCGCCAAGAGAATTGGCGCGAACGTTGTGCGTGCGCTGTCATAAAACAGCCCGCTGTTTTACTTGCTACAGATTAATATTATTATGAACTGAGGCTTCTCTCTTATTCTTATCTGTCTGTCTCGCTCGCTCTTACAGGTCTTATGGAGAGGTGTAGTGATGTGCGTAAGAATTGTAGAGGTGCATATGGTTAACGGGATAGGTATGATCGATATGCTAAATTACAATTTTTCGAGAATTATAAAAGTTTTTAATTTGTAAGATCAAATGTTTGTTTCGGCGTAATCATAGAGAAACTGTATAAATCGTTATGTGGCCCTGAAAAGGGCCGTTTTTTATCTTCTCTGGGGATATTTCTTATTTCTTCGAAAATCCACACGTTGTGAATTACAGCCCGAGCTTGAGCGTTGATGTCACCATTTAATTTCTTCAAAACCACGTTAGAAAATAAATTCTCCATTGTGCGTATTGCGAAACGAAGCGTAAGTAATGTAATGAGTGTCATAACAAAAACTATTATTTTAAAGAAAAACAACAACCCTTACTCGTAACAACCAATCAGGAGTCAGAGTGGTAATGAAGGTCACGATGACGCATGAACCCCGCGTGCGCAGGTAGCCAAGTATCGATAACGGGTTGCATTGCGTGCACATTCCTACTGTCAGTGACATTTATTGCCCGACGACTCAGTTTGAAATGCGTCAACTATAGTTTCGCGCTTGCGTGCTTGTTTCTTATGTTAGCATTAATGTCGCCACAGGATGTTATTATTTTATACATTGTTGTCAAAATAGGACACGGGAATTTTTTTAGAATGAAGATGTCATAACTTTATTTACAGATTGATTTACGTTTCATATAATTTGAATTTCAGGGTAAAAGACAGCACTGCACTGCATAGAACCTTCAACGTGAATCCAATTTATTTGAGACATGAGAATTCAGGTGAATGACAAACTGAAATCTATTTATTTTATTATTTATATTTTATTTAACTAGCTGACCTGACCTTTTATTTAACTTCGTACCCCCGCAAAAATATTCTTTTTATTTTTATAATTAATTTGATTTCTGAACGACGGGACAAACATCAAACGTTTGACATTCAAAACCAAAACAATGACAATAAATTTTATGATTTCTGAACGACTGTTAAATTTACTTGATTTCTAAACGTCAGGACGAACATCAAATTTTTGCCAGGTAGGAATAGTTTTTAGGGAAAGCGAAATTCTTTTTTTTTACTATATCCAAGAATTATTTCATATTCGCTCACCTTATAAACCTTCCCTGGACTTCTACAAATAATTCAAAACCAAAATTAGCCAAATCAGTCCAGCCGTTCTCGAGTTTTAGCGAGACTGACGAACAGCAATTGATTTTTATATATATAGATATTATAAAATTCTGAACATGTCGTGTACATTAAAGATATTAAAAAAAACAACTACTGGAATAGACTATATAAACGATGGAGAGCACGGTGCAATTTTTTTTTTAGATTACTTATCTGTTTGGAATTTTGTTCGGAATTCACATAAAAACTACTGAGCCGATTTCGATACAGTTTTCGCTGATCGATAGCTAATTCTTAGATTTAAACTGAATGGTACTCTTTATCCCGGGATTCCCGCGGAAATTTTTTCAGGTGGGCAGATTTAAAAAAACTAATTTCAATATAAATTTTTTACTGATCGGTAGCAAATTTTATGTAACAAAATTTTTGATTTTTATTCATCCCGGGAATCCCGCGGGTATTTTCTCGGGAGCGATTTGAAGTTGTTCGGATGCATTAAAATTACCTCCGACACAGTTTCCGCTGAAACCATAGCTTATATTCTCTTTTTTAAAGCCAAGATATTTTGTGTCCCAGTAATCCCGCGGGATTTGAAAGTCAATCGTGGACGAGATCGCGGACATATCCTAAGTAATTCCATAAAAATTCACCAGGTGATAGGGTATTTGTCCGACTGGATGGCTACCACCCCTGGTCTAGAGTATGCCACCAAAATAACCTTGAATCATATTCCGGCATCAGTAACGATGTTCCAGTCTCCCTTAGAGAGCAGCTGCGCATTTGTAGCACCTTAGCAAATGTCCATAGGCGATGACAACCGCTTTCCATCAAGTGGGCCGTCTGCCTGTCTGCTGAACTCATGCAATAAAAAAAATGCGTGAGAATTCCTCAAATTTCTTCGCTTTTCAAATCAAATCCACTCATATAATATATTTTTTATTGGACACGGTGTTAACACATGTTGATGAATACCATTATAATGTTAATAGTTTCATGTGGGCTAGCCATATTGGCGTGCAAAATTATTATTATCGTAGCAGGTACAATATATATGAGTACAATTTCATATTTTGATTATATTATTACAATCTTCTTCTCATAAGAGATATATATGATATATATAAATATAAAAATGAATGTTTTTCTGTATGACCTCTATAGAATCGTAAACTATACATCTGATCATGTCATGATGTTTAGCATAGTTGTTGTGCATGAGCTAGAGAAGGTTTCTGAGTTGGTCCACAATTGGACCCGGTAGGTGGTGCTGCTGTCGGCATAATGATTAAAGCTTTTGCGGGCAGGACGACGTCTGCCGGGACAGCTAGTTAAATTATATTTATGAATGTCAAATTGAAAATATTACGGATAAATATCAAATACAAGAATCTGAAAACTAAATTATTCAAATCGTATAGAGTATATATATATATATATATATATATATATATATATATAATATATATATATATATATATATATATATATATATATATATATATATATATATATATATATCGGCCAACATCTATTTTGTCATCCCCCTAAATGTTAGGGGTAGTCCACCCCTAATTTTTTATTATTATTTTTTAGACAAAATTTTTAATTTCTATTTTTTTATGATACAACATACAAAAATACATACAACCCTAAATTATTAACCCTCTGCGACAAACCCCTATTTTTACCGGGCAGGACGACGTCTGCCGGGACAGCTAGTATATATATATATATATTAGGGTGGTCGTTAAAAATTTAATTTCTTGTGACGCCCACTAAAAAGCTTCCTTTTAATGAAAAAACACTGGGATTTTTTTAATAATATTTTCAAGTCAAGACATCACGTGCCTCAAGACGATTCAAGTTAAAACTAAAAATATAAGAAAAATTGAAAGATTAGCTTTAATCACGAAGAATTTTAAACTTTTTCTGAAACTATAATTTGAAATTCATCACTGAGAATGATAATACGGAAGGCATTTCATTGTTAAAACTTTTCCAATCTTAAAATAATTATTACTATACTTACTAATACTATACTTTTAAGTATGAAGAAGTTTCCTAAAAAAAAATGATATTACCCAAAAAAATAAAATTAAACCAAAAATTAACTTGAATCGTCTTGAGGCACGTGTTGTCTTGACTTGAAAAAATTTTAAAAAAATCCCAGTGTTTTTTCATTAAAAGGAAGCTTTTTAGGGGGCGTCGCAAGAAATTTAATTTTTAACGACCACCCTAATATATATATATATATATATATATATATATATATATATATATATATATATATATATATATATATATATATGTATAGAGGATATCTCTGTGCCTTTCACCTGCGCGAGATAAGGCGTTTTGATGGATCCACTCTCTTTAATTGTAAAGATTGATTTAGGGCATCTCCTGTATATCGACGATAAGCACCGAGCTTCAAGTCTTGTTTTATAATACGCGACAGAGTCCTAGCGGGAATCTTCATCTCTCGCGATAAGTTTTTTATTTCCTAATGGGGTTTCGACGAATTCTGGCTTTAACAGAATTAACAGACTTTGTAGTTCTAACAGTACGCGGCCGCTCCGATCTTTTCTGGCATTCGACAGACGACGTGTTGTTGTATCTGTTGATAGTGTGATGTATACGAACATACGGCCGATACCAAGTTTTTGAAGTGCCTGGAATATGACCAACGGCTCCATACTCGCTTTTTGCAAGGCGATCACTGCAATCCTATTTTCTTTAACACCCCATTTCATATTGTAATTTGATTATAAACACGAAAAAATATGTGAAATGGCGCAAAATCGAAAGAAGTTATTAAAATAGTATACGTCTTCCAAATTCAAAATAATTAAAAAGTTGAAAAAAAGAAAAGGTTTTATGTAACAGTATTTATGGCTAGTCTAGTTATATAACCGGCAAAAAAACATGTGGTCAGTATAAAATAACAAGACCTATTGACAATTTCCTGCGGCCGAGCCGCCTTTCGTAAGAGGCGACAAAACAACCCACAGCCAGGTGGTAGGGCATTTGCCCGTCTGGATGGCTACCAACCCTAGTCTAAAGTATGTCGCCATAAAAAAACGTTAGTGGCCAGGTTCCAGTCTCCCTTAAGAGAGCAGCAGCGCATTTGTAGCCTTTAGAGTTGCAAATGTCCATAGGCGATGGTAACTTTCCGTTAAGTGGGCTGTCTGCTGAACTCATGTAATAAAAAAAAGACGATGGCAGAAGGAACGGTTGAGTCTTGGAATGGAGACCACGACTTAGTAAACGAGGCAATTCAGGCCAAAGCATTCCAATCTATGAGACTAACCTTGCGCAAGCTCGTCAGAAGAAGATGGATGAGCAAAACGAAACTTACTGATATGTGGAACAAATTTGGGAATTACGTCCAGCAGTGGACATCAAATGACTGACTGATAAATTCCCGTCAGGTACAATTAGGCTTTCTAGCATTTCGAATTTACTTTTAAATTTTTTGTTAATACTAATAATATTTAAGTACATACATACATAACTACACGTCAGGTCCCTTGCGGGGTAGGCACGAACAACAGAGCACCATTCAGGCTTATTCTTACACACTTGCTTCTTTGAGATTCATAGCTCTTGTCATGCACGCTCGTCTGTTTTTAAGGCTCCTGACATCACTTCTCTGGTACACGATCAATGTGATCATGGAAGGTGTGTCGTGGCCTTCCACGACTCTGCATCCATCCAGTTTTGCATTGTATATCTGTTTAGTCATTCTTTCATCATACATTCTTTCCACATGCCCGAACCACCGGAGCATTCCTTTCCTTACCTTCACCCCGACACTCTCTTTCAGACCAACTCTCTTTCTTACTTCGGTTTACGGTATTACGAACGCGGTCCCCGAGCGTCACTCCGCAAATTTTGCGCAGTGCTCTTTATTTAAATAGACAATAGACAATAATTATGTCTTCATATCTTGGTATTTGAATCCAACGTTTCTGTAGGTTGTATTCAACTTGATCATTTAATCGCAATCTTTAGTAGAACCTTAGCCTTAAATACCTTGCATTAGCGAGTTCTTCTTTCATTTAAACATTAACTTATGTATAAGTAAGTCATTTGGAATTCAACTTTTATAAAGTATTGTCTTTTTTTCAGGAAAGGCCATCGATTATATGGTATGTATACTTTAAAGATCATATTTAACAAACTTGATGGCATTTCTAGTGTAATAGCTATGGTGGTCGTTTTGTGTCAATATGTTTGTGAGACATGTCCTCGCCCGGAGACTATTGCATAGAATTTTGGATGTGTCGTTCATATTGTTACGAGTCGCGGACTCGTATTAAAATGCCGTTAGAATTACTATAGAGTTTATTAGAACTATACAAACACGTATAACACAGGTACAAATATAACCGAACACAACAAGTCCAAACGTAATGCAGAAGGTTGCAATTCAATAAACGCGCAAATTCCGTCACTAGGGGTCCCGATTGTACTACAGAAGTCTCGCCTCGATCGTGGTTATCGGTCGACTGCCTCGTCTCCTAATTGGAGTATTACTTTACCCTGCACAGATGCAACATGTCTGTCTGTACGTATGGACTGAATTTCCTAGAATCAATCACAGTATGAATTTATTGCAAGTTAATTTTTAATAATTTTAAATCTAGGTTGGATCGAAGAATAGAAAGGAAACAAATGGTAAACTCAAAAAAATAAATCAAATAAAAGAAACTACAGATCAACATGTTACAGTTGATGATATACACATTTTGAATGGTGATGTAAAATTCAACGGTATTTGTGATAATGCTGAAGACAATATCCATAATATTGATGAAACTTTAAAGAATGGAATCAAAAATAGTGTTGAGAAAATTAAAATCAACGGCCATGTTGGACCAGGCAATAATTCGATTGATGATGAAGATAACCATGATGAAGAGATCATGGTCGTCGACGATGGTAATAAAACGAATTTACATGGTTATAACAAGATATCACCGGGATGTGGGTAAATGATACAGCTGGAAGATCCGGACAAAAAAGAAATGCTTGTAAGAAAACTTGAATAGGTGGTGGGGATTTTAAAAGCGTTATTAACAACTCATTAATAGTAAAAATCAATGTTTTATATTGGTGATGGTGTTTTATATTTAATCTTAAAATTTAATTGTATCTAGTAAGCTAATTAACAATCATGATCAATATTAACATTAAGACAATAATGGCGATGGACAAGTTATAAGTATAACTTTAAGCAAGCTTAGTTTCCGTGCGTGAATTAATATTATGGAAAAAATTGAAATATCTTTTCCACTAAGTTCACTTATAACTACTATCATACCAGCAGAGTTGAAATGATCGGTTTCATAAGAAACATTATCGATCTGTTAAGTGAGAAAGTGACATAGAAACATATAATAAGTTTTGGGGTTTGTCGGGTTATCTGGAAGAGATCGCTTGTTAGCAATAAGGCCGCCCATTGTGCACATATAGAATATTAATAGGCTATAAGTTCATCTGTGTTTCTGTAAAGGTGTACAATAAAGTGTTATCTATCTATCTATCTATGTTTATTACATCTACAGTACATTCTTTAGATCAGAAGACAATAATGGGTATTAGTTAAAGTTACCATTCACACGAAACTATAGACTAGCTAGAATAATCGTGGATTTATGAATCTGAGAACCACCTTAATTAAAAATATCTTAATTAATCTTTCATTTGATAAATATAATATTTATTACAGCACTGGCAAATTCCACTAAGCCGCCGTTTTAGAGCATTGAAGCTCTGGTTGTGCTAAGGAATTATGGAGTTATTGGCTTACAGAAGCACATTCGGGAGGTGAGATATTTCATTAAAATATTGCTCCACTTCTAATAGAAGGTAGTCTTTACAAAAAGATTTCACTTTTCAGAGCGTACGTTTAGGACAGAAATTTGAAGCGCTGGTGCTGGCTGATCAGAGATTCGAAATTCCTCAACCACGCAACTTGGGTAAGTTTACATAAATTATTGTATTTTTATTTCATTCGACGTCATAGTAATCTGTTACTTTGATTATTTACTGCAAACCAATATTAAAACTTCTAGTCTCTGTTTTACCTGTGATTTTCAAGATTAAAATTAAATAGACAAATCCATATTATCACCCACTAATTGTGCGGCGCTCAAGAGCTGGTGGTATCACCTCCTTAGACTATAGGTAAACTGAATCATTAAACAAGAAAGTTGCCCACTAAACAAACACTGAGACATGAGTTTAAGCTTATCAATTTTATATTGTATCTTCACACAAAATATTGTCTGCAAAGAAACTGACTTTTGAATCAGGGATAAAGCAATATTCGAATGGTGAATGAATTTTTGAAAACGGTCCAGAATTTTTTGAGTTTAGTCGTTATAATTTTTAATTTGTTATTAAACTTAGTTCCTAAAAGCACGAGCATACTTACATATATACTATTAATATTATTAAATACGTTTCAGGAATGGTAGCTTTCCGTCTGAAAGGAGATAACGCTCTCACCGAGCGCTTGTTGAAACGTCTAAATGCGAGGGGCTATATCCACGCTGTACCAGCCTGCTTCAAGGGTATCTACGTCATAAGATTCACTGTCACGTTCGCAACGAACCACTAATCAGGATATTTTGGGTAATTGTTTTTAATCGGGCTTTGTTCCTGTACTACAGTTTCTCGTATAAAACAAAGACATTGAGCTGCAAAGTACAAATGTAGCTATCAGATTAATTGCTAAAATAATGAAGGAAGTTCAATTAGGTAAAATGTTTTATTACAGATGATTGGAATGAAATCAAGACCGTTGCATCAGAAATTTTGGTTGAAAGTATTTGTAACTGATAATGGAAATATTGTGCAGCCAAAGAAACCTAGGATTTCCTTGAAAGGTACACATAAAAACTATAATTTTTCAATGTATAGTTTTACTATTTATAGTTAATTCAAACTCATCAAAAATTGCAGAATGCTTAGTTCTAAATCAATTCTTAGAGTTTTTCCTTAAAATTGTTCAAAGTCAATATCGTATATAAGTATTAAATCCTTTAATCTGCTTTTTACAGAAACACGTGAGCTGAACGCGACCTTTGGCACCAGCCTTCTCTTAGCGAATAGTCCTATGAGT
Organism: Dendrolimus punctatus; assembly: GCA_012273795.1. Classification (NCBI taxonomy): domain Eukaryota; kingdom Metazoa; phylum Arthropoda; class Insecta; order Lepidoptera; family Lasiocampidae; genus Dendrolimus; species Dendrolimus punctatus. The sequence continues at coordinate 8,327,053 of CM022554.1, read as the reverse complement.
CCGAAGATTGTCAATGGCACTCATGCGGCTATATGCGATTATGAACAAGTTCTAACTTCTTGCGCTCAAACGTTCGCTCAGCTTAAAATGGAACCGAAGGATAGCCCTGGTAAGACATTTTTATGATTTTATATGTTTTTTTCTGGTGATGGGGCAATACCAATAATTGAAAAAACTTCCTCATAAGATTAGTCAAACCAGTGATAGGTGATTTATCCACATTTCCTAATACCTAGTAGTTGTTTTCCATACGTTTGCTGACTAAGCTCCCTTCCACATTTTTCCCTCAAGGCTAGGCTTGTTGCTCATCTTGTCACTGTCCTCATATTAGGTTTTTTTAAAAGAGCAGTAGAAATAGGCAATGCAATTTTCCTTAGTATGCCGATGAGCATAGGTGATGTATCACTGACCATCAGGTGGGATGTCCACCTGGTTGCTTGCAAACAAGTACAGTAAGTGCAGGGTTTTAAGTGAATCAATAAAACATGCTTTCAGAAAAATATTTCATACCATAAAATGCAACATATCTAGAATAGATCAAATAATTTGGATGAATTTTAAATATGTCCTAGAGATGAGATAAGTTTATTGAAGATCTTTAGATATCCCTTAAACTATACTTTTTTGAATATAATTCGACAAAATTATAGTGAATTACATATAAGCAGTCATAGACCACCCGGAAAATTAAAATTAAAATGTCTTAAATAAATTAGCGTTCTGTGATTTTGGACCTTTAGTTATTGTTGTGTGTAATAAATCTTATTCTCATGTCTTACCTTTGAATCAAAAATATAATATTTTTTACAAGGGGTTACATATCAATTTGCAACCATGTTTTATCTTCTATGTTGATGATTTTTATGTCATCGACATTCCTATCATAATAATTATCAGATTGATCCTATAGATTTCCGTCTGCTTCACTATTATCTATATAAATCATAACATACTTAAGTTTCTGCTCTTACTAACAAAACTAAACCAGAAATGCGCCGCCGGATCCGCGGCATCAAGATGTGTGGCAAAAAATTTTCATTAGACTCCTGCATGGACATGGTCCAAGGTCTGATGATGGAGCAGCTCTGCCTAAATGCTGTGAGGAGGAACGAGAAGATGCTTCTAATGGTAAGATATATATTATATGTGGTATGAAACCACTCGCACATTGACCTAACTCTACATATCACTATTTATACACCACTCATGATTCTTCAAAATTATTTAGATGTTATATAAAGTTAAATGAAGTAAACAATTCCTTGATGATTTTGCCACAATCTGGCACATACTCGATGGTATTGCAGAGTATGTATGATACTGTTAGATGTAGAGAAATAGGAGTGGAAAGAGATCTAAAACAAGCCAGATTCAATCTTAGACACAGATCTGTTATAATACTTTCAAGCAATGAAAGCCAGTTGATTTTGGGGTTATATTGATAATATCTTAGTCCTTGGCTTTCACCAACACCTGACCAGAGTATTATGTTTATCTGGTCGAAAGTTTTCTTTGATACCTAAGATATTTTTGAAATAGCAGTATGATATGTACCAAAAATATAAAATAAAGCGAAAAAAATGATGAGTATTTTTCAGTTCTTTATGTTCATAATTCTGATGGTTGCGATTTCCTTTTAGGATCTCAATCTGAGGCTATTGGACCGAAAATGTTTTGAGGTAAAACAATATAAATCCGTTGGTGGTGGACATCGGAAACAAATTTATGGCTTTAAATAACAAAACAGCAATTATATCTCTTATTACTAATAATTCAAATATGCACACTAACAATGCAGCATTAAAAATAAGATTATGGTACAATAGATAAATATAATTATTATGATACTATCATATCATAAAGCCGTTTAATGGATGTTAGTATACTTTCGAGCGATAAATCCTGTAGCATCTATCGCACAGTATCTAATAATTTATTGTCTTTCTCAAATTATTATAGAATGTTTTAAGCAATAATTTAATTTTGCTTTCAAAATATAGGTTCAAGTCCCGGTGAAAGATCTTCCACGTCACCTTCCCCAGTGGCATCCAGCGTGATTAAATCTGAATCAGTCACAGATTCAAATCAACTCCAGATACCAGCGTCATCTAGACAGTACCGTTCAAAATCCGTTGACGTCGCTCTCACAGGCTTGAGCCTTGACGATGCTAAAATTACTATCGATATGAAAAACAGTGAAATTATTATCACACCAACCAGTTCTAAGGATGTTTTTGAAGATCCTGATTCAAAATTAAGCGATATTGAAGATAAATTAAACATCGGTGATAAAATAACACAAGCATTTGAAAATTTCCAAGATGGACTGCAGATGTTGAGCGAATATAGACAGAATGAAGATAAACATGATAAAATGGATGAAGAAAACTCTAAACTGACTATTAGAGGACCTGGAAGCTATATTAAGAAATTAATACAGCAATTCAGTGAAGGTCCATTCGAGACAGAAGACTCTAAACCGGAGTCTGAAAGAGCAGTTACATCTCAGTCCATCAAAGACAAAGCTGATGCCATCTGCAAAAAGTGCTTGCATTATAAGGGAAAAATTACCAAGTAAACTATATCGATATTCATGATAAAGGATTATGTTAAAACAATAATTGACAAACTGACACTAGAATAATTATTTGTGAACTGAACTCTAAACTATTAATATTCAGAGTTCAGTTATCGGTCTGAAGTTATCGAATCCATGGTATTAATTAAATATTCCATATTAATCATGGAAGAAAATTACTAAAAGTGACAATTGCCCATTAAAAACTTATTTCTAAAATACTAATGTCGCATCATACTTTTCTTGTTTTTCAATTGCTTTTTGCGTTCTATTTCAAATCCATTTTTAACGAAATAACAAACAAAGGCTTTTTAACTTTTTAAATTTGAATTAATTTATAAATGTTAAAACGTCAAAAATAACACGAGCGTCATCGTTATTTAAAAGAGTTTTAGGGTTATATTTTTAATTTGACCGCTCTCTTCACTACTATTCTTTTTCGTGATATAAAGTAATAAATAATAGGTTAAGAAACAAAATTATACTAAAATATATAAAGTGTATCATATAATTTCTTGTTGGAATACTGATACTGTATTAAGCACGCATTTGACGGCTGAATGAACCTAATATTGAATGTGATTGCTTTATTAATTCAATGTGAACATAATTATATAATCACTCATGAATTGTACGAACAAAATTTGAATGCATCCGTGAAGTTAATACAAGTCATTGCACGAAACTCAATCAGATCTCGGGATGGTGGGTACGGTGCTGAGAGGAATTGCGCTCTCGCTCGGCCGCTATCGAAATTAGCATGCTGTCTCTTTCGCACTACACATTTTTAGGTGTAATGAACGTGGACACCTGACTGGTCCTGCGCAAACTTTCGGAGCGCATTTAAATCTTGCGTGTACTGTAATTAGAAATTATTAAGAAAATTATAAACCAAAAAAACAAAACGGTGTAGGTACTTATATATTCAAATATAGAATTGTTGTTAAGTATTATTATAATGGGTTTAATGTGCAAGATAATAGTAGGATATTGGATAGACAATAATAACATTGTTATCAGATATAAACAATACGTGTTATTAAAATACTGCTGTGCTATAGCAATAAAATGTGTAAAAATATTTCATTTTGACTATTAAAGAGATGCTTTTATATTAGGTGCTTGCTTTATTTTAGTAGTTTTAGTGTTAAAAAAAATGTTAATAACGTCTACATATTGTGTATCTATCTATCTTTCTTTTGCACTTCGCATTCTTATTGCAAAAATAGATGATTTATTTCTGTCTTTCAATTTTAGAATGAGGCATCGTTGACTTTAAAAATAAACGAACTTAACTGTTAAAAAAGGCTTTATATTATACGACTTGTTTGTTATTTAATGATGCTTTTTAAATTATGGAGTGTTTTGAAGGACACATTTGTATTTAAATTATAACTTATTTTTGTATATAAATAAATAATAGCAATACAATCAGCAAAATTTAGAACGTTCTAATATTATTTTAAAAAAGAATAAAATGAAAAACAGGCACTTATGAAACCTTATTTGGGCAATAAAATTGTTTTTTTTAAAATTGACAATGCCTCATTGTCATCAAAATTGAAAGACAATAAAAACGAACTGCCTGCATTCGGCATCAGTAAGAGTGAAATTTATAGGCGTCTTTGAAGTCTGTTTGCACAAAACGCAGGTTTATGTTTCACGTACAGAACTGAAAGAAGAGTATTGCGCTCTTACTCGGCCACTATCCAGCTCGCATTGCGTCTGTTTCGCACTTAATACAGTCAATATTATAAACATTAACACTTGATTAGACCTGCGAAAATTCATAGAGCTAACTTCTGAGACGCATTTAAGATTTGCGCGTAAGCACTTTATACTTAAATATTTTAGACCGTGGATTTTTTTAAATTAAGCTTA